>CP142462.1:48335000-49535000 GCA_038049695.1 Cinnamomum chago
AGCATGCATGAACATGATTGAGGCCACCATTTTTATAAGCTACATAAGCCAAATAGCCTACCTTGCAATTAAATTTTCCTTTGTTGAACCCCTTTGAGCTTTATATCTTTTATTTATTGTAAACCCACATTCCAAGCTTTGAACCTGAAAAAAAAATATATACCTTTACCTAAGCCGTAGAGCTAGTGAAGCATTGTTTATCATTATGATAGGTGTGCAATAAATAAGTAAGGGGGTGTCGGAATTTGTGATATGGCTATGACTGGTGAAATGGGACATGTGTTCATTCTCAATTTATAAGTTCCATTCTTGATATTTTCATTGTTCAAAAAAAAAAAAAAAAAAAAAAAATGGTTCCGTTGCCGGGAAGTTATTGTGAAGAATCATTCTTTGCTGCAAATGAAAAGTGTTCGATCTCTTTTTCAATACAAGAGTTTTACCTGGTTTGAATGCTTTGAAGCCAAATTGAAAAAGCTGCTGAATGGAGTGATTGGTTTTATGTCTTCTATATTTAAGTTTGAAGTTGGTTCAATTTTGCTTCACTAGTTTTGCTGGCTTTTGAGCTACATTCCCAAATATTTCTCACCTTGATCCTAAACCCCGTTACAACCCTTGAAAAGTCCTTATGATTCGTGTTATGCATGTGATCCCAGTGGTGGAGAATGAGAAGATATGCAAGCCTATGGTAGATCATTTCTATTGGAATGAATTTGAGCGAAACACCTAACCTTCAAACAGATGAGAGTCGAGTGTTTATATCCGTGAGGGTCTATGTATTTAGTCTACTCAATATTCGAGTGAAAATGCTTACTAAGTAATTGCACTTTGTTTAAAAATGTTTGCTCATGAAATGTTATGAGTTTTGAAGAGTTTGGTTGTTCTTAATTGATGGCGTTCAGCCTTGGTATTTTTGAAAAAACAAAATATTTTATTTGGAGTTTTGCCCGAGGACGAGCAAAAGTTAAGTGTAGGGGAATTTGATAAGAATGAAAAATGTTATATTTTTCTCCATTAATGTTTAGTACTTTATACATATTTGATGCCTAAATGTACTCATTATTCTTATATTTTGATTTAGGATGCAATTGGAGGGCTAAGTGCTAAACGAAGCTAATTGGGCGATTTTAGACATTTTCACATCGCTTCGCAAGTTGGGCATAACTCTCTCATCTGAGCTCCGGTGGAGACAATTCAAGAGATCGTGGAACAACAAAAGAAGGTGATCATATTTGATGCTGAATGAACGGAGTTGATTCGGAACCGGATTTTATTTAGATGAAAACAATCAAGCAGAAGGGCATTATGGTAAATTTGAAGAAATTAGAAGTTCGTTGAAACATATCCAATATTGGGCTCATATTATGCAGAACGAAAAATAGTGCAACTTTGATTCTTGGGTCGAGTCCAACAGAAGCCCGAATGAGAAGATATGGTCAAAAAGAAGATTTTTACCAAATTAGAATTTAATTGATTATTTTATTGTTTCCCATCTTCAATCCCACTTCACTTGAAATTCTCTCAAAACATTCAACGTACAGCACCCATCTTCTACAGCAACTATGTCTCTCACGTCACTCTCCTCCTTTGTTTAAGAGTTTCTCTCCTAACCCATCTAAAATTCTCAAAGCCATCTTCAACGTTTACAATCCATCTGGTGGGCCCACTTAGCAATTTTCTCTCCTATTCCAACTCCAACCCACCTCTCTATAAATTCAAGCAAACACACCATTCACAGAGGAGCTTGGACAGCAACGATCTCTCTCTCTCTCTCTCTCTTCTTTCTCCATTCTTTTTCCATTTAGATTATTTTATTTTGCAAGTTAGCATGGCCCTGCGTGGCTAATTTTTTTAATTGGTTGAAGGAGACTGAAGCCTCGGAATAAATACTGTGAGATCTAACTTATTTTTATTGTTCAATTTATGCTTTGAATATGAGTGTTCTTCTATGCTTAATTTCTTATGATGATTGTTTCGTTTAATGGCTAGGATGCATACTAGTTTATTTTTCGTTGCAATCTAATGCTAAATTAGAGATCAAATCCGTAATTGTTTGATCCCTCTAATTTGTGAAGCAACTGATATTTAATAATTTACTGCGTTAGTAATTATTAGATATTAGGAAGAACACTTGACTAAATTAAATGCAACCGCTTGTGCTTGTGTTATTTGGGTTCATCGATCTCTCTGATTTTAATGCTTTTGCTAAATTAAATCTATAGCGCTTGTCTTAGGTTGTTTAGTAAATAGGGTTAATTAGAGCGCGTGTTTTCTAATTAACTAATTAAGGAGGTAGGAATTTAATTCCAACGATGAATATTCAAAGTGTTAATTGATTTATTTTTGCATCAATGATCAGTTCTGAATTTCCGATGGTGGATGTTAACTTTGACCAATGCTTGCCCATTTGATTGATTTCGTTACTTTACTGCTTTTTATTTGCTTTTATTTATTTTTGCTTTCAGTATAATCAAAACCCCCATCTTGATCACACAGCATAAAATTTGACTAAACACTCTCCGTGGGAACGATCCTTACTCACGATACTACATATATTTTTTGGAGTAAAGGTTTTATTATATTTGGGTGCCGGCGACAGCACGACCAAATTTACACACCATACAATGATCATGAATCATTAAAAGAACATATTTATGATGAAATCCCCAAAAAATGATATATTATAATTCAAATATTAAAAAATCCGAAAATAAAATAATTAAAATAAAAATCTAAATCATGTTTATGACTATGAGTAGATGTAGATCTATCATCTACATACTATTAATAAGCCTTTGGTTTCACAAATATCCTAACAAGTAACAACAATTAATTTTTGGAAAACAAAAATTAATAAAATCATTTTCAAAATCCTAAATATATAGATCTAACATAAAAGTATGTAGATCTATCATTTACACACCATACAATGATCATGAATCATTAAAAGAACATATTTATGATGAAATCCCCAAAAAATGATATATTATAATTCAAATATTAAAAAATCCGAAAATAAAATAATTAAAATAAAAATCTAAATCATGTTTATGACTATGATGTAGATCTATCATCTACACACTATTAATAAGCCTTTGGTTTCACAAATATCCTAACAAAGTAACAAGTAACAACAATTAATTTTTGAAAAAAAAAATTAATAAAATCATTTTCAAAATCCTAAATATATAGATCTAACATAAAAGTATGTAGATCTATCATTTACACACCATAAAATGATCATGAATCATTAAAACAACATATTTATGATGAAATCCCCAAAAAATGATATATTATAATTCAAATATTAAAAAATCCGAAAATTAAAAAAATTAAAAAAAAAGTTCAAAATCATGTGTATGAGTAGATCTAGCATGAAAGTATATAAATCTAACTTCTAAATGAAGAAAACAACACAATTACACAAGTGAGTAAGTTACATACCTCTATGCTTCATCTATAAAAAAAAAAAAAAAAAAAAAAAAAAAAAAAAAAAAAACACATAATATGCTTTAAGTTGATTTCCTCTTACCTTAGATAATATTTTCTTCAAAAAATATAAGTGAGATTTGGAAATATGGAAGAGAGAAGGTGGCTGCTGCTATGGGTAGTTGGGGCTTTGAGAAGAGAGGAGAAGAAGATGAAGATGGGAGAAGAATAAAAAAAAAATTAGGGTTTGAAGTCCTTTATATTCATCTCGGCCGATATCTCGGCCGAGTTGAAAAAATGACCGATATAATCAATATCTCGGCCATCTCGGCCGAGATTTTGACGAAATGGGGCCGAGTCCGATATCTGCACGAGATATCGGACCGGTCTGGGCCGAGATGAACCGGTCTCGGCCGATTTTTTCATCCATGCTCATACATATTGATATCGGGACCTTCGGATCTGTAACTTTGTGTTCCAAATCATGCGAAAAGCATTGAGAAAAGAAACAAAAGAGGAAGAAAAGTGCAAGAAAGCACTTGGGTGCCCCTGCAGGTGCACCCAAGTCCAAACTCAGGGTTTCAACCCCGATTTCCCGTTTCGTGTGCATTCTGGTTCTTAGATCCGAGTTTATCTTCATAAAAATTGATATTAAAGCCTTCAGATTTATGGAAAGAGGACTATATGCATCGTTAAAAAGGAAGGAAAAGCAAGGAAGAAAGAATACAGGTACTTAGGCGCCAATGTGAGTGCGCCCAAGTCTCTGCAAAGGGATTTGTCCCACAAATCTTAGTACTCACATCACCGTTTTCAAACCCGGAAGTTCTGATATCATTGATTCATATTAGGACTCTGCATTTAGTCGCTAATTGTTAGAAATCGTGTTAGAAATTGCATTGGAATATCGTTGAAAATTGCAAGTGCATCACAACCCGCAGAGGAGACACTTGGGCGCCATTGTGTGTGCGCCCAAGTGTTAGGGATTTTGTGTTTTGCAATTTGATGGATGCATTAACATTTTAATCATCATTCGAATTTTCACACATGCATTGATTTAGAATATCTTGAAATCTTGATTTACACATGCATTGGTTTTTAGACTTGTAGAAACATTGATTTATGCATGTTTTGATTTTAAACTTGGATGCAATTTATTTTGAAAAGAAGTTTTACCAAATCAAGCTAGCCTATGTTTTAAATCTTTCAAGTCATTTTACGCTTTATATGTTTCATGTTTTTAAACCCCTTAGTATGATTTAAAACATGTTTCCCAGCTTGATTTAATGGCCCAAAAATCCCCAACCAAAATTACTTTAAAAAAACATATTTTTGGGAAAACGGGACTTATACCGGCGGCCAAAACCATTTTTACCGGCGGTTTCTGCCCCCCCCCCCCCCCCCCCCCCCCCCGGCTAAAAGCATTTTTTCAAATAGCTATATTTATGACCGTTGAGTACCCGGTCGACCGGGCAAGGGTCCAGGTCGACCGGGGACTAGCCGTTGGGCATTTTTTGCTATAAAATGAAGTTCATTCCTTTGCCAAAGTGAGAGATTTTTAAGCCATCCTTGAGGTGTTTGGAGACAAGGAAAAAGGGAATGAACTAAGAGAGACCAAGGGGTCATTTGGAAAGCTAAAGCTTGGATTAATGAAGTTAAATCTCTAAGTAAGCTTTATCTTTCTTAATCATATGTTAGATGCTTTGTTTAAATCTTTGGTAAATGATTTTTAGCATGTTAACTATGATGTGTTGAATCCATTCTTCATTTAATCTTTGATCTAAGTTGGATTGGATTCTTCACCCTTGATTTCAAACCAAGTTGTTTTAAAATCTTCTTTAATCATGCTTAGCCAAAATCTTTGATTTCTTTTATAGCATGATTCATTTACTTGGTTGAATCTTTATTTGTTGTTTTCATTCATTTAAACCTTAGTCAAATTTGTTTAGTTTTGAAAACAACATTGCACATGCATGACATGTCTTAAGTTAATTAATTTCATACAACTTGTGAACCTTTGATTTTCATTTCATTAACAAGTTTGTATTTATACATGTGATTTGCATTTCACTTCAATCAAATATTTTTATGTGCCTTAAACTTTTAAATGCTTTGAGCATATATTAATTGAGCTCACTTTTTAAACTTGATTGAAGTTATCACACACACACATCATGAGCATACACCTTTGCATTCATATAGTGTTTGTGTGAGTTAGATTTTCAATTTCATATTCACCTATTTTAGAGGCATTTTTAATTGAGCTTTAATTGTATCTCTTAAAGTGTTTGTGTAGACACTACTTTGAGAGAAATCTTTCTATTGTAAAGGTTATTGCTTAGCCTAAGAAAAGCATCTTGTAGAGGTTATTGCTTAGCCTTGGAAAAGCATTTTGTAAAGGTTATTGCTTAGCCTAGAAAAGCACATTGATAGGTTGTTGTTTAGACTAGAAAAAGATCGTTGTAAAGGTTATTGCTTAGCCTATTGAAAAGCATAAATAGTGGAAATCCGGTGGGGTGTTGGATCACAAGCCGGTAGTGGATGTAGGCATTGAGGCCGAACCACTATAAATCTTTGTGTGATGGTGAATACTTTGTGGTGATTTCTTTTGTTAGCTTCCGCATTTTGTTTGTTTCCCATCACTTGTGACTAGTTTATTTTAAGAAGTTAAAATTTGTCATAATTGGTCACATATTGTACCTCACCCTATTAACCCCCCCCCCCCCCCCCCCCCCCCCCCTCTCGGGTTAGGATCCAGGACTTTCACCAAGTAGTGAGGAGACACTTAGGCGCCCCTGTTTATGCGCCCAAGTCCCCAATTCGTCTTCCGACCTCCATTTTCCACATCTTGCATTTCATTTAAATTGTTGCTGAATCTCTGTAATGATTATAACTAATTATTGAATTTCTAGACTTCAAATTATTGAATCGTCACATTTTAAGTTAGGTTACATTAACATTGCATAAAACACCAAAAAAATCACAAAAGCATAAAACATTTCCCTTCTTATCTTACTCTTTAGTAATTAGAGAAGAGAACCAAAAAAAATAATTAAAAGAACTAGAAAAATCTATAAAAATAATAGATATTAGGTACATAATCCTAGGTTATTCTATTCGCGCATAAGCGAGTTAATCAATCGTAATAAAATACTTTAACTAAAACCCCTAATTAATAACTTTAAGCAATCCCTAATCAACAAAACTATAATCAAAACCCTAATTAATAAACCTCAACCACTCAAAGATCCAATTAAAATCTCAATTAATAAATTTAAACAACAAACCTTTAATTCAAGCCTTAATTTACAAAGTCAAATTAAAAAAATCATAACTTGAACTTCAAACTCAAATCAAACTTTAATTCAAACCTTAACCAACACAATTATAATTGACAACCCCCACGTAAATTCAAACTTTAAGACCCTAGTCAAGATCTAATTAAAACAATAAACAATTCACATCTAAAGAATAAAGATATCCCTCAATCAAGGAACAAATTGGAATACCCGAATCCGACTTAGAAACACTCTAGAATTGGACGAACTTGAAATCACCCAACAGACAGGCACTTGGGCGCACCTGTAAGTCACCCCAGAAACCTCGGCACACACACAAGTGCACCCAACTCCCTATTCCAATCCCAAAGCATGTTTTGGTTGCGTTTCAACTCCCAAACACAAACCACTACCACATTTAAGGTTTATAAACTTAAAACCAGCCCGGGATACATAATTATTGACATAGATCACCTGAAACTCCAAGCCTAAGTGAACAAAATCCCGGAAAGAACCAAAACACACGAACCAGACACTTGGGCGCCACCACAGATGCGCCGAAGTCACCCAGGGGACATAGGCGCCACCACAGGTCCGCCCAAGTCCCATTATAGCCTTCAGGATTACCGAATTCCTATTCACTTCCAAATCTTGATCCAAACCATTACCCTAGAACCATCACAGGACCAATAACAACCTTAAAATCAAAATCTTAATAAACTTAAACACATCCGAGACTTCGAATCAAAGTCGGACAACCAAATAACATCAACCCACCACTTGGGCGCCACTACTGGTGCGCCCAAGTGCACAGAACCACTTAGGCACACATATAAATGCGCCCAAGTCCTCTATCAAATTCGAGTTGTGAAATTCAGTTACATTTCAAGTTCCGGACTAAAGATTATAAAAATAAAACAACCCAAAACCTAAAACAACATCAAAACAGAGATTTGCATCAAATAGAAACCCTACGAACTCCATGTTAGATTGTATGGTCTCAATCCATCAGTTGATGTAATAAATTGATTAATTTCTTTATTTATCAATATAATCATGCTTTCCTTTCATGAGATGAATGGTGATTTATTGCTTTATGCACATGACCAATACATATGACATAATGGTTCATGAGATGAACCGGGTCCCATTAGTATATTAGATGTGATATATGTATATGGATGAGATCCACATACGGGAGATATGTGTCACAAATCTTATACTTAAAATATCTTCGCAACCAGTGATGAGATTGGGCATCTCATCTGACAAGGTTGCAGTACTTTGATCACTATGAGATAGTGTGATTTGTCTCGATCATCAGAATGTAAGATTCTGGATCATAGTGCTGGTACATTGGATGTATTGAAGGACCATGAGAAGCACCTTATGAAATACTGTCTCAATTTAAGGATTGCTCTCATAATTCCCTAGCAATAGGCTCTCAATCCTGAGACATTGATGAACTCAAGTTTCTGTCTATTCATTTGCTTTGAGTCACCAATGAGTGAAGCCAACTGTAGGTCAACACCTCGGTGTCTTGGGTACATGGTAGTAGGATTATGGGAACATGCAATGATCAAGATGGAATTTATCTACATTATCCCTTTGTGCCAATTAATGGATTTATCACTGGTAAGTGCGCACCCATTCCAATTAAGAGTTAATCGGATCGGTACCAAATGATCACTATAATTAATTGGGGCTCAAGGATAATAAGATGTGGATCTAAGATTGGATGGGACAGATTTATTCCAATTGATCCATGGATAATGATAGAGGGGCCTACTTGTGGTAATTGGGAAGTTTAGGGTCTTCATTGTTATTTATTCCTAAGACTGGAGTGCAATTGCATTTATATAGTGGAGTTATTTGCAATTAACTGTGGGCCCAGATTACACATGAGATGTGGGGTCGCGTGTCCCAGTTGGAGCCAGCTTTCTAAGGAATCCCTAGTGGTCCCCACGCTAGCCCAAATTATTAGAAAGATACTAATTCTACTTGAACTCTAATAGGAAGGTTACTATTTCTATTTGAAGTGTGACTTCTAAAAGTGGTAATAGTAAGTTACTAATTATTAATGGAAGTGAGCCTTCTATTTTAATTAGTAAAAGAGGAAGTTACTAATCATATTTGAAGTAAGACTTCTAATTGTTATTTAGTAAGTTACTAATTATTAATGCAAGTAAGACTTCTATTTTAATTAGAAAGGAAAAAGCTACTAATTGTTGTGGAAGTAAGACTTCTATGGCAACTAGAAAGGGAGTGTTAGGGATTTTGTATTTGCAATTTGATGGATGCATTTTCACTTTAGCATCATTTGAGTTTTCACACATGCATTGTTTTAGAAAATCTTGAAATCTGGTTTTATACATGCATTGGATTTTAGACTTGTAGAATTAATGATTTATGCATGTTTTGTTTTTAGACTTGGATGCATTTGTTTTAGAATCCAAACTCTTTTGAAAACCTAATTCTTGGTGCATTACTTTTGAGAAATCAAATTGAGGATTTAGGTTTGTGCCTTGCATACATTCATCATTTTCAGAATCATTTTTGTATGCATTTATATGTGAAAAGAGTTTTTAGAAATCAAGCAAGCCATTGGATTTAAAGTTTCAAATCATTTTAGGCTTTTTGTGTTTCATGTTTTTAAACATCTTAGTTTGATTTAAAACATGTTATTCAAGCTTGATTTAATGGCCCAAAAAGTTCCCTCAAGAAAAACCTTTAAATATGCAAAAGTTGGGAATTTTTGGTCCCAGGGGGTCGACCTACAGTGTGGCCGGTCGACCGGCCAAAGAGCCGTTGCCCTTTTCAAACGGTCATTTTCACGACCGTTGTGAAGGCCAAGTCGACCGGGGGTCATGGGGTCGACTGGGCAAACTAGCCATTGGACTGTTTTTTCCTATAAAGTCCATTCTATTCCATCCTTTTTGAAGGCTTGATTCATGAACTTTTGAGACCATTTTGGAGCCAAAGAAAGGGGATGAAGTTGTAAAGGCTAGAGGGCTTTTTGGAAATCAAATGCTTGAGTTTTTAAAAGGTACATCTTACTAGTTATTTTGATTTCCATTCAAAGTAGAATCAATGCATGTTTAAATCTTTGTATTTTCATTTATGCATGATTTCTAGCTTTTAAAGAGTTGTTTTGAAAACTCATTATCATCTTTGGTATATTAGAATGGTTTGCAATCACTCTTATCTAATTCACATGTGTTCTTAGACTTTAATATTCATACAACTTGTTTTAGCTCATGTCTTTAAGTTGTTTGAATCTTTTATGTGATTAGCATTTATCTTTAATCATCATTTTCGAAGCTTTGATTTCAAAATGCATCAAGCATTCATTTAAGAGCCTCATTGTAGAAATTGATTGAAGTAAAACATTCATACACTTGTGCACACACTTTAGCTTATTTTAGTGTATGTTTGATATTTCAATTACACTTTCATATTAGCCTATTTAAGAGGCAACGACAACATCATTGTGCTTAAATTGTATCTCTTAGAGTGTTCTTTTGTGAAGACACCTTCTTAGATAAATCTTCATTTGTAAAGGTTATTGCTTAGCCTAAGAAAAGCATTGTGTAAAGGTTATTGCTTAGCCTTGAAAAGCATCTTGTAAAGGTTGTTGTTGAGCCTAGAAAAATAACATTGTAAAGGTTATTTCTTAGCCTAGTAAAACGCATACTTAGTGGAAATCCGGTGGGGTGATTGGATCACAAGCCGGTAGTGGACATAGGCATTGAGGCCGAACCACTATAAATCCTTGTGTAGTGGTGTTTGCTTGTGGTGATTCATTTGTTAGCTTCCGCATCTTGTATGATAAATCATCACATGTGACTAGTTTATGTTAAGAATTTAAAATTGATCTATATTGGTCATTTTTGTAGCACACCCTATTCACACCCCCCCCCCGTTCTAGGGTTAGGATCCCAGGACTTTCAATTGGTATCAGAGCCTCGTGCTCTATATTACGATCAAGTGTTTTTTGGAACTCTTGATTGGGTGTAAAAACCTAGAGTCAAAACCCTAGATTTGTGTTTGAATGAAAATCATTAGAATGGATTCCACTTCTATAGATTGTTTAGATTCTTCTAGACCCCTCCTTCTTCCTTCTATTGGAGATTCAAACTCTCAAACTAATGAATCTCAATGTGACATAAAAGAAGAAGAAAATGTTTATAATGAAGAAGATCTTCAACAAGCCTTTGAGGAATTATATGAATTATCTTTAAAGCTTGAGAAGAAAAATAAAAAATTAAGAGAAGATTCTAAAAATCTAAACAAAGAATTAGTCTCTTCTAAAGATGAACTTAGAGAAAAAGAAGAAGTCATAAAATGTTTAGACTCTAAGTTCATGATCTCTTTAAATAACCTATCTAATATCAAAGATGAACTAAATGAATTAAAGATAGGAAATGATGATCTTAAAAAGGAAAATCTAAACCTAAGAGATCAATTAAAAAGGCAAGACAAAGACTTTATCAATTTAGAATCCAAGTTGACAATTTCCATGGAAAACATGTCTAATGTTCAAAGTAAGTTAAAAACCTTAGAACTTGGATCTAATATTGTTAATGAACTTAATTTCAAATTAAAACTTGCCAATGAAGAGTTAATCAAATATAAGGAAATTGAAAATGAACTTTCAAAAGTCAAAAATGAAAATTCAATCCTTATAACCAAAGTCACTCAACTTGAAGTTTACAAACAAAAGTATGAGTGCAAGTTTACCCTATTAGACCCCGACCCAGACCAAGTCGATTAGTGTGCGATTAGTATGTGTTTAGTCCTAAGTGGGTTTAGTGGTCGTTGGGTTAGAAGTACTTAGTTTAGTCTTGGACATAGCTTTGGGAATTTTAAGAACGTTTAGTGTTAGTCTGACACACTCAGGAAGGCCTGAGTGCACGTGTAAGCTTGGGAAGATCGTATCGGCTTCCGTGTGATTGTGATTTAGATTTCATTTGAATGACTTTTATATGTGTTACAACTTTCGTCTTAAGCACATTCATGTTTGAAGCCCAAAAACCCATGTTTTGGCCCAAAGAGGGTAAAATTGTCTTTCATGCACAAATCTGGACACAATTTTCGAGATCTCAAAACCATGTCAAAAATATACTTTTTGGAAACTAGATACTTCGAGGATCATTTTATCCTTCTTTGTCGAAGTCATTCGAGGTCCACAAGATCATGTTTTTGTCATTTCAAGGTTCAAGTTCTTTGGGACCCATTTGTTAAGGTTTTAAGCCTAACCCTCATCTTTTTCATTCACTTTACAAAAATCCTGCAACTTTCTTAACCTAGGGTTGAAAACCCCTCTTTCTTTTCCATCTTCCTCACCTTGCATGATCTAGCTAGAGATCTCCAAATAGAATTCCAAGACCATCATCTTCTTCCTCTCCTTGCAAGCTTTCTATTGGTACAAATTTCTTGGAGTTTCTTGTGGGACAAGCTCTTCATTTTCTTCCTCCTCTTTTGTTTGACTTTCTCTAGGTATGAGCTTCAACCCATGCTTTTCATAAAGTCTTTTTAGTTCCTTAAAGATCTTGTTTTCCATGTTACAAACCCTTTTGGTAAAATGGGTTTCTTGTTTTCAAGATTGAGTGAGTTTTGTGTGGTTTTCATGGGTTTTTGTAGTTCTTTGGATTGGCTTGAGTGAAGTGCTTGGAGAGGAGTGTTTAGCAATTGGGCAAGGCAAGTAATCTCTATAGGACCATTGTGCATGTGTATTTTAAGCTTCATTGTTGTTTTAGAAATTTTGCATATAAATATGTTTATAAGCTTCACGATCATGTTTTCCTTGGATTGAATGTTTGAAATTGGGAAAAATGTGTGTTTTGTCCCTTGGAGAGCATGTAGGCTCAGGGAGTGTAAGTGGAATGAGAAACAAGAAGAAGGGAAGAAGGAAATGTGAAAATCTAAACTGAACTGCATTTCCCGTGCAGTTTCGGTCAGCCGTCGGTCGGCTGGCGGCTAGCCGAAATCCTCATTTCGATTAACCACGAGCTGACCGAGCTCGGTGGTTCCCTTTCCAGAAGCTGACATTTCGACAGTGGGTTTCGGTCAGCTTGACGGTTAGAAAGCGGCTAGCTGCCATACCCCATGTCGGCTAACCGCTGGCCAACCGCGCGTTGTCGGCTCCTTTTCCCGAGAGCTATATTTCAGACTGGATTTCCCGCGGTCAGCCCTACGGTCAGCTTACGGCTAACCGCCAAGTCTCAGTTCGGCTAACCGCAGTCAGTTCGGTTTCTTTTCCAGAGGGCTGCATTGGACCTGGATTTCCAGCGGTCAGCTGGCGGCTAGCCGCCAGACCCTAGTTCGGCTAGCCGACACCTGACCGCGAGGTGACCGAAATTGACAAATTACCTGTTTTGAAGAGTCTTTGCAAGAATGAAAACTAGAACATGTTAAGTGGCCTTTAGCCTGATATTATGCACTCGAAACCCGAGATGTCCTTGAACTTCTGGGGCACCAATTTTGTTTTAATTCCAACATCTGGGCTTCGGCTGCACAACGATCAACCAAAGGTCCTTACATGAGCTTGATAGGCTTTGTATTCGTACTTTGGTTTCGATATAATGAATATCATCGTGTACTCATTTTGAAGTTTAAGTACAAGCTCATTTTGAAGACGTGTTTCAAGAAAAAGGGGATCACTTCCTAAGCGTGTTATGCATATTAATTATGCCTTGCTAGTCATGTTCATCGTGTTTTGATAAGTGATTTCTCCCTTTTTATCTCGACATGTTTTGATAGTGTTTCGCGTGTTTTATGCATTCATGAATTAAGTAACACCACTGAGCTTGGACTGCCCTTTCAGTTTGATCCACTATCTGGGGGTCCTTAAACATGTGGACTGTCTGCAGACTGGTCATGTATTTATTACACATCGTGCGTGTCCGGTTCCGCAGCCGGAATTCCCATCTTTGTGGGAAATCGTGTCGTGATTATATTATGTATATCGTGCTTGTCGTGCGTGCTTGCTCTTTTCATTATATAAATGATAGAGAAAGGATGGGCTCCTTGTGGATTGTAACTATTCATGATATATTATGTACTCATGCTAGTTTGTTTTAGTATCTCAGTTCAATTAAATATTTCTGTAAATGTATCTCAGTCATTGTAGTATTTCAAATCAAGGATCTGCTTTTATGTTTTCTAAAACGTTTACTGTTTCATGCTTGTTCCTAAATTGATTACCTGCCAAACCGTTGTGTTTGATCCTTGTTTGTTGGTGCCCAGGTGCAGGAGATGTTACCTTTGAGGAGGAGCGTCAGGAGGAGGCTTGTGAGCCAACCCCTGTGAGAGAGTGGCAGCCCGACGATGTCATCTAGACGTCGGGCGGGTTCTTGAGTCTCGTCATCATTTTGTTGGGGTTTCCTTTAATTATTTTGGAGCAGTGTATTGGCCTCTGTTGGCCTCTTATGGGTTGTAATTAAACTTAAATTACTTGGAGTCAGTCTTATAACTTGAACTATGTTGGGAATGCCATGTTAGTTTCTTTCTTTGATACTATGTCTTGTCATTATTTGTTATAGCACTTGAAGATTTATTGGTGCTTATCTTGATGTGTTTTGCTACACGCTTCCGCATACTTGATCGTGTGAGTCAGATTCCGAATGTCTTTGAGAATCCTCACCGCGGGAACCTGTGGGAAAGTATATCTCCAAATCTCTGATGTACACAACCACGTCGCGGGCCCGGGGTCGCGACATACCCAAAGTGAAGAGAGACTTGAAAAGTTATTTAAATTGGGTAAACCTCATGGAGATAGAACGGATCTTGGATTTGATAGGAATATTTCACATGACCCTAAATTCACCAACACATTTGTGAAAGGTGAGTCCTCTTTCTCTAGCACTCTTTCTTCTTTGCCCAAAACTAAATGTATTTATTGTGGCATTGAAGGGCATTTTAGGTTTGAGTGCAAATTAAGAAGAAGTCATGTGTCTAAACCCATCTTTGAACCTGAAAAGGAAGAATCAAAATCTATGAAGGGTAAGACACTAAAAATCAAGGAAGACTACAAAAAGATTAAACAAGTTAAATCATTTAAAATGGAGTCTCCTAAGATAGATTCTAAAAAGTTTAAACAAGGTAAACCAAGTTTAAAAGAATCTATGAACAAAAAGCTTCTCAACCTATCTCCCTTATATCAACCCATGAAAGAACTTTTGAATAAAGTAACAAAGTTAAATTTAAAATTCAAAAGTCAAATAAAGGGAGAATATAAGAAAAGAAAAATGAACAAATCCCCAAAGAAACAAACCCACCAACCTCAAAAGACTAATCACCAATCTAAGCTAAATTTAGTAAAATCTAAATATCATGGTGATAAGTTCAAATTGAAAATTTATCAAGTCAAATCTCCTATAGTTGGTGGGACTTCCAAAGTAGACCTCAAAGTTCAACCCTCTCAAGACCTTAGGTGGATTCCTAAAGTTAGACACTTAGACAAGCCTTAAGGCCTTGAACCTCATTGACCAACCTATCCTTTTTAGTTAAATCTTTTTGTTGGTCATGTTGCATTTGCATTTTGTTTCTATATAGTTACATTTATTAAAATGCATTGTTTCTTTATGATCAATTGATTTTATTTTCATGCACCATTCTAAGTTACATTTCATGGTTTTCAAAATCTTTTGATTATAATTTCATCATGTTAGATTTGCTTTTTGCACTCATTGAGTTACATGACTTGCATTGCATTTCTTTACATGATCAATTGATTGTGATTTCAAAAGCTTTCATAGCTAGATTATTCATGATCAATTGTTGTTGCAAAATCATTTGTGTAGATGTCATAGTAAGATTATTTGAACAAATGATTTGAATCAATTTAAGTTTTCCATGGATTTCTAAGTTATTCTTTAATATGGAAAATTATTGTTTTGAAAAATCAACTTGTATGTGTTTCAAATAAGTTATAACTTTTAAAATACAATGTTGAAAATTGATCTTCAAAATCATTCTTTTTATGCTCATTGTTGGATTTTTTTTATCAAAATGATTTGAAGATTGTATGATTGGAAATGCTCTAAAACATCATTAGTTATAATCATCAAAGCATGTTCCATGATTCTCATTTCCTTTTTCTTATGGTTACATCATCTTAGAAATGGAAATGAATGTTGTTTGCATCTTTGCTTATTTGTTTACATTCTTTTTATATGCAAATGTCTTTTGGTTCTATGTATGGTTGTGATCTTAGTTACATGTGTAGAAACCATACTAGAACTCTCAAATCCATCCTCTATGCCTTATAGTAATTTCTTTTTGGATGGTTATGATGTTGATTCATGTATATTCTCTAAGTGATGTCATCCTTATACATGTTTCAACTTCATATTAGTGATCTTGATCATATGAAACTCTTTGAAATCCATTCCTCGTATTTCTATATGTTTGATGGATATCTTAGATGTTGAATTCATATGATTTTGACACTTTGAAAATTGCATGCATTTCCAAGCTATATCCTTTTGCATTGCAATTTACCTTGTTCATCACAATGCTCATTAGTTATATCTTTAAAAGTGATGAATATCCATTTATGTTGCTTGATGGAATTTTGTGTTTGTCACATCCTTGCTATTAATCATGTTGTCATATTCAATTGGTTTCATTTGGTATAATTTTTCATTGATTTCATATCCAATTGATGTCTTATCTTGTGTATGTGATAGACCTTGTGTACATTGGATTGATCTTGATAGTTATATGTTTTCATTCCATGTCACATTCCATTAGCATCATAATTTCATGTTTTCCACCTCTCTTGCTCTTATTGGTATATCTCATGACCACCATGTTTATGTGTTCATAATATTGGTTGGTTATTAGTTGAGGTTGGCTTCATGTTTGAATTTCATTTCACTCATCTTGCACATTAATAGTCATAGTTATTGATTGAATGAAATGATTTCAAAGCTTACATAGCATATGATTTTCATAGTTAAATTGATTGATGCTATGTTTAGTAAACCCCATATATCATGGATAGCTCTAATTTGGATTTATCTTAATAGTTATATTCTTTATAACTCCATTTTAGAGTGATTGATTTAATAGTCCTATCCTTGAATCTCAATTGGTATTCTTTGTTTTTCCAATTGATATCCATGATCGCTTTTCTCATTGACCTTGCTTTCTTTTGGTAATTTGATCATATTGTGCTCTCTACTTAAACGTGTCTAATCCTTTCCTTGAAAGTTTACCCTCAATTAGTTAAGCCATCTTCTTCTTGAACCAAATAGTTATATCTTAGTCAACATGTTGACAAAAGGAGAGAATGGATTGAGGGGGAATGTAAACCTTCATAGGAAGTATTAGTTTTGATCAAATTCACCATTGGATTGATTTTGAACCCTTAGAGACTACTACCATACATGATAACCTGTTATGTATTTCATTTTCGATTTCTTTTGTTAACAGGTGCTACTAAAAGGTATTTTCCTTATTTCATGTGTGTAGGTACTTTTGCAATTTAATGACAAAGGGGGAGAAAGCATTCAAGTTCTCTAAAAGGGAAGAGAATGTCCAAGCTTCCTAAGAGGAGATATTGTATGATCTTCTACAGGGGAAGAGAATGCATATCTTGCCAAAGGGAGAGAGGCATGGTCAAAGGGGGAGAGCTAATAGAAGAAAGAAAGCTTGGGAGCTAAAGCAGATGCTTCGCTAGAGAAGGAAAGAAGAAGAGAAAGCTTGAAGAATGATCAAGCACCAAGCATCAAGAAGATTGAAGAAAAGAGCCCAAGCTAAGAGGAGGAGCATCCAAGAAGATTTCAAGACTTGTCCAGCTTATGGGGAGCTGAAGACTTAGTGTGTAATTTCAATGATGAGTAAGTTGCCATCAAATTGCAAAGGGGGAGATTGTTAGGGATTTTATATTTGCAATTTGATGGATGCATTTTCACTTTAGCATCATTTGAATTTTCACACATGCATTGTTTTAGAAAATCTTGAAATCTAGTTTTATACATGCATTGGATTTTAGACTTGTAGAATTAATGATTTATGCATGTTTTGTTTTTAGACTTGGATGCATTTGTTTTAGAATCCAAACTCTTTTGAAAACCTAATTCTTTGTGCATTACTTTTGAGACATCAAATTGAGGATTTTGGTTTGTGCCTTGCATACATTCATCATTTTCAGAATCATTTTTGTATGCATTTATATGTGAAAAGAGTTTTTAGAAATCAAGCAAGCCATTGGATTTAAAGTTTCAAATCATTTTAGGCTTTTTGTGTTTCATGTTTTTAAACATCTTAGTTTGATTTAAAACATGTTATTCAAGCTTGATTTAATGGCCCAAAAAGTTCCCTCAAGAAAAACCTTTAAATATGCAAAAGTTGGGAATTTTTTGTCCCAGGGGGTCGACCTACAGTGTGGCCGGTCGACCGGCCCAGGGGACCCGGTCGACCGGCCACACATGCCCGGTCGACCGGCCAAAGAGCCGTTGCCCTTTTCAAACGGTCATTTTCACGACCGTTGTGAAGGCCAGGTCGACCGGGGGTCATGGGGTCGACCGGGCAAACTAGCCGTTGGACTGTTTTTTCCTATAAAGTCCATTCTATTCCATCCTTTTTGAAGGCTTGATTCATGAACTTTGAGACCATTTTGGAGCCAAAGAAAGGGGATGAAGTTGTAAAGGCTAGAGGGCTTTTTGGAAATCAAATGCTTGAGTTTTTAAAAGGTACATCTTACTAGTTATTTTGATTTCCATTCAAAGTAGAATCAATGCATGTTTAAATCTTTGTATTTTCATTTATGCATGATTTCTAGCTTTTAAAGAGTTGTTTTGCAAACTCATTATCATCTTTGGTATATTAGAATGGTTTGCAATCACTCTTATCTAATTCACATGTGTTCTTAGACTTTAATATTCATACAACTTGTTTTAGCTCATGTCTTTAAGTTGTTTGAATCTTTTATGTGATTAGCATTTATCTTCAATCATCATTTTCTAAGCTTTGATTTCAAAATGCATCAAGCATTCATTTAAGAGCCTCATTGTAGAAATTGATTGAAGTAAAACATCCATACACTTGTGCACACACTTTAGCTTATTTTAGTGTATGTTTGTAATTTCAATTACACTTTCATATTAACCTATTTAAGAGGCAACGGCAACATCATTGTGCTTGAATTGTATCTCTTAGAGTGTTCTTTTGTGAAGACACCTTCTTAGAGAAATCTTCATTTGTAAAGGTTATTGCTTAGCCTAAGAAAAGCATTGTGTAAAGGTTATTGCTTAGCCTTGAAAAGCATCTTGTAAAGGTTGTTGTTGAGCCTAGAAAAATAACATTGTAAAGGTTATTGCTTAGCCTAGTAAAAAGCATACTTAGTGGAAATCCGGTGGGGTGATTGGATCACAAGCCGGTAGTGGACATAGGCATTGAGGCCGAACCACTATAAATCCTTGTGTAGTGGTGTTTGCTTGTGGTGATTCATTTGTTAGCTTCCGCATCTTGTATGTTAAATCATCACATGTGACTAGTTTATGTTAAGAATTTAAAATTGGTCTATATTGGTCATTTTTGTAGCACACCCTATTCACACCACCCCCCCCCCCCCCCCCCCCCCCCCCCCCGTTCTAGGGTTAGGATCCCAGGACTTTCAGGGAGAAGGTTACTATTTTTGTAATGGGAGTTAAACTTCTATTTCAAACAGGAAAAGAGGTGGAATTGAGGGCTATAAAGAGGGGAATTGACCCCTCTTGGACGTGCATAACATGGAGAGCCAGCGCAACCACTTGGTGCAAGTGTTGCACTACTTCTCTTCCTCTCTAAGTTCTCTTTTCTTTCTTCCTCTAGTTCCTTAGAGTTACTGGCTAGGTTTTCTCTTGGAGATCCCACTATCTTCTTGAGAAAAGAGAATCTAATACGGGTCATAGCGCGGAAGATCAAAAGGTGTTGGAGATCTTAATTTGATTAGTGAAGGTGTTCATCATCAAAGAAAGAGATCAACTTCTCCATTAGAGCACTACAAAGCTCCAAAGGTATATCTACATCCTTGTATGTTGTGGCTTTCGTGGTTGCATGTTTAGGTGCTATTTTCTATCTTCTAGATAGGATATATTGTTGTACATGATTTATGAGTTTGAGGGATTGCATCCTGGATTGGGTTTATTGCCTTCTAAATAGATGATCCCTGCATCAAGTGGGTCAAAAGTTTTTGAAACCTATCTGGAAGGCCCACCTATATTCCAACAATTGGTATCATAGCCATACCTCATCTCTAATCATGTTAGACCAGCAAGCTTGCTCTAATCTTTGCATGAGATGCGAAGAATATGAAGCAAGGGCTATGTAAGGATCAGTTTTGATGAATTTACTTGGTTTGATAGTAGATTCATGTTTGGATAGTCACAAAAGGGTTTAATAATGATGGAAGGATCATAGGAAGCCATTGGGACACTTTGAAAGTGATTTGGGGAAGAATGGACACGAAACAGAAAACCCTTGTTGCGGGTTTTCATTAGTCCAGTCGACCTACTGACTTGCAGGTCGGTCGACCGAGCCCCCTGGCCGGTCGACTGAGCCAACTGCACAGCATGCTGCAGAAACTGGTTTTTCCAGTTTCGGGTCTTCTTTTACTTCCTATTTTTCCAGCATTATTTGGCAGCCTATTTTTGTGATTTGTATGGTTGTATGAGATACTAACTTGCAGATAATAAGGTCCTCTCCATATGGCCCACAAGTCTTTTGCTTTCTATTTATGGTGATTGGTTTATTTAAGGCTAAATGTAAAGCGCGTCATGGTTTCCTTGGTTTCCCGTGAAAGGGCAAGGCATGATGAATTTCCCTATAGCCCTTTTATTTCCATGTTTAGATTATCATGTAAGTCTCATAATCGAGGCATAGGAATTTATGTAATATTTATAAATTTGTAAATTCTGGCAATGTCCGAGACGAAAAAGGAAAGCGATGTTGGACTCCTAATCAAAGAGTTTGAAGATTACCAAAAGAGTTTTGGAGTTGCCCAAAGAGTTTGAGGAATTCCAAAGTTTTGGAAAGTCTAGAAGTCCAAGAAGTCTATTCCGCTAGGGCCATGTGGAGGAGAGGACTAGTTTCTATTTTTTAGCACTTTCTATTTATGGATGAATGCTTAATTTAGAATGTTTCCAAATCTGATCCAAACATAGCAAGTTACTAAAATTGGTCAAATCAAATTAATTTTTGGAAAGAGTTCTAATTAGTGTTGATGACCCATGAGATGGACACATTGGTAACACTAATTTAGAAACTGGACTTTCCTTAAAATAACTTGACTTGGAACCAATCTTAGATCATATCATGAGATGATTTGATGTTCATATGTATACATGTGGGCCCTAATACCTTACAAAGAAATCCTCAATTCTAAAATATTAAGTGGGAGCGGGGCATTTATATTTAGAAATCCCCATGGTTTTCCACCATAGGTCCATTGTAAGGAAAGTATTAGCCTTGCGGCATCTTGAGAATGGTCGTTCCCCACGGAGGGCTTTTACTTGTCTGGTTACTAGATATGGATCTCCTATGGATAGTGTTGGTGAGACGGGGCGGGGGCCCACTCCCCAAGGAGGAGCTGCTCGCAACGGTTGTCATGCAATGCTAGTTGGTGGGTCACACTTAACTAAAATAATGATGTAGTATCCCCAAGGATTTGCCTCATTTATTTTAGAAACCGAAGTTAATCGGGAGTCATTCATTATTTGGTATGAGATACCTAGATAATAATGAATGAAGGGGATCATGGAAAGTTAGTCTTAATTCCGATTATGACCAACTTTGATCCGCACCAATCTAGATGGTATTTGCACTCCCCAAGGAGGCATACCCCGGGGATTGGGATTCCGATGTATTCTGAATTTAGTGGTTATGAGGATTCCATATAAATTTGGTAGAATACTAAACCCTAATGTCATTTAAATTCATTAATTGAATGTATGGTTATGTGCTACAGTATTACAAGCATGAATTCAAATACTTTCAATCCACTTGCGACCATCCTCAACCAGAATAAGTTGGTGGGATCCAATTATGTAACTGGAGACGGAACCTGGATATAGTCCTGACAACTTCAGGATATAAATATGTCCTTACCAACCCCCCCCCCCCCCCCCTTGACGAGCCATTACCGGAAGCATCACTGGAAGAAAATGAACTTTACACCAAGTGGGCCAAAGACGATGAGATGGCCAGATGTTATATACAGGCATCAATGTCTAGTGTTTTACAACACCAACATCAATCCTTTAAGACTGCATATGATATTATATCAAACTTAAAGGAGATGTTTGCGGAACAGGGCAGGCCTGCTAGACAGGCTGCTATAAGGGTGCTCATAAGCTCCAAGATGGCTGAAGGCACACCAGTACAAGACCACATGTTGAAAATGATGGACTCATTGAATGAGTTAGATGTACTGGGGGCTGCGATTGATTCAGAATCGCAGATTGACATAATCCTTCAGTCACTACCAGAGTCATTCAACAATTTCAAGGTCAACTATAATATGAATAAGATGAATTTGACTCTAGCTGAGCTTTCTAGCCAGCTGGTGGTGACTGAAGGGATTATGAAGAAGAAGCCAACTGCCCTGATGACAGAAAAGTCATTTGCCAAGTCCAAACCGAAAGGCAAAGGGCGGAAAGGCAAGAAGAAATCAGTTCTGAAGGGTCCTAAGGTGGAGAATGGTCCTAATGGTGGTGTTGGCAAGGCTAAGGGGTCGGGGACAAAAGGAAAGTGTTTCCATTGTGGTATGACAGGACATTGGAAAAGGAATTGTCCAGATTATCTGTCTAAGAAGAAGACCTCAGGTATGATTGAGTCACTTGTTTCTGAAGTTAGTTATGCAACTGGTACTTCAGAATCTTGGTGTGTGGACTCCGGGGCAACTAATCACATATGTAATTCGTTGCAGGGGTTCCGGGAAGCCAGGAGACTCGGTGACGGAGAAATCATTGTCAACCTAGGAGCTAAGGCAGAGGATGTTTCAGTGGGAGTTATTACATTATGTTTTACAAATGATAAATTGGTTTTGTCAAACACGTTATATGTACCGTCTTTACGGCGGAATTAAATCTCAGTTTCTAGTTTGGTGAATAAGAGTTATTCTATTACTCTTGGTATTGAAATTGTCATAAAGAGATACGGTACTTTTATGTATTCTGACAAGGTAATCAATGGAATTTATTTGTTAATCCCACAATGTATGAGATACATGTTACTGAAACAACTAATAGACTATCATTAAAGAGGAAGCCACCTTCATCTGATCCAACAAAACTCTGGCAATTGAGGCTAGGTCATATAAAGCTAAATAGGATTGACAGGCTAGTGAAAGATGGTATCTTGCCTTCATTGGTTAAAGAACCAATGCCTGTCTGTGAGTCCTGTCTGGAAGGTAAAATAATCAAAAGCCCTTTTTCATCAAAGCGCAATAGGGCCAAAGATTTGTTGGAATTAGTGTATACTGATGTGTGTGGACCCATTAATGTCAGAGTAGTGGGAGGATATCTCTCCGTTGATTTTATGGGATACTTATCAGAAAATGGGATATTATCCCAGTTGTCTGCTCCTAGTATGCCTCAACAGAACGGAGTAGCAAAAGGAAGGAACCAGACTCTTTTAGATATGATCAGGTCTATACTGAGTTTCTCAGGATTACCTATATCCTTTTAGGGATACGCCTTGGATACTGCGATGTACATACTAAACCTCGTACCATCTAAGTCTATACCTAAGACTCCCTGAGAGTTGTGGACCGAGCGAAAGCCTAGTCTACAACATTTACACATTTGGGGTTGTCCGGCACATGTGCTAAAGGTTAAGACGGATCAGTTGGAAGCGAAGTCGGAAGTATGCACGTTTGTAGGATATCCTAAATGAACTAAAGGTTGGTTATTCTATAATCCCAGATAGCACAAAGTGATGGTGAGTACTAATGCGGTTTTTCTGGGGGAAGATTATATGATAGACCGGAAACCTTTAGAAAAAGGTGATCTTGGAAGAAATTCAAGAGCAAACAATTCCAAATCCTAGTATAACCGAACCTAAGGAAGAAGCGCCCTTACCTAACCCAGTAATTACACCAGTGCCTTGCCATAGTGGGAGCATAGTCAGGCCCCCTGACAGGTTCTCGATCTTGGGAGAGTCTTACGAGGCAATCCCGGAAGAACCGGAACAAGATCCCTATAACTATGATGAAGCAATTAATGACATAGATTCGGGACGTTGGCAAGATGCTATGAAAGCTGAGATGGAGTCTATGTACTCTAATCAGGTCTGGACACTTGTGGACTTGCCTGCCAATATCAAACTTATTGGGTGCAAGTGAGTCTATAAGAGAAACAGAGGACCAGATGGAAGAGTTGAGACCTTTAAAGGTCAGGCTTGTTGCGAAAGGATATACTCAGAAAGAAGATATCGATTATAAGGAAACCTTCTCGCTGGTAGCCATGCTCAAGTCCATCCAGATACTCTTATCCATAGCGGCTCATCTCGATTACGAGAGTAGGCAAATGGATGTCAAAACGGCGTCTTTTGAACAACCATCTTGACAAAGACATCTATACGATGCAACCAAACGATTTTATAGCTAAACAACCAAGAGCAAAGAGTTTGCAACATGCAGATGTCCATTTATGGACTGAAGCAGGCATCCCGAACCTAGAACATTCGTTTTGACTAAGCAATCAAGTCAGTTGATTTTTGTCAAAATCCAGATGAGTCATGAGTGTACATGAAAAGTAAGGGAGCCAGGGTAATTTTTCTAGTCGACGACATCCTTCTCCTAGAGAGTGGTATATGGATGTTGTCAACAGTAAAAGGTTTAGTTGGGTAAGACTTTTGATATGAAGGACATGGGAGAAGTCAGTCGCATCCTAGGGATCAAACTCCATTGAGACCGGATAAATAGGATGATAGGCTTATCTCAATATGCATACATAGATAAAGTACTAGTACGGTTTGCTATGCAAGACTCCAAGAAGGGTATTACACCTTTCAGGCATAGAGTGCACCTTTCCAAGAATCAGTGTCCCAAGACACCTGAGGAAAAGGAGCAGATGAGGTCGATACCATACGCTTCGGGTGTTGGTAGCCTCATGTATGCTATGCTAGATACCGGATATCTGTCATGCATTGGGCTTAGTCAGCAGATATCTGTCTAACCTAGGTCCTAACCATTGGACTGCTGTAAGATGTGTTCTCAAATCCATGAGAAGGACTAGAGATTACATGTTGATTTATGGCAGTAATGAGTTGATTCCAGTCAGTTACACATATTCTGACTTCATGTCAGATAAGGATTCCAAGATATCAACTTCTGGGTATGTGTTTATACTATAGCTACTTGAGAAGCAACTAAAGAAGCAAATTGGCTCAAAAGATTCCTTATGAAACTTGGAGTGGTATTTTTGGCATGACAACCGCTCACAGTTTACTGTGATAACAGCAAGGCAGTCGATAAGTCCAAGGAACCTAGGAGCCAAAAACATGTACAGAGGTAGTTACACATGGTCAGAGAGATTGTGCAGAGAGGTGATACTGCTATCACCTAGATAGACTCTGCACACAATCTGGGAGAATCCCTTTACTAAGCCTTTGACTACCAAAGTTTTTGAGCAACATGTAGATGGGATGGGCATGAGATGCAACCCTGACTGGCATTGAGCCCAAGTGGGAGATTGTTAGATTGTATGGTCTCAATCCATCAGTTGATGTAATAAATTGATTAATTTCTTTATTTATCAATATAATCATGCTTTCCTTTCATGAGATGAATGGTGATTTATTACTTTATGCACATGACCAATACATATGACATAATGGTTCATGAGATGAACCGGGTCCCATTAGTATATTAGATGTGATATATGTATATGGATGAGATCCACATACGGGAGATATGTGTCACAAATCTTATACTTAAAATATCTTCGCAACCAGTGATGAGATTGGGCATCTCATCTGACAAGGTTACAGTACTTTGATCACTATGAGATAGTGTGATTTGTCTCGATCATCAGAACGTAAGATTCTGGATCATAGTGCTGGTACATTGGATGTATTGAAGGACCATGAGAAGCATCTTATGAAATACTGTCTCGATTTAAGGACTGCTCTCATAATTCCCTAGCAATAGGCTCTCAATCCTGAGACAACGATGAACTCAAGTTTCTGTCTATTCATTTGCTTTGAGTCACCAATGAGTGAAGCCAACTGTAGGTCAACACCTCGGTGTCTTGGGTACATGGTAGTAGGATTGTGGGAACATGCAATGATCAAGATGGAATCTATCTACATTATCCCCTTGTGCCAATTAATGGATTTATCATTGGTAAGTGCGCACCCATTCCAATTAAGAGTTAATTGGATCGGTACCAAATGATCACTATAATTAATTGGGACTCAAGGATAATAAGATGTGGATCTAAGATTGGATGAGACTGATTTATTCTAATTGATCCATGGATAATGATAGAGGGGCCTACTTGTGGTAATTGGGAAGTTTAGGGTCTTCATTGTTATTTATTCCTAAGACTGGAGTGCAATTGCATTTATATAGTGGAGTTATTTGCAATTAACTGTGGGCCCAGATTACACATGAGATGTGGGGTCACGTGTCCCAGTTGGAGACAGCTTTTTAAGTAATCCTTAGTGGTCCCCACGTTAGCCCAAATTATTAGAAAGATACTAATTCTACTTGAACTCTAATAGGAAGGTTACTATTTCTATTTGAAGTGAGACTTCTAATAGTGGTAATAGTAAGTTACTAATTATTAATGGAAGTGAGACTTCTATTTTAATTAGTAAAAGAGGAAGTTACTAATCATATTTGAAGTAAGACTTCTAATTGTGATTTAGTAAGTTACTAATTATTAATGGAAGTAAGACTTCTATTTTAATTAGAAAGGAGCAAGCTACTAATTGTTGTGAAAGTAAGACTTCTATGGCAACTAGAAAGGGAGAAGGTTACTATTTTTGTAATGGGAGTTAAACTTCTATTTCAAATAGGAAAATAGGTGGAATTGAGGGCTATAAAGAGGGGAATTAACCCCTCTTGGATGTGCATAACATGGAGAGCCAGCCCAACCACTTGGTGCAAGTGTTGCACTACTTCTCTTCCTCTCTAAGTTTTCTTCTCTTTCTTCCTTTAGTTCCTTGGAGTTACTCACTAGGTTTTCTCTTAGAGATCCCACCATCTTCTTGAGAAAAGAGAATCTAATCCGGGTCATAGCATGGAAGATCAAAAGGTGTTGGAGATCTTAATTTAATTAGTGATGGTGTTCATCATCAAAGAAAGAGATCAACTTCTCCATTAGAGCACTACAAAGCTCCAAAGGTATATCTACATCCTTGTATGTTGTGGATTTCGTGGTTGCATGTTTAGGTGCTATTTTCTATCTTCTAGATAGGATATATTGTTGTACATGATTTATGAGTTTGAGGGATTGCATCCTGGATTGGGTTTATTGCCTTCTAAATAGATGATCCCTGCATCAAGTAGGTCAAAAGTTTTTTAAACCTATCTGGAAGGCCCACCTATATTCTAACACTCCGAAGATCAAGTTGATTCATCACCACCAGCCAAGCCACATGAGACCTGACACTTGAGCGCCACTATCTGTGCGCCCAAGTCACCAGAGTGACCTAGGTGTAACCATAAGTGCGCCCAAGTCCTCCATCAGTCCTATTTCACCGATTTCGATATCTTTTCATCATTTGAAGTAAAACCTGAAATTATAGAACCTTCAACAACCAAAACAGAACCTTCATATATTTAAAAACACATTAATCAAAACCATAATCCATTCCTAAATCACTCTTAATCAACCTTCAACATAAATCAAGTTAACCGAATCAACTAAGATCATAACCAAATTCCTTAGGCACAACTATTATCAAGCTTAGGTTATTTGCACCCTAGGAATAAATCAAACTCCCCCCATTAGAAAGATAAGAGCATTAGGCTTCGTCCCATCACTTTTTCTGTTCCATTAGGAGATCGGGAGAGCTGATGTGGGCGGTCTAGAACCTTAGGTTAAGCTTAATCCGATGATCAGTAATAAAGCATTAATCACGTAAATCCAAGTAAAATTCCCTAGGTAGGCCCTTCAAGCCCTCATATCAAAAATCCCTAGAAACTATAAAACCAACAAAATAAACCCCAAAAGATTTTCCCTTTATTTCTTCCTCTACCTCAGGTGCCAGATATTTAATCAAACTAAATTATAAAAGGGAATAAAGAACTGATTTCTAAAACTGAATAAATGAGAATAATAAGATGAGATGAGTGATTTCACACACTTTGCCTATTTTTATTTCGGCCCATCGGCCACTCTAAAACAAACACCGGCCCATCGGCCGCCTTCAATCAATTACAACCCATCGGTTTTTCACGTTACCACTCGTGCATCGCACACGAAAAACACAGAAATCACAAGTCAAAGTCTCATTTTCATCATCATTTTGATTTGAAAAGTCAGCCTTTAAACCTTATTTTGCCAAGGGATTAGAAGGGGGTACCCGGGAACGGGGCCGATCCTCTTCCTAAATATTTGGCACCTCCCCCCTTTTATTTTCTTTATTTTAATTATTTTATTTTACTTGGATATAATATGATTTTGCTATGTGAGGATTGACCTAATTTGGACTTTAACTCATAACCCTGAATTGACCTAATATTAAAGAGACCCAAAGAGACCCAACTTAATGTGACAGGAAAACCGTCGTGTGTTGCCGGCAGCACATCAAACGAGAGGAAGAACCCACCCATTTATTTTCTCCCATTTTTCTTCGGATTTTGTCGAAGAACGGTGTTACGGCCGTTACCGTAGCTGGCGATCGTGATCCGTCGATTTTGAGGGTAGTCGGAGTCTTCATTTTCATGTAAAATTTAAATAACAGCATATAGATGAATGACGATTTCCCTCCCCGGGGGGATCGAAATTCACATCCGACAGTCAAGTCTGAGCTGAACGAGATCTCGCGAACTCGGAAGTGTTAGGGATTTTGTATTTGCAATTTGATGGATGCATTTTCACTTTAGCATCATTTGAATTTTCACACATGCAATGTTTTAGAAAAGCTTGAAATCTGGTTTTATACATGCATTGGTTTTAGACTTGTAGAATTAATGATTTATGCATGTTTTGTTTTTAAACTTGGATGCATTGGTTTTAGAATCCAAACTCTTTTGAAAACCTAATTCTTTGTGCATTACTTTTGTAAAATCAAATTGAGGTTTTAGGTTTGTTCCTTGCATACATTCATCATTTTCATAATCGTTTTTGTATGCATTTTTATGTGAAAAGAGTTTTATCAAATCAAGCTAGCCTTTGGTTTTAAAGTTTCGAATCATTTTAGGCTTTTTGTGTTTCATGTTTTTAAACATCTTAGATTTGATTTAAAACATGTTTCTAAGCTTGATTTAGTGGCCCAAAAATCCTCTCCAAGAATAACCTCCTAATGTGAAAAAAAAATAGGATTTTTGGTCCCAGGCAGTCGACCTGCAGTGTGGTAGGTCGACCTGCCCAGGGACCCAGGTCGACCTGCCACACTGCAGGTTGACTGGGCTCCTGAAGCTCCAACGGTCATTTTCCTGACCGTTGTGTGTAGCAGGTCGACCCCCCCTTTGCTAGGTCGACCTGCGACTAGCCGTTGGGCAGTTTTTTAGTATAAAATGTAGTTCTTTCCTTTGTCAAAGGTGGAGGTTTTTAAGCCTTCTTTGAGGCATTTGGAGACAAGACAAAGGGGATGAACTAAGAGAGACCAAAGAGTCTTTTGGAGAGCTAAAGCTTGCATTAATGAAATTAAATCTCTAAGTAAGCTCTACCTCTCTTAATCATAAGTTATGTGCTTTGTTTAAATTATTGGTAAATGATTTTTAGCATGATAACTATGATGTGTTGAATCCATTCTTCTCTTAATCTTTGATCTAATTAAGATTGGATTCTTCACCTTGGTTTCAATCCAAGTTGTTTTAAAAACTTTCTTAATCGTGCTTAGCCAAAGTCTTTGATTTCCTTTAAAGCATGATTCCTTGTCTTGGTTGAAACCTAATTTGTTGTTTTCATTCATTTAAACTTTAGTTAAATCTTTTGGTTTTGAAAACAACATTGCACATGCATCACATGTTCTAGGTTAGTCTTTTTCATACAATTTGTGAGTCTTTGATTTTTATGTCATTAACAAGTTGTTTTTCATACATGTGATTTGCATTAAACTTCAATCAATCTTTTATGAGCCTTAAACTTTGAATTGCTTTAAGAAATATATTACTTGAGCTTTGTTTTTAATTTGATTGAAGTTTTCACACACACACATCATGAGCATACATCTTTGCATTCATTTAGTGTTTGTGTGAGTTGGTTTACACTTTCATATTAGCCTATTTAAGAGGCAATTTCTTTGAGCTTAATTTGTATCTCTTAGAGTGATCTTTTGTGAAGACACTTTCTTAGAGAAATCTTTACATTGTAAAGGTTATTGCTTAGCCTAAGAAAAGCATTGTGTAAAGGTTATTGCTTGGCCTTGAAAAGCATCTTGTAAAGGTTGTTGTTGAGCCTAGTAAAAACAACATTGTAAGGGTTATTGCTTAGCCTTTTGAAAAGCATAAATTGTGGAAATCCGGTGGGGTGATTGGATCACAAGCCGGTAGTGGATGTAGGCATTGAGGCCGAACCACTATAAACCTTTTTGTTGTGGTGCTTGCTTTTGTGGTGATTGTTTATATTAGCTTCCGCATTTTGTTTGATTAAAATCATCACATGTGACTAGTTTATGTTAAGAAATTAAAATTTGTCTAAATTGGTCATATTTGTAGCACACCCTATTCACCCCCCGCCCCCCCCTCTAGGGTTAGGATCCCAGGACTTTCAGGAAGCAATTCGTTCGGGAGAGGAACGTCACCGAGTTGGCTATCATTGAGCTAACAAAAGATCTGCGCCGTGTTAATAGAGAGGTCGTTGAGACCAGGCAGCGTCTTGAGCTTTTGGAGGAATAAGCTACTGCAAAATGGACCGCCATCGTGAAAGCTCGTGCTAGAGAAGGGACTCTGATTCGTTAAGTCGAGGAGGCTGTGAGCAATCTCCGGAGGAAGACTCAAGAGTACAAGCAATGGCAGATTTTTTGGGAGGAGCTTCCCCGTGCTGTAGATGGGTCGCGGTGTTCTGCCACTTTTTATGGGAAGATTTTGAAGAAGCGTGGCTTGGAAGCTTTAGAGGCTAAGGCCAAGAATTTGGTTGAGGAGTTGAATCTTTGGTTGAATACCATGTTAGACTGAGCTCCTGACTTTTGTAACAAACTCTCTTTCTTCTTCTCTTTTTTTGGTACCTCCATGTAAAAACATTTTATGTAATTTATAGTCCTCTTACTCAAATTCTTTTTGGTGAAAATAAGCAAAAGTAGGATGTTTGTTTGGAAATTTGACCAAAACGTTGTCATTTTGTGAAAATCTTTTGTCAAAGGGTTGTTTTGGGCATGAAAGCCAGACTTTGCGGCGAAAACCTTTTTTTTTTTTTTTTTTTTGATAGCTTGAAAGCTAGATTTTGAGATGGCATGGGAGCCGAAATTTGGGATGGCATGGAAGCCGAAAGTTTTTTTTTTTTAGATGGCATGAGAGCCGAATTTTATGGCGTAAGAGCCAAAATTTGTTTGTGGCATGGAAGCCAAGGTTTTTTTTTTTTTTGAGATGGCATGGAAGCCGAAATTTTAGGTGGCATGAAAGTTGTTTTTTTTTTTTTTTAAGTGGCATGAAAGTTGATTTTTTTTGAGGTGGCATGAAAGCCGATTTTGCGTTGGCATGAGAGCCAGGTTTTGTGGCGTAAGAGCCAAAAAGATTTTGTGGCATGAAAGCCAAAGTTTTGGGGTGGCATGAGAGCCGATTTTTGTGGTGGCATGAAAGCCGGTTTTTTTTTTTTTTTTGAAATGGCATGAAAGCCGAGATTTTGGGTTGGCATGAGAGCCAGGTTATGTAGCATAGGAGCCGATTTTGTTTGTTGGCGTGAAAGCCGAAATTTTTGGATGGCATGGAAGCCGATTTTTTTGTTTTTGGCGTAAAAGCCAAATTTTTTGAAAACCAAGTTTTGTTTTGTTAGCATGAAAGCCAGATTTTAGATTTTTGGCATAAAAGCCGAAATTTTGTTTTTGGTGTAGAAGTCGATTTTTGTTTTTGGCGTAGAAGCCGATTTTGGTTTTCAAAAATGCAAGTATTGACTAAAAGTCGCCTCCCTACTGAATGGTATTGCAAGTATCGATGGAATGTCGCTTCCTTGCGAATTGGGGTGCAAGTATCGACTGGATGTCGCTTCCTTGCTTTTTCAAAAATTTTGGTTTTGTGGGTATCGACTGAATGTCGTTTCCTCATGATTTTTTAAATTTGAGTTCTTTTTTTTTTTTTTTTGGACCTCGGTTTTTGTTTGAATTTTGGGTTTATGGATATCAACTGGAATGTTGCGTCTCCACGATTTTTGAAATTTTGCAAGTATCAACAGGGTGTCGCTTCCTTGCGGTTTTGGAATTTTGGAAGTATCGAATGGGGTTTGCATCCTTCTGATTTTTAGGTTTTGCGAGTATCAACTGAGCGTCGCTTCCCCGCGGTTTCTAAAAAACCATTTTTTTGTTTAAAGACACAAGGGTCGTAAATTTTGACTTAAAACCGTTTTTTGTTGTAAAGATCAGGGTGGACGAGGGTGGAAATTCCTGAGTCCTGATTTTGTTTCAAACCATGAGTTTTGGGTTCAAGGATTGAAAATTCGGTCAAGTCCGGGAAGAGCAAGGATGAAAATTCCAAAAGGAGTGGGTTTGACGAGCAAGTACCTAGAAATAGGGTTTGACCGTGCAGACATTGCTCTGACCCAATGGCGTAAGTCTTTAAGGGTAGTACCGCTTCAAGAACTTGTCGTTGATAGGCAGCATACATCTGTCGCCCTCCATGTTTAGAAGTGCGTATGCGCCGTTGAAGAAGACTTTGTCGATGATGAAGGGTCCCTCCCATTTTGGTTCGAGTTTGCCTTTGGATTTATGGGCGAAAACCATTGGCCTTTTTACTGCAAGAACCAATTCACCCTTTTTATAGGCGCGCTGTCTGACCTTCTTGTCGAAAGATCCTGCCATGCATGCTTGGTATAGTTCAATGCTTTGTAGAGCTTCGAGCCGTCTTTCATCGAGATTATCCAATTCTTGGAGTCTCAATTTGACATTGCTTTCTTGCGTCATGTCATTTTGCAAAGATACCCTTAAGGAAGGAATTTGTATTTCCAAAGGGACAACAACTTCGCATCCATAGACCAAAGAGAATGGTGTGCTATGGGTTGGTCCTCGAACGGTGGTCCAATAAGCCCACAAAAGCTTCAGGTAGTTTGTCTCCCCAGTCTCTTTTGACCATTTTCTTAAGAATTGTGCAGAGTGTCTTGTTGAAGGCCTCTACCAGTCCGTTCGCTGCCGGATTGTACGAAGTCGAAGGACAACTTCGAATTTTGTACTTGTCGCAGAACCTGTAGAATCTGTGATCCCGGAATTATGGTCCATTATCATGGATGAATCTTTTAGGTATGCCGAAGCGACAAATAATGTTGGTGCGCAAGAATTGAAGGACTGATGAGGTCTTCATTTCGCTGAGCACAAATGCTTCTGACCACTTAGAGAAATAATCTGTAGCGGCGAAGATGAAGCGATGACCTTTGCTTGATGAGGGAGAGATAGGACCTATGATGTCCATACCCCAGGCTTCGAAATGCCATGAGATCGATGTAGGATGTAGCCATTCAAGAGGCATGTGAACATAATCTCCATGAACTTGGCATTGTTGGCAGCGTTTAGCAAATTGCATAGCATCAACTACCATGGTATGTCAATAATAACCTAACCTTTTTATCTGATTGTAGAGCTTAGGACCAGCTTGATGAGCTCCACAAAGACCAGCATGTACTTCTTTGAGAGTTTCCTCGGCCTCTTGTTATGACAAGCAACGTACAAGTACTCCGTAAAAGGATTTTCTGTAAAGCATTTTTGAAGGAATATCCAAATGAAAGTTTGGGGCTCGTCTTTGAAGGTTTTCCCGCTCTTTTGGATCTTCAGGTAGGATTCCGAACATAATGTAATCAATGAACAGATCCCTCCAGTCGCCAATTGGAGGTTTAAGGATGGATATCCGCCTTCCAACCACTTGGTGGCATTCAGCAATTGCTTGGTGTGTATTAAGAGGAGGGAGAATCCTTCTTTGACACACTGTGATTTGCAAGTTTTCCCTCTTTTGGATTGTCATAGATGCGGGGAGTCCGGCCAGGGTATCTGCACGGATGTTTTCACCTCTGAAGATGTGGGTGATGTGACAGATGTCAAACTTTTGTCTAAGTGATTGTGCCTTGATGTAGTAAGGCATCAGATCAGGCTTCCTGACTTCAAATTTCTGATTCATCTGATTGACGATCAGTTGAGAGTTACACCAAGCTTCCAGCATGGTAATGCCAGATTCGAGGGCGAGCTCCAATCCTATAATCAAGGCTTGGTACTCAGCTGTGGTGTTTGAACATGGTTCTTGTAGTGAGAAGGCATGTGGAATCATGTATTTGTCGAGACTGACAAAGAGGATGCCAATTCCCGATATTTGCTTTCCTTTTTCATTTGTCCTGGTTGCGCCGTCAAAGTACATGTCCCAGGAAGCATTTGGTAAGGAAGTTTCCACATTGTAGACAGATTCGTCTGGGAGATTGTCCCTGAGTGGAGAATCTTTAGACAATGGGTGCTCTGCGAGTAAGTCTGCTAGAGCTTGGCCTTTGATTGCTTTTTGTGGCACATACCTAATATCGAATTGCGACAGAAGGATGAACCATTTTGCCAATCGGGCATTGAGAGAACCTGCTTTTGTGACAAGGACCTTTAAGAGATTGATCCTCGAAATCAGGTATACTGTGTTGGACAATAGATAGTGACGCAGCTTTTGTACGGCGAACATCACTGCAAGACATTCTTTTTCGACTGAAAAGTAGTGATGCTCTGCACCTACCAACATGCGGCTGAGGTAATATAGAGCAGCTTCTTTTCCTTCGTCATTTTCTTGTGCTAGTAGAGCGCCCAAAGAGTAATCGAGAGCTCTTGTATACAAGATGAATGGTTTTCCAGTTGTGGAGGCAACCAACACTGGAGGTTTGGTCAGGTATGTTTTGATGTCTTGAAATGCGGCTTCACATTCAGCATCCCAAACAAAGTCCACACCTTTCTTCATTAGACAAGAGAATGGACGGCACTTTCCTGACAGATTGGAGATGAACCGTCGGATGTATACCGACCTCCCTTGAAGCCCTTTTAGTTGTCTTAGGGTTTTTGGAGATGGCATTTCTAGGATAGCCTTGACTTTGGTGGGGTCAAGTTCTATTCCGTCTTTCCGAACTATGAATCCAAGAAACTTACCTGATGAGACACCGAATAAGCATTTTAGTGGATTCATCCGCAGTTTGTGTTTGCAAAGTCGGAGGAAGACTTCTCGGAGATCTTTGAGATGTCTTCTTTTCTTCTACTTTTGACAGCGAGGTCATCAACATAACATTCGACCGTCTTGTGCTGCATATCTTGGAATATTTTCATCATAGCCCTTTGACATGTTGCACCAGCATTTTTCAAACCAAATGGCATGACTGTGTAGCAATACACACCAAACGGAGTCCGAAATGATGTGTGTCTTTCATCTTCAGGATGCATCTTTATCTAATTGTAGCCAGAGAATCCATCCATGAATGTCATTCGCTCGAATCCGTAGGTGTTGTCGATCATCACCTCTGGTATGGGGAGCGGAAATTCATCTTTATGGCATGCATTATTCAAGTCTCTATAGTCAATATAGACCCTGATCTGCCCATTTTTTTTATCACGGGGACGATGTTGGCTAACCAGTTAGGATGTTGTTCCTCGCGGATGAAGCCAACGCTTTTGAGTTTCTGAACTTCTTGTTCAATTTTGTCCATCACATCAAGAAAGAATCTTCTTTGGCCCTGTTTGACAGGCTTGATGTCTTTTTGTAGATTGAGTTTGTGGACTGCTATTTGGAGGTCTAAGTCAGGCATTTCAGCGTAAGACCATGCAAAACAATCAACGAACTAACGAAGAAAAGTGATATACTTGGGTAACTCATCATCGTTTATATTCTTGCTTATGAATACAGGACGTGGGTTATCAGGTGTTCCCAAGTCTATCTTTTGAACAAGATCTTCTGTTGGAAGGTTTGAAAGTGGTTCCTCCACAATGTTTTCGGAGGCTTCCAACTTAACAAGACCTTCTAGAGTTCCAAAGGCATTTACAGACCAAGGCTTTGTTTTTGTCCATTGGTCTTCTTGATCGGTATTCTTTTCAAGACTGGCAATGAGATGATCTCAATCGCCTGTTGAAGATGGGTCGAAGTAAGGTACTTCTTTTGGAGACAATGGTTCTTCTGTCCTAGAAAACCGTGCGTATGTGTCATCGGACGATTCCTCTTCATCGTCAGAGAAATCGTACTAATCGGAAGAGTTTCCTGAATCCTTGACGAGTGACTCCTCAAAGAGATATCCAGGGAGATCAATGTCTTCATGGACATGAGATGTTAAGGCTTGGTCGGCAAAGCTACTTTGTAGCCTTTGTGTCAACTGTCTCATGGGATTGTCAGGATCATATCCCAACCCATATGAAGACTTGTCTATGTGACGATGGAGTTTCCAATCCTCCAGTTGACTTTTGGTCAGGGTGGGTTCTAGTGGTGTGAGAATACCACGGCCACCTCCCAAACCGATTGGGTTTTGAGCATCATAGCCCATTTTCTTCATGATAGCTTGTGTCATTGGACTATATAGGAATAGTTGAGGCATACCTTCATTTTGGAAAGGTTCAAGCGGAGATTTTGGTGAAGAGACCTCCAATTTGTGGAAGAAGATCGTCTTTTCTTCTGCCGAAGTTGCCGGTACGATGAAGGAAGCAGACGTAGGGTCTTCTACATCGGCAGGTGTCTCCAATGGAGTGAGAGCGGGCTGAACTTGCTGAGTATCAGCTTGGCTTGACGATGTATCATCTTCTGGCTCTGAGTCCGAGTCCGTGTCTTGCATAATAGATACGAAGGAGATAGTGAACTTGCCCCCGGCCTTTTGTTTTGTCTTCTTTGCCTTGGTAGTGATTGCCAAAGGCTTTAAAGGTTTGAGGGAGACAATGAAGGGAGAATGAATGCTCTCTTCGGTTTTGCCGGAAGATTTGTTTTCTTACGATGATTGTTAAGGAGCCTTGCCTTTATCTTTCTGGAGCTTTTTGGCAAATGGCGTTGTTTTTTCCTCCTTTCCTTCTTCTTCATCTTTGTACATTTGAGCGTCTGCAAAATGGACATCTTTGCCTTTGAAGGGCTTTTTGTCTATAAACACTCGATGTTTTAAGTCATCGTTGCCAACGAACTTGATGCACTGATGTCGCGACCCCAGACCGGGCCCCACAAAGGAACTGATCTGGAGTCGGGACATTATTAGTGATGATGATTCATAGATGATTAACCATAACATCTGTTAGAATGATAACATACATTTATTCAATTTCCCACAGGTGTCCGCGGTGAGGATATCACAACCATCAATGAATATTTCTGTTAAATGCGGAAGCATGTAGCAAATCAAATAGTCAGACTATCTCTAGTCATGAAAGCATTAACATCAAGTATAAAATACTGTATCAGAATGAGCAATGATCTATCGCATGTTCCCCAAAAGTAAGTTAAAGTTTAACAAAAGATCATTTAGTTACATTCCCCAAAATTAGAGGCCAACAAAGGCCAATATAGACAAAACAATAACCCAATGAATGGTTAAATAGTTCTCCTCAAAATGTACGCCTCTCGTAGCAATCCGATGTCTACATGACATCGTCAGCACGCCACTCGACTAGAGGTTGCAGCTCACCTACCGCCTCCTCCGGCTCCTCCTCAAGGAAATCGACAATGGGACCTGAGTACCAAAGCAAATGGGTCAGACACGACGGTCTGGCAAGAGAGTGAAAAGATACAACAACATATAATAATAAAGGAAATATCTTGAAAAGCATAGAAATCTGTTTAAACAAGAACTCACATAAAGTAGGTAAATCATTTGCTAGAAAACAAGTAAACAAGATAAAACATATAAGGTATCCAAGGAAAATGGGAACTAACAAGATGGCAATCACGTAAAGCTAAGTCCTCTGTCACTAAAGTGACAACAGTATAACGGGACGTTAACCTCAGTCACACAAGGTGAGGAGATTCAACGTAAATCATATATACAATATAAATATACGGGACGGGACCACGGTAGCGAACCGGGTATCGGGATGGGACCACGGTGATAAATCGGGTATCGGGATCCAAACTGCAGCTGGCGGGACGGGAGAGGGATCTCCAAGTCGCTGGATCAAACCGACAAGGTTATCCAAGCTTAGTGATGCCGACTCATAGGTTAAATATCAAATTGAGACATATGCGAAATACATCAAGTTCAAGTAAATAAATGAACGGGGCAAGAATACTCAAATGCATAACTTTCATTTCATGTCGGGCAATACACTTCGGGATAAGTAAATGTTACTAGTGTAACTATCATGCTTTCGAGAAAACAATTCATGTAATGTAAATCTTGGAATGAAAGAATATAATGAACTATTACAATTTCAGGCAATTATTGGTTTCAAGATTTATTCAAGGTGAATAGGGGTCCCGTATGTCGATTATAATAATGACTTGGTACTCCTTGAATTTGGGACATTCCGGGCTCCTTATACACTTTGAATTTTCAAAACTTCGAATGACATCTTCGTGATATGGTTTCTTTCTCGGATGGCCTCATTCAATGCCTAGTGAATCTCCTTTAACCGACAAAGCTCAGCGCTCGAGTGAACCGAAGAGTTCGCTCAAGCGAGGAGCTCTCCGAAACCTGGGAAATCTCGGTCAGCTGGCGGTTAGCTGGCGGTTAACTGCCGCTGGGATAGGCGGCTCGCCACTGGCTGACCGCGCAGCTGACCGCGGCTGGGCTGAAAAATGCAGCTTACTGGAAAACTAACCGTCAAGGTACGATTAGCTGGATGTTAACCGCCGATGGGTTCGGCGGTTAGCCGTTGGCTAACCGTGGAGCTGACTGAGTTTTCAGGTGGAGAAGTGTGCTCTCTGGAAAAGCAGCCGTGACATTTCGGCTAGCTGGCGGCTAGCCGCCATGTGACCGCAGGCTGACCGCCAGGTGTGGGAAACACCTACTGTGTCCAGATTTAAGCCCTTTCTCCTCCTCAAAATCATTCTCCCCACTTCCACTTAGTCCCTGCAATTAAACTGAGCTAGGAGCTCTTCCAATGCCTCTATCTCTACTTCTCCAAAACTCCCGCGTGTGTTCATTCATCACCTCATTCTCCCACATCAAGTCCAATACAAAGGAAGGAGGAAGGAAACCATTTCACAACATTCATTTAGGATATAACCAAAAGACAATAAATACTAAACCAACATGTTTACAAAACATTAAATGACTTAGCCAAGATGCATTCATTTCAACAATCAATGCAAGCCCATAAATATGAGTGAAATGACAAGTCAACCACATTCCTCATGAAACCCATTGAAAGCTCATAAAAACCAAATCATCCACTTGCCTTGTGTCTTCAATTCAAGAAATCAAACTCCTACACTCTTCCAAGCCAAAGATCCAAGCTATAACAAAAACCCCAAATCAAACCCTAAAAATGGGTCCAAACAAGAAATAGGAAGGGAAACTTTACAATAATGAAGATGAAGCTTCTCTAAGGCTAGAAGAATACCAATCTAGGAGATGAAGGAGATTACTTACTTGGATGACCTTCAAATGAGAAGAGCTAGCTCAAAGGAAGTCTCAAAGTTGGTGGATTTCTCTACAAAAGGTATCAAAATGAAGCTCTCAATACGAGGAAGAGAATGGTGATCTCCATGTTGATGTTGGTGCAAGGTTAGTGTGGATTGGAGATGGAGATAGCAAGAAGAAGAAGGAGGAGTTGAAAGAAAACCCTAGGTTCAGTTGTTGTGATGGAAGAAGAAGAATGAAATGAATGGGGAAATGGGTTTCTCTTTGTTAACAAATGGAGTTGGGTCCCACAACTTAGGAAGCTTGTTTGCCTGAAATCACCTCTTTCGGGACCTCGGATGGATTCGACGAAGAAGGAAGAAATGATCGTCGAAATTTCTAGTTTCCAAAAAGTATATGTTTCGCGGGTTTCGGGAATATCAAGTTTTGGGTACAGGTTTAGTGTAAAAGGACTGTTTTGCCCCTCAAGGCTTGTAAATCAGGTTTCGGGGCCTCGAATGAAAATGGGATCAACATGAAAGTTGTAGGAGTCAACAAGATGAATGCAACGGGACAAGAACACAATTTCAAAACAATTCCAAAAAATCCTCTAAGTAAAAGCAAAGCCGAAAAGGGAACCCCCAAAGGGCCCCACTAGCTATCAAGCACTCAAAATAGCCCAAAACTAGAATCAAAGCTATTCCAAACCCAACTTAGCCAAAAATACTAATCAAGCTTAGCACTAACACACAACTTAATTGGCACTAATCGGGTTCACTCGGGTCGGGGTCTTACAACTGATGTAGAGTTGAAGGGACGACACCATTCTCATGTATCCAGGGGCGTCCAAGAAGGATGTTGTAGCATGAAGGGGTTCTTATCACGTACACAGTGACTTCAAAGATAAGATCACCGATTTGCAATTTGAACCTGATTTTGCCGATAGGCCTTTGAGCGCTCCCATCATACCCAAAGATGGATACAGATGTGTGACTCAGCTTGCTAGGCGGAATACCCAGCTCTTCGAGTGCCAAAGTAGAGTTGAGATTGAGTGCAAAACCTGGGTTGATCTGGACTCGATGTATTGGCCTTTCTTTGATTAACCCTGTGAAATACAGGGGTCGGTTGTGCTTTGTCTCACCTAACAGGAGGTCATCCTTATCAAAGGCAATTTTTGCACTGCTGCCTTTTGGATTGAGAGGCATTCGATGCCTGATCTCTCAGTTTTCTTCTTTTCGCCCTTTAAGGAAGTATTTTATTTTTTGACCCTATAGTCCATTTCAATTTGTAGGACTTGTGGGGCATGTTTGTCGACATCCGCACTCAGCCTTTGCAGTTCTGAAATGAGACTATCACGAGTTTATCGAGACATTCGTAATAAGTCAAGGATGTGCAGTCGTGCAGGTATGTGCTTGAAGTGCTCAATCAAGTCGTACTTGAAAGCCTCCTTCGATCCTGCATTTTCATTATTGTTGCCACTTGGGGCGTTTACATTTTGTATTCCCGAAGGATTTACATAGGAAGAATAAGGTTGGTTGTAATTTTTATGGTAATCCCGGCTAGAGCGGGTACTTCTACCAACTTCAAGAGCTTCTAGAGAGAGGACTTCTTTTGGAAGATCAATATCGGGATCAAGGGGTTGATCCTTGTCATTTGCTGAAGACGTCTCTATAGCAGTATCGTCATCTTTAGTGATTGCGTTGCACGGAGTATTTTCCGGGAACAAGTCCTGAACAGCATACAACAACTTTTCTTCTTTATTGAGCAATTTATCGGTCTAGACATCGCCTATGAGGTTAGGTATTTGGGACCAGTTGACCGGATTTTCATTGAAGAAAACTTCATTGGCAGGAGTTTCTTTGAGATGATCAGCCGAAAGAGGCTTGAGTTCCAACGTCACAGTTTCAGGAGACAAAGGCTAAGAAAATGATATCTCTGTGGAAGTCACCTGAGGAGATGTAGCTCCAGAGGACATGCTACCGGACGTAGTCTAAGAATCTGAGGCCTCGGCAGACGAAGCTTTAGAGGCATCATGTCTCAAACTATTGCATTGCAAGCAACGCACTGTTGAGATTCAGACTTGTCTTCAGATGTGAGGGGATCATCTATCCAGCAGTTTTCTTCATTTTCCGGGGTTATCGGAGATGTCTGTGAATTTTTTGGGATTTCCGGTCCTGGATTTTGATCTTGACGAAGCACATTGATGCGATCTTGCTCCCGCTCTATGGCAAGATGTTGCAAGATTCTTGTATAGTCTTCGAGATCGGGCGTAGGGGCCGAATCGTCTTCCTCATCTGCTCCTTGTGGTTCACCAACATTGGGTTCCACTAGAGCACTTGCTTGTGCTAGATCATCAGCACTTTCTTGAACAACCTATTGGTCTTCTTCATAATCAGACCAGGATCCTTGTTGCTGATATGGGTTATACCAGATTACTGGCATAAGATAAAATTAGGGAATCCATTCCTCATCGGAGAGGTATTCTTCTGTTTCAAGGGATTCTTCCCACTCATCGGTATCACTGGCAATGTCACTGGACTCGTACCCATCCATGGAGAATCCAATTACGAAGTTGCAAGAGTATGATGCCCCCTGCGTAGTTTCATTTCTGTAATGAGGTGGCATGAAATCACCAAGGGTGAATTTTCTTACCACCTTTGAAGCCTTGGATTATTCCGTTTCCCCCAGCGAACAGTGGAAGAGGTCTCTACCTTTTCAGGGACTTCTTCTTTGATTGAGCTTTCTCCTGCTGTTTGAGCTTGCGGAGTTGTCTCTTGGCTTGCCTTCGCTGTTGAGCGGTAGACTTTGTTTTGACGATATCCCAATTTTCATCTTCTAGGAGATCGGGATGCACCCATATGGGTTGTCCGTCTGATGTTGGTTAAGGAACCAACTCTTGGGACGTTTGAGTCATTTTTATCACCTTGAAGGAAGTAGTGATCTTCTCCTTTGGTGACTTGGAAGTTTGTCCATATGACACCATGTTGACGGAGGCAGACCCATAGTTTTTGTCAAAGGTGATCACTCCATTTTTCCACATCTCGTTGATCTTCTCTCTCACAATGAAGCATTGATTGAGAGGATGTGAGACCATCTGGTGGTATGGACAATATTGGAGATCATTGGTTTTGCTAACATCTCTCGGTCTTTTGGGCTCAGGTAAGGTAAGTTTACCATTTGCTACGAGAGCCTCAAAAATTTCTTAAACATCTTCATCAAAAAGGTATTTCTTCTTTACTCGTTCTTTGAAGGCTTTAGAGAGTTCAGGTTTCTTACCTGTAGTTTTGTTTTCAGTTTTCTTCGGCTGCTGAGGAGCTGACTTGGTTTGCACATTAAGAACCTCTTTTTTCTTTGGTTTCGAGGTCGTAATGGCGGTCGGCTCTTTCTTTGATGATTTCTAACTGTTGAGGTCTTTGATCACCGTTTTAGCCTCCATAGCTGCTTCTAGGAGTTCTCCCAGGCTTTTTTATTTGTTGCCGATAATCATGGAGCGGATCCTTACTCTCATGTTGTTACGACAAATGTCGACCAACGACGCTTGTGGCAGTACATCTGAGCACTTGTACGCCATTGCCTTCCACTTGTGAATGAAGTTGTATGGTGACTCATTCTCTCCCTGTTTTAGGCTGCAGAGCTGTGCCATAGTAATAGGGTGATCTTCACCTTTAAAGTGGGTCAGGAAGCGTGTTTCTAGCATGGCCCATTTTTGGATGGAGTCCTCCGTGTCGCGACCCCGGACCGGGCCCGCAGGACTGATCCGGGATCGGGACTAATTAGAAGTGGATGATGATTGATGAGGATTATCTACATCCACCATATACAACCTATTTAATTTCCCACAGGTGTCCGCGGTGAGGATATCACAACCTTGCATGAATATTTCTGTTGAGTGCTGTCACGCCCCCGAACCGAAACCTCGGGGGCGGGAGATGGGATTAAGCATAAAATTGTATTTTACTTCTCCCAGGATCCGCGTGTGTGAAGACAACACATTCTGAATATTTTGCGGAAGCATTTGTGGCGTTGCGACCCGAAGTCCGTGGCCATCGGATTCCGCGTCGCACTCAACCTTTAGCATATAGCTAATATATCAAGGATCATATCAGACTGGAGTAACCAACACAATAAATTACAGAGCTGACAGTCACAGGATATTACATTCCCAAATATGTTCAAGTTACAATTATCAATGTACATTAATTAAGAATCCCAAGGAAAAGGCTAACAAAAGCCATACAACAAGAAGCTATAAACTACTACCCAAATGTGACGTAGCTCCGATGTCGAGCTCAATGTCTACATGACATAGCCGACAAAACAACCTGCAAGGCATGGCTCCAAAGCCAACAAAACACTCAACTCGGGGCGAAGAAATCTGAACCTGAGTACCAAAAGTAGTGGGTCAGACACGACGGTCTGGCAGGTGGATGAAAAGATAACAAATATACTAAAGAGTAAAACATATAATAAATCATGCTAATCGATCAAGTGCTGCATATAATTAAACGGGTGCAAAGTCGGGAATCTCGGGGAAAACTTGTATTCATTTCAAGCGCGGGTGAAACATGAACATCTAATAAAACATGTGTTCGTTTGCATCATCTATAATCATAGATATTTGACAATCGGGTGTTCGTCTAAAACATGTATAAATATAGCAGTCTGGCAAAACCAAAGTCCATTTGAAAGATATGTGAAAATACAGATATTTAATAAAACTGGGTGTTCATTTAAAACATATCTCAAAGCAGGGATATTTAACAAATCGGATATTCATTTGAAACCGGTATAAACACAGTGATCTGGCAAAACAAGTGTCATTTGAAACATATTTCAAAGCATGGGTATTTGACAATTCGGGTGTTCATTTAAAACATGTGTAATCACATAAATCTAGTAAAACAATCGATCGTTTGAAACATATGTAAAAGCATGGGTATTCGCCCAACCGGCATTCATTTAAAACATGTGCGGGTACAAAGAACAGAAGACAATATAATAATACTGAATTTACATTGGAGAATATTAACACTTGTTTAAATAACAACTTTCATAAAGGAAACGAATCATTTATCAAAAAACATAAAAGCAATATAAAACATGTCGGGTATCCAAGGAATCGGAAACTGGCAAGATGGCAACCACAAGAAGCTAAGTCCTCTATCACTAAAGCGATAGAGCAATAACTAGGCCCTGATCTCAGTCACTCGAGGTGAGGAGAAGCAGGGGATCTCATATCAATACATATACATATACTAGGCCCTAATCTCAGTCACTCGAGGTGAGGAGAAACAGGGGATCTCATGAATGCATATACATATACTATACATGACCACGGTAGCGAGCCGGGCATCGGGGACCACAGTAGCAATCTGCGGTATCGGGACAAGACCACGGTAATAACCGGGTATCGGGATCCAAGCTGCAGCTGGCGGGACAAGAGGGGGATCTCCAAGTCGGTGGATCAGACCAACAAGGTTATCCAAGCTTAGTGGTGCCGACTCATAGGTCAAATACAATCGAGACAATGCAAGTAAATCAAGTACAAATACATAATCAAACGGGCAAGACGGGGGTGCTCAAGGGCACACTAACATATCATGTGGTGCAATGCACTTCGGGACAAGTAACTGTTACTAGAGTAACTCCAATGCTTTCGGGAAAACAAGTCATGTAATGCAAATCTCGGGAAAAGAGGTGAAACAATGAACTATAACAATTTCGGGTAAAATATTACTTTCAAGATCTATTTAAGTGAATAGGGGTCCCGTATGTCGATTATGGTCATTACTTGGTACTCCTTGAGTTTGAAGACATTCCGGCCTCCTTATGCACTTTTACGATTTTCAAAGATTTCGAATGACATCTTCGTGATATGGTTTCTTTCTCGAATGATCTCATACAATGCCTAGTGAATCTCATTTGATCGACAAAGCTCAACGCTCGAACGAACCGGGGAGCTTTTCGAAATCTGGGGAATTTCGGTTACCTGGCGGTCAGCTGGCGGTTAGCCGCCGCTGGGGCAGGCGGCTAGCCGCTGGCTGACCGCGGCTGGGCTGCAGAAAATATAGCTTACTGGAAAGCTGACCGCCAATTGCGGTTACCTGGCGGTTAGCCGCCGATGCATTCGGCGGTTAGCCGCTGGGCAACCGTGAAGCTGACCGAGTTTCCAAGTGGGATATCTGATGCTTTCTGGAAAGGTAACCGTGAGTGGGCGGTTGGCTGGCGGTTAGCCGCCGATGTGTTCGGCGGTTAGCCGCTGGCTAACCGTGAGGCTGACCGTATTTTGAGGGGGAAAACGATGCTCTCTGGAAAAGTCGCCGCGGTGCGCGGTTAGCTGGCGGTTAGCCGCCGATGCACTCGGCGGTTAGCCTCTGGCTGACCGTGAGCTGACCGCCAGTTACGAAAATGCTCACTGTGTTCAGTTTTGAGCCATTTTCCTCCTCAAAACCCTCTTCCTCACATCCACAAGTCCTTACAATAACATTGAGCTAATAGCTCCTCCAATGCATCTCTTTATACCTCTCCAAATCCCCATTTGAGTTCTATCCATCACTACTTCCATGTCAAGTCCCATGCAAAGAAAAAGGGAAGGAAACCATTTCACAACATTCATAAAGGCTATCACAAGGATGATAAGTACTCTACCAATATGTTTATAAAACCTTGAATGACTTAGCCAATCACATTCCTCATGAAAACTCCAATGAAAAAGTAAAACTAAACATCTCCTTTCTTCTCACTTAAAACCAAACCAAAGGGGAGAATCTCCATTGTATACAAGTGTCCATTTGCCATAATCAAGGGGTAATTAAAAAAACCCTTGATCCCATTTCCAAGACAATAGATTAGTTGGCCAAACTCTTTAAATGAGCTTCTATTTCAAATCCATACAAGCTAGTAAACATAAACATGGGTGGGGAAACCAACCCCATTCATTTCAAGACCATGTGAGCAACTTTGACAATTTGAAAGCATATCTTTCCAAGAAACAAACAAGAGAGAAACAACCATTGATATGCAATTTCGAAATCAATATATATATGGCAAGAAGCATATGTGAAAACATGTATCCAATGATCAAGGACAAGTAATAAAATTTAGGATTTTCTCATAAAACTTTGATAACATTCAAACCATCCATTCATCCACTTGCCTTGGGTCCCAAGCTAGCAAATCAAGCTTCTAATCACCTCTCAAGCTCAAGATCCACAATCTCTACAAAAACCCCCAAAACAAACCCTAAAATGGGTTAAACAATGAAATGACAATGAAACCTTTCAATAATCAAGGTGGAACTTCTCTAAGGCTAGTAGATTACAATTCTAGAAGATGGGAAGAATCACTTACTTGGATGACCTTCAAATGAGAAGAACAAGCTCAAGGGAAGTCTTGTGATGGAGGGTTCTCTTCACAAATGGTACCAATGGAAAGCTTGCAAGATGAGGAAGAAGAAGACGGTCTCCATTTCGAGTTTGGTGAACTATTGGTGTGGCTTGGAGATGAAGAAGCAAGAAGAAGAAGAGAGCACAAGGAACCCTAGGCTCAATAGTTGCTGATTTGTGCTGGAAATGAAGATGGGGAAGAAGGGAGGTGGGTTCTCTTATAGCAAGTGAGAAGGGGTCCCACAACTTAAAGAACTTGGGTGGCTGAAATCATCTAATTCGGGACCTCGGATGGATTCGACGAAGAAGGAAGAAATGATCGTCGAAATATCTAGTTTCCAAAAAGTATATGTTTCACGGATTTCGAGAATATGGAGTTTTGGGTACAGATTTGGTGTGAAAAGACCGTTTTGCCCTCAAGGCCAAGAAATCGGTTTTCGGGTTCTCAAATGGATACGAGATCAACATGAAAGTTGTAGGATTCCTCAAGATGAATGCAACGGGCCAAAAACACGATACGAAACCAATCGGGAAAATCTCACAAGAAAATGCAAAGCCGAAAAGGGAACCCCCAAAGGGCCCCACAAGCTACCAAAGCACTCAAAAGCCCAAAACTAGAAGAAACCATTCTAGCTCACAAACTCAACCCAACAAATACAAAACCCACTAAAAGAAACTAATCCACCACAAAACAACACTAATCCAAGAGATTAGGGGTCGGGTTCTCACAAGTGCGGAAGCGTGTAGCAAATCAAATAGTAGACTATCTCTAATCATGCAAGCATTTAATATCAAATATCAAAACTGGATCAGAATGAGCAATGATCTATAGCAAGTTTCCCAAAAGTTGTTAAAGTTAGACAAAATATCATTTAGTTACATTCCCCAAAATTAGAGGCCAACAAAGGCCAATACTACAAAAGAATAACCCAAAAGAATGGTTAATAAGTCCTCCCCAAAATGTTACGCCTCTTGGCAACCCGATGTCTACATGACATCGTCAGCACGCCACTCAACTAGAGGCTGCAGCTCACCTACTGCCTCCTCCGGCTCCTCCTCAAGGAAACCGGCAACGGGACCTGAGTACCAAAGTAAAGGATCAGACACGACGGTCTGGCAAGAGAATGAAAAGATGCAACAACATATAATAGATGAAATCTGTTGAAAAGCATAGAAATCTGTTTAAGCAAGAACTCTCATAAAACAGGTAAATCATTTGCTATAAAACAGGTAAACAAGATAAAAATATATGAGGTATCCAAGGAATCGGGAATAACAAGGTGGCAATCACATAAAGCTAAGTCCTCTGTCACTAAAGTGACAACAGTATCACGGGACGTCGATCTCAATCACGCAAGGTGAGGAGAAACAACGTATACATATATACAATATAATTATACGGGAACGGGACCACGGTAATAAATCGGGCATCGGGATCCAAACAACAGCTGGCGGGACGGGAGAGGGATTTCCAAGTCGGTGGATCAAACCGACAAGGTATCCAAACTTAGTGATGCCGACTCATAGGATAAATAACACGTCGAGACATATGCAAGTAAATCGAGTACAGTAAATAAACGGGTAAAACGGGGGTGCTCAAGGGCACGCTGTCATTTCATGTCGGGCAATACATTTCGAGACAAGTCAATGCTACTATCATGCTTTCGGGAAAACAACTCATGACATGTAAATCTTGGAAATAGAGAAATATGATGAACTATACCAATTCGGGAAAGATAAATGTTTTAAGATCTATTTGAGTGAATAGGGGTCCTGTATGTCGATCATAGATATGACTTGGTACTCTTTGAGTTTGAAGACATTCCGGGCTCCTTATGCACTTTTACAATTTTCAAAACTTAAAATGAGCTTATGGTTATAACTAGATGTTATGATAGAAAATCAATACTATAAACGGTCCATCCTAAGTAGGATGTCAACCCGGAACCATCGAGCAACCTACTCAGTCACCGAAAGGAATAGAATTCGCGATACCCAAGGAAAGAGACTTTGCATTTAGGTATGAAGAGGATATCGTGTCGTTCCATCCTGTTCAAGATTGAATCGATTGAACTTCGATGCATTCCGGACCAACCGTGAAGAGCATCGGCTCAAGACGCTCTCACATATGGTCAAGTGAGTCCAAGGGGGGTAGCCAAGGTCCATAAAAAAAATAAATCTCAAGACTCACTGGACTCAAACTGAGTCCCCCGATCGATCGGACGAAATTTCTGTAATAGTGCATTAAAACAGTTTAGGCAGACCGCATCGCTCGAGCGAATCGAAGGGTTCGCTCGAGCGAACCCATCGGTCGAGCGGATATTAAAATGCGTTCGAGCGACCAAGCTGCTGGAAAACCGTATCCCTTTCTGGACAGGTCGCTCGAACGAACTGTCATGGTCGCTCGAGCGAACTGTCCAGAAACTGAATTCCGGGCAGTTCAGTTCCTCTCTTTCTCTTCCTTTTTACAACCTTCTTTTAGCCCTTCTTACACATCAAATGAGGAGTCTATTTCTCCCTCCAAACTACAACAAATCCTCCATTTAATCAATCAAATTCTCCTCCACCAACCATACATTCAACACAAGGAGAAAGGAGAAGGGAACCATTTCACAATCTATATAAACCTTTGCAACAAAACAAGAAGACATTCAATGCCATAAACCACTACTTCTCCAAGATTATAAATGTGTCATTAATACTTATCATGAGCATTCATTTCAAATTAAAGCAATATATGCACATTAATGGAAAATGTCCAAAAATCAATAAAAGCTTAGGAACATCATTTATTCACTTGCCTTAGGTCTTCTAACAAAGAATTCAAGCTCTATCAAGTCTTCCAAGACAATGAATCCAAGCTACAAGGCGAAATCCCCAAATAAAACCCTAACATGGTCAAACAATGAAATCACCAAGAAACCTTCCAATAATGAAGGTGAAGCTCCTATAGGGTTAGAGGAACACCAATCTAGGAGATGAAGGGGGTTACTTACTTGTAAGGTCCTCTAATGGCAATGGTGAGCTCAAAGAAGGTCTTGTGATGAATGCTTTTCTCTAGCAATGGTGTCAATGGAGAGTTAAGGTGATGAGGAAGAAGATAATGATCTCTAATCTTCTCTTGGTGCAAGCTTGAGAGTGGATTGAGTGATAAAAGGCAAGAGCAAGAAGAAGATGAAGAAAACCCTAGCTCTCACCTCTTGTGCTGGAAAAATGGAAGTGAAGTGAATGGGTTAATGGCTTCCCCTTTGTTAACAATGAATTGGGTCCCACTACTAAGGAACTAAATGGGCTGAAATCATCTCTATCGGAACCTCGGATGAATTCGACGAAGAAGGAAGAAGTGATCGTCGAAATATCTAGTTTCTAAAAAGTATATGTTGCGCGGGTTTCGAGAATACTGAGTTTGGGTACAGATTTGGTGTGAAATGACTGTTTTACCCTCAATGATATGAAATCGGGTTTCGGGACTTCAAACGAGGACGGGATCAACATGAAAGTTGTAGGGATCATCAAAGCGAGTAAAACGGGATTAAAATCATGAATGTAAAAACCTCCGATAAATCCTCAAACACATGCAATGTCAAGAAAGGGAACCCCCAAAGGGCCCTACTAGCACAAAGCAAATCAAAACATTCAAATTAGCCCAAAACTATAAACAAGCTAATCCAAACTCCACTTAGTCAAAATCACTAATCGAGCTTAGTACTAACACGCAACTAAATTAGCACTAATCGGGTTCACTCGGGTCGGGGTCTTACACTCCGGCAGAGTGGAGTACCAATTGAAGGTCGTACCTTTTAGGGTACTTGGAAAGAGTTGGATCTTGAGGGCATCTTGATCAGCAATAGCTCCTCTCAGGATCTTAAAGTGGATGACAAGTTGTCTGGTTGAACCTTTCCCTGTATATGTTTGGAGAGTAGGTTGTTTGAATTTTGTAGGGAACGGAACCAAGTCCATCCATAAGGGATATGGTGGCTTGATCCCATGTTCCTTCAGCATATCCTCTTATTTTGTTTTAGCGAGGATATCATCAACGTCCTTTTTGGTAAGGGCGCGTGACTCATTGTTTTCCTCATCACCTTGATGACTCAGAGGAGCTTCATTGTTTAGTGGACGCTGGAAAGTGAGGAGGAGGTTTTCCATTAGGGCCTCAATTCTCTGTTGTCCTTGCTCCAACTGTTGAATGCGTACTGTTACGTCATCATACTGTGGAGGTTGCTCGACATTAGTAACCAGGACATTCATTCTTCGAGAGTCGAATGAGGATATCGTCTTGGTGACTAAGCTAGAGCTCATTCTTTTGGATGAAGAGTCGGAGGAATGGTTACTCCGATGTCCTTGGCTTGAAGGAGCGAGAGAATCCTTTTGATGTCTTCGTGTCCGGGAGATGCTGCGAGGCACCGGCCGTTTGACCTGAATCTTGGTTGCTGACTTCTGGCGTTTTCTGGCTTTACCAACCATATAGACAGCAACAGTTTGGTCGGGTCTTTCTTTTTTGACCCATTTTTTAGAGACTTGAAGGGTAGAATGTTGAGTTCTTTGCTTCTCTAGTCTGTTTTGTCAATATGTCGCGCAGCGACGTATACGACGAGCAATTTGAGCTTCAATCAGCTCTGGCTGTGCTCTAGCAATGAAGGATGTAGTCCCCCGTGCGCAGCAGCCGAGCTTGTCTTCTTTGAAGCTAGGCATGGATAGGATCTGGACACGGTCCTTTGCCTGTAGCAGTGAGGCTTTGAATTTTACAAGTTCGGCCCCTGTTGAGATGAAGGGTCGACTCGCAAAAGTGTAGGCCTTAGCAGGTTCTTGCGGTGGCCTGGTGATGCATGACTTGATTTGAACTTGTAGGAGCAAGCCGGCTCATGCTGAGTTGATCTTTTTGTTTGGCGGAGGGTAGGTTTCTCTTCTTTCATGTGAGAGAGAGGGTAGAACCGGTTCTCCTTGAGAGGGGCCAGGTACGCTGGCTTTGCAGATGTTTGAGATCTCCTTTGTTTTGGGGAAGGTCTCGGAAACCAAGTACTGGGGCAGACCTGGTTTCTTGGAGGTTGAGGCTTCGTGGGGTTGCCACAGGCTTCAGGTTTCTTGATTGTTGCCCTTGGTGTCGGAGCAACGACATGTTCAGGGGCGGTTTTCTGCTTCTTGGTAGGTGCAGTTTCTTCTGAGGGGAGTGGGAATGGTCCCAACGACCTGAAGACAATGGTCCGAGGAGTAAAGGTCGACCTGGTTTGAGAGTTGCCGAGGGAAGTGATACTTCGGCAGCTGCTGGGGCGCTTGTGAGTGCGCTTGTTTTGCTTTTCTCGAAGTAGGATTTGGTACTTGTTCTCATCGAAAGTGATGGTCAATGAAGCTGCCATTGTTAGTTTGGAAAACTTCTGAAACAAGACCAGATCCATTAGTAATCACAAGAATGTAGTGATCATAAATGGAAAATGACTATGGTTTTGTCTTTTCAAATCGCTCGGGGGGACATGGCCCAGCCCAAGCAAGATGAAAGAGGCAAAATGTCATAGAGGGTACAATTGTTCTAAATGAAAGTATGGTAGGCTCAGGGGAGCATTCCAGTGACTGCTAGAAGCAATTGTGAACCTTAATTCAAATTACCGAGAAGCAAGGCTCACTCGAGGTAAGATGATATAAGGTTGGAGATACAAATGTGTCAGTCGCGAATACAGTAGACCCGAAAGGACGTACTAGCACCGCTAGGCACAAATATTGTAAATTGCATCCTTGGAAAGGACACGAGATGGGATTTTTTGAAAGGTCAAGATTGGATTCATAAAGGAGAGCAAATAGTATTCCGATCCGAACAAGGCTCAAACATTTCTGCGAGCGCTTAGTCCAAACGGGAAGGAACCAGAATTTCTCGAATCTGAACCCAAAAGTGACGGAAATTTTTTTTTGAATGGTCAAGATTGAATTCATCAAAGAGAACAAGTGGTGTTCCAATCTGAACATAGGCTCAAACATTTATGCGAGAGCTAAATCCGAATAAGAGAGAACCAAGATTCTCAAATTTCAATTCAAAACGACGGAGGTTTTTTTTTTGTGTTTTTTTTTATCAAAATCGAATTTATCAAAGAAAGCAAATGGTGTTCCAATCCGAATAAAGGCTCAAACATTTCTGCGACCATTAAACCCAAAAAGGAAGAAACCAAAGTTCTCAAATTTGAGCTCAAATGTGATGAAAGCTTTTTCTTTTTTTTTGAAGGTTTTTTTTTTGAAGATTTTTTTTTAAGATTAGACATAGGTCTCCAATTCGGTCTTATGAAACCTTAGTAGATAGATCAGCCCCCAGGTAAGGGTAGGATTACTTAATGAACCCGTTTGAAGGACCCTTGCCTCGAACAGTCTAACTGCCTCCACACTCTAGACAAGGCTTTTCTTAGATCCACTTTGGTCAAAGAACACAATTGGTGCAACCTTAGTAGGCTTTTGAACTCTTTTTTTGTATTATTTTTTTTAGATTTCTAATGGATTCATCAGAGAGAACGAATGGTGTCCCAATCCGAAAAAACGCTCAAACATTTCTGCGAGCACTAAACTCGAAAAGGAAAAAGCCAAAGTTTTTCAAATTCGAATCCAAGAAAAGATGATTTTTTTTTAAAGAGTTTTCTTTTTGAAAGAGTTTTTTTTTTTTAAATCCCTATCGGACTCATCAAAGAGAGCGAATTATGTTCCAATCCGAATAAAGGCTTAAACATTTCTGCAAGCACTAAACCCGAAAAGGAAGAAACCAAAGTTTCTTAAATCTGAATCCAAAAAAAGGAGAAATCATTTCTTCTTTTTTTTTTTTTTTGAAATGAGAAAGAATGGAAATAAATTCAAAGGTAGAAAATTTCCAAAAATCCCATCTCATGTTTTTTTTCTTTTATGTAAGATCCAACATAGGCCACCAACTAGAAAGGAGCCTAAGAATTCAAGCATCGCGTTTTCAAATGAACGAGTCCCACCGGGTATGCCAACTTGATGGGGGCTCCGACCTTTCGTACTCTCCTTCCCACCCCTGGAGCTGTCGGGAGCATGGCGGAGGAGGAAAGCAAGGTCATCAACATTTTTTGTACGGGAATGCCAGATTTTATGCTCTACTTGGAATTTGAAATGGTGATTCAGAGATTCACCTTCGCAAGTAGAAAGGAAATCAATTCTTTTTTCTAACTTTCCATTGCACATATATTTTGAGAAAGAGACAATTTTTTAAATGCCGTGATAGGCAATTTTTGTGCCGTGAAAGGCGATTTACAAATCTCATCAATAATGAAAGACAAGAAATGTGATTTTTTGTCTCTTTACAAATAATATAAAATACAAAGAAAAGTAAGAAAAGGTATCTGACTTCTCAGGAGATTGTGGGGACTCGTTCAGATCGACGGTCGCAAGTCAAGTATGGACTTCACCATTGTCCTTCAGATGAGAACGCTTGATGCTTTGATTCTTTGGCTTGGCTTGGACCTTAGTTTTTTAGAGGATAAAAACCAAGGGAATGTCCTATATCCAATAAAAACCGAGTAAACGAGCTAAAGAGCCACGTTTAGGCCATGTTGGATAGAAGGAGAGAGGAGACCTTGGGGGGGGGGGGGTGGCCCCCCAAGGGACTTCGATCACCTTGTGGTGTTTCAACAGAGTTTCTTCAAGAATTCTTCAAAGTTCTCTTGGCTTCTTCCGGGGCGGATCGAAGATTCGAAGATCAGAGATGTGTCCAAAGGTTGTGTGTGTAGCCCTTTTCTTCTTGGAATGACCCTCCTTCTATAGGTTTTTGGTGGCCATAAGGTGGGTTTATGGGCATTGATGGCATTGATGCTCCGTGATTAGAGGAGTTACAAGTTTTTTATTTCTTGATTTTGTAACTCCTTTTTCTTGGCTTATGATTGGCCGGTGGAAGATGATGGGCATTTAATCGCCTTTAATCTCCATGATGAGGGGAGTTTCATGGTTTTAATGCCATGATTACTTGGATTTGTAACTCCCATTTGCTTGATTTTGATTGGGCCGTCCAAAATAATGAATTAATGATCATATTAAGTTGTCATAAAACAGGTCAATTAACGACATTAAGTGGTCGTCAGGGCATTTGAAGAGTCGCGGGCCGCGCCGCGTCTTTTGGAATTCTTCTTATGATGATCGCCGATGGATCCGCAAGTCGTTTGATGTCGGATGGCGATGTAACTTCAAACATTGGTTGATGCCAGCGGGCCAGTGACATCTGTCTTGTCGATTTCTCAATCGGTCAGACAAAAAGTGCACTTTCTTGGTCAACCGGTTGGCGATCTTAGAGCGATCAATGATGATTTCATGCTCTTGACGGCGGATCCGAGATGTCGACAGAGATCAGTCGATTTCGAGCATAAAAAATCAGATTTTTAGGAAACCGCAAGGGCTAGAACTTCCGAAATGCGAAAAAGGATGGAAAACGGGTCACCCGGCGACAAATCCGGTAACCCGGATTTCCATGGTCGCCGGGTGACCAGGGGGATTGTCCCCCTTTCGGGCGCCGTTTTTTGGTCTTTTTCGCCGTCGTTTTCTCCTACATTTTTCTTGACATTTCTCCTCATTTATTGGCTTGATTCTTCTGAAGATAACCTGACGAGAAGCCATGCAAATCGAAGCACAAAGTTTCCTATTTTTTGGGAAAAGCCGAAGACTTTGTAGCTGATTTTCCGTCAAGAGTCGAAACTAGGCCAAACAATGTCGGAATGACCTGGAATTTGAGGTGAAGCCTCCTGAGTAGTAGATAGGACCAACCATGGGCTTCTGCTTGAGTTTTGAAGCCGTTTGGGGTCCCATTACCAGTAGGCTTGATTTTGTCGCGAGGAAGATGTCACGCTTTGATGTGCGGTCAACCGATGTCCGATTGACTTGAAATTTGACAGGGAACCTATAGTAGTCATTTTGAGATGATCCGTTGGCTCCGATTTGGATGTCATGGTCCCGGGGTGCTCTGCCGCCGATAGCCTTGATTTTGTTTCGGAGCATCAAAGTCGGGTCAAACGTTGTCGGAATGACCTGAAATTTGACTTGCAACCCTTTTGAAGCATGTTGAAGCCGCCCATGTGCTTCATTTGATGAGTAATGGTCTCGGTGGTTCTCGCCGTCGAGAGACTTGATTTTACTGCTCGAGGGTTGATGGAGGGTCAAACGTTGTCAGTTTGACTTGAAATTTGACATGGAGCCCTTTGGAGGTATTTTGAGACCATCCGTAGGCTCTGATCGAAGTTTTAATGTCTTTGACGCCTTCTCCGCAAGGAACACCTGTTCAACTGCCGAAGGAGTGAAGTTGAGTCAAATGATGCTGGAATGACCCGAAACTTCATATGAACCCCTCTTTTGGCTGTCTTGAAGGATCTTGAAGTTTTTGTTTAATTCTGACAAGATCTGATACTTAAAGCAACATTGCCTGTTTTGTAGTAGAATGCGGCTTCATGTAGCTTCTTGATGTTGAAGAGGCAAAGTGACTTTTTGTGTCAACACTTCAATTCACTCTAGGAATTGTGCATGTTTAATTTGAAGAACTAGAAGCATTACCCATCTTCAAATTCGGTATCTTCTCCAACCCAAGCTTTCTCCTTCACTATTTCATCTCTACCCACTTTCTTGGTAAGATTTCTCCTCTCTAATGTGTTCTTTAGATTATACTAGTGGATTAGAGTCATTTAAAGTGCATGCAAGTTAATAGATTTCCATTTATTGCATTTCACCATTGTAGGGAATTGTGATTGAGTTAGCTTTTGGGGTTTGCTTGCATTTGTGCTTAGAGATTGGGGATTTTACTTGATTTGAGCCAAAGGAAAAGATTAGAATGAAAAGCACCAAAAAGAGGCAAGTAATGAGCAACTATGATTTATACATGTTTATGAATCTTTGATTGAATGTTATAGTTCTCTTGGATATCAATTCAGCCATTTCATCATATTAGAATGTTAATGTAAAAATGGGTTCTTGTAGTGAATTATTGTAGAATATCATTTGATGGATCATGGGTTTTGTGAGCACTTTGGAGGCTCATTTTGGTCCAAATTCATGGCCTTGTAAGGATGAATTTTAGGTAAGAAGAAGAGACCCCAGAAAACAAAGCATTTAGGCTCAGTTTCTGCACAGAAAACATGTTACAGCAGTGTTGTCCACTTGAGCGGGTCGGCCCGTTGGGCCCAACAGCACTAACTTTGAAATGGCCATAACTTTTGATCTATATGCCTAATTTTTTAGTTCTTTATACTGTTTGAAAGCTATCGAAGTGTAGAACCCAGTGGTCTACTCCTCTTCATGATTAGAGGTTGGGAGACTGAGTGAATAATTGGATCAATGAACCAAATCCATTCTCTTTGGAAAAGGGATTTTGAACCTAGTTTAGACCCTATTAGAATCCATTGACTAACTAGAAAGTTAACTCCATTTCAAAAGGGCCTAAAACCTTCCATAATCAATCTATGAGGATGATTATGACATAAAAACTAAACCAATAAGGTTCTTAGGGTGTATAAGATTGACTTTGTAGGTCCTTAGACATGGAATCCTAACCAATTAACATAGTCCGACAAAAGATGACACGTGAGAATCTTGGGCTGAGATTATCTCACATGCTTATCCGTCTCGTCTAGAACTTCGCTATGGGTGTTGATTTAGAGGGATTCGATGTACCTCACACATACACGACGTGACATCAAAAAAATGTAGCACGTGCATCGAATTATCTAAAATTATATCGAAATGGATGGTTAGAAACGACGGGTAATTAGACTAGGGTTGGCTAGTAAATATCCTTGATTCTATTAATCGATTTGCAATTGCATATTAAGATTGATTTATTTATTGTTCAGTTACTTGTTATATGCATTATTCATATTATTCCACAAATTGTACTACAATTGCCCTACAAATGTTATCGTACATTGATGTGATATTAGAACGGGGTAAGCATATGATTTGAGATTATGGTTTGGAAATAAATGGATTTGATTAGGAATGGTTCGGTTAGAAAAATCTTACTCCAGTGTAATTATTATTCGATTCGAATGGTTTAGCACTACTTAGCTTCAACCTTGTAATACCCGACGGGGTTATAACTTGGTTTAGTTATTCGAGACTACTGCAGTATGTCATCTGGAGTACCAGAACTCCAAAACCGGGTAGCTAGAGCTTTGGTCAAGACATTGGTGACATCCCAACTAGATTCGCTCTCTATAGGAGAGAATGAGCAAATATAGTTGCCAATTACATTTGATTATTGATTTGATAAAGTATGATTTATTTATAATGCACAATGTGCCTAGTTGACATTTATTTGGTCTCTCTAATCTATTCATTTTTCAATTCAAAATTTGGATAACATGTGTTGAATCTTAATTGCTCATATATCTTGTTGATTCGTCGTATTCATAGTGTTGCACTTGGTGTCACAGGGATCCAGGACACTAAAGAGAATTACTAATAACCATTCAGATTAGATATTTGATTGGTAAGCATATTGGTTAGCTATGACTGCCGGAGTATGTATCAGAGTGGTGATCACGAGTTTGAGACTAAGTATTTCATATTGCACTTAGCTTAAGGTAATGCATATAATTAGTTTTATTTTGCATTTGTATTAAGATTATGTTCCTTTGAGATAAGCATCTGGTAGATATTCATTAGAGTACTTGTGTACTATGCATTTAAGAGATTTAAATTATCAGTGTTCATTAATGATTTTGTTAGATGAATTATTGGAACTTTTATGGAGTACTCAAGCTTCGATATGATATTGTATATGCTTCTGCAATTTAATGTTCATTGACAGGTGTCGGTAAGTAATCCCCACATGTGAAATGTATAATTTTCTCCTTCATGAATTCAAACTTGGTCCGACAGGAGTACGTGTGTCACACCTTGGGAACCACCCTAAGCGGGGGATTCTCAGGTCCAGGATGTGGCACTTTACATGCATATATCTTTGAAAGACTCTATCTCTCTATATTTTTGAAAAGTAAGACTGATATCATAAAAACATATTGAAACTTAATTCGAAGTGAGGTAATATACTCCAAAGAATTTTGAAGTTGCTTCGTAAAGAGCTTCTGGAAAATCTTTTATTATATCAATAAGTTTCAAATCTTCTTCACTTAATGAAAGCCCTGTATCTACCACATATAATGAACTATATTGATTAATAGCATCTTTATATATTAATTCTTTTCTTAACATATATAGGTGTAATCCCACCTATGCCTTACACCTAATTGTATTTTCTTAGGTTTTAACTTAGCACTTAAAAATAATTTATCCCAGTTTTGTATCTTAGAAGAAGATGAAAAAAAAAAAGAAATTTACAATATAATGAATAACCTCTATTGATTGATTAATATATGTTAAACCATCTTGGACAAAAAGATTTAAGATGTGACAAGTACATTTATTATGAAAATTAACTCCAACTAAATTAAGTAGGATTATAGGTTTTATTATTTCAATAGCACTGTCATTAGAACTTGCATTATCTTAGGTGATAGAAATAATTTGATTTTTAATATTAAAATCTCTAAGCTTCTCAATAATAATGGCCCCTATCCTAGCAACAGTATGGGTGTACTCAAGTAAAGAAAATGGATTGATTCTTTTATGTATTACCCATTTTGCATCAATAAAGTGGATAGCTGATGACATATACCCAAGATTTTTCTTTGAGGTTCATAAATCTAAAGTTAAAGTTATTTTACAGGGTATTTTTTAAGAAGAACTTGTGAATTTTCTTTTTCCTTTTTAAAATTCTTGACTAACGCATCATTTTTTATAGTTGTTTCATTCGAAAACAAATAGAAGGGGTTTTATTCATAGCTTGAACATTTTACAGAAAGAAGCAAAAGCGACTCGCACGTGTATTTAATTGTGAATAAAAAAAGTCACTTTTGCTTTTGTTTTACATGGGTTCTACTTGTCTCACCTTCTGAGTGTAGGTTGCTTACAAATGTTATGCAACTCCCTCGCCAAGATTAAGAGATCAAATACAAAAAAGTACAATGTTTAAATAAAAAGAAACAAAGAGGGAAGTTGTTGTCTTTAGGAAGTTGCCCATGACAAAGTTAGAGAATTCTGCCTTAGTCTCCTCCTTCAATCTTTGTAATTCGTCATCACCCTCATGTGGTAGAATGAAATGAGTCTTCTATGTGAAAATTGTTAGAGTTTTTAGGCTTCTTGTTGTGGATTGGATGCCTCCCCGCATTTCCAAGTACCCTTTTTATAGCCTTTTTGAAGGCCATAACTGCTGCAAGTCATGGGCACATAGAGGCAGTTCTAGAAGTGTAGTTAACGGGGGTGTAAATGTCTTTTCTACAAATCCAACAAGCCATCAGAGTGAGTAGCCGCCTAGATCGTGGAGATAATTGTATAGTGGTCGATGAATAGAGCGAAGTAGTCGCCCAGCGTCTGGTGGAATGTCTTTGTAGCGCCTCGCGGCTAGTTGCTTGAGTGGCAAGTAGCGGTCACCAGTATGCACCCAACAGCTAGCATTTGTGCGCTGAAGTGACCAATGAAGTCCTGTGTACACTGGTTATTGAGGTTGTGTCATTATGACCAATCAGTTCCAACGGTCAACAAAATGACTGTTTTTCGTCATAAAAATGAGTGTTTGCCTTGGAAAATGAAATTTTGTGTGTCAACAATCAACAATAGTCATTCTAGAAAAAAAGTTTTAAATTGTGGTGTGAAAGACATATTTACAAATTCTTCAAGAAAATCACTTTCAACAAAAGAAAAGTGTAAATCATTAAGCATTATAAGTTTTACTAGGTGATATCTGACATTATTTTGGATATTATTGAGAACACCTAAACTACTAGAAGAAGAGATTCCTGACAGTTGAGTTTTTACACCCCACCCTCCTGCTCCCAGAGCCACCCCTTGATTTATAGGTCTACAATTATTCAAATGCCTTATACGATACCAGTGTCGCCAGGGTAACTGCAACTATATAAATCTTCACAAAGCTTACATTGTGCTTTCCACAAAGTATTTCCAATGGCACCTTTGATTTCAATTTTTCAAAATAAGTCACTACAACAATGTGTACTTTTGCCGGTAAATGTCCATAAAAAGCCAGGAAAAACTATTCCCGACGATTTCTCTTACGCCGGCAAACCGCCGGGAAAAGGTCGCTAACTGCCGGAGAAAAATAGTACATTTGCTGGCGAAAAGAACAAATTGTTGGGAAAAATAGGACCTTTGCCGGCGAAAATTTATCGCCAGGAAAACTCTATCTTTTCCCGGCGAAAGAAGCTTTTTCGTCGGTAAAAAGTTATACTTTCCTTGGCATTTAATGATTGCGCCGGAAAAAAATGTCGGTAAAAGTGAAAATTGCTGTAGTGAGTCCAAACTAGGGATGTTGTTGTTGTTATTATTACTATTATTATTTGATTGAGGTTTCGTAAGGATTAGGAAGAGGGGGTTCTTGATTGTTATGTGCCTCCAAATTAATATCTTTCAAATTTACAGGACTTGATTCATCCGAGCCAAAATAAGAATATTCAAATGGTCAAGCCATTTATATTTTCTCAAAATCTAAATTTATAAAAAAGAAGATAAAATAGAATCAATACAAATGTACAATTTATTTACTGTGATATGTTACTTATAAGAAATGGGAGAAGATGAGACTTGCTTACATAATATTATTACACTACTAGAGAATTCGCTTTTCACGGCAGAACTGGCGGGCGGCCGCCAGTGGCGGTCGCAAAAGGTAGCATTTGCCTCTGGCGGCCGCTAATGCCCTCTTAAAAACCCCATACGCAACCCCCACTTTTTCCTCCCTGTTTTTCTTTTCCCCTCCCGCCCTGCTTTCCCCCTTCCTTCTCCCGCGCTCTGCTTCTACCCATTTTCCCCCTCCCGCAGGAGCACTCCTGCGCCGGAGCCGTCCACGGATCTCTCTCTCTCCCTCCCTCTCCCTTTCTCTCTGTCTCTATTTCTCTCTCTCCCTCCCTCCCTCTCCCTCTCGCTCTGCGCTCTGCTTCTTTCCATTTCCCCCCTCCCGCCGAAGCACGCCTGCGCCGGAGCTGCCCACAGATCTCTCTCTCCCTCCCTCTCCCTCTCCCTTTCTCTCTCTCTCTATTTCTCTCTCTCCCTCCCTCCCTCTCCCTCTTGCTCTGCGCTCTGCTTCTTCCCATTTTCCCCCTCCCGCCGAAGCACGCCTACGCCGGAGCTATCCATGGATCTCTCTCTCCCTCCCTCTCCCTCTCCCTCTCCCTTTCTCTCTCTCTCTCTATTTCTCTCTCTCTCCCTCCCTCCCTCTCCCTCCCGCTCTGCAACGAGCCCTCCCAGGCCCACGCCACTGCAGGAGCCTCTCTCTCTCTCTCTCTCTCTCTCTCTCTCTCTCTCTCTCTCTCTACACTGCGCCCACGCCACTATGTCGCTCTACACTGAGAACGGCATGGTCTCCCGCCCCAAGATCCTGGGGTTCGTTGGAGTGCAGACTGGATTCACGTCTGCGGATTGGCGTGCCACGCTTAGGAGCACGTGGTTCAATCACGGTCAGGTATGTTGATTTATGTTAACAGAGACTCTGTGACATTTTAATCAGCTCAGACTCTGTTACTTTTGTTTTTTTAATGATCTGAGTATCATTGATTCTTTGTACATTTGACCTTACAGTTGTCAAGCAAATCTTCTCTCCTTCCATAAGGCTATGGGCGTCCATCAGAAGAATCTCCTTTTATTTGTTTAAATCTTGGTAGCTTCAATAAGAAGTCCACCTTAAAGTTCTGTGAATATCTGCTCGTCAATCAATTCACTGAGAAAGTCTTAAATAACAGCCAGGATAACATAGATTTTAGTATGAAATACAATGTTTTATTTGTGCTTTTCCCAAGCCAATGTTTAGTGTGCTTGTTAGGATCTTTACTCCATGAAGCTGATTTGTGTTGATCTCGCATTAGAGACAATTTTTATTTTTTGCTAGGTTGGTCTAATGGCCAAGAGTGATACTGCCAACATGAAGACCCAGGGATCAATCCTTGGGCGTATGTGTGATACCGAGGTGCCAATCCAAGGTTGCAATATGAGGAATCTTGTACAGACTCCATAACCCCTCCACCACCGCGAAAAAAAGAAGAAGAAAATAAAATGAAAAGGTTGTGTTGTTGTTTTGCTTCTTAATGGATTCTCAGCCATGTAGATAGCCCACGAACCTTGTAACAGCTTATCAATTTAGGTTATTTATCTTTTCAAAAAAGTACGACAATTTTACATTTTTATTTAACTGAACATGCTGAGAAACTGCTTCTTGGACCATGAATCAGATTGCCATCCAAGAAAATGAATCTGAAACAGTTTCCTGGTTTTCTTAAAGTTGTTAACTTGTTATCGTCTAAATTATAGTTAGAAATGAGCTAGATACTTGTCTTTATTTTCTTATTTTCCCATTTTCGTGATGGAGTAATAGTAGAAACTTTTCTATACCTTTAAGAGTCTTAATTGTGTTGATACTTGATAGGTTATTCTGAATGCATTTTGGGCTATTTTCCCAACAAAAATTGTTCCATAACAAAAGATCAACAGGAAACTTGATTCATCTTTTCTAGGATAATTCCATGATGGTTGTTCCACTTCCAATTATAGATAGTATGGGCCTACTCTGCAACAGACAAAAACGATATAGTGAAACTGATACTGAAGAAAATGTACAGGTAGAAATTCTGCATGTCTATCACTGTATACTGCCATTTTGCGTGTATATTTTGCCCCTGATAAATATTTATCTTATTTATTGCAAATAAATGCAACAGTCAGTTTGAATAATATAACGTTTTTGTATTTTTCCATTGGACATGGGACTCACTATATCAAATCCTAATTGTTTGAATGATTTGGCAGAATGGATAGTCTGCCATTTTGTTTTGCATTTGGATTGGCAATGACAGTGGATATATCGTTAGCAAAAAAATTACACTGGATATATCATTACTACGGATCTCTTTTCCCAAGTCAATATTGGAATTCATTGTTGATATGATTGGGATGGTAAGGGTAACCTAATGTTGTGATCGTTGGGCCGCCCCAAATGCAGAGTGGAATGGATAACCTTTCATTTTGTCAAGAGAAATAATCCCATGCTGTTGTCAGTATGGTGCCAACACCAGCTAATATCTAATTTCTTTGTATCACATCCCAGTCCCGAATCACCCTGGCCTAGGGTAATCTCCGAGGTGTGACACACGTACTCCTGCGTGTTGTACCTGTCTCGAGCCAGAAACAACACACGAAGGAGAGGAAACAACCTTTTATACATGTGAGTGAGAACTCACTATGACCCCTAAATGGCAATTATTCATAACGGCATACATATTCCCTTCCTGTGAGGGTATCATTTCCCATTCAGTCCATTTAACATTCAAGTTTCAAACACAACTTGATTATACAAATATGAACAGTGTTCTACAAAAGAGGGTATGGAAAGAGCTTTATACATCATTACCAAAAGTATAATTAAAACTATGTGTGGCCCACACAAAAAGGGGCTAGCCACACGAACTAATAAACTCTAAAATATTCATCTGCGCGCTCCGAGGAAAGAGAATTCTAAGTGGGCCCTAGCTCGGGCCATTCTTCTAATCCTGAAGGTACCTCGTTGGTAACCTTCGCTCCCTCCTTGACCTCCTCGGAACCGGAGGTTGAATCTGCGACTGTGACACCGAGAGTAGTACCATTAATATGACAATTAAGCAAGTACAGGCATTAATAGGAAATTACATCATGTATCAATTTGAATTTGGGATGAATCAATTACTAGATGCCAATAGTAAGTAATAACTAGGCAAGTTGTGCAAAATGAAGACTTTATGCAATTTGAATCAATTAAAATGAAAACATACTAATTGGCTACTACTTTAAGCTCATCCTCTCAATCAGAGAGCAATCTAGTTGGGATGTCACCAGTGGCCCGGCCAAAAGCTCACTGGCTACCCGGGTTTTGAGTTCCCGCGCTCCAGATGACTTACTGCAGTAGTCTCACATAACTAAACCAAGTGTAACCCCGTCGAGTATCACAAGGTCGAAGCTAAGTAGTGCGACTCGATAGAATCAAATGTAATCGAATTAAAATCGGATTGGGAATGAGTTTCTATTCTTTTATCCATAATCAAATCGGATCACATTCACGTATCATTTTACTCACCCAATCCGTCTCCTTTGCAACGAATACTGAATTGGTATACATATGGAAATTACGAATTTAATATAAACAATTGGACTTCAAAGAGTATGTAATGCAGTAATTTGAATAAATAAGATTTGATGTTTTTGTGAAGAAATTGCCTTCCAATATGAAATACACCAACTTTAGAGGAAGCAAGGTATTTTACTAATTCATTTCACAATTATACTTATACTATTGAATTAAGTTTTTCACCGTCCAATACAAGGTAAATTCAGAAAGTCAACGTATCATTACTTTATTCGGTGTCACTAATTAAGAGAATAACGTTAAATTTCCAAACAAACCTTCATGGCATAATGTTGGACTAATAATTACTCATTGTCCCAATTATTGAGGTTAAGGGTTCCTTTTTATGATCCTAGGAGTCACAAGAGTGTCTAATTCCTATGGGATAGGGTGAGCACCTTAATTATCAATTTGGAACATTTAAGGTGGGTTAAGATAGGTTAAGGTGATAATTCACCCTAAAAATTGAGTCAAAAAGGGCCCAGTCACAGCATTAGGTTCGCTTGAGCGGACCCCTTCCAGAGAGGTGAAGGTTCGAGCGACTTATTAGTACGCTCGAACGGTGTGTTCGCTCGAGCGAAGTGTCCAGTTCGCTCGAGCGAACTGTCCAGAATTCCTGACTTCGGAATTTTCCTCCATTCCATTCCTCATTCATCTACATTACTTCTTTCACCACTAAACCTACAAAAGAGAATGGAGCCTTCATGCTCCCCTTCACCACCTAAACACCATATAAGTCTTCCTTCCATTCATCATTCCATTTATCATTCAAATTAGATAAAAGACTCAAACCCACTTGTAATAAGAAGTAAAATCATGAAAGATAGATTTCCTTTGAATCAATGAAAATAACAATATGAAATTCCAAATTAGTGCTTATACTTGCCTTTATTAGAGCTTGACAAATCTTCTATCCACTCTTGGTTCAAAAAGGGACCAAAACCCTTAACTACTAAACCCTAATCACAAAATACAAGGAAAAAGGGATGAATATGCATACTTGATCCAAATATGAATCTTTTGACTCCTTTCCAACTCAAAAACCTAAATAAAAGGGCTTAATGCCTACCTCTTATCAAGGACTCCGAATTTGTAAGAATTGGAAAGTGGTAGAGAGAACTTCTAGCTCCCAAGGAAGAAAGGAAGAAAGGAAGATGAAGAAGATGGAGATGAAGAGCTCTCTAGCCCCCTAGGCACAAGCACTCACCTTCTTAGTAGTGATTGGAGGAAAAGAGAAGAAGAGAAAGAGAGTAGAGAGAAAAGGAGAGTGAAAAGGAAGTGCAAGGATAGAGATGAATGTATATAAAGGGTTAAGAATGCACTTTTGCAAGAAGGCTCACCAAGAATAGTGTATTTCTAATCTGAGTCAAATGAGGGTTCAATCACTTAATAGTTGGTCAAAAGAGGTAAAGACAAATATTAAAATTGACGTACTCGCCAAAATACATGCGATGGTGTCAATATGATGTGCAAACCATGAAAAATGCGAAAACTCATATTTAGGAAAAAAGTCCCTGACTCAACTAAATTGAGTCAACTCGATTTCAATTCACTTGTTCAAGGTTCAAGACTTGACTAACTCAGTCTATAGAGGTTAAATCGACATTGAGTACCATAATTAATATTAAACACAATTAATTTAACTAAAATACACTTAATTAGTATTAATCAAGGTTAAATTGGGTCGGGGTGTAACACTTTGTCCTGAGGCCCACCTTTGTGTGAACAAATATGTTCATATTAAACAGGCCCCCTTTTATTGCAACTATCTCAAATTTCACACCAAATGGAGTGCAACACACTATTGGATTGGTTACGAGTGGAAACCATAACTACTTATTTCACACTAATTATTTTTATTTTTTATGATGAACTATGTATTTCATAAACGATCAATAAAATGGTTCAAATCATGGCAATAGTTTCTATATAGGCTACTAAAACATATGCTTACATGTACTTGGTATTTACAAACTGATGTACTGGCATATTAAACATCTTGAGTGTCGCGACCCCGGACCGGACCCGAGGGACTAACCCGGGATCGGGACGGTAGTAATAGTGATGATAGAGATGAACCATTTATTTAATTTCCCACAGGTGTCCGCGATGAGGATATCACAACCATAATGAACATTTCTTTTAAGTGCGAAAGCGTGTAGTAAATCAAATAGTCAAGCCATCCTTGGTCATAAAGACAACAACACAAGTTTAAAGATACTGTATCAGAATGAGCAATGATCTATAGCATGTTACCCAAAAGTAAGTTAAAGTTTATACAAATATCTTTGAATTACATTTCCCAAAAATAGAGGCCCACAAGGCCAATAAAACCCAAAGGACCAATCAAAAGAATGGTTAACAGTTCCCCAAAATATGAAGTCTCTCCCAACCATCAAACGTCTACATGACGTCATCGGCACGCCACTCAACCAAGTGTTGCGGTTCTACAACCGCCTCCTCAAGCTCCTCCTCGGGATGACCGACAACGGGACCTGAGTACCAAAGAGTAGGTCAAACACGACGGTTTGGCAAATGGAGGAAATACAACGACAACATAATGATAAATGAATTTACCTTTAAAACATGTAAACCTGGTTAGATAACATTTGTTATGAACGAGATAAAACATTTATTCAAATACAAGGATGCAATGTAAAACATGTAAGGTGACCAAGGAAACGGGGAACAAGCAAGATGGCAACCACACGAAGCTAAGTCCTCTATTACTACGGTGATAGAGCAAGTACTAGGCACTGATCTCAGTCACTCGAGGTGAGGAGAAACAGTGGATCTCATATAAATACATATACATATACAATACTATACATGACCACGGTAGAGAGCCGGGCATCGGGGACCACAGTAGCAATCTGCGGCATCGGGACAAGACCACGGTAATGACCGGGTAGCGGGATCCAAACTGCAGCTGGCGGGACAAGAGGGGATCTCCAAGTCGGTGGATCAGACCAACAGGGTTATCCAAGCTTAGTGGTGCCGACTCATAGGTCAAATACAATCGAGACATATGCAATTAAATCAAGTACAAGTACATAAAAAAAGCGAGCAAGATGGGGGTGCTCAAGGGCACACGGTCATATCAAGTGGTGCATTGCACTTCGGGTCAAGAAATCATTTCAAGTGTACGTCAATGTTTTCGGGAAAACAAGACAAGTAGTATAAATCTCGGGATCAGTAAAGTACAGTAAACCATTAGCATTTCGGGAAAATATCTATTTGAAGTGAACAAGGACCCCGTATGTCTATCTAATAACAATTTGGTACTCTTGGAGTTTGGGGACATTCCGGGCCCCTTATACACTTCGAACCTTCAAAACTTCGGATGAAATCTTCGTGATATGGTTTCTTCCTCAAATGGCCTCACACAATGCTTAATAAATCTCCATGATATAGAGGGGTTCCCAAGAAATGGTCCCAAAGCGTTGAAACAGTCGAACATTGACCCAAACATAGCCTAGGCCAGACGAACCGCACCGCTCGAGCGGACTGGAGGGTTCGCTCGAGCGAGTCGCTCGCTGGGATGGTTATCTGGGTGGGTTCGCTTGAGCAAAGTTTATATCGCTTGAGCAAACTCATTTGGTCGAGTGGATATTTAAATGCGTTCGAGCGAACAACTCACTGGAATTAGTTCTGGGATGACCGCTCGAGCGAAAAAGGGTGCGCTTGAGCGACCAAGCTACGGGGATGCTCCGAACCCTTTATGGACAGGTCGCTCGAGCGAAGTGTCATGGTCGCTCGAGCAAACTGTCCAGAAATTGATTCCGGACCAGTTCCGCTCCTCTCTTCCTCATCCCTTTTACAACCTTCTTTTAGCCCTTCTTACACATCAAATGAGGAGTCTAAAAACCCCATTCCAACAACCTCAAATCTCTAACAACATCCATCCCATTCTTCTCCATCACAATACCTTCAATACAAGGAAAAGGGAGAAGGAAACCATTTCACAATATATACATTTGAAACAAAACAAGAAGGCATTCAATGCTATGAGCTACCACCTCTCTATGATCATAAATATGCCATTAATACTCTAACATGAGCATTCATTTCAAAACAAAACAATAAATGTGCATTAATGAAAAGTAACCAAAATCCATGAAAGCTTTGTAAAATCATTCATCCACTTGCCTTAAGTCTTCTAACAATGAAATCAAGCTCTAACAATCTCCAAAGACAATGGTCCAAGCTACAAGGCAAAATCCCCAAAATAAAGCCCTAAAATGGTCAAACAATGAGATAACAATGAAACCTTCCAATAATGAAGGTGAAGCTTCTCTAAGGCTAGAGGAAAACAAATCTAGAAGATGAGGGGATAACTTACTTGCAAGGTCCTCTAATGGCAATGGTAAGCTCTAAGGAAATCTTGTAATGGTTGGTGTGCTCCACAAAAGCTATGGAAAGAAAGCTCTCAAGGAGATGAAGAAGATGATGGCCTCCAATCTCCTCTTGGTGAAAGTTTGGGAGTGGATTGAGTGATGGAAGGCAAGAGCAAGAAGAAGAAGAAAAAAACCCTAGCTCTCACTCTCTTGTGCTGGAAAAAGGAAAATGGAAGGGAAGGGTCTCCTCTTGTAGTAAGTGAGGAGTGGGCTCCACCACTAACAATCTAATTAGGCTGAAATCATGACCTTTAGGGCTTCTAATGAATTCGACGAAGAAGGAAGAAATGACCGCCAAAATATCTAGTCTCCAAAAAGTATATGTTTCGCGGGTTTCGGGAATATCAAGTTTTGGGTACAGATTTTGTGTGAAGTGACTGTTTTGCCCTCAAGGCTAGGAAAATCGGGTTTCGGAATCTCAAACGGGGACGGGATCAACATAAAAGTTGTAGAGCTTAACAATACCGATAAAACAAGATTAAAACAATGAATGCAAAATCTCCGATAAATCCTCAATCATATGCAATGTCATGAAAAGGAAACCCCCAAAGGGTCCCACTAAGCACCAAGCAATCAAAATCCCCCAGAACTAATCTGAAAGCTATTCCAAACCCAACTTAGTCAAAACCACTAATCAAGCTTAGCACTAACACACAACTTAATTAGCACTAATCGGGTTCACTCGGGTCGGGGTCTTACATTGAGGTGGCTGCTCAAATCGATGCGTAGTCTAATGCATGTTGTTCAATGATGAGTCAAGAACTTAAGATTTTACAAAACATGAAGCCAGTTCTGTTTTGAACGAGAAGCTGATTATTGTTTATTTGTTGCCGCACGGCTACTTCAATTTTTGTTAAGACTTTCTCATTGCTAGCCAAAGAGTTTTCAGATGCCACTGCTAAATGGATACATTTCGATGTACTTTGAGTGTACTAGCTATGGAAACCCTTGCCCTGCAAGCTTTTGGATGTAAATGTAATGCTGCCGAGTTACTGGTGGTTCTCTTAGTTTCTATGCTAGCCCGTGTCTGCTACAAAGCAGACAGAGACATTTCATGATAGGGATTGTTTGCATCTTTTGTTTCTGCCTGCTTTGTTGAACCACTGTGAAATGGGTATTGGAATGTTTGTCAGCTACAACTGATGGTCTTTGTTTGTGTTTTTGAAGGTTGATTTGGATCTTGGAAACTATTAACGATTTTTAGATGTGAAGTTGACTCGTGACAACAATATCACCACTGGGAAGATTTACCAGGTATGGATAATTGTAACTCACAGTTTGAACATAATATGACTATGGCCCCCTGAATTTCTTATTTAAAATCTTTAAGTATTTGCTAACAGAGCAAACACCGTGCTCTTGGTTTATCTCTTCTGTCTTTTCCAAAATTCTAACATCTAAAGTCAATCATTTCCTCACCTGGTTATGTTATTGGTGATTTAGTCTGTTATTGACAAGGAGAGACGAGGTGATTACCTGGGGAAGACTGTTCAGGTTTTTATCTTAAGCATTTCCTTGGGTTATTCTAGCATTTCTCCTCTCCTTTAGCAAAAATCCTGAACGCTTTGTTCCTGTGTGGGGACATTTCATAATTACAGATTTGTGTAGGGCCACTCCCCCATTTAAGGATTATCCCCGTCTCAGTGTAGACCAGCTCGGCAGAAGCGCCAGTTCGGGGAAGCACGAGGTCCATCTCGGTGGCCACTACTGCGGGTGCCCACCTCGGTCTCGGTCTTAGCTTGATTTCGGCCTCCTGTCACTCTGCCATAAATGCGCTGCCATGATGGTTGACGGTGAACTAACAAATAGAGTGGGCGCCGGGCCAAGATAAGTGGCATGCCTTATCTCAAGGTCACGTCCATAGGTATAGGGGGATGGTCCTATGGGACGTTCCCTTTTTACCTACTCCCACTCAGGAGAGAAAGGTACATGCTGATGGAACTTCCATCTCTCCCTGAGGGGTCCAGTCAGATGATGACTCTCACGTCTATATAATGCATGGAGGGAAACTATAGGAGGTATGTAAGAAGCCCCCCCATACTTCTCCATTTTTCCCTCAGTTGTCAAACTAACTCAAGCATTGGAGTGCCTTTGGCTGCCTACAGCCAGGGGCTCTGACTTTGGTTTTCCTTTTTCAGATCACTGGAGGCCTGATCCTTTCCCTTAATCATCCCCAGATAACCAAATCGAGAGCTTAATCCTCTTTTAACCAAGTCCGTAATTTTTAGGCACTTACAGTTGGCGCCGTCTGTGGGAACGGGATCTTTGCCAAAACCAAACCTACAAAAGCCATGCCTCCAAAAACCAGGTACGGCGGCGAGGGAACGTCGAAATCCCGAAGAGCATCGTCCTTTCCTCTGCAGGAACAACCACCACTGCCATCGTTTTCGGGACAGAATCCGTAACCTCGGTCGCTCCAGTCATTACCTCCAACGGCGCCCACCGGCGCTCACGCTACTCTGCTTTGCCCTCAGGGTCCAACGGAGGTTCCCCCCATCCTACAGGAGCTATCGGGGAGTCCCCGCCAGAGAAAGTCCGGAGGAAAATCCGGTCCCGCTTACGTGGAGGGTGTTATCCAGTCAGACTCCTCGTCCCAACCTGTGACGGCGGCCCCCCGTCATGACGACCATCATGAGGCTCCTCGCCCCCCAGGTAACTAGCCACCCAGGGGCCTACAGTAGAATGCCTCCCCGTCAGATCCTCGACGACGAGGCAAGACCCCTGTCGCGGCAAAGTCCCATCACTCTCATCATCGCACTCACAGTCCTTTCATGAAGCCCATGAAGAAAGAAATGACCCCCTACTTGAAGAGCTCGAGGCCCAGAATCAAGTCCTCCAAGAAAAAGAAGAGTTAATTTGTCGTCTCCAAGAGCGGCTTCAGGCAAATGAAAGGATGACTCTTATTCCACCTTTTAGGCGACACTAGGATCGTCCGGACAACCGAGACCTACGGCAGGTCCTCAACGACAGGAGGAGAGATCGCTGCGAAGAAGAAGGCTCGAGCAGCAACCACCTACCTAGCAACCTCGAGGGGTCGCGTCGCGAGCCAGGTTCCCCAAAACCAGAGAACATCATGGGCCTGAGGGAACTACTGGACCACTACGTCAAGTGAGAGGTCCAGGCCCGGATGGCCGAGATCGGCTTCGTCCGAGATCAAACAGAGGCTTGCGATGAAGAAGACCAGGGCATGTCCCCCTTTTCCCAGGAAATAAAGAACTTCTCTCTTCCCGAGAGATTCAGCGTTCCGAGGTTCGTCCTCTATGACGGGACCTCGGACCCAGAAGCGCACCTACGGCATTTCACTCAGCGGATGTCGGTTTGGGGGGACGTCGGTCACCTGAACTGCAGGGTCTTCTCCTCCATCCTGGGTGACCTCCCGCTCCAATGGTTCTGCACGCTCCCGTCCGAGTCTGTCTCAAGCTAGCGGTAGCTCCGAAGCTCCTTCGTAGAGAAGTTCCAAGCGCACCGAGTCATCCCAAAGACGAGTGGCAACCTCATGGCGATCCGGATGAAGGACAATGAAAGCATCACTGCATTCGTTAGAAGATTCTGGATGATTTATAGCCAGGTCACGGACGCCAAAGATGACGTCGCCATCATGTGCTTTTGACGGGCTTTGCTCCCAGGCAATGAGCTCCACAAAGACCTGGTCCGAACCCCCGTAACCACGATGAAAGCACTGATGGCTAGGGTGAACCAGTACATTGAGCAGGAAGAAGACGAAGCATGAGGCAATGAGCGGTTTGGCCTCCAACAAAAGGGCCAGACCTCCAGAGGAGAGGGGATGTTTCCCAAACAGAAGCTAGACAAGAAGAGGACAGCCTCCAATTCTGCAGTCTACCAAACCGCCATCTTGGGTAGCAGCAAGAGACCGAAGTTCCAGCCTGCCAGGCAAGCCGGAGATCCCTACCGGGCCGTCAATGTCGTCTTCAAGGAACCCATCTACAGACTCCTCTGCAAAATCAAGGCGGAACCTTACTTCCAATGGCCGCAGCCGATGAAGGGCGACCCATCCACCCGAGGTTGGAGCAAGAACTGTTCTTACCACAAGCAACACGGACACATGATTGAAGACTACATGGCCCTAAAATCCCACCTCGAGAAGCTCGTCAGGGATGGGCACCTCCGGGAGTACATCAAGGAGGGAGAGAGGGTAAACCGAGCTCAGCAGCACGCCCCACCCGATGCAGATCAGGACAGCGACGAACCTGCAGGTGTCATCAACGTCATTCACTTGGCTCCTACTCCCAATAAGGGAGGCAATCAAGCTCGCTCGGAAGCTAGGAGGGCCTCCCATGGCAAACAGGTGCTGTCAACCGAGCTGGAGCCTGCACCAAAGAAAGCTAAGAAAGAAAAGCCCAAGATCTGGTTCTCGGACGAAGACCTAGGAGGAGTCCAGCTCCCCCACAACGACACACTCATTCTTACCCTGCGGCTGAACAACTACACTGTAAAGCGCGTCCTTGTAGACCCCAGGAAGCTCGTCCGAGATCCTCTACTTCAGCTGTTTCAAACAACTCAGCCTGACCGAGTCTGATCTGCAGGAAGCCCGCGTTCCTTTAGTAGGCTTCAGCGCCAAGCCAATGTATCCCAAGGGAAGGATCTCGCTCGAAGTTTGAATAGGAGGGGCCACGAAGATGGCCGATTTCATGGTAGTGGACGCACCGTCCCCTTACAATGTGATCATGGGGCGTAGTTGGCTGCACGCCATGGAGGCAGTACCTTCCTCCTTCCATCAAAAGCTCAAGATTCCTCTAGAGAAAGCCGGAGGGGTGATCGATATAGTGACCGTACGGGGAGATCAGCAAATGGCCAGACAATGCCTCATGGCCGTGGTACCTAGAGAAACGGAGCAGCAGCAAGTGCATATGGCCGAACATGAGGACGTCGGTCGATCCGCAGAACAGAAGAGCATAGAGGACCTCACCGAAATCAGGATCAATCCTGATGATCCCGAGCGATATTTCCTACTAGGAAGCCAGCTTCCCGACGACGAGAGGTCTGAGCTACTTGACTTTCTATTGCAGAACAAGGACGTCTTCGCTTGGACTCAATACGAGAAGCCCAGGATCAACCCCAAAGTCATGTGTCACAAACTGAATGTCGACCCCGGGCACAAGCCTATAGTGCAAAGAGCCTGCATGACAGGGGTCCCGCAGACAGAGGCTGTCGTCGAAGAAGTAGGCAAGCTCCTCGAAGCCGGAGCGATCCGTGAAGTACATTATCCGAAGTGGCTGGCCAACACTGTTGTGGTCAAAAAGAAAAGCGGCAAGTGGAGGGTCTGCGTGGACTTCACCGATCTCAATAAAGCTTGCCCCAAGGATAGTTTCCCCCTCCCAAAGATCGACCAAATGATCGAAGCCACCTCGGGACATGATAGAATGAGCTTCCTCGACGCCTACCAAGAATACCACCAGATCCCCATGCATGGGCCCGATGAGGAGAAAACCGCGTTCATAACCCCTCGGGGCATCTACTGTTACAAAGTGATGCCCTTTGGGTTAAAGAATGTCGAGGCAACATACCTGAGACTAGTCACGAAGATGTTTCAAGCCCAGCTCGGAAAGACAGTGGAGGTCTACATCAATGACATGGTGGTCAAGTCCAAGAAGTCGCAGGACCACTTGGCAGACTTATGCCAGATATTCGCCATCCTCAAGAAGTTCCAGCTTAAGCTGAACGCTTCCAAGTGTGTGTTTGGCATCGGCTCCGGCAAGTTCTTGGGGAGCCTAGTGACCCGGAGAGGAATTGAGGCCAATCCAGAGCAGATTTCAACTATCCAGGCAATCCAGAGCCCGACCTCGGCAAAGCAGGTGCAAAGACTAACGGGGATGGCCGCTGCGCTGAATCGCTTCATCAGCCGAGCTTCGGACAAATGTCGCCATTTCTTTCAGCTCCTGAAAAAGAGCTCCAAATTCCAGTGGACCCCCGAATGTGATCAAGCGCTGGAGAAGCTCAAAGAATACCTTTCCTCGCCACCACTGTTGTCCACGCCAACACAAGGTGACCTCCTCTATCTCTACCTGGCAGTCTCAGACCACGCGGTGAGCTCGGTGTTAGTCCGGGAGAACGGGAAGCAGCAGCAACCCATTTACTACACTAGCAAGATCCTGCTCAACACCGAGACCAGGTACCTTCCACTCGAGAAACCGGCACTGGCCCTCATCAGTGCCTCTCGCAAACTCTTCGACTACTTCCAAACATACACGGTGGTGGTTGTCACAGAATACCCGTTCAAATCTCTTTTTCGAAAGGCGGACTTTTCCTGAAGAATCTCCAAGTGGGACGTCGAACTGGGGCAGTTCGATATCCAGTATCAACCCAGGACGACGATCAAGATGCAAATTCTAGCAGACTCCATCGTCGAGTTCACTTCTCCTAGTTCGGCACCGACCTCGCTCGATACAGAACTGGGGGCAACAGGGACAATGAGACAGCAGAGACCAAGGATGACCGACCTTGGAGACAATTCCTTGAGTCAGCCTGGAAGGTCTTCGTTGACGGATCCTTAACATCAAGAAGGGCTAGCACTGGCATAGTCCTCCAGTCGCCAGAGGGCCTAGTCATCGAGCAGGCCTTGGCCCTTGACTTCAAAGCCTATAACAATGAAGCAGAGTATGAAGCACTAATCGCAGGTCTCGGTAAAGCAAGAATCCTGGGGGCACGTCGGCTAGTAGTCTTCAGCAACTCCCAATTGGTGACGAACCAGCTGAGCGGAGACTATCAAGCCCGTGACGAAAGGATGGCAGCCTACCTGGCCTACACAAAGCAGCTCTTCTGCTTAGTCTCTGTCGGAGGGGTTGTCTTCAACTAGGATCGGACCTAGGGGCTCCGAGGTTTGGCCACTGGTTTCGGCGAGCGCGAGCACGATCTCCCTTATCGGCTCAAGGGGGATCTCGGCAGTCTTCCTGGTGTAAGACTGATACCGCGGCTTGTACCCGAGCAGCGAGAAGGCAGCCCGATCGTGGTGGCCGTGGTAGCGGTAGATCTTCTCTAGCCAGGCGTCGTTCCTCTTCCAACGATCGAGGCTGGCCTCTCTCCTCCTTCGCTGAACACCTGCGCAGAAAATAGAGGACATCAACTCGACAAATCAGCGATAAAACAACTCAAATAAGCCCGGAGAAACAGGTATTTACTCGGAGGGGTCCCAGGTTTCTATGGAACCTGGATTCTCCGCTCCTCCTCGGTCTCGGTCGCACCGAACTCCCAGTTCCCCGAGACCAGTAGACGGTCATCCCCGGCGTACTTGCTCGAATCTTCCAGGGCATTAATCAAGGGCCGACGTCTCGCCTTCGCCCCGAAGATAGTACGAATCCTCGCCCCCCGCAGACTTACAGATGTCGTAGACATCCTCCATGTCATGCACGCCGAGGTTGATGTCGAGGATTCGGTTCAGCTCCGCCACGCCCATTATTATTTTAAACCCATTGGGCATCAGCTGGAAAGGGCAGATCCGCCACGAACTGAGGTAGGATCGGAGAAGCGGGTGGATAGGAAACCTGACCCCACCCTCGACTACCGACACCAGAGGGAAAGGCATCCAGTCCTTGAAATGGGTAAGGCCATCGAAGAGGCCCTGGAGGTCGTCGGGCTTCACCAGAACGTCGGCTGGTATTTTGAACGCCGTCCTGAGTCCCTCTAGGGCTTGGGGGCTCTCTAACCAGTGGGTGTAAATCCCCATCTCCTAAAGGCCAAAAGAGGGCAGAGAGAAGGGAGGAGGGTACAAGACCGAAGAAAACCTAAGGGGCGGAAACCCTCTAGACAAAAGGAAAAAGAGGTGGAAGGAGAGTAGCAGAGGAGAGAACTCACTGAGAGAATGTGACGGTTTGCAAGGAATGGGAGCGAAGGGAGAGAAGTCTCCGGGTTCGTTGAGATTCTGTTTGTAGCAGGGCGTCTTCTTCAGTAGAGTCTCCTCCCAGACGAAAGCAAAAGCAAAGATAAGAGGAGAAAGGGAAGAGGGCGTCCCCATTTTATAGAGGAACGCCCCTCTTGAATGTCACGCGTGCGAGGCAACACTTCAGACTCTCCACGCATCACTTCGACCCCAATAAACAACCAGACGAAGGGTTACACGTGGCACCACCGGTCCATCTCCCACCTTACCTCGGGTACGATATTTATCACCTCGGGCATACGAAGCGACGTTCGCGTGCCCGCCTTGGTGAAGCAATGATGGTACCGTATTTATTGCCTAGGGCAAACGCAAAGGCATCAAGATAAGGATAGACAAGGCAGGGCCGTCACATCTTTTCGACATTAGCCCCCGACCTCAAAGAAAATTCCAAATGAGGTCGAGAGCTAGGGGCAATTATGTGGGGACATTTCATAATTACAGATTTGTGTAGGGCCACTCCCTCGTTTAAGGATTATCCCTGTCTCGGTGTAGGCCAACTCGGCAGAAGTGCCAGTTCGGGGAAGCACGAGGTCCATCTCGGTGGCCACGACTGTGGGTGCCCACCTCGGTCTCGGTCTTAGCTTGATCTCGGCCTCCTGTCACTCATCCATAAATGCGCTGCCATGACAGCTGACGACGAACTGACAAATAGAGTGGGTGTCGGGCCTAGATAAGTGGCACGCCTTATCTCAGGGTCACGTCCATAGGTATAGGGGGATGGTCCGATGGGACGTTCCCTTTTTACCTACCCCCACTCAGGAGAGAAAGGTACACGCTGATGGAACTTCCATCTCTCCCTGAGGGGTCCAGTCCGATGATGACTCTCACGTCTATATAATGCATGGAGGGAAACTATAGGAGGTACGCAAGAAGCCCCCCCATACTTCTTCTCCATTTTTCCCTCAGTTGTCAAACTAACTCAAGCATCGGAGTGCCTTCGGCTGCCTACAGCCAGGGGCTCTGACTTTGGTTTTCCTTTTTCAGATCACTGGAGGCCTGATCATTTCCCTTAATCATCCCCAGATCACCAAACCGAGAGCTTAATCCTCTTTTAACCAAGTCCGTAATTTTTAGGCACTTACAGTTCCCATTCAGGTTGTGCCTCACATTACAGATGCCATTCAAGAGTGGATTGAGCGTGTTGCGATGATACCTGTGGATGGAATGGAAGGTCCAGCTGATGTTTGTGTCATAGAATTGGGTGGGACCATAGGTAAAAGTGATTTCCAGGTTTTGTGGTTTGCAAACTCCAGGGATTATGAAGCATTTAGTTTTTTATGGTATGAGAAAACGATGCTTTTGTTGCAGGGGACATTGAATCCATGCCATCCATTGAAGCTTTGGGACAATTTTCCTATCGTGTAGGTATGGGAATTTTATTGAGCACAGATTGCTCTAAGTTACACTCGGCTGTTTGGCTTCTTAAATAATTAATTGTGTACCTATTTAAAAATTTTAAATAATTAATTGTGTAATCATTCAAAAAAATAAAATAAATTGTGCACCTATTTTTCTTGCAGGTCCTGGAAACTTCTGCCTTATTCATGTCAGTCTTGTGCCCATCTTGAACGTTGTTGGCGAGCAGGTAGTTATTGGCTTTATGTATAACAAAGCTGGTGTGTTTGTGGATATTTGTAGTGATGGGAAGTTTAAAAATTGGCTCATTAATTTGAAATATTTTCATTTATAAACGACTTAGTTGGGTTTGATTGGTGCTTTGATTGTATTCCACATTCAGAAAACTAAGCCAACTCAACATACTGTATGAGGACTTAGAGGACTGGGTTTGACGCCAAACATCTTAGCTTGTCGCAGTGCTAAGGTCACTCTCTCTCTCTCTCTCTCATATGTACGTTTTGTGTGACTGTGTTCTAGTTTGATATTTATTTGAATTGAATGTATTGGACAGCCACTGGAAGAAGATGTGAAAGAGAAGCTGTCCCAGTTTTGTCATGTCCCGGTACAATAGCTAGAATACAGATGTCACTCCATATGTGTTCCTTAAAATTTTCTTTCCTTTTTATGGGAATTCTAACATGCACAAAACATGTTTTCCAGGCAGAAAATATCATCACTCTTTATGACGTTTCAAACATTTGGCACATTCCGTTGTTATTAAGAGTAAGTGATATTTTGCAGAATTTGTATAAAATAATTGGAAAGGAACTGTTCTACAGATTTTTCTTTTTTCGTCAAAAAAAATACTCCAAAGTTTATGTTCAACATCCTCACTCTCTCCATCTAACTTTTTCATGGATTCCATGAGATCCTTCCTGTTGCAACAACCAGCATTCCTTCTCTTGCTTCCTAGTCTGCCTTTTACTTTTCTCCCTCTTTGAAGGAAGGACCTCAAGGAAGGGTGGTTGGTTTTGGAGTGATTAGATGGAAAAGGTGATATAGGTTTTGTAGAGATTGATTTGGGGTTGTTTCCTTGAATCTCCATAAAAAGTTTGTGAGGGAGAGAATGAATGTTTTTTAGATATGTTTTGTTTAGAGGATGTGGTGGGGGGGTTAAAATATGGTTGGAAATACCATAAATGTCAATGCCAATGAAGCTGGGGCCTAGGAGTTTGGCTTCCAAATCACTGTTTTTGGATCACCTGTGTGTCACCTTCTATCATGATACAATAGCTGACATTGAAGAAAATTCAGTGGAAGTGATTGAGAACCAGTATGCTTATGATACAGTAGCATACAGTATGCTTATGATAAACATTTCTTAGCACATGCTAATTCTAATTGATGTTTAGGATTTTTGTACAGTCAGCCAAAGTGGATGGGGGTGTAAGTGATGTTCACCTTATGGGGATCTTTTTCATGTGATTGGGGTTACATGTATGTCATTTCCCTTTCTTTTTTTTCTTGAGTTGGGTCTTTCTGAATGTACCAATTTTGATGCTAAATGGGTCTTCTTGTTTTGATTTGTTTTGTGCAGTTATGCTTTGATTGTTTTGGGAATAGCATTTTTCTTAGTAGAATTAAGAATCAATAGATTCTTTTGAAGATCCCTTAGTGTTTGAGACAATAATGAATGAAAATGTTTTAACATAAGCATTACGAGTTGATTTTGGAAATGAGGAGGAATAAATGTTATAGAAATCATGCAACTAAGCATAGTGGCATAACTTTCCTTCAAGATTTTTTAAGAGTGAATTACTGCTATATTGATGGTAAGAGTTTGCCAAGTTCGCTAACCCACAGATCACAAGCAGAATGTATGGCTATAATTTTCACTCTGAAATTGGAAATGTAAACTACAATAAGTAGGATAATGTTTCCCTGCTCAACTATCCAATTCAAGTCACAGTTGTATGCTTACTGTGAGATTACTTTCTGAAAAGGATTAAATTTCAAATTTTTAATTTTAATACTTAATTTTGTTTATATTTACTAGAAATTGCCAATTTTTATAATTAACACTACTAGAAAAAAGGGTTTTTATATCGGTTGCAAAAACTGCCCTATATCGGTTTTTCATATAACCGATATAATTTCTTCAGCCAAGGTTTTTTTAGATCGATTAATATTTTTTTATATCGGTTAATTTTTTTTTATATCGGTTACACAGGAACCGACATAATAATCTCTATATATAATATCGGTTAGAAAAATATGTGATATTAATTTCAATATTTTATATCGGTTATTATAAAACCGATATTATATACACATATTTTATATCGGTTGTATACATATATTTTATATCGGGTATTATAAAACCGATATGATATACATCTTTTTTTTTATATCGGTTTCACCTTTCATTTCTTTCTCTCCCGCCAGCGAAATCCTTATTTCCCTCTCCTCACTCATCTCATTTCTTTCTCTCCCGCCAGCGAAATCCTTATTTCCCTGTCCTCACTCATCTCTTTCTCTCCCGCCTCCATCGCCCTCTCCCTCTTCTCACTCATTTCGTTCTCTCTCTTCACTCATTTCTTTCTCTCCCGCCTCCATCACCCTCTCTCTATCTCCTCTATCTCTCCCTCCCTCTCCAGACCTCTCCAAGCACACCACACGACCCCTCCACTGCACGACGACCACAGCAGCACCGCCAAGCGCGCGCAGCAGCCCCCTCGCGCCTTCATCTTCCTCCTCGCACCGCGGACCCCTCCCCTGCACCAGGTACACCCCTCCTCCTCCTGCACTCACGCACCATTCCCCCTCGTCTCTCTCTTTTTTCTCTGTTCTCTCTCTCCATCGTTCCCTATTAATCTGTTTCCTCTCTGTCTGCTCTTCTCCCTCCCTTCCTCTCATCTTCTTCCTCCCCTGTCTCCCCTCGCCTGCGCTTGCTGCAGTGGCCACCTGCACACCACTCCCTCGCTCCCTCGGTTCTCTCTCTCTCTCTCCCTCCCTCTCTTCTCTTCTTCCTCCCCTGTTCCTCTCCCTCTCCCCTGCTTCCTCCTCTGTTCCGCCCTGCGCCCACCTGCACACCACTCCCTCTCTCCTTCGGTTCTCTCTCTCTCTTCCTCTCTTCTCTTCTTCCTCCCCTGTTCCTCTCCCTCTCCCCTGCTTCCTCCTCTGTTCCGCCCTGCGCCCACCTGCACACCACTCCCTCTCTCCCTCGGTTCTCTCTCTCTCTTCCTCTCTTCTCTTCTTCCTCACCTGTTTCTCTCCTCTCCTTTGCCCTGCGCAGCCGCCCTTTCCTCCTCCTCTTCCTTCTTTCTTCCTTATCCTTCTCCCTTATCTCCCTTTCCCCTTTCTCATTCCACGCTCCTAGCAGCCCCCTCTCATTTCCGTCTCCCTTCTCCACTCATTCATCTCATCTCCCATTTGATTTTCTATTCTCTCTTTCTTCCTTTCTTTATTTCCTCCTCATTCACTCTTCCCAGCAACGTCACTGAGCACCCACCCATTTCACTCTCTCTCTCTCTGTTTCTTTCTCTCATTCTTTCTGATTTCTTTCCTCCCCCTCTGTGCCCAGTGGACCACCGAGCACCATCACCACCACTATTCCAGTGGGCCATCGATCAAGTGGGCCCCACGATCTTCATCATCCCTAATTTCAAGCTTCTTCCATTTGATTAGGTTTTGTTAATTGGGGGTTTTCCATTAATTAGTGTTAGATGAGTTTTTTAGCATCTTAGATTGTAGAGTTATTTATGTGGGTTTGTTTCTAATTCATAGGTTTTGGGCATTTTGAGCATTTTGGATTTCCTCACCCAAAGCATTTTGGAGCCTAACTGCGCTTATGGGTCCATCCGGCTCGGGGAAGTCTAGGACTCTACGCTGCTTGATGCTCTCGCTGGTCGCCTGGCCACCAATGCATTTCTCTCAGGAACCGTTCTCCTTAATGGAAGGAAGGCAAAGCTGTCATTTGGGACTGCGGTGAGTAGTTTGATCTTACATGAATATGTCTTATTTTCTCTGTTTTCCACTTAGTAAAGCAGAGGAAGTTTATTCTTATGGTTTCAATTGGTTCATGGTTCACCTTCATCCTGGATTTCCGCATTACCTGTTCTTCGTGCTATGCATGTATGCAAATGTTACTGTGGTTGAAAGCTTGATGATGGCCATAGCCAGTATTATTCCTAACTTCCTCATGGGAATTATCATTGGAGCAGGGATCCAGGTTAGCTCTACCCACTCCTGAAACTGCATTCAATATTCTGAATAAATGTTATAATGAGAATAGAGCCCCCCAACTTAAATGATGGAATCTATGTAGCTAGGAATTTGTTCTAAAACATAGAAAGTTCTTCATGTTGGTCTTGAATTAGTGGCTTATAAAATCATGGTTACAAATAAAAAACAGAAATGCTATGGATCACAGAAAAATTGGTGTGGCATGTACAGAGGAAAGAAATGCAGAGACTATACATTTGAAGCAGCACAGAACCTTATTTGGATATATGGATCTCCTTATCTATATACATTTATCTATACCATCTGATTGCCCAAACTCAATTTCATGTATCACATCTTTAGTGTTAACATGTGTACCCACATTTAACACATGGTTCCCAATGCTGTCACTTCATATCTACATAGAATACATGGTTACCATGTGATAGTTATCTGCTGCTAATCCTAGTCTTGAGATAATGTCATTCCAAACTGTGTTCATGGTCCAGGTCAAATGTAAAAGTGTTCCACATCTATGATCTCATGACAACTTCCACTATCTTCATATTATTCACCACAGATTCGGTTATGGAATCATTTTAACTCATTGCTAGCTGATGAATCCATGGCTAATAGATTTCATACAATGAAAATCTAAAATAAATTAATTCATGATTCAGATCAGTTAATCATTTGGATTACACATCTCATTGATGAATCTCATTGATCAGTCAGTTGAAAATTAGAGTGAGATGAGTTCTAAAATAATTTGTAATCAAAAAATTCTCATATATCAAAAAAGGACCCACAGATTCCAAGTTTCCAAATCATCATGACTAATAGAAATTTTGATTTTTCTAAATATCTAACGAGTTGGTGTTGATATAAGATATTTTGTGTACTTATACAAACATGGCAAATGTGTACATTCATTTACACATAAGGGCCTCATATTGTTGCTTTCAATGGAGCTTAATTTCCACTTGTTCAAAATAATATAATTGAGTGAGATTATTGATTGACAGTGATCATGCTCTTTTTCGTTACTCTTTTTTTACAATTCGCAGTATTATCTTGTTTCCTATAGCAAAAACTCTCTATACTACCGAGTGGTTTATACATTTTGTGGATGGTTTTGTTCTCTCTGATCTACACTCAACTTGGGATTAATATCTTCGGTAAGTTCCATCTTCATCTCTTCATGTAAAAAATCAGTCATTCATTTCATGTCCAAATATCAATTTTCCATTCTTCTCTATCATCTTTCAGTTGTTGGTTGGGGTGTGATGCCTACCTCTGTTTAATGGGAATGAATACCTTGCCTTCATTATCTTAACAATAGATAATAGTCGGGACTAATCTGGTTTTACCTAGACAATTTTATGCACTCATCTCAAGTAGCGACAGTTGATGGACAACAAAAGCTCTATTGCTGATGAGCAACAAAAGGTTGTTGGTAGCTAGCTACATCATTCCCATTTGTTGCTACATATCACTTGAATAACCATGTAGCACATATGACTTAGATGGTGATTTGAGTTGTAGGTAAATCACCTGTTCTATTTTATTACACCACAATTGGGTTTCAAACACTCAACATTGTTGACTTGATGTAGGAATGTCAACTGAATATAGGGAAGAAAACAAATGCTCAAAAGTCTCAAATCCATCTCAAGGCTCACTGTTGGGCAGCCTATTGAGAATAGAGTGCTCTAGCTTATGATCACACTCAAAGTCAAGATGAACAAAAGCACGCTTAACTTTAGGAAGTTCCCCATCTTTATTTGCAAGGACTCTCCAGTGGCATGAGTTCTCAATTCCCTATATTTTAGGCATTGTCATTGGTGTGGTATGCTTTGTGTAGTGTGATTCTTGTGCAAACAAATCTGAGTCATTATTTGACCAACTCTTAAATTTTGAACTTAATTGGCAAAGATTGATGATTCTTTCTTAACTACTTAGATTCTCATGAACTTAGGGAGATTCTCATGTTGGGCTCGTCTTTGCTTGTCTTTCTTAACTCCAGTACAATTATTGCCCATGCTGGTGATGGAAACTTTCATACAGTGATACTATTTGATCCAAACCGAGAAGAACAACGTCGGGAAGCTGCGAGACTCACTACAAGAAAAGTGACAATTAGCGGCGGTTTATATATCCGTCACTACATCTACGTATCAATATACATACAGCGGCCGAAATTATATTTTGCTGCTATAAACGCATTCATACATACGTATAGCAGTGGAAAATGTATTATGCCACTATAAACGCTTACGTCTACTAGGAGAACGTATATTCCGTCACCACATCTACATCTAAGTACATGAAATACATAATACATATTAACGTATAGCAGCGGAAAGTATAGTCCGTCACTAAATCTAAGTATATATTTTCATAATACTCATACATATAGCAATAGAAATATATGTATAGGAAATACATAATACATATAACAGCAGAAAGTGTATTATGTCACTATACATATTACGTATAGCAGCAGAAAATGTCTTATGCCACTATACATATTATCTATACCAGCAAAAAAAAATATTATGCCACTATAAACGTCAAATAAAAATACATCAAACATAATACATACAGCGACATATAGCAGCGGAAAGTATATTTCCGCTGCTGTACGTTCCCTCTTGTTCTCTTCCCCACAAAACCAAAACCCAAAACCTCTTTTCGTCCCAAAACGCAAACCTCCATATATCTCTCTACCTCTCTCTGCTAGGGTTTCCAAAACCCTAGATCCTCTTATTCTTCCGCTTCTTCAAACCCTAAATCGATTGCAGATCTTCGAAGAAGATCAATGGCGGACTATCCGATCGCATCGACTTCGACTTCGATTTCGACTTCGTCGTCTTCATCTCCTTCCCATCCTTCATCGGCGCCTACGAATCCCCTCGGCCATGCAGTGATTCCGATCATTTGTGTTGAAGAAGATGAGCAAGAGCAAAAGAAGAAGAAGAGCAGAAGAAGATAAAAAATCTAGGGTTTCTGATGTTCGTGTTTCTCTCCTTTTTCGAAGTTTTCAGCACCGGATTCGGATTTCAAGGTCTATATCTCTGCAAATCCATGGAAATCGCGGCATTTCTCGATCGATTCCCCATCATATGAAGCATCTCGATCTCAACCCCTAGCTTTGGTCGACATTCCGGAGGTGAGCTTAAAGTCTTTTTGTGATTTCTCTGAGATTTAGTAGATGAGAACTGTTGATGATTTTATCCTCAAATATGCAGCGCCTATGCTGTCCATGGCAATAGCCATCCTCAAATATTTACCTTCCTTATCCCATGGAGAGAATGAAGTTCCTATGGGTAACGACGAATCTCCGTAACTCGCCCACTCTCACACTACTCTTACTCTCACTCTCTCAGCTGTCGGCATTCCTTTCCAATACTTTCCCCCACAACAGCATCTGATTCATTCACCACGTCTACTCCACAACAGATCCAAACAATTCCCCCCACAAATGACAAATTTCCTCTTCTTCTTCACCCCCTCTCTGCATTGCAGAAAACTAGCACTTTTCTCTCTCTGGCATTTTGTCGAACACATGACAAGATGCTCTGTATCAAGGCCGAAACGTTGGGGAACGACGTGCTTGCTTCACCTAGCGTGATTCTCCCCATCAGTCTGTAAGAAATCAATCTTTTTTGATGATGCATTCTTTCTTTATTTGCAATTTCGTTGTTGGTTGTTGATTTATGCTTGGTTTTTTAATTTTTAATTTTTTTTTGTCGGTGGAGAGGACAGGGGTCGGACGATTCAAAAGTAATTGCAGAAGGGCGGGAGAGAATTTCGACGTTCAAGTCAGTCGCTTTCTTCTATAGATGGGTCTGTGATTTCGTCGGGTTTGGATGTGGGTATCTATCAAACTGTTGATTTTTGTATATGTTGATCCCTCCCCCCCCCCCCTCTCTTTTTGTTACTGATTGATGACAATTCAGACATGTCTTGTCCTTTTGACTTCAATTTTAATCTGGGATTTTGATGGGGTGAGGAACCCTCTCTTTTTGTTACTGATTGATGACAATTCAGACATGTCTTGTCCTTTTGACTTCAATTTTAATCTGGGATTTTGATGGGGTGAGGAATTGGAGGCCTGATGAAGGAATATTATATGATGGGGTATGATAAGTCAATGTTTGGTCTAGAATTTTGGCCTTGTTTTGATGGGTATGGACTAATTGGTGGAATCCTTTGTCAAATATTTCTCATGGGAAGTGATTTATGATGGTGGTGATGGGAATTTTAGTTTTTACTCAGTACTCGGTTAATATCAGTTTTGTCTGTTTGATTGGTGCAAAGGTTTGTGAGATGACAAAGGTACGGGTTGTTAGGGGGCAATGTTTCAAAACGTTGAGGTATGAGGCCAGGCCGCCTAGGCGTTCCAGTGTGGGTGGTTGGGAGGATATTATGCATCATGATCATGTCTTTTCAACAAATAAAAATAATGAAGTTTCTTTTGAGCATTTAGTGTGTTTTAAGCAAAGCTGCAACTCATAATTTCTTTTCTCACCGTTTAACACGGTGTTTTTAAGTTCAATGATATGAACTTTGTTAACCCTTTTCATTAATTAACCTGCAGAGGACAATTTTACCTTTGTATTTGCAGCAATGGGAGTAAACATGTAGACAGACCAGTTCTTCATGCGTGATTTTGAAGAGAATGGTTCAATGGAAAGGGTTAATTCAGGTTAGCAAGCTGGTACTTTTCTGACCCTATCTTTATTGCAGTGAATATTGGTTTTGGGTTGAATGATATCAGCCAGCAACTTGAACCCAGTATCGATTAAGATAAAAAGGTGGAAAATGATAACCCTGCAGAGTGAACATCTAGTTGCTTACATCTTACAAGACACCAGCAGAATTGAAGATAGTCTGTTTTTTTTTTTAAATATTCCAGCACTTGTGATTTTATGGGTATCAATGTGTTATGTGATAAGGAGAATGTCTGAGAGGGAACAGGTTCCAGTTTCCTTTTCTTTTTATTAAAGGAACTCTTATTGAGGCCTACACATTTTGAACCCAAACTCTCACTCATCTATCCATCCCAATTCACTCAACTAACCTACATCTGAAACTGGCCTGTATGTGAAGGTTAGAAGTTCAACCCGAAATCAAGGATTGGGTCAATTTTGTGTGTGTTTGTGGTTGGGATGATTTTCTGTCCCTTTTCTTTTTTATTGAAGGAACTCTTATTGAGGCCTACACATTTTGAACCCAAACTCTCACTCATCTATCCATCCCAATTCACTCAACTAACCTACATCTGAAACTGGCCTGTATGTGAAGGTTAGAAGTTCAACCCGAAATCAAGGATTGGGTCAATTTTGTGTGTGTTTGTGGTTGGGATGATTTTCTGTCCCTTATTTAAGGTTGGGATGATTCAATGCATGTTTGTGTGCATGTAAGACAGAGCTTGCTTTTTGATACACGGAATTCAGAAATATTGTATTTATACACATAGCTGCTGCTGCTGCTTCTTTTTTTTTTTTTCTTTTGTAACAAGGTTATGATGATTATAGAGAATTGTACATGTATGCCTGTTTATTAGATTTTCATCAAAGTGTGGACTGAGATCCTAGATTTAATTTCACATTTCTTGTTATTTATGTTGTTTTTTCTATTTTTTTCAATTCCTATCCTGGATATCAGCAAGATTTATGCATGCATTGTCGGGCAGAAGCCAAGCAAAGCTAAGTATTATCTGGATGATACTGTTGATGTCATAAAATTGCTCACAGGTCTTGCAGCTGCTTCGTGTAAGAAGCCGAAGCATTCTCATACAAAAGTTTCTTTTGAAAGTTCTGCATGAGATACGAGGTCATCAGTGCTATATTTATACTGATTTGTGCATCTGGGAGGTGGGCGAAGTTAGTATTGATGACCTCGTATCAATAACGTATTAAGTTGAAATCCTGCGCACGATGATCACTGGTAGATATTGACTAATCCAGATATCAGTCAGATTAAAGTAGTCTGATCATTGAATTGAATTGGCCATCATAAATTCATGTTGCAGCAGTTACCATCAACCTTCTTCTTGGCTATGTTGGGTTGCTATCAAGCATTTAGCTTCGCTATAGTTGGTGATGTTGAGGCCCATGGACCATATTTATTTATTTATGGTATGGCTTGTGCTTGTGCTTTTAATGTTTGAAACTTTGTCCTTTTGTTTGTCATAAGATGACAAGACTGGCCTGTGCTTGTATTAATCCAACCTGTATATATGTTAGCTACTGAGAATTAGCATCATTGCTAGTTGCTACATTTATTATTTTCCATTTATTTAGGGTATGTATTTATTTCCATAGACCTTTGATCCTAGTGTACTATTTTTATATATGGATGTAATCATATGAAGCTTCTTATTGTGAAACATAACTGGCTCTCTAGCTTGCTTCCTTTTATAATTAGATTTATTGGGGTGCCAATATGAAAAATGCTAAAATTTCTAATAGAATTCATGGGGTTTCTGAAATTTATGATTTTGATTGTTGTAGGAATCAAAATGCAATCTTCATATTTCTTTTCTTTGCTTTTCTTCAGGTGGGTAATTTTATACATTACTTGTCTACTTTGATTTTGTCGTCTGTTTTCTTGCTTTTCATTAATTTATGAGAAACCCACCATATTTGGGATGTATAAAAAAATCACCCAAATTCTTATAAAGCTTGAGGAACACAATTTCTATATTGTGTGATTCATGCAGGGAGTAAAAGTTGGCTCCATGACAGGGGATTGCCGATTTTATGATGCATCAGGCACCTATAAGTGGAATTTGGTTATTTTGAGCAGATTGATGAGAAAGTGCAGAAGGAAACATAAGAGCCAACTATGGATCAAACTTTAGAGTATAAGATGAACATCTTGATAATAGAGAATGAGCAAATGATAATTTAGAAATTACTAATAAAGCAATAACATTTATGATAAAAAAAATTATGAATTTCATATAACAGTTCAATTATATGAATGTCATTGCTACTTTAAATGTCAGTATCTCCATCACCAACTTGCACAACAATGTGCAGAACAGTAGAAGTGTTCCTAATTGTGTCACACTCTCCTGGTAAGTTTCATTTATATGAATATCATTGTTACTTCAAATGTCTATATTTTCACCATCAACCAGCACTAAACTGTGTACAAGTCTTCCTAATTTTTTATATCTCTTCTGGTGAAACCATATTCTCTCTAGTCCCTGGTTTTTTATTAGACAGATTTGGTAACATTTAATTGTTGCCTCTATGCATTATCTACATATACCAATGAGTGCAAACAAACACTTCCTAATGGCCATTGCACTTGGAAACAAAACTACAACTTTGGAGTGTACAAATTTATATACACCAATCAATAAAAACAAACAATCCCTAATGGTTATTGTACTTGTGGGAAAAACAACAATTTTGAAGTAGGAAGTGTGAAAATTCCTGTGGAACCCTCATTTACTATAAATATGCCTAAACTTTTGAATTCTAGATTGTAACACTAGAGGAGAGACCATCAAAGGAAAAAGGAAGAATCTATGCTTTACTTACAGAATAAGGGATTTGAAGCTCTTGATTTTCAAAAAAGAAAAAAAAAACAGCTGGTGAAATGCTTGACAATGTTATGTTGAAATGCTTGACATTGTTTTTGCAGTGGAGTTCGATCACAGTGGAAGTTACCTGGCAATTGCAGGTTCTGATGTGAGGTTAGTTTTCTTTCAAAAAACCCCTCTAGTATCAGCCGTCTGGCTTACAGGTTTTGATGTTTATTCTTTAAGGAAAACTTTCCATCTCATTAGAAGAGGAAAGAACATGCCTGCAGTTTCTCCCTTCCCCATTTTATACTGGACCTTCAATTCTTGTCCCTTATCCCAAGTCCTGGGCAGAGTATTAATTTTTTCTGAACTTGCACTTCTGAAATTTCCCATAAGAAATAGGCATGTGAAAGTCTGGATAACAGTCTCTTGCATGATAATGTTTTCATCAATAGTTACAGTGGTATGCATGCTTCTAGCAATGCTGCTCACTCTTCTTTAACACGTGTTGTTGCAGAGTTTACCAAGTTGCAAATGTAAAGGTAGAGTGGAATTGTATCAAGACTCTACCGGATCTATCAGGAACAGGTCTCTCTCTCTCTCTCTCTCTCTCTCTCTCTCTCTCTCTCTCTCTCTCTGTTGTGGGTGGGTGGGTAAAGAGGCATCATTAACATTATGTAGAACCAATTGTCCCCAAGATCTCAAGTTGGTGTACCATCAGAATGGATGGCAGATGGTAAATATACATTGAATGATGGTTTACAAAAAATTTGCCAATCTTGAATTATTGTGGCTCTCTGTTAGCAGTTCTCTTAATAAGTCTTGAAACATGGGTAAATCATAGGTCTCATCTGGTTATATCATGTCATGTGAAATGCAGGCAAAATGAATTGTGTGAAATTTGGCCCGGATGCAAAATACATGGCGGTGGGGTCAATGGACCAGAACCTTCGGATATTCGGCATGCCCGGGGATGGATCAGAAGAGTCATGAAGAGAAACAAGAAACTGCTTCTAGCTTGTAAAATGTTCAGCCGTTGTTGGTGTCATGTTTTTTTCCTTTGGATTAGTCATAGCAAGGATGATTGAGCTCCTGATTAATTCAAATTAAATTAATATTATTATTTGAGCTCCCCCCCTCGGAATTTCATCGGTAACTGATAATTTGCTCCCGTACAAAGGGGAATCCATGTAAAACAGGGCTGATTTGGCAGGTTACTTGTTCTCCAGTGTGACCCACAACAGTTATACGCTGTTTCTTTCATCAAATTTTGAGATTTCACTGACTATCCCATCTAATTAAAAAATAAATAAATAAAATCTTTGGCTCGTGTGTTTATGTATGTGCAGGGGGTGTGTTTATAAAATCTTTGCCTCTTTTTTTTGTGTTTATAAAATGTTATGCTCTACTGCTGCATTATCACAAGTCCTTAATTTAGCTGATGTTCTTGAAATGTTGGTTATATTGAATCAACTTGTTCTTAAGAAGTGGTCATGAAGATATCAAGCTTTATGGAATTTATGAAATATTTGCTCACTATTCAGGTGTGCAGAGCCAACTTATGTGGTCATGAAGATATAAATTTTACTCTTGCTTCAAATTGAGAAATTGCGCTTCATTGAAAGTTCAGTTGTGTGTGATGTTAAGAACATGGATCTATGAGTAGGTGGGTATTCAACATCCTCCTTCTTATATTTTTGCTTCATCAAATGTGCAAATGACATTAACAGAACTGCTTTGTTGTTGTTATTTATCTTCTGCTTTATGTTGAATTTGAAACAGGAAAGGAAATGGCTCAGTTGGTTTGTGGAGGCTGCCACACTCTTTTAATGTATATTCGTGGAACATCAGTTGGGGTAGGTATTCATGTATACATATTATTCTTGTTCTATTTCTATGTTCACATTATTCATAAATCATGCCTGTGATTATTTTGATATATATGCTCACTTTTAGAGTATGTGTATTGTTTACGATACCCGATTGAAATAAGAAGACATGAAGATAAAGCAATGAAGAAAAGAAAAGGGTCTTCAGTAAGAGAAAGTACCTTTGAATTTAGATGGAGAGATGAAACTATGGAATTCTTGGTCAACCTCAGGGATATTTTCTAAACAAGCTGGTAAAACAGGCTTTTAGCTCGACTCAAATTTAAAAAAAAAAGTTTGGAACTCTGAGTCAAGCCAGTTGAGCTGAAAAGGCTCACATTGGCAGGATTATGTCATCCACAACAACTCAAATAATTATAAGTTTGGAAACAACATAGAGGACAAAATTAGGAAAGCATCAGGTGAAAGCCACAAACCAAAGCATGTATGGTTATGCTTCTATCACTTCACAGTTGAAGATGTATTTCTGATTTCATTCCATATCTATGCTGGTATTCAATTCTTTCAATGCTTAGATTTCCAATGCTTCAATTCGTTACACAGAGTTGTTTTACAGTCTTCTATGCACAAACCAAAATCATCTAAAATGACATTCCTTAATAGTGGCTTTGCACATGTATGAAGATGTACACACTGTAGTGTTCTTTATGTTAATATTTGAACTGCTAATTATCTAAATCGATTTATGGGGATTTTATATTTAGCCACCTGCTCTTTTGAATATACAACTGTAGCATGTTTGATTCCATGTGTACTATAGACTGCTCTTACCTACAAAAAAGTGGGTTTTATCCTATTTAATCACTTTGTAGGAGCTAGTCCTGTTGGTGAAATTTGCTGTAGGCCATCCACGGTGGATCCTAGCAGCTGAAATATTATAATCGCCATAACAATTGAGAATCCTTGCCCTTATTTTCACAGCCCAATGAATATAAATCTTTTCACTGAGCAATGGTCATATCCCAATTTTCTATATGTTAAATAAGATGTTGGTATTGTCCTTATATGGTTATCTTGTATTTATTTGTTTTGACAAGGCAAGTGATTTTTGTTCGAAAATGTGTTAACCAGAACAACCTAAGGTGAAGCAGACACCAGAAAAACATGGAGCACAAAATAGTAGATGAAGCGCAAGCAGTAGCTGGCAGTGCACAAGCTTGAGTCAGAGAACACCTGCCTGGGAAAAGATCAGAGGATAGCAAAACACTGCACCATCATTGCAGTGTTGGTTTGGATCATATGAATGGGCCTTGGTTTGTTGATTTGAACCACTGATTAGATGGGCACATCAAGGTAATGAGATGGCCAAATGCAGATCTTGAAATTAGACATTTGAGCTAAATTTTGTGTTGGTGGAACCATGGTTATTGTGAAGCAGCCATTATATATATATTTTTTTATAGCAACTGTGGAGATCATTTCACATTGAGTTCCTATGTAACAAATTAGCACAGTTGTGTCTAGATCCCATATTCTTCTTTTTGTGTTACAAATATTGGGCAGTGCCAACTTTTTTAAAATCAGAAGTGCCTTTTCTTACTCTCCTGCTCATTTAAGACCTATAATAAAACCTATAATAAAGACACCCAATGAATAAGTACTAAACTGACTTGAGGAAGTTGTATGGGTTTTCAGCAGCAGTTTGTGATGTCTGCTGCTACAAGTTGCATGGGGTTTTAGCAGCAGTTTGTGATGTCTGCTGCTATAAGATACAATAATTAGTGGTGGTTTAGATCCGCCGCTATTGATAATTTTTTAGTAGCAATTCTGTATTCCATTGCAAATACAATCAGCGATGGGATTTTCTACGACAAAAGTGGCGGCGGATATTTTTCTGCCACAAAAGGTATTAGCGGCGGTTTTCATCCGCCGCTAAATGTAATTTTTCTTGTAGTGACTTAACCAATTTATGGTCCTAGCTTGTGTTGTCAATGGAAGGTATTGGTTATTTGATCAGTTGGTTGATGTCTTTACTAAGGCACTAGAAAATTCTGTCCCCAAGGTATAATGAGCAAGTTGGGTGTGATTGACATCTGTGCACCAGCTTGAGTGGGAGTGCAGAATATGAGCTTTATGGAGTATAAATGTATTCATGGTGGTGTTGAATACCATAGAATTTATCATATCAAAAGATTTATTATTGTGGTGGATTGGATTCGGTCTATCTTCAAGGCATCATGATATAATTGTAATCTTAAGAGATATATTTACTTGTTTCCCCTTGATATTTAATGTGAGTTACAACTATGTTGTCTTGTGTCTGGTTTCTTAATTTCAAATCTTATTGTTCATGTGAAATGTTTATGTCATTTACTTTGTATTGAAGTAGTTGTTCAGTTTATTGTGTCCCATCATTGTTTTTAGCTGACAAACCATTGTGTTCTAGATATATGCTTTCTGCTTCTATATGTTGGCTGCCCACCACTTTAGAAATCCTGCTGTGACTTTTCTCTTATCATGCAACAATATTGCTGTTTTTCTGTGACCAGTCAGCTTCAAGGTGATTTTACACTACTTTCCATTCAATTTGGGTTAAATCTCAAAACATGAAAGTTGTAGCCCTCTGATAAATCACTCATTTGGATCAAGAATCATGTTGTTTCGAGTTCAGAAGAGGAAGTTATGAATTTTCTACTGGAGACAACTCTGATTCACTCAGGTTGCTGTTTTTTTGTGACCAGTCAGCTTCAAGGTGATTTTACACTACCTTACATTCAATCTGGGTTAAATCTCAAAACATGAGAGTTGTAGCCCTCTGATAAATCTTTCATTTAGATCATGAATCATGTTGTTTTTAGTTCAGAAGAAGAAGTTATGAATTTTCTACTGGAGATAACTCTTCTTCACTCAGGTTGTTGTTTTTCTGTGACCAGTCAGCTTCAAAGTGATTTTACACTACTTTCCATTCAATCTGGGTTAAATCTCAAAACATGAAAGTTGTAGCCCTCTGATAAATCTTTCATTTGGATCAAGAATCATGTTGTTTCAAGTTCAGAAGAGGAAGTTATGGGGAAAGGGGCTGGAAATAGTGCCTGATATGGGTTGGAAAGGGGTTGAAATGGGCTGGAATACAACCCAGAAATTGGGCCTGAAATTGCCTGAAAACTGCCCAGGAATTGGGCCTGAAATCAGCCTGAAAACTGCCCAGAATTGGGGTAGAAATCAGCCCTGAAATGGGCCTAAAATAGGCTGGAAAATAGTCCTGAAATTGGTCTGGAAATGGGTTTGAACGGGCCTAAATCATACCTGAAACGGGCCTGAAAACAGCCCAGGGCCCTGGCTAGGCCCGCTCGAGCGGGCTACTACAAGAGCCCGGCCCGCTAGCCCTTGTGTGCCCAATTCCTGCAGCCGTGCAGTGCTGCTGTTCTGTCTCCTCCTTCTGCATTCAGATTTTATTCTTCCTTCCCCTCGTTCAAAAACTGAATTCAAGATACCTCCAGACAATTTCATTCAACCACCATCATCATCACATCATCCCAAGCACATATCAAGGAGAAAAAGAAAACAAAATTTCAGAGTACAAGTAGATAAACACAGAATTTATCCTTTCTAAAACAAAACTGAAATCTCAAACAACAAAATACAACTTGAAATGAGCCAACATTAAACCATTTTCCTACACAAAAGTCATATATAACCTGAACCCAATCATTTAGAAAACAACCCTTGCAATCCAAGAAAATAATTCAATTAAACTTGAAGTAAAAAATCCATTTCATAAAACCATCCATGAACATAAAGTTTCCAGCTAACAAAGACATAAAACCCTGCAAAAAAATTGTACAAATCTTGAATCCAAAGTCTTCTAAAATCAGCCATTTATACCCAGAACAATAAATCAAATAGTAGAGCATTTTCATATTCATCTTTTGAAAAGAATCATCAATTCAATGGCATGCATTCCAAACTGAGTTATTCACTTGCCTCAACTGAAATGGATCTCAAAAACAGTCCAAGAACTTCCACACAACTCAGCTGCCGTCCTACACCAAACCCATAGAAGAACCCATTCAAAAACTCAATATTTTCAAAAGAGAAGGTGCTCTCAAAGAGCCTCCTTGCATGCAAGAAGAAGAGCTTCCAAAAGGTGCGAAAAACCCATATTTAAAAGGAGAAAACAAAGCTTTACCTGCAAGTATGAAAACCAGCAAGAAAAGTTTGAAGAAGATGGTTGACCAGCTGAAATCTCTCCAAAAATAGTATGGATAGCAAGCTTGGAAGATGAAGAAGAGGGTGGTATAATTTGTTTATCAATTTGGGTTTGTTTCCTTGACATGCAAGAAGGGAGAGAAGACAAGCAGAAGTTGGAACTCTTTGGTTCAGTTTGTACTTTGTACAGGAAAGAGAATGAAGAAGAAGAAGAATCAACGTGGGTCTTGTTTCCATAAATGGGTTTGAGTCAAAACATGGGTCCCATTGGCCATAAAACTTTAGGCCTTTAAACTCTCTTTTATGGGTCCCGAATGAAGTCAACGAAGAAGAGGAAAATGATCGTCGAAAAATCTAGTTTTTAAAAAGTATATTTTCCTCATGATTTTCAAATTTTGAAATTTATGCACAGATTTGGGTGTGAAAAGACTGTTTTGTCCTTTTTCTCGAAAAACAAGATTTCTGGGTTTCAAATGCAAACGGAACAAACACGAAAATTATTGGGATCAAAATAAAAAATTCAAAAATTTCTAAATCCATATTTTTCATAAATCAATTAAATCTAATAAATCAAATTCTCATACTAACACGTGTCATACGGCCACCCCGGGCCAGGTCAAGCTAAACACAATGCGCTCAAAATTCCCCAAAGCTATCCAAAATTCTAATCTAACTAAAAATCCAAGCTAATTATCCCCTAATCCTACTTAGAGACTAATCACAGTTAAAATAATAATAACATATACTAAACCTGGGTCGGGGCCTAACAACAATGAAAAGCAAGAAAATGGGATCTAACTTCTCAGGAGATTGTAGGGACTCGTTCAGATTGACGATCGCAAGTCGTGTGTGGACTTCGCTATCATCCTTCAGATGAGAACATATGATGCTTTTGATTTGCTTGGCTTGACTTGAACCTCGGATTTTTAGAGGATAAAGACCAAGAGGATGTCCTATATCCAATAAAAAGCTAAGTAGATGGACTGAAGAGCCACGTTTAAGTCATGAAGACAGAAGGAAAAGGCCTTGTGGGGGTGGCTCCGGCCCTAAGGGACTTTGGTCACCTTGTAGTGGTGGTCGATGCAAGACTTCTTCAACGGAGGAGAGGTCATTATAGCAACTTTTACAAAGTTTTCTCTTGTGTATTTTTTGGATTCCACAGATTCTCTCAATTTCCGTCATCCTTGAAATGGTGGAAATTGCCTCATTTTATAGGCTTTCGGTGGCCATGAGTGGAGTTTATAAGCTTTAAATGCATTAATTGCATTAATGCTCTATGATGGGAGGAGTTACAAGTTTTTTATTTGTACATTTGTAACTCCCTTTTCTTGGCTTTTGATTGGCCGCTGGAGAATATTGAGCTTTTAATTGCCTTTAAGCTCCATGATGGGAGGAGTTATATGGTTTAATGTCATGATTGCACTTGACTTGTAACTCCCATTCATTGGCTTCTGATTGGGACGTCTAAAATAATGAGTAAATGACCACATTAATTTTTCATAAAACGGGTCATTAACTACATTAAGTGGTCACTAGAGCTTTTGAAAAGTCGCGGGCCGCGCCGAGACTTCTGGAATTCTTCCCACGATGTAGGAGGCTTGATCGCCGATGGATTTTTCATGGCGATTGATGTGGGATGATCATGTAACTTCAGACATTAATTGCTACCAGTGGGACGGTACCATTTTTCCTGTCGATTTCTCGATTGGTCAGACAGAAAGTGTGTTGTTTGGTAGGCCGATTGGCGATTTCAAAGTGTCCAATGATGATCCCATGATTTTGACAGCGGATCCGTGATGTTGACGAAGATCGACGAATTCTGTTCCCCGAAAATCAATTATGGAAAACCACAGAGGCCAAACATCTCAGAATGTGAAAAGGACCCAAAAAATGGGTTTTCGACAAAAATCCGGCGACCCGGATTTCTAGGGTCGCTGGCGATTTTTTACCTCTTTGGTCACCAATTTTCGACCGTTTTCCGGTTTTTCTGATTCTTTCTTCTTCAGTATTTTTTCTGACATTTTTATACATGTTTTGGCCTGATTTCCCTGCAGAAAATTCGACGAGAAGCCATCCATACCAAAGTGTAAAGTTTCCAATTTTCCAGGAAAGCCAAAGACATTGTCGCACAGAGTTACCGATTTACCATCAGAAGTCGAAACTAGGTCAAACGATGTTGGAATGACTTGAAATTTGAGATAAAGTCTCCTGAGAAATAAATAAGACCAATCGCAAGCTTTTATTTGAGTTTTGAAGCCGTGTGGGGTCTTGTCGCCAGTAGATTTGTTTTTGTTGTAAGGAAGATGTCGTACTTTGATGTTCGTTCAACCGATGTCCGATTGACCTGAAATTTGATAGGGAACATATTGGAGTCATTTTAAGATGATCCAATATCTCTGATTTGGGAATCATGGTCCCGAAGGGCTCCACCGCCAGGAGGTCTGATTTAGCTTATGGGAGTCAAAGTATTGTCAAATGTTGTCGAAATGACTTGAAACCTGACACCCATGTGTTCTGCTTGATGAGTGATGGCCTTAATGGTTCTTGCCGCTGAGAGGCTTGATTTTGTTGCTTGAGGGTTGATGTAAGGTTAAACGTTGTCAGTTCGACCTAAAACTTGACACAAAGCCTTTTGGAAGTATTTTGAGACCATCCATAGGCTCTGATCGAAGATCTGATGTCTTCAACGCTGTTGCTACCGGGAGAGCTGAATTTACTGCAGTTGTTTCCTTTTGGGGCCAAACGATGCCGGAATAGCCTGGAATTTGATGTGGAGCCTTCTAGTGGCATTTTGAGGCCAACTGTGTACTCTGTTTTGTGAATCGGGGTCTCCAGCTTCACCGCCGCCGGGAGCTCCTGTTCAACTGCTGGAGGAGTGAAGTTAGGTCAAATAATGTCGCAATAGCCTGAAACTTCATGTGTACTCTTCTTTTGACTGGTTCAAAGGATCTTGCAGTTTTTGTTTGATTTTGATAAGATTTGTTGCTTGAAGTAGCATTGCCTGTTTGATGTTGGTATATGAGGAGGCAAAGTGACATTTTTGGTGTCAAAAACCATTAGTGAACCCGATTGACCTACATTGAAGAAAAATTGAGACTAAACACTCTCAGTTGTAGAAAAGCAACTGACTGACAGACTATGTGTTGTCGGTCGACCACATGACCAAGTGTTTATCGACCGAGAACGAAGGAAAGCGGAACCTGAGTTCCAGAAACATTCTATTTCGTCTTGAAACCAATTCCGTACAACTCCTTTTCATTTTCAACATTCTAAACTTCATGTATAAGGTTCAAAACTTACATAAATTGGACAGATTGCATGTATGAGTAATTTATTTGAATTTTAATAGAATTCACTGTAATTTGCTGGAAAAAAATAGATTAATTGAAATTAACAAAAATTAACTTGAATTTAAATCCAAAATCATGTTCAGAATATCAGTTGTTTGCCTCTAGTTTGGAGTTGACTGAGCTTCTAACTAATCTCCAACAAAACCAAAAAAACACCCAAGCCTCAAAGGTTCATCGGATACTAACAGAGAAGACAGAAGAAGAAGAAGATGGTGAGCTAATGATGATGATGATGGCTGAGCTGAGAGGGAGAAAAAATGAAGAGAACTGGGACAGAGCCGGGCTAGTCTTGCTGAAATGAGAGAGATGGAGAGAACCGGAGAAGAGAGGAGAACTTGCTGGAGTTCTCTTAAATGGTGGGTTCTTTGGGGATCTACAAATAAAGCCCTATGGTTTATCCAAATTATAAGCAAGTCCCTCAAAAAATAGATATTTACAAATAAGTCCACAGAAACCAAAACTCTCACTAAAAACAAAATAAATCACTAAACATGATTAATTAGGGCTAATTACCTTACTAAAAATCGAGATCTCACAAAAACTACCTAGAAGAGAGAGAGAGAGAGAGAGCTTTTGAGAAGTTCTTAGTGAGAGAGAGCCTTGACAATATGATGACCTAGAGCCTTGGTGTTTGACTTTCTAATTCAATTTAGCTTAAGCACCTTAGAGCTTTAGAGAAAGAAAACTAGAGCTTAGAGAGATTGGAGATGAGTGATGGAAAATGAGGGGTATGTAGTATTTATAGGTCATATGTGTTAAAAAGACCAAAAAAAACCCACAATATAACTATTTTATGGCTATTGGAGAGGGTGAAAATGTCAAAAAGCATTCATCTATGTTTAAAGGGCCAAACCAGCCCTATAATATGGCTATTGATGGGGGTAAAAGAGTTTGGATCTCCTGTTTCAATGAAACAAGAAAATACTGTTTCAACGAAATAGGGAAATACTATTTCATCTAATTCCAATGCACCACCTGTATAAAGAGATTACAATTAAGAGGGTGCAGTTAGGAACATCACATTTTATACAAGTGGCGCTCCAAAATTAGACAAAATGAAATAGGGAATCCGGAATTGGGGGTAAAAATGACAGAAAACAGTAAAAGACCAAAAAAAAAAAAAAACCCATAACATAGTTGTTTTATTGTTGTTGGGGGTGTTAAAATATCAAAAAGCACTCAATTATATTAAAAGGACTAAACTAGCCCCATAATATTTGGTGGGGGGGGGGGGGGGATGACAAAAAAGAGTAAAAGACCAAAAATGCTCATAATATAGTTGTTTTATGGCTATTGAGGGAGGGTAAAAATGTCAAAAAGCATGCAACTATGTTAAAAGGTTCAAGCCAGCCCCATAATATGGTCGGTTTTTTTTTTTTTTTGCCGAGGGGGGGGGGGGGTGTGGGTGTTTGTGATGGGATAAAATTGTTCAAAAACCTTTATACTAGGGTTGTTCCCTTTTTCTCACCTTTGGGAGCCAGGCGGGCATAGGTGGGCTATGTCAATTTGGGTTGGGCCATGCCACGTGCCCAGGCCGGCCCGTGCCAAACATGTGCCGAGCCCAAGCTGGGTCAAGACCCAAGCCAACGTTGTGTAGGGTTTGGGAGGCCCGACCCACTTTGCACCTCTAGCCAAAGTTGAGATTAAATATCTTCTTATCATTTGTCATACTCATAAGAGGAGCCTATAAACATGGCCCTTAGGCTCTAGAGAGAAAGGGTCATTCTTGGTTGATTGTGAGCAACCATTCGCAGCTCTAAGCTTGTTTCATATAAAATGGAAATCCTCTTTATCTTGCATATTGAGCTAATAGAGTCCGAACGTTAAAACCAAATAGGAATGGCCTTTACAATGAGGGTTCTCTCTCTCAAATTTTGATAAAGGGAATCCGAAGATTGATAAGATTGACTAGGAGTCTAGCGCTCTCCATAATATTTGGTTGTAAATCCAAAAATATTATCCTGAAAGAAGATTGTATGTGCAATCCAACCTTTGGGGCCCACTTCAGCTCATCTTTGATTAGTGCAACCCTTTATACTCTATTCATCCCATGATATGACATTAGGCCCAATTTTACAAGAATTGATCCTTTACTCACCGGCCGGATTGAATTTAAAATAGATCTACTGCTAAGAAGCCATTAAACCTCAATAATCTTAAATCAAAAGCAACGGTAAGGGGAGTTGTTTTGTGGCTTCCCATCCATAAGGAGACCTTTCCAACTACCCTCCTCAAATAGATAGATATGCATTTAGGTGGGTCCTACAAGGTGTAATGCATATCAATCTACATAGAAAAGTTTAAGATGAGTTCTACTTAACCAGAGAGGTTTTTACGACATACAATTCATATCCTGTCCAGTAGTGAGAATAGAAAGGTCTTGATATTTTGTAAGAATCGAAAAAAAAAATCAATACATATATTGTCTTATTTGATTATCGTGACCCTTAATTTTACAGCCTTGTAGGTTACCTAATTTTCAATTAGACAATTTTTTTTTTGGTATAATTTCACTTAGACAATTAAAAGTGGGTATGATGCAACTTTACGAGACATAACAAGTGTGGAAGGGACACATAGATCAAAGGTGGCCCCAAATGGGTCCCTTAAAGTGGATTGAACCAGTCACTCCAAAAATGACCAGGTGACATAAGGAGAAAACCCAGAAGAAAAGAGAATAAAATAAAAAAGAAGATCGGTATCTTCCTGTTGAAAACAAAGTCAAGACATCCTTGTCTCCAATCACACCTATGAGTTCTGTGTCTAAATTAAAGATGACCGTCCATTATTGGACATATTCGAACTAATCAAGACCCCATCCATTTTCCTTCTGTTAGGGCACGTTTGGTAAACGTAGAAGAATACTCTGTTTAGAGGATTCTTTCCATCTCCAAAGAACCAATACATCCTCAAGAAGAATTCCCAATGAGAATTTCATGTTTGGATAGAGGGAGGTTTCCTACAAATTGTAGAATGTATGATCCAATGGTCACAAACATTTTTTTAAAAATTTCCAAAATCCATGAAATATCAAGACCTCAACTTTCACCTCAAAGTAGTTTGTGGTCATCTAGAGAATATGTACGGTTCAGATCGTGCAAGGGGGTCCCACAGGAATAAGAAATTAATATCTTCGTACCTAGACTTTTTTGCAAATATCTCAAGATATGGTAAGAATCAACGGTTGAAATTTGGTCAACTAGCTGTGTTTGACCTTTCAGAAATAACTACTGGTTTAGATCATGATCTTGGGGCCCATAGGAACCAGAAAATCGAAAAAAAGGGACTGGATTTAATCCCCTTGTTTGGCTCATAACATCTCAGAAATTGTCATCTAACAGTTTAGATGGTTTTGCAAATATCTCAAGATCTAAGATGAATCAATTGTTGAGATTTTGTGACATGGCCGTTTTGGACATTCTTAACACTATTATCGGTTCAGATCTTGATTGTGGGGCCCATAGAAACCAAAAAAATGCAAAAATCGGTCTCCCCTATATTACCGCCCAAAACTACTATGGCTTCGTAAATCCTTAGTTGCGCAGAATGTACTGATCCAATGGGGGGCGTCTAATTCTTACAATATTCAAAAGGGTGGATGTCTCGAGTCCATCCTCTTTAAATTCACGTCGATCTAAACAAGAAAATCCACGGGATCGTGGATTTTGAGCGAGGAATCCGGGGCGAAGACCGTTGCCAAACATGCCCCTAAGGGTGGCCACTAGTCTACCACAACATTGACAGCTAACTGGAGGCTCCTTTTCTTTTCTCATCATCCAAGCCACCTAGAATCCCATTCCATACTCAAATTTTCAGCGGAGTCAAGGTCTAAGACAAGTCTCAGATTTTACTTGTCGCGACCCCAGACCGGGGATCCGGGATCGGGACTGAGGAATGATGATAATAGAACCCACAACATCACATCTGTTAAATGATAACATACATACATTTAATTTCCCACAGGTGTCCGCGGTGAGGATATCACAATCATGAATGAACATTTCTTTTGAGTGCGGAAGCATGTAGTAAATCAAATAGTCAAGTCATCCTTGGTCATAAAGACAATAACACAAGTTTAAAGATACTGTATCAGAATGAGCAATGATCTATAGCATGTTACCCAAAGTAAATTAAAGTTTATACAAGTAACATTTAACTACATTTCCCTTAAAATAGAGGCCCATAAGACCAATAGAACAAAATACCAATCAAAATAATGGTTAAACAGTTTTCCCCCAAAAAGATAAGTCTCTCACAACCAACAAACGTCTACATGACGTCATCGGCACGCCACTCAACCAACTGCTGCGGTTCTACGACCGCCTCCTCAAGCTCCTCCTCGGGATGACCGACAACGGGACCTGAGTACCAAAGAGTAGGTCAAACACGACGGTTTGGTAAATGGAGGGAAATACAATGACAATATGATAAATACATGAATTTACCTTCAAACATATAAACCTGTTGAAATAACAATTTCTATGAACGAGATAAAACGATTGTTCAATTACAAGGATGAAATGTAAAACATGTACGGTGATCAAGGAAACGGGAAACAAGCAAGATGGCAACCACACGAAGCTAAGTCTTCTATCTCCAAGGTGATAGAGCAATAACTAGGCCCTGATCTCAGTCACTCGAGGTGAGGAGAAACAGGGGATCTCATATAAATACATATACATATACATATACTATACATGACCACGGTAGCGAGCCGGGCATCGGGGACCACAGTAGCAATCTGCGGCATCGGGACAAGACCACGGTAATGACCGAGTAGCGGGATCCAAATTGCAGCTGGCGGGACAAGAGGGGGATCTCCAAGTCGGTGGATCAGACCAACAGGGTTATCCAAGCTTAGTGGTGCCGACTCATAGGTCAAATACAATCGAGACAATGCAAGTAAATCAAGTACAATTACATAAACAAGCGGGCAATACGGGGGCGCTCAAGGGCACACTGTCATATCATATGGTGCATTGCACTCCGGGACAAGAAATCATTTCAAGTGTACATCAATGCTTTTGGGAAAACACGACAAGTAGTATAAATCTCAGGATCAGTAAAGTACAGTAAACCATTAACCTTTCGGAAAAATATCTATTTGAAGTGGATAGGGACCCCGTATGTCGATCTAACAACAATTTGGTACTCTTTAGGTTTGGGGACATTCCGGGCTCTTTATACACTTTGGATTTTTTTCAAAACTTCAATTGAAATCTTCGTGATATGGTTTCTTCCTCAAATGGCCTCATGCAATGCTTAATAAATCTCCATGATATAAAGGGGTTCCCAAAGAATAGTCCCAAAGTGTTGAAACAATCGAACATTGACCCAAACATAGCCTAGGCCAGACGAACTGCACCGCTCGAGTGGACTGGAGGGTTCGCTCGAGCGAGTCGCTCGCTGGGATGGTTATCTGGGTGGGTTCGCTCGAGCGAAGTTGAGGTCGCTTGAGCGAACTCATCGGGTCGAGCGGATATTTAAATGCGTTCGAGCGGACAACTCACTGGGATGAGTTCTGGGATGACCGCTCGAGCGAAAAAGGGTGCGCTCGAGCGACCAAGCTACTGGAATGCTCCAAACCATTTCTGGACAGGTCGCTCGAGTGAAGTGTCATGGTCGCTCGAGCGAACTGTCCAGAAACAGATTCCGGACCAGTTCAGCTTCTCTCTATCTCTTCCTTTTTACATCCTCCTTTTAGCCCTTCTTACACATCAATGAGGAGTCTAAAAACCCCATTCCAACAACCTCAAATCTCTAACAACATCCATCCCATTCTTCTCCATCACAATACATTCAATACAAGGAAAAGGGAGAAGGAAACCATTTCACAATATATACATTTGAAACAAAACAAGAAGGCATTCAATGCTATGAGCTACCACCTCTCTATGATCATAAATATGCCATTAATACTCTAACATGAGCATTCATTTCAAAACAAAACAATAAATGTGCATTAATGGAAAGTAACCAAAATCCATGAAAGCTTTGTAAAATCATTCATCCACTTGCCTTAAGTCTTCTAACAGTGAAATCAAGCTCTAACAATCTCCAAAGACAATGGTCCAAGCTATAAGGCAAAAATCCCAAAATAAAGCCCTACAATGGTCAAACAATGAAATAACAATGAAACCTTCCAATAATGAAGGTGAAGCTTCTCTAAGGCTAAATGAAAACATATCTAGAAGGTGAAGGGGATTACTTACTTGCAAGGTCCTCTAATGGAAATGGTAAGCTCTAAGGAAATCTTGTAATGGTTGGTGTGCTCCACAAAAGCTATGGAAAGAAAGCTCTCAAGGAGATGAAGAAGATGATGGCCTCCAATCTCCTCTTGGTGCAAGTTTGGGAGTGGATTGAGTGATGGAAGGCAAGAGCAAGAAGAAGAAGAAGAAGAAAACCCTAGCTCTCACTCTCTTGTGCTGGAAAAAGGAAAATGGAAGGGAAGGGTCTCCTCTTGTAGTAAGTGAGGAGTGGGCTCCACCACTAACAATCTAATTAGGCTGAAATCATGACCTTCGGGGCTTCTAATGAATTCGACGAAGAAGGAAGAATTGATCGTCGAAATATCTAGTTTCCAAAAAGTACATGTTTTACGGGTTTCGGGAATAACAAGTTTTGAGTACAGATTTTGTGTGAAATGACTGTTTTGCCCTCAAGGCTAGGAATTCGGGTTTCGGGATCTCAAACGGGGACGGGATCAACATGAAAGTTGAAGAGCTTAGCAATACCAATAAAATGAGATTAAAACCATGAATGCAAAAACCTCTGACAATTCCTCAAACAAATGCAATGTCATGAAAAGGAAACCCCCAAAGGGTCCCACTAAGCACCAAGCAATCAAAATCCCCCAAAACTAATCCAAAAGCTATTCTAAACCCAACTTAGTCAAAATCACTAATCAAGCTTAGCACTAACACACAACTTAATTAACACTAATCGGGTTCACTCGAGTCGGGGTCTTACATTACTCTTATAAAACCATTAGTGGGGCTCATAGCTTTTAAATTTAAACCGCTCAAAATAACTTTAATACAATATATTAGATCTAAGATGATTATCAACCCAATTGGATATCAGTATACGGTCGGATTGATTATGAATAAAGCACATACAATTAGTCCATTCATTTTATTGCCAATCATGTGTGTTCTGAGATGTGATCCATCACTGGTGAAATTAACTCAGATTGGATTCAAACTTGCTAGAACAATAATAAAAGGTGAGAACATGATATTAAACGGCTTAGATTGTAGAAGCATGACCCATCAATGGTTTTAGAGTGGTGGACTCATGGTAATTTATGCGACTTGCATTGAAGGATATAGATTCTCTTACATGCATTTGCATAGGAAGTGACCCCACTCACCCACTTTCGTCACACCAAAATCCATCTTCCTTGATTTCAACTCTGTGGTTGATGAAACCTTCCACCAACCCCCGTAAAATGAAGAATATACTAGCCATAACTTTTAAACCCCTAGACTGGGCCCACTTATCACAAATTAAAACTTTTCCCACACCCATGGCCCTTTTGATGGGCACCCATCTCAATTTGACACTGATTCATCTCAATCTAACAATGATTTGACAACCACCAATTGCTAAATTGAACTGAATCCACATCTGTACTCATAAATAACTGGACTTTAAGATCATTGAAATATAATAAAACTAACAAAATTGCTCAGCAGTGGAGGCATTTCGCTTCCCATGGAGGATAGGAGGTCGACTGCGGTATCCTATATTAGTACCAGACTACTATACTAGTACTGTTCCAATATAGTTAAAAAAAAATAAAACAAAAGGCTAACATGATCCCTTAACAAGCACAATTCATTTTTCATCCTTCTATCTTGCAATTGATTGACGTATATCTAAATGGGCTCTATGCAACCAACAACACTCATAGTTGAGTGGTGCTGGCATCCTAGTTTGACATGCATGTCTAGAGATTAATTCTTGGGTTCTCAAGTTAATGCATAACTTTTGGACCTGTAGTCCGACCCAGAAACACAAAAATGGGCTATGTACAAGGACACAACCCAATATATTTTTGTGTGAAATGATCTCATGCTGTTATTAGCACCGTGCAAACTACAAGCCATCCATCATAAAAGTGATTTATCATCTATGGGGTTTATCTTGCATGATCAAACCCACTTATATTACATAACTAATTTATATATGAGTGATTGTATCACAAAGCGTGAGGTAACACTGTTAATTGTATAGCTCAATAGAAGTTAATTAATCTTGGTTAACCAGGCCCCTAGATTGCCTAACTTGTACTGTGATTAGACTTAGGCTTGTTATAGGTCTACTGTGATTAAGAAGTAGTGTTTGGGTGTAACAGGGTTTTAGGGCTGATATTATAAATAGAGACATGAGTATCTAGTATGTACACCTCTTCTAATTGCATAATGAATTCTCTCTTTTTCCCGTGGATGTAGGCCAAAAGTCGAACCACGTAAATCTCTGTGTTCTCTTGTGCGTGATTGATCTCTTCTCGTAGGCCCTAGATCACAACAAATACTAAATTGATTATGTATAATTATATGTGCAATGGGTTATACAATATGATTAGATTCCTCTAATAAGTGACAAGAATTCTTGAGTTGAAAGAGTGCTACAACGAGACTCATTTATTGAAAATATGAGCTGCTTAAAATGAATGCTTATGTATGGGACATCCCCAAATTTTATTTCAATAGGAGTGCTACCCATCATAACATTGATCAAATGATTAATAGTGTGATTAATAAATATGATTATTAATGCATAAAATTTTATTGATTACATTACTCATAACGCTTAAAAAAATAGATTACATTATTCATCACATGGTCAATCTTATCATAGGGACAACTCTTATTCAAGTAAGATCTTGGAAAGCACCCTGATAAGGTGAGTGCATTAATCTTTAGTGGCTTACTCAAATCTTCAGTAGATGAGTGTCACCTTAGAGTTATACTCCTTCAACTGAGGAGTTCTCGGGCCTATTTCTTTATTGGAATTCCTTACAGGAATTCTAGTGGTTGGGGTTTTTGGGACATGATGTTCTCATGGTATTTCTAAATTTCATGTTTCTTGTTAAGAATTTCTGAATTCTAGCACACGAAAAGTCCCAATTGGCCTTTGAGAATTCAAGAATTCCACCCTTTTTGCATTTTTGTGGAATTTTTGAATGCTCAAGTCCAAAGGAGCATTTAGGAATTTCACCTTGTCTGGGAATTCAGGAATTCCCAAAAATTAAAATCCTTGAATTTTAGTAAATGAACAGGCCCTGAGTCTAAGACTCTTCAGCTCGCTTTTAACGTAAGTGAAATTTGGCCTAGTGTCTGTCCATATGAGTTCAACGACTTGTGCCACTCCACCAACTCCTAGGTGGGTAAGGATGAGAAGGGAGTTTCCTATTTGTGGAGTTGCATCTCAAGATTTTCATAATAAGATGATGCAAAGAAATGGAGTTTCCTAATTTTTTTTAAAAATGTGGATATGTGCGATGCCTGTTGAGTACGAAAAATATAAATGCGCCGCAAGTAAAATACAAGCATAGGATATCCTGCTATGATAAGAGCAAAATTATCATTTTTAACATAATCTTTTGCTATATTAAGATTTTTTTTCAAAAAATGTCAAACACCTTTTTAGGCAAAAGTCATGGACACCTCTACATAAAATCTTAGAAAAAGGAAATCAGATTAGCCATGTCTTAAGGAGGTGAGCATGGAATCTTTTCCCAGTTTTATCTAGGCCTGTCAATGGGCCGGGCCGGGCCTGGGCTTGGGTTGTCCAATCCCGTCCCGAAAATAGGACGGGCCTGCCAGGTGTTGTCCAATCTCGACCCTAAATTGAACGGGCCTACATCTAATCCCGTCTCGTACGGGCCTGGGCTGGGACAGGGCCGGGCCTAGGCTTAGCCCGATCCTGGAGATAAGCAAAATATTTTCTAATTATTCCTACTGTCACCAGACACCCGGCGTGAACCGGACTTTAAACCCTCATCCTTTTTCCGGGCTTGGGACCGGCAATGCAATATAACAAGCAACATGGCGGAGTTAAATTTATTTATTTTTTTTTGCTAGTGACAGTAGAAAATCAGAAAATCAATAGAAATGAATGAATATACTATAGGCTATATGGGTCAAGTAATGTAGGAATAATTTTTTTTCCGGTAAAAGTAGAAAATCGGAAAATCAATAGAAATGAATGAGAATGAGTATCCTATATGAGTCAAGTTAAAGTAATGTAGCATCAATTAAAAACTTTTTTTTTAAAGTAGAAAATCAGAAAATCAATAAAATGAATGAGAATGAGTATCCTATATGGGTCAAGTAATATAAAAAAGAAATCAACAGAAATTAATTTTCTTTTAATATATCTAAAACATCAGTTAGTGCATTCCCATCATTATCTAAATCGCCATCACTAGTTGGGTCATGACTAAACCAATCTTGGGCACAAACTAATACTTCTACCGTATCTGGTTTCAAAGAAGTCCTATGTGGGTCAAGTATCATCCCTCTTGTGCTAAATGTCGACTCTGAAACAACGGTAGAAACTGAAATAGCTAAAATATCACGAGTCATTTGAGATAAAATATGATACTTAGTTGAATTTAATTTCCACCATTATAATATATCTATCGTGTCATCTTCTTCTGCAGACTTGTCATCAAAATAACGATCTAATTCTGTTTTTTCTTCCATAATTACCTTATTGGTGATTTCATGCCGATACTTCAAAAAAAGAGAACGAGCCTTTCCATGTTCATCATCACCAGCCTTTCTTTTAAATGGCCCACTAGTTGCATCATTTTTATCTACTATCTGATCACTTTCTTTAGCACCAAATCTCGCACGATACTCCTCATAAATCTTTTTAAATAGATTACGAGCTTCAATCATACGATTATTTCTATATTCTATTGTTTCATATAATATCTTAAACCCATTCCAAACACACTATCTTAGAGGAGGGATCAAGCAATATGGCTATTTCAAACATTTGATTATAATTCTTCCAATATTTATCAAATTCTTCTATCATCACTTTAGCCATTCTTGCAGAAACAAAATCAAAATCACCTAATTTTTGTACCAACTCATTATATATCGTACAAACTTCAGGTAAAAAGGTATGTATAGTTGGATACTTTCTAGCAAAGAATCTTTTTGTAGCTTCATAGAACCTTTCCAAAAAATCATTAAGAGTAGCAACCTTATCTCATTCCTCATATGAAGGAATCAAAGTCTTATAGTATAAGTCATCTGTTAGAGATGGATAAGAAAAGAAATCTCGAAAATACAATGCTGAAGATACCATAAGATATGTGGAGTTCCATCTAGTTTGAACATCAAGAAGCAATCCGCTTGTAGAACTTAGCCCTTTCGCACTTACAATATCACGAAACTGATGTATACGATTCGAGCTATTCTTAATGTATTTAACTACCTCCCTAATGTTCTCAATAATTGGGCCAATATCTTTAAGTCCATCTTTCACTATAAGGTTAAGAATATGTGCAGCACAACGCATATGAAAAAATTTACCATTTAAGATGAGAGCATTGGTTTTCATAAGTTGATTTCTAAGTGTCCTTACAATACAATCATTTGTAGAACAATTATCTAATGTCAAACATGATAATTTATTCTCAATATTCCAATTAAGTATACTTAGAGTAATATTGTCAGCTAGCATTTGGCCAATGTGAGGAGGATCAACATTATGAAAGTTAATTATACGCGATCTAAGAACCCAATTAGAGTCAATATAATGTGTTGTAATAGCCATATAACGTAAATGCTGGTTCGATGTCCACATATCTGTTGTGAGAGCAATCCTGCTAGTGAGATCCTTGAATTCTATAAAAATCTCATTCTTTTTTCCATTGTACATTTCCATCCAATTTGCATTCACAGTGTTACGTGATACAATCTTGAATTCGGGTCGTAGAGTCGCACAGAACTCTTTAAAACCTCGTAGTTCAACAACATTAAAAGGAAAATCATGTAAAAACAACATTTTTGCAAAGGCTTCTCGACTCTTTTTTTGTTCAAATTTAAAAACACCAGCACCGGTTTTTGTTTGAGCATCAATCCTTAAAGTTTGTTGTGTTTTTGACTTATCAGTGCATGGTTTCATAAGACACGATTTCAAGTGTCTATGCAGGTGTGAAGTTCCATCCTCAGGTCTACTGACTAGAGGTTTCTTGCAATATTTGCACACCGCTTTAACTTTAGGGACATCCTTACCATTAACTTTCACAGACACTTCCGTTTTTTGAAAGTGTTCCCAAACCACTGATTTGAGCCTTCTTGCATTAGTCTCATTTGAAATTACTTCATCATTAGGAGAGGGGATGGGAGGCACTTGCTCATTACCACCACCACCCATATCATCATCAATGGGGATGGGGACATGTGTAGGAATGAGAATGCTACCAATACTACTAGAAGGAGTATCAGCAGAAATATTTAACTATTCAAACAAAAAATAAGCTACTAAACAAGTAATGTAGTTATCAATCGCTAATATCCACAACTAAACAAGTAAACAAGTTATCAATAGGCTACAATCTACAACTAAACAAGTAAAACAGTTTCTACTATCCACAACTAAATAAGTTTCTACTATCCACAACTAAACAAATTAAAAGAGGAAGAGTCAAGAGACGTATCTTAGTATCCCACAATCTTGAAGTTATGAATGCTTGCCACTCAATTGACTCTAAGATTTCCTTAAGAAGAAAAACCTAACAAAAGAACATATATAATTAAGGTGCTGTAGAAATCAACAAAAATTAATAGAAATCATTTGTCATTGATTTATTGATTCAGAAATTCACTGCTAAATCATGCAATCAGAAATTAACAGAAGTAAAAATACACTCATATTCACTGAAATATCAAATGGTGTTGCAGGAAACCAGAAACTAACGTACTTATATACTAATAATCATGCAATCAGAAAAAAATATAAGTTATATACTCATACTCATACTCAACATTAATTAGTTGCAGGAAATCAGTTTTATCATTGTTTAATTGATTCAGAAATTCACTGCTAAATCATGCAATCAGAAATTAACAGAAGAAAAAATATAATTGTTTAATTGATTCAGAAATTCATTGCTAAATCATGCAATCAGAAATTAACAGAAGTAAAATTATACTCATAAGTAAAAAAGAAAATTTCATGTGTTGTGAATGAAGTCAAATGTAGGGCATTAACCTTCAGATTCATTCGAACCCAGAGAAAAAAAGGTGAATAGAGATTCATGTTTGTTTCGTGTGTAAACTTGGAAGCTTACATTGCAATTGTTTAGAGTGGTGATGACATATATGATAGGAGGAATCTCTGATACAAACAAATCCACTGGTAGCCTACCTTTGAAACCCATCACAGCACAAATGTAACTGATCAAAGTAAAAAATACAAACACAAAGACACATGTCACGCATCTATAGAAAAGGAAAACAAAGAAACAAAACAAATAGAAAATCTGATAGGGAAAATGAAAAGGAGATACATTCACAGGAAATCGGAAAGGGGCAAAACGAAAAACAAAGAAAATCTAATTGATTTAGATTTTCATTGCTCAACCATGCAATCACAAATTAAGAGAAGTAAAAAAGGTAACAAATTTACCTTGAACAGTATTTATGAGACGTTAGCCCGTGACTAGAAATATTGAGCAAAGACTGAGAGATAGAAAAAGGAGGAGTGAGAAGAAGAAAGATGGAAATAGAGAATAGGGGAGATGTAGGGTGGGTGACGGTGAGAGAGGTCAGAGGGCGACGACTGGGCAAGGGAGGAAAAAAAAAGAGTTATTGGGAGAGAGGTAGCTTCAGCATTGCGTGCGACGGTGCGAGAGGGGCAGCCGGCAACGTTGGTGTGCGTTCGTGAGACGGTGAAAGGGCTCCCCATGACGACGAGAGTAGACAACCGTGACCGAGAGCACAGAGCTAAAGAGGCAGAGAGCAGAAGAGCGATTGAGTGTGAGATTTTTTATGGTTCCCCATTGCATCGTCTTATAAAAGAGATGGACTAATGGAGGGCGCAGTTACAAGAATGCCCCTCCGAACTAGCCATTTTTTGACTGTTAGTGAGGCATAGTTTAGGTAATATAAATTTTTTATCAAAATTAACTTAGAGCGGGCCGGGTCGGGCCTGAACAGGCTAGGCATCCTCTGCTCAGTCCCAGTCCCATTTTGGCCGGGCTTTAAAATTATTGACCAAGCCCAACCCATTGGGCTCAAATTTTTTTATAAAGCCCTGTATTTTTGGGATTAGGACAGGTTGGGCTGGTTTTTCTACTCGTTTCGACGCATCCCATTGGCAGGTATATTTTTATCCCCTATATTCATTCCATTCTTTCCCTATCCATCGAACAAACACCGGTGCTGACCAATACCTGAGAGGGACCGAGTAGACGCAGCAACCAAAAGCAGAAAGAAACACCAAACCTCTCTCCTCTCTCTCGTTCCGTCTCTGCTCTTTTCTTTATAATAAAATAATATAAAATAATACATTGCTGGCGCCGTTGAAGATGGGTTTCAGAAGCCCAAAGCACCATCCCCCATTCCAGATGATGAGAGCAAAAGCAACCCTCTCCATCCTCCTCATGCTTCTCCTCATCCTTTCCGTAATCTAACGGCTATCAACCGTCCGTTCCTGATCTTGGATGAATTTGACCGTTCCCTCGTATGGTAGGCTTTTCCTTATCTCCTTCCATCCATTTCTAGATGATTCTGGAATAGGTTAATATCGTCTTCTTGTTTTAGTGCTTGTTCTAGTTCTTCTTCTTGTTGTTGTTGGTGGTGGAGGTGGTGGTTACTACTGTTGTTTGCGGGAATTAGGGTTTCTGCTTTTTGTTTACAGATCTTGTTCTTGTATTCTGCAACTGTAAATAGTATATGGGGATTATCTTTGATTCCGTCGTGGTTGACTGGATCTTTCTGGCTTGAGACTTTTTGAGATTCTCGGCGGAGAGATCAGATCTGCTTCTTTTCCGTTTTTTGATAGGAAAACAGATACTGAAAAAAGAAAAAAAATCCATACAGTTTGTTAGGGTCACTGGAAGAAATCCTTGGTTTGTTATTTGTTATCTGCGATTCTTCGCATTCATCCTTTCCTCTGGTATTTTTTTTGGAGGCGTCCCTGATTAACATCAGTTTTAGTTGAGTTTTGTGTTGTTTTTCCTGATAAAACTCATTCAAATTTAAGTTAGAAGAGCAGGAGAAGGAGAAAGAGGATAAGGAGGAGAAGTAGAGTGCACAGAGTGTTTTTATATGCTATCGCTGTCGTATGGGAATACCGGATCGGCCTCTGTCAGATTTAATAAGGAAGGTTAGGACTTGGATGGGAGGCGAATTGCGGAGAAGTTCGAGGCAATTTTGGATGCCGGATGAAAGCTCCAGGCTGTGCTATGAGTGTGACTCTTGCTTTTCTTTTTTGAATCGCCAGCACCATTGCCGGAGTTGTGGTCGATTATTCTGTGGCAAATGTATGCTGAATGACACTGTTCTTGGTGATGATGGGGAGAGAGTGAAATTCTGTAAGTTCTGCTTTCGAGCAATTGGGCAGGAGGCAATGGCAGATGAGTATGATCGCAGATTGGATCATCCTCTGCTGATGCAGGCATTTGGTTATAGTGATGACGAGCTTGGTAGTTGTAGGAGTTTCCGGAGCGAGAGTCTGGTTGGGTTTCTGGAAGCGCAGCAGGGATTTTCTTCACCTCTTGCTGCGGCAAGCAGCAGCACAGCCTCCTCTTTGCATCCGCTGTCTCCGATCTCTCTACGCCGCTCTGTGATCAGGTATTTGACTCTTTTTTTCCCCTTTGATGTTATTTATGAATTATGACTCTTTGTATATATTGGTAATTTTGCTTCGTTATATTATTACGAAGAGGAGGATGCTATATCATGATGTGTGTGACTCATGGAGTTCATTTTCTATGTAATTTGGTACATGCTTGTGGAGATAAAACAGTTGATTTGGTGGGAAATCATGTGGATGAGGCATAGCCTGAACTTCAAAGTGATCAGTCTAGCAAGGTCATCTGACTAGTGGCCTGCAAATGGATTGTTAGAACAAAGTTGACAAATTTAAGCAAGATTTGCATTCAACCGGAAAAAAAAAAAAAAAAAAAACACACACACACACACAATTACCAAGTGGTTGGAGTTGCCCACTAAACATTAGTTTTTGTGATTTGGCATGTGAGCCTTGCCTCGTGGTTTGTTGAGAAATAGACATGCCGGGACTTTGTTGCCTAGTTCTTTCATGGATCCCACATCACTGTGGCATTTTTTTCCCATTTCTGTTAACATATATACCAAAATCTTTGCAACTATGAAGCCTTTTTTAGATTTATTTAAATTGCTGATTCGTTTATTGCATATGGCTTGATATCAAATGTAGGAGTGATGAAGAAGATGCGGAGGATGCAGGGAAGCATTTTTTGAGTCCCTCTAGTGAAGTGTGCCAAGATACTTCTGATGTAGATGGTAGTAATACTAATACTAGAACAGAGTTTTACAGTCGCAATTCATTGGGTTTGAGTTCTTTTGGGAGCCCTTCTTCGATGACAAGCAGCCCTAATAGAGCTGCTGAGTCTTTAGAATATCAGCGAGTGGGTAGTCCAGTGTCTCAAAATGATGTTCTTTTGCATCAAGAATCTTTGGGCATTCTAAGAAGTCCTGAAATGGATTCTGAGGATCTAGAAAATACTGACGATTACACTGATAACATGTCTATATTTCAGAATCAGTGCCAAAAGGCACAAGAGCCATTGGATTTTGAAAACAACAGCCTCATTTGGTTTCCACCACCACCTGATGATGAGGATGACGGCGTAGAAGATAGTTTCTTTGAGTATGATGATGAGGATGACAATGTTGGTGAGACGGGAATGATATTCTCTTCTAGTAGCTTTAGTAGTGAATCATTTCCTAGCAAAGAGAGATCAAATGTAGGGCAGAGAGAACCCCTAAGGGCTGTGGTTCATGGGCATTTTCGGGCTCTTGTATCACAGCTATTAAGGGGAGAGGGCATTTATGCTGGAAATGAGGATGAGGGAAGAGGCTGGCTGGAGATAGTGGCCTCACTGGCATCGCAAGCTGCAAATTTTGTGAAACCAGATACTAGTAGAGGAGGAAGCATGGATCCTGGTGATTATGTAAAGGTGAAGTGTGTGGTGTGTGGAAGTCCAAGTGAGAGGTATGGCTTGAGATGATTTGAATTTTCTTGAAGTTGGAACCCTTTATTGCAGCAATTATACAGTGTATAAGAAACTAATTAAAGAGCATTTTATTTGACAGCACTCTTGTTAAGGGAGTGGTTTGTACAAAAAATATAAAGCACAAACGCATGACGTCACAGTACAGAAATCCTAAATTGCTTCTTTTGGGTGGATCACTGGAGTACCAAAGGGTTCCAAATATGCTGGCATCATTTAATACTTTACTCCAACAGGTTACTTCTTAAGTTTTTTACCTTTTCATTTCTTCATCTATCCATAAGCAGTCTTCCTGAAATCAGAATCTGTTTTCATATAGGAAATTGAGCACCTCAAGATGACTGTTGCAAAGATAGAGGCCCATCGCCCAAATGTGCTCCTGGTAGAGAAAAGTGTATCATCATATGCTCAAGAATATCTGCTGGAGAAGGAAATATCTCTAGTGTTAAATGTTAAAAAACCACTGTTGGAGCGTATAGCCAGCTGTACTGGTGCTAATATTGTCCCATCTATTGATAAGCTTGCTTCCACGAGGTTGGGGCATTGCGAAAGCTTTAGGTTGGAAAGAGTCTCTGAACAGTGTTCTTCTGCTGAACATCCCAACAAGAGATCCACCAAAACTTTGATGTTTTTTGAAGGTTGCCCAAGGCGTTTGGGGTGCACGGTATGACCACTACTTATTTGCTGTTTTGCTTGCCTGGAAAGATACTTTAGTTATATTCAGCTGTGAAATGGTTGTATAAAATCAAGAGAAAGATTCACCGCTTTTGCTTTTATTTTTTCAGAGTTGACTATTGTTAGCACCATGAAAAAAATGAAGAATAGAAAATTGATGATGATCGTTAGCAAAGATGGGATCATGTCCTCAAAAGTCTTATAATTGTGCAAGCTATGCATGTATTGATAAATGTTTCACCCCTAAAGATATGTTGTAGCGATTAGTCATACAAGTTCTTTTCTTTTTGTATTTTACAAATTTATCAATCTCAACTCCCTGAGATCTAAAATTCTACAAATTACCATTTGACTTTATTTGAACTTCCCCATATATGATATTACTCATAAAAGTCAATAAGTTGTTATGTACTAACTTGTGTTTTGTTGTTATTTTCAACAACTGACGGTCATACACACAGAATTAAACTGTATACACATATGCCTGTAACTTCTAATCTGCTGCTCCAATTATCTGTAATTCTGAACCCAGACTTTTAGATTATTTCTTCCTGATATGCAATAGTCATGAAGAACTAACCCTACACGCGCACGCGCATGCGCGCGCACACACACACACACCGTGTCTCTGCTTGTCTGCTTAGTAATTTAGGAGCACGCATATATAACGTGTCTCTGCTTAGTAATTTAGGAGCACACATATATAACGTGTCTCTGCTTAGTGATTTAGGAGCACGCGCGCGCATACACACACACACCGTGTCTCTGCTTGTCTGCTTAGTAATTTAGGAGCACACATATATAACGTGTCTCTGCTTAGTAATTTAGGAGCACGCGCGTGCACACACACACGTCTCTGCTTGTCTGCTTAGTAATTTAGGAGCACACATATATAACGTGTCTCTGCTTAGTAATTTAGGAGCACAAGTGTGTTATTTTAGATACTGATAGCAGGTGGCTTCATACTCATCTACCCTGAAAACTTGGCGCCTTACCTGTACGGTATATTTTAGTATTCGAATAATTGACAAGAACATGTAGTACAGTTGGAAGGTGCTCATTATCACAGCTACGTGCTCGTGGTTCCGAGTCATGTTACCAAATAAAAGGAAAAAAAACCAAGGAATGTGGATGTCTATAGGAAAGAAATAATATTGTCAATCATAATATTTTGTTGATATTATGTTTCTTGTATTGACAGATAATTGAAGTTACATCTAGAACTAGTAAATGGTATAACAAGAATTCTGTCTTTATGTAAGAGAATAGAACGGTTTCTGATTTCTGATTCATGTATTTGTCATCAACTTGCATCTCCGACACTTTCACACCAATCAAAACGAAAGTGCTCTTTCATAGGATTATTTATGTATAATTGCAGGTTAATTTGCACCAATCAACTGATATTTCCAGGAAAGATTAGGTGCTGCTTGGGTCTCTTTTTTGCTTGTGTATAGGGAGCATTTAATTTTTTGTTTTCTTGGACTGGGCACTTGTGTGTGACACTGTACTGCTGCCCTGTGGCCAGAATCCTTTTATGACCATCTTTTCAGTTCAGTCCTAGCGAATGGGTGGGGCCTGTTATGAAAGCTGCTGTGGTCGATGAATCGTATTCTCTCTTAAATTATTGATGCATATGCTGGAAATATCAAATATGTGATTGACAACTTTGAATAAGTCAAATATCTGACACAATGGGTAAATGCAGTCATTTACTGTTTAGTGTGTTCAAAACCATACTAGGTATCACTTAATGCAAATTGAAGATCTTGCATGTGGCTATCATATACTGCTTGTTAGACAATTGTGCAACTCAAATGCTCTTGGAGGAAGACTTCAACTATGCATGGTGCTGATATAGAGTGGGTGTAGCATGGTTCTCTGCTGTCATAAACTTTGTTGCACAATTTATCTGCCCTTGTAACTGCTCCCATTCCAGATTGTTATTTTCCTCTTTTCCTTCCCGTGCTTTATAGCAATTCTCTATGGCTCATACCACCAGCAATTGCTACCTTGATTAAAAGCTGTTTGTCATATCCAAACTTGTACAATCTCAAAAAATGAAATGAATTAGTTCTGGTATCTTATTGAAATATTTGGAAACACTACTTCATTTCTGATGCAGGACAGATCCATGGTCCCCATGGGTCGACCAATCCTTTTGGGCCTGGCCCACCTATTTTATCATATCTAGAGGTTTTATTTATGTTTTAGGATTGTTTTTAAGTTGGATGTTTTAATCTTGGCAGTTAAATGTGAAAAGTGCTATCTAGAGGAATGTCCAAGTTTATGGATTGGTTTATTAACAAAATTATGCCTATTTAAAAATTTAGTCCCAAACACACAAGATTATTTGAACACGATAAAATAAATTGCAGAATCAATCAAATAATCTAATAAACAATAATAACACTTGATGAGCCAATAGAGTCTATCACTAATTCTATAGAAAGTGTTTGTGACCAAGAAAATGCTTATTAATCCAATCGATATATCATTAGCACATTCATCGCATGGTATACATGTCAAGCAGTAAAATGAAGAGATGATTGGACACAACGATTTGTAGTGGTTCGGTTTTTGACCTACATCCACTCCCAAGAGCACTACCCGATGGTCTCTTGGTATACACTAAATGAGATTTTCAACAGGCGCACCTCAAACCCATACAACCTATTTTTTTTTATTAAGGTGGTTCAATCACAAATGCCTACTCCACTAATCTGTTTTATTAAAGAGGTTCAATCACACAGATCTACTCCTCTTTACAAGATTTAATAATAAAATTAAAACAAAGAACTCTTGCCTCTAGAGAAGACAAGTATGTCTTTGATCATGTTCGTTGAAATCTGGAATTAAGACTTCACACTTTTGAACTCTTGATGTAGGCCAGACCAATGGGCCCCGTTTGAAAGTTTATTCCAAAAGGCTCAAGTCCAAAGCCCATAAGTAAAGAAATTTCCAAGATTTCTATCGTCAGTTTCCTATTCTAATAAGATTTCTAGAATTAGTAGATTTCTTAGAGTTGAGTGATTATTGTAATTAGGTAGTTTCTAAATTTCCCTAGATTCTTAAAATTAGTTTCTTCTTTAGTAGGAACTGATTGCTAAATTCTTGCTTAGACCTTATTATATAAGGATGTAATCCCTTCTCTTGGGAAATACAGAAATTAATAAGAATTTGAGTTTATTCATTGTGAGATTTTCTCTTGTCTGTGGTGTGAGACCAAGACTCCCTATCCAAGCCGTTTGGCTTGAGAAATAGCCTGTTGGCTACCCTCCTCTTCCCCTGCGCTGCTTGAATTGGTATCAGAGCGGAGATTCGTTTCAGATCGCCGGTTCCTATCGCCGATCCGAGGTAATCCGAAATCCATCCTTCCTAACTTACTTTCTGTCATCCTCCTCATCACCAATTGTCCATGCTAACCCTAAGACCCACCCCACTTTCCCCTGCATCACACGCCCCCATCCGAATCCCAGACGGAACCCAATTTCCACAAACCCCACATCTGGACCTCCCCAAGCCTCTGCGTTTCCCTTAGCTTTTCCTCTCGCTCTTGCTCCTTCTAACTCGAAGAAGCAACGAAAATGGCTCAATGAACCCTTTTTCCTTCTCTGCTGCGCCATCCCTGAGGCAACCACACGTGGCCTCCACGCAATAGCAACTCCTTCTCCTGGGCTGTAGTTTGGGTTGAGCCCAACTATCATAAAAAAAAAGCAGCAAGTCAAGATGTCTACCTCGATCCCGACTACCCGCACCGGAGCCACATTTAGAGGTAAATTCACGGACTGCCAGCGTGATAGCTACATCTTGGAATTAATGGATAGAATGGATAGGGTTGAAGAACGTCTTCGGCACACGCTCCATCTGGGCAACCGAAACAATAACAACCATGGACCTTCCACCAACAAAGACGGCAGTACGGCACAAGCGAGAAACAACCGTTAGGAAGATGTGGAACATTCTGTCAATGGTGAACCGCAGGAAACTTGTCGGCAATTTATGGAGCGCATTATGGATGAAACTGATTATGAAGACCGTAATGGCTGACGAGATGACATCACCAAGAAGGTACGTGTTGATGTTCCCGATTTCTTTGGACGCATGGGTGTGAAAGTCTTCACCGACTGGATTACAGCCCTTGAAGATTATTTTGAATGGTACAACATGGAAGAAGACAAACGCGTTTCCTTTGTCATGATGAAGATGAAGGGTGCAGCACGTGTTTGGTGGCGGAGTATTGCTGATAGGAATACTAATTATGGGAGACGTCCTATCAACACATGGGAGGAGATGAAATAGAAACTTGAGGATAAATATCTACCGGTTGACTATCTTGATTCCCTCTATGATAAACTAGTTGACTGTAGACAAGGGTCCTCCACTATAGATGATTTCACAGAAAGGTTTCATGATCTCATGGTGCGATGCAAAGTGCCTGAAACTGATCAATAGGTTATCACCAGATACAAAGGACTGCGTCAAGAGATACAAAGGGAATTGACTACTCACACCTTTTACAGCGTCGAAGAAGTTCATCGATTAGCACTCCGCGTCGAAGAACAGTTGCGATATCCATATTCAAGGCGTTTTGGTGAGCCTCTCCAAAGTTGGACTTTTGATACAACTTATCAACGGGTTGCTTCAGCACAAAACTCAACCCGACAACCTCCTCCACGAGATTCCAACAGGCAAGCACCTCCTCAGACTCAATCAAGAGCTGCAAATTTTGCCAACAAAGGGAAGAATGTTGTCAATTCTTCACGTTTAAAGAAGGACTTCAATTGCTTTCGATGCAAAGGCAAATGACACTATGCTTCTGATTGTCCAAGGTCAAAGAATCTTCACTATGCACATAATGAAGAAGATGCCTATGATTCAGAGCCTGTTGATGAAGAAATTGAAGCTAAAACGCCATATGAAGAGTGGGAACCTCTGCTCGAACAAGAAGATCATTCCTTCTATCAAGCTGAAGACCGATGTTTCCCGAATTTGTGAACTATGCAGGGTATGCCAACTTGCAAAGGGACAAAAGAAGAATACGGGATTGTATCAGCCACTTCTTATTCCACATGAGCCTTGGCAAGATCTAAGCATGGATTTTGTCTTGGGCTTACCAAAGACTACAAGAAGGGTAGATTCTATTTTTGTTGTGGTGGACAGGTTTTCCAAAATGGCACATTTTATCCCTTGTACTTCCACAACCGATGCCAGAAAGGTTGCCACCCTTTTCTTCAAAGAGATTGTTCGTCTTCATGGTCTACCCAAGACTATTGTACCGGATAGAGATACTAAGTTCATGAGCTTTTTTTGGAAAACTTTATGGCATATGATGAAGACAAAGCTCCAATACTCCAGTGCCTACCATTCTCAGACTGATGGCCAGACCGAGGTCGTCAATCGCAGCTTGGGTAATCTTCTTCGATGTCTCGTCAGAGAACATATTGCCTCATGGGATCTTATCTTACCCATGGCGGAGTTTGCCTATAATAACTCCGTAAACAGATCAAATGGAAGATCACCATTTGAAGTTGTCACGGGCATTCAGCCACGTCTTCCAATTGACCTGAGTCCTTTACCAGCTGAATCCAGGCCTAGCCAAGAAGCTGAACAATTTGCTCGGCACAAGAAGGACGTTCAAGATGAGGTCCGTCGGCAGATTGCCAAAAACAATGACAATTACAAACAGCACGTGGACACTCGCAGGCTCCATGTTGAATTGAATGAAGGAGACATGGTCATGGTGCGAATCAAGCCCGAACAGTTTCCCACGGGCACTTACAAAAAGCTCTATCCGAGAAGTGCAGGTCTGTTCAAGATTTTGAAGAAAATAAGCTCCAATGCCTATGTGCTCGACCTTCCGTCAGACATGAATATCAGTTCTACATTCAATGTTGAGGATCTCACAATTTATCATGGGCATTATCAAGATGAATCGTTTGAATAGCACAATATCTGGCTTCCCATAGTTCCAGTTCCTCGGGAGGAAATTGAAGATGTCTATGATGACCAGCTCGTGTCAACAAAAACTGGCCGGTATCACAAGTTTTTGGTCAAGTGGAAAGGAAAACCATTTTCTGAAGCTACATGGATCGCCGCCACAGATTTTCAGCAATTCAACCTGGATTTGTACGAGAGGTACCAAGCTGATAACTCGCCGGAGTTGAGTTTCTCCAAGCCGGGGGAAAGCTAATGCAGGCCAGACCAATGGGCCCTGTTTGAAAGTTTATTCAAGAAGACCCAAGTCCAAAGCCCATAAGTAAAGAAATTTCCAAGATTTCTATTGTCAGTTTCCTATTCTAATAAGATTTCTAGAATTAGTAGATTTCTTAGAGTTGAGTGATTATTGTAATTAGGTAGTTTCTAAATTTCCCTAGGTTCTTCAAATTAAGTAGTTTCTTTTTTAGTAGGAACTGGTTGCTAAATTCTTGCTTAGACCTTATTATATAAGGATGTAATCCCTTCTCTTGGGAAATACAAAAATTAATAAGAATTTGAGTTTATTCATCGTGAGATTTTCTCTTGTCTGTGGTGTGAGACCAAGACTCCCTATCCAAGCCGTTTGGCTTGAGGAATAGCCCGTTGGTTACCCTCCTTTTCCCCTGCGCTGCTTCACCTCTCTAGGATGTTCCTATGAAGATAATCAGGACCCTAGATCTGAATCTTTCCGGACAACCTCTCTTTGATGAGCTTTGAATGCTCAAGGATCTTCCTATGAAGGTTTAGAGAGAGTGGAAGATGGTTTGAAGGCTTGAAAGTGATGTTATTGCTTAGGCACAAATTCTCTCAGAAAAACTCTTCTTTTCCTATGAAAAAATTTGGATCCGAAATCATATATTTATAGATTTCGTGCTTCGGTCAACTGAGCTCTAGATTCAGTTGCCCAAAGGTCCAAAATAGGTAAGCACAACAAAGCACAATGGCTAGTTTGACCAAATTTGGAACTGGTTCGGTTGCTCGAAGTTCGGTTGCCCGAGACCTTCAGAGCGCCAAAAATGAAGGTCTTTGGGCCAATGAAAGGGGTCTTTGGTCCACCGAGGATTCAGCTCAGGCACCCGAACTTATTGGCCAAAAACCATTAAAAAATCCATTCTGGACGGGCCACCGAGGGAAATGTTTGGGCAACCGAAGGGGTTCTTCGGTTTGCTGAACCCTGTGGCTGGGTTGCCGAACTCCCTAATAAGTCTTCAAATCAATGGCCTTCTCTAGTCAACATAGTCCATAAGTTTTTACTAGTTTGCTTAAGAGTCTTAGTGCTTGTTTCTTGGAATTACTAAGGTCTTAGTTTAGCTTAAAGGTTAGCACATATTGAGATATGATTTGAGTAACTTAGTTCCATAACTTGGTCTTCTGGACTTGAAAATTGATCTGACTTGAGTGGCATCCAGAGGCTTGGTTACGGACTCGCCACGGAATTGACAACCAAAGGTAAGTGTAGATTTTGCTTGGCTCTAACAAAATGTGTTTAGATGGTTAGGATTAGTTCTAGGGTTATCTACTTTTCTTTTATAATGATGTAATGCCTCTTTTGCTTCATTAGTTCTAGGGTTATCTGCTTCCCAGTACCCAACACAATTACTCTCTCATGTCGTGCTTGACATGGTACTCTAATGGATTTGAAATTCCAGGTATCATAGACTGTAGCATTCCACAAGTTAGCCTTAAATATGATTAGTATGATAAAAACATACATTCTTTCTGGTGTTCAACATTTTACAATTTTACTATACGCAAGGCTCATTACATGCTTCAGTGATTTGATTGTCTATTTTCTAGGAAGCACGGACACCTCTCCGGGGCCGTCGTGTCTGTGTCGGACACATGTCGGACATGGACACGCTTCGGACACGCTCGGACACGTGTCGAACACGCTAAAAAGAGTATCCTATTTATTGTTTTATATTTTATATTCCGGACACGTTGGGGACACGCTGGCTTCTTTTAATTGGAAAAAAAAAAAGAAAAAAAAAGAAAAGCAAACGGGGCTGTTTGTAAAAAGTCATAACTTAAGAGGAAAAGGGGGATCTTTTAATTCGTCCATCCAACTCCAGCCTTAAATGAAAGAGAAAAAAAACCCCATTCGTTCGTCCAGCCCTAAACGAAAGAGAAAAAACCTCATTCGTCCGTCCAGTCCTAACGAAAAAAGAAGAAAAAGAAGATATGCTATGTCGGCGTGTCCGTGTCCATGTATATGATTAGATATGATTAGATTTATTATTATTATTATTATTATTATTATTATCATTAAATATTAATGTGTCCCCGACGTGTCCGTGTCCTACTTTTTGGAGAAATGCCGTGTCCGTGTCGTGTCGTGTCCGTGTCCCGTGTCCGTGTCCATGCTTCTTAGTCTATTTTCTTCTTACCCACTTTATGTACACTTTTTCATAGGTAATATTGAGGGGCACATCTAGAGAAGAACTAAAGAAGGTTAAGCACGTGGTTCAATATGCAGTCTTTGCAGCTTATCATTTATCCCTTGAAACCTCCTTCCTTGTAGACGAGGGTGCAAGTCTGCCGAAGATGCCGCTGAAGTCTCCAATTGTAACACCAGACAAGCCGGTGAATTCTGATAGTGCTGTTTCAATTATTCCACATAAAGTCATGCCCACCAGCAGCCAGAAAATAGAATATGATAGAGTTGGTATGGGAAACAAGCTTGGGAGCTCATACATTTCAACTCAAAATGAGGGAAGTCTGCTGATGGATTCAGGACCTAAAGACTGGGGACCTTCAACCGAGCATCATAATCCTGGTCCTGTGTCTGCCATCTTCCCTGCTTCAGTAAATTCTGATCCCAGACTGGTGAGTTCTGCTCAAGCCACTGCAGATATGGTCCCATATGTTGGCCTGAGGTTGGACCCTTCTATGCTTCCTGCAGATGTTAGGACCCATGATGAACCTGTAATATTGGGAAATCCAGTAGAGGAAGGAGCATTAGGAAATTTAAGCCAGCCTGGAGCGGCTCATGAACAGGCAGAAGCCTACAAGTTTGATGATAATGAGGTCTCCATTGAGTACTTCTCAGCTGCTGACAATCACCAAAGCATCTTGGTTTCCTTGTCAAGCAGTTGTGTACTGAAAGGAACAGTATGTGAACGCTCTCAACTATTTCGGATCAAGTTCTATGGCAGCTTTGATAAGCCACTAGGAAAGTTTCTTCGGGATGACTTGTTTGATCAGGTATTACTCTGTTTATTCAATTTTTGAATAACTTAGTTCTGCTACTTCTGCAGGTTTTTTTAAATAAGAACTCGTATGATTTTGATCAGAGAATATTGTTTTTTTGTAATACCACTGGACGTTGAGATTGTTAATGTGGACCTCCTGTTTTGGTGATCCCAGAGTGTTGATATTATCAATGAACCTCCAAGTGATTGAACCATGCTTCAGAATTTGCACTGGTTGTAAAATCCTAGCCATTCGTTTGGCCTCGAACGATGACCATTGTTGTATTTTATATTTAGCTGTTTCTGTGCAGATCATCGGCTGATGAGATAGTATTTTCTAATCATGGTTAAATGTTGAAAACTTGAAATGGCTTACAGTGTAGTCATTACGTAAAATGATTAGGATTACAAACTGTTATCCTCAGGAGCACAATTGAAGGCCTGGAGACAGATACAATCATTTCTGATCTCAAGGATGATATAATTCCTCATGTCATATTATGTATTGATTTGATTGACCTTTTTTTTTCAGAGATCATGCTGCCGGACTTGCAATGAGCCAGCAGAAGCCCATGTTAGGTGCTATACTCACCAGCAGGGTAGTCTTACAATACGTGTCAGATGCCTTTCCTCTTTGAAGCTATCTGGGGAACGTGATGGTAAAATATGGATGTGGCACCGGTGCCTCAAGTGTGCCCGTAAGGATGGAGTTCCGCCTGCAACACGAAGAGTGGTTATGTCAGATGCTGCATGGGGACTTTCTTTTGGAAAATTTTTGGAGCTTAGCTTCTCAAATCATGCGACCGCTAATCGTGTTGCAACTTGTGGTCATTCTCTACAGAAAGATTGTCTTCGTTACTATGGGTATTCTTACAATGCGGCTCTCTTTGATATTTACCTTAATCTCATCCTCTTATTGCTAATGTTTTATTGATCCTCCAACAGGTTTGGCAGCATGGTTGCCATTTTTCGTTATTCTCCCATTGAAATTCTTTCAGTTAACTTGCCACCATCAGTGCTGGAGTTTAATCAGCAGATTCAACAAGCTTGGGTCAAAAGAGAGGCCACAGAGGTATTAATATTAAATTCAATTTCCAGTGCAATAGAGGGTCATATCTTTCTTGTCAGAATCCTATTATTTGTAATTTGAATCGTATGATTCGTATTGAATCCTAAGGAAACCGATTCATATTTAATGGGCAGATTCAACAAGCTTGTGTCAAAAGGGAGCCCACAGAAGTATTAATATAAAATTCAATTTCCAGTGCAATTGAGGGTCATATCATTGTTGTCAGAATCCTAAGGAAACTGATTCATATTGAGTCCTAAGGAAAACGATATGTATCTATGCAATGAATTCTATATCGAGATGAATCTTAAGATTCAATACTTGTTTCATCAAATCTTACAATTCGAGTGATTCAGCTGAGTGAGATCAGGAATAGCCAAGAGGTTAATATTAGAAATCTTGTACCCTTCATTTCCTCTCTTTTTTCCTCTCTCTCTCTCTTTTTTTTTTATTGTTAGCACTTTTATCTTTCAAAGGTTATTTAGCAGATAATGAAACTTATTAAGAATTTTTGCGATTTTGGGAATGTTTTAGAGATGAATATGGAACAAGCGTTTGCCTAAAGCGTTTGATTGTTCATGTGGGGTTTGTCCATTATAATAATAATAATAATAATAATAATAATAATAATAATAATAATAATAATAATTATTATTATTATTATGGTTTTCTCTTCATGAACACTTTTTCAACTTTAGGAGACATCTTAACATGTAAGATTGATGATTTGGATTTTAATTTTTAGTTAAAGAGAACAAGACCTATTGCAACTTGCTTATTTTTCCTAATAACATTGATACCTTAAACATATTTAACTATTTATACATATCATTTATTGATTATTATAATGTTAACGATGTTCTACTTATTACTGTATTACAGTCTTATTTTGTCAATGTATTTATGTTGCTATAGATGAAAAATGGATAGATTATGAATAACTGCTTTTTTTTTTTAATATTTTAATCATTTCGTCATTTTTATAAGAAAAATAAAAAACCATACGATCATGATTCAATTTAAAAAAACAAAACCTACGATCCACGATTAGATTTGATTCAGTTCATATCCTTGAACTATTTGCAATACCATTTCAATTTTCGGAACAATGGGTCATAAAACTATGCAAGCGTGCTTCTAATTAGGTGCATTTTGCACAGTGAGAAAATGCACGCCTGGTTTGTATGCACACCATGTTTGAGATTCTATGCTATTTTCTCACAAATATGACTAAGATTCGTTAAAAATACAGTCTCCAACATCATCAAATTCCATTATACTTTATTAAGCTGAAGGGTTTTTGGATTGAATTTTGATTGTCGGTTACGATTCTGACTCGGGGTTTAAAATAATGGGCGTTACGAACCGTTACTGTTTCGTGTTTTGTAACGGCCCCTGCCATTACGATATTTGCCTTATAACGGTAATGTTATGGTTAAGCTAAAAAAATCGCCAAAATAACGGTCCATATCGGCCAATATTTTCAAACTATCGGTCTAGACTAATATATCGGCCGATATGGGTCAATACCAGTTGCAGAAGAGGGGAAAAAAGGAAAAAAAAAAAACACAGAACTATGGAAAAGAGGTAGTTGCAGAAAAAAGAAAAGCAAACAGAGAAGAGGAGGGGGGAGAGAAAGGGAGGGAGAGGAGTATCCCAGCCACCGCCTGCTGCTGATGTTGCGACTGCCTCCCACCGCTCCTGCCACACCCACTGCTCCTGCCACACCCACCGCTCGCTGCCGCCGCCTGCCTCCACTTTCTTCTTCTTTCCTCTCCTCCTCCGCCGCTGCCCGCCTCCACTTGCTTCTTCTTTCCTCTCCTCCTCCTCCTTTCCTCTCTTTCCCTCTTCCTCTTGCTCTCCTTTTCTTCTTTCTTTCTCTCCTTTTCTTTTCCCTTTCCCTCTCTGTTTCTGTTTCGATCCAGAATCTGAAAAGGAGCCAAATTCCCCCTTTTAGAAGAATCATAAGCTTATGGTGTGAAGCTGCCACACGATTTCTTTCTGATTTCTTTAAGGTTTTTATTTTAACGATGGCCCCCTATTCTCTAATTCTCTCTCTATATAAAACATCTATGTCTCGCATTGGATCCTTTTTTTTTATTTTTATTGATGGCTCCATTTCACTTTTTTTTTTTTTTTTTTTTTTTAATATAATCCTTAAAACACCGAAATAAAATTGAAACCCACTAAAAAGATGGTCTCTCATCGTAATGGGCCCTTTGCAAAGTTTATTACAATAAGAGTTAGACCCACTATCATATTGATCACACATCAAAAAGTGGGCCCCATTGTTATAATGATCATTAATAAAATATACAAATAAAGCATTAAGAAATTCAAGCATATCATAATGCTCGTTCCAATAGTGGGCCGAGCCTATTAGAGTTAAATTGGTTTCTACCAACTGTCCATCCAAAGTTATTAAATGGACAACAAGCATAGTTTTAATTTTATCATCAATAAATTAATAATATTTGATCATGAAAACATTTGATGAACTTGATTTCATGTAAAGGTTAGATCTTGAAATCTTATTTCTAATATGAATCATTCGAATAATGTGACATGGTACATTTGATGGTGGGAACCATTGCGGTTAGAGTGAGACCTTTACATAGCTAAGATAAATTGTTATAATTATTTCTGAGTGATTTGGATTTTGAATATGAAATGCATTGATGTATCTATAAATTATGAGGATAGGGAATTTTTTTTTTTTAAAACATAGGATATTTAACAATCAAAGATAAACCAATAGCAATACCGGATGGTATGACTTAGGGGGGCCGTTATTTTTCTTTAAAGTGTGTACTAATGGAAAAAAATTTGTTTTCCATCATTTTGTAATATTCTGGGTTTTCTGAATGTTTGTTCTGATTTTTTTGGGGTCGAATAAAAATTCGCACAACGATGATCGCGAACCGCGACACGCTATGATGCCCGGATACGGACACGGGTACGGATACGGGACACGGGAACGAGCGTCTGATACGTCAACTTCAATATTTTAGGATACGGATACGGGTACGGCATTCCTAAAAATATATAAATATAAATATTTAATTGGGAGTTTATTTTAAACATATGGGTTTTGACTTTTCAGTATTAAAATAAAATAAAGGGGGGCTGATGTAAAAATAGACATACATGTAAAGTGGCTTTTGACATGATGTTAAGTGTTGTCAATGTCAATACTCAAAACCGATGAAAAGTGCACCGAATTTTGAGCCATGTTGTCTTAAAACAAAAGAAAAGGGGCTAAATGTAAAACTGAAATATAAAGGGTCCGTTGCCCCTTTCATTGTCGACCACAGAAATTAATAGCGATGGGGAGAGGATGGAAAAAGAAAGAAAACGGAAGAAGAAGACACAAAAGAAGCTGGAGGAGGAGCAGCAGCAGCACCAGTTGTGTAGCAGCAGGTGGCGGCAGCAGTAGTTGAGCAGCGTGCAGCGGCAGCATCAAGCAGCAGCAGCCTTTGTCCAGAACCGGTAAGCCGCCTCCGCCTTCTCCTCCTTGTCGTCATCTTCTTTTTTTCCTTTTGGTCGCATGAAAGGTGTTGATGAAATTGTTGCAGGAAAGGGGGAAAAGTGTTAGGGTTTTTTTTTTTTTATTGCCTTTTGAAATTATAACAAAATCACATGAAAGGCAATTACAAGATTTGGGATGAAATTCGATGTTTCGTCCAATTTCAAAAGAATCCATTCAATTTCGGTTTTTTTTTTTTCATAAAAGATGAGACAACCGTATCCGCATGGTAACCCAGCCGTATCTTGCCATATCCCGTACCTGGATCCGTATCGGACCGTATCGGTACGGGTACCACAGGGGAAATGGCGTATCCGGGTATCATAGGCGACATGATGACTGCGAACTGTGATGCGATGCGATGACCGCGACTGCGATTTTAAACCATGTTTTACCTACAGTTATCCCTCTTTGTTAAAATGTTTCGCATTTTCTCCCTGTAACTACCCACTCATATCCTAATCTCTCATCAAACCACCCAATACTCTCCACTTTATTTCTACTTTTTCCTTTTTTCTCTTTTTTTTTTTATTTTTAATTCTCTTGCTCCACCCCATCTATTCTGCTCCCTTTCTCTCCATTTTTTTTATAATTTATTCAACTTAATGGATGAAAAGAGTAAATCCACATAACCTTTTTAATGTACAAATATTTAATTTATAATGCATGGATATATCATGCTGAGCACGGGTGGTTGTGCTAGTCAAACTTTTATACCAGTAATTTTATGAAAATTCTCAAACATTGAGAATAATTCATTATGAGGTTTCATGAGTGTGCATCTAGTAGCATCATCGGTAAAAGTAAAAAAAAATATCGATTTCCTTGAACAAAAGTAAGAGAAGCATACCAAATACCAGTGTGAAAGAACTCAAAACGAATATCTCTTTTCATTTTCTTATAGATAAATATTAAAATAGTTCTTTGCAAACCGACATGAATCACAGTTAAGTTCCCTTACATTACTCCTAATATCCAATAAAGGAAAATCATTCTTACAACTTTGAGGAGGTCTGTAGTTAAGCTAAACTCTTTCCAAACCTGCTTATGATTATAAATCTGTTGTTCATCCTTGCATATCTTCAATATATATAGACCATTGATCTCACGGCCAAGGATGAAAATAGCGGCTATGCCCGCCGCCAAAACGCTACGAAGCGGGCGATACGTACCGTAGCGGTGCGATTTGAAAAAATCGCCAAAAAAATCTGAAAAAATTCTAGAAAATCCAGAAAATTGTAAAATGAAAGAAAATGTATATATATATATATTTTTTGCAAAAGTAACTAAGGTAAGGGGGCGTAGCGGTCCCCTCACTGTATGAGGTCTTGTATCGCTGTATAAATAGAAAATAATAGTAATGATCATTTTTTTCACATGTGTTCATGTTGCTTAGTTATACTAACTTAGAAACTAATGAAAGGCTTATAAAAGAAAAAACCATGTCATGAAGTCAAGACTTAAGAGTACCTAGAGAAAAAAAATACATCTACCAAAGGGGGTGTCTAATAGGATGTAATCAGAGAAGAATCATTGAGAAGAACTCTCTATATCGACTGTAATTCGGCGAGATCATATGCTTTTTGGTGTTCTTTTAAACATAAAAGGGTAGAAGAGTTGTGTAGAAATGCTATTTGGAGAGAAGAAGAAAAGAAATAAGTCTTATTATGCATTTAAAAAAAAAATTGGAAAGTAGGAATTTTTCTCACTCCGTAGCAGCCCTGTAGCACCCGTAGCGGTCCCGTAGCGTAGCAGCCGCTATTTTCATCCATGCTCACGGCCACCACCAATTATCAGTCTTCTCTTCAAATCTCGGAATAGATAATTAGATGGAAAGAAATTGATGTAGGCTAGACTACTGGGCCCCGCTTTAAAGTTCATGCCAAAAGGCCCGATTGCAACAAGTCCCAGTGAAGGGAAATTCTCCGACGACACTGCCTTGTTTAGCAATATCCAGAAGGCTTCTTAGATTTCCTAGTTTAAGTACTTACTATGATAATTAGATAGTTTCTATTTTATTAAAATCTGGTTTCCAAATTACAGATTATGCTGAACTATATAAGAGATGTAATCCCTTCTCATTGGGATAGATTACAATTGAATTGAAGTTGAGTTTTCCCCATCATGAGTTGTTTCTTGTCTTTGGTGTGAGACCTAGATATCCTACCCTAAGCCCTTTGGCTTGGAGAGTAGCCCGTTGGCTATTCTTCCCCACACGTGCTGTGTTAGAAATTAACAAAAAAATTATGGATTTTTGTGAGAACTTACAAAAACAAGATCAAACGAAAACTGGGGAACATATAAAATTGCAGAAAACTCAGCTAAACATTAATGGATGCTTCCCTTGCTACTTGTGTGAAGATACCATTAGAAATTCTACTGCTCCCATGTGTGAATGAGAACACATACCTGTCACGTTGTGGATGGCACCTTAGTGACCAGGTAGTAGTAGTAGATGAGAGAAAAAAGCCAATGCAGCTAGACTACTCGATGAAGACGATGTTCCTCCTTCAAATATGTTAAGCCTTTGATGAAGATTAGTAATCTCATCCTTTAAACTTTGCTATTCATCTTTGTTAACTTAATGCTCTTTTGTCACTGGATTTCTCTGACTTGGTTGGTTAAGCAGATGCATTGTGAGATGACCAGCCGATGTCTGTTTCTCCCATAGTGAGTACACTAGAACGTGTCCTGGTCAACATTTGAGGGCCCACCATGGCCTCAACCAACATGATGCAGGACAGGATGAGAAACTAATCTAAATGATGCAAGAGGAGATCAATAGCTAAATTAACAGTAATAATGAACCAAATAAAATCTGATTTAAGACACCATTCCATGCTGAAGTGAAATTAACCAAGTTAATTATGAGAAGGTCCAAGCCTTGTTGCAGTCCTGCAAATTGGGCCCTCAAAGAATTGAGGAAAGGACCAAGTGGAGAGTTAGAACCTCCATGAGGAATGGACCAAGTGGTGTTACTTTGTATACTTATATGTTTTGTTCCCAGTTAATAAAACTCATCTCTATCTTTATTATCAAAAAATAATGTTAAAATGTTAAATTCAGAACTGGAAATAGGAATTAATGGGCTGACAATGGGTTTAAACAGGATGAATTGGGCCCCGAAGTGGGCTGGCCTAGGTGGAATGGGTTGGGCCTGGCTCGGCCAAGTGGGTTTGTGACTAGGTCAGGTTCGACCCACCTGATTTGTGCCTGGTTCTGGTCTGATCAGGCTGGGTTAGGCTCGGAAATGGGTTAGGAAGACTGGTTGGGATGGTTTTGGGATTCTAGAATGGGCTTGGGGCTAGATCTATGGCTGATGGGATCAGATCTACTGGTTTGGGAATGGATGGTTGTGATCGGTTGGTGGACAAGGGGCTGGTTAGAGGATTTGAGAAGGTTTAATGGTGTTGATTGGGATTTGGGTTGTTGAAAAGAACTAAATCTAAGATTCCACTCCACTGGACGAGCAGATCTAGATCTGGATGGGCATGGAAATCTAAGATGGGTCTTGAAAGAACTGGAAAGAGGTGGAGGAGAATACGTGAAAGATGAAGATGGCGTGATATCAATTTCGTAGTCCGAGGATCAAGTCTAAGTGAGTCCGGGTCAAAGTTCCCAACATTGACTGCTGCATTCATTGCAGATCATATGCTATCTCGAGTTTTTTTTTTTTTTTTTTTTGGGAAAAGTCATATTTGGTTATTATTTCCTGATAAACCATTTCTTCCAATTCCAATTAAGGTATTGGGTTTGATTGTTTTGTTTGCATCCCAAAGCATTAGAAGTTAGATTTGAAAATCATGACATGCATTTTTGTGGGATGTCCAAGTACTCAAAATGGTTACGATTGTTACTAATTGGGTAAACCAGAGAAACATTTTACTCCTAGAGTAATGAAACCGAGATTATGACAAGTCAGGGGTTGCATCTTTTGCAGTAGTCAATTTCACCAACTTATGCGTCTTCTACACTGGTTGGTGTAAAAATCCCCAAAAGTTGGCAAAGGGAAGGGGGTGAAAAGTTGGAAAAATCAGTCTCAGCCATGTCATGTGCGAGAGTCACCTGACATGGCACGGTCAACCATGGATGCTCACGGTTGACCGTGGGCCAGGTCCGACAGCCACCCAGTTTAGGTCCGAAAGGAAAAGGACTGCTTCCCTGATCTTTTCCAAATATTTTGAGGACTTGTACACCACCTCTAGGGCCATTGTTTGCCCCGTCTAATGGGCCAATTAGGGGAATTTAATCTCGATTCCTCATGATTTGGCTTCTTCTTTGATGGTGGAATTTCTTCGTATTCTCAGATTAGCGAATGAGGTGGCAGATTTGTTGGTTAAGGGTCAATGGAAGTGGACCATAGTGCTTCTTAGTTTTTATATGTTCCATTTTATTGTAGTCTTGGGGTTTCTTTCTTTTTGTTGTTTGTAGAGAGCATATAATTCTCTTATACTTTCATTCCCCTTTAGTTTTCTCTGATGTTGTTGTCTTTTTATTTCTATCTTTAATAAAATCTACCAGTTACCAATCAAATAAATAAATACATGGGCAGCAAATAATGATGCCGAACAATGTTTTGAATGGAATATCTAGTGGCACAAGAATGACTTTCCTCATGTAGTGCAATAGGAATAGCAAGATCAGATCGATACCATAAGGCATACTTGAATTAGGAACACCTGCTGGTGGTGGGTTCCATTGTAAATAGTGGTCTTCCTTTATCTTTCCTGAAAGAATAAACTTGAAAATCTTAACTTTCCGAAGTGTTTTTTTATTAGTTAAACGATGGCAGTGGAACCAGCAAATTTACTATTGGGGGCCACTATGTAAAAAATATAAAATTCTTGTGGGCCAATATGAAAAATATATAAAATTTGAGTGAGATAGAAGGGGTTTTCTGAAGTTTCAGGGAGGGTCATGGCCACCCCCTGTTTCCCTTAGTTCTGTCTCTATGTAAACTTTCTAAGGATAAAGCAGAACTGAAATCTATCAAAGGCTTTAGATTCCTCTGCTCCCCTTCGCTGGAGAGAAAAAGATCCTGCAAGAGCAATCTTAAGAAGGCTTTTGGTAGAAATCTCATTCAATTATTCCTTACCGTCTTTCTCAATGAGACACAACTTCAAAATAAGCAATAAGAGAGCCCTAGAAACCAATGGCCCAGATTAAAACATCTACATCTTGTCTCATGTAAAACATAAAATAAAACAAAACAAATAAAACAAATAAACCCCAAATAAATGGCTGTCGGCAAAGTGAAAAAGGGCTGCCTTGCACATGGGGATTCATGTGCAAGCCTATGCAAGGGATTTTAAGTTGTGGGTCCCCCGTGCACCCCTCCTCATATACCTATAATTCCAAGCTCTGTAATTCCCATGCCTCCCTTGATAGTCTTCAAGTCTTCATGATAACTCTTTAATTGCTCATTTCCTATCGACCATCCCCGTGTGGGGCCTTCTGCAGGTCCGCCACAGGAGGACTTCAGCACGCCCGGATCAAGATCCAGTGGTGGATCTTTACCCAAAGGCTGATCCAACGGTAGATCTTCCTCATTGTGGTTGATCAAGCCCATGAAAGGTTGATCCAACCACAAAGAAGCCTTATCATCCATTTTCTTCTTGCGCCTCTGGTAGCTTTTGCCATATCTGAAACTGACGTCCCCATCACAACACCACCTTTACAACTGCCATGTCCACCTCCACAGCCATTACCACGTCCACTATTACCATGATTTCACCATCATTAAAAACAATTGCAGATTGAACTTGTGAAATTGACGGAAGATCTAGTCAGAGCATAACCTGCCTACAGATCTCTTTACCCTGCAGAAGAGCAAATATTGTCGTAAGTGCTGGAAGAGGATCTTGATTTAATGCTCAAACAGATTCATATTCTTGACACTGGCCAAAAGTTCGTTATATGTTGATCTTCTATTTCTTTCTCTTGTCCTGCCTGTACAAGTTTATATAATACTAGCTCTCTCCACATATGCCCAAGTCTAGCATAATAGTTCGTTGAGCACATATCTTCTTGTTTAAATTGGGCCTGGTCTTTTGTCAACTGCTAAATTCTTGCATGATTCCTTTTATGTGCATTAGACTTGAAATGGAATCCTAGAACTCTTTTGCTGTCTTAAAATTGTGTAAACTTGCTGCAATTATACTTTCATACAGTTAAGAATCCAAAAAATATTTTATGACTTCCGGTCTAGATATTTTGGATCATCCATAGTGTCTAGGTATGGTTCCAATTATAAATCCTAGTCATCTGGCCCCTTCACTAGCCTACCAAGCAGAATAAGACCACTCTTGATAACTCTTTCCATTGAGAAGTTTAACTATTATTATGGAATTAGGGTTTACATTCCCTAATGATGAGGAACTCTCTCCTGTTATTTTAGATTGCAATTGGAACCCTAGATTTTATTTGGCCAACTCATAATTAGAAATAGAGTCCTTTTGATAACTCAGCAGCCAACTCCAACTATGGATCCAAGGATGTCTAAACATCCAGTAACACATGAACAAAGGGACTGTTATCTTAGGTCATAGATCTCTAACCTTCACAGACTCGATTTAACCATACATGATTGCTGCTCCAAACTGCTGGAAAAACTCCCAAGCTGAAGCTTTTCAAACTGCTGTACCACTTTCAGTAGGGCGCTGGTGTCAGCATTTTGTTGCTAACACCAGCCCCTAACACCTATGATACTCAGATGCAGCGTGGATATGGCAGGGACATGCCATGGACATGCGAGGGACATGGATTTTACACATAAAAAGTGAAGTATCGGATTATATGACATGATACGTTGCCCGTTTTGAAGTATCCGTGCATCATAGCCTAACACCCTATTAACACAAAAACTTGCTTCAAATTCTTATTTTCCTTTGTTCCTCTACGAGTCTTCTCATTGGAATGGCGTGATACCAAATTGGATTTTGGTATCTAAAGATATTTAGGGTTTCATGAAGAAAGGTCCGAAAATGAAATGTAGATAAGAGAAAAGAGAGAAAATGGAAGGGAGAATTTTTGAGAGCAGTAGAATGGTTGTCCAACACTTAATTTGTGAGGGGACTCAGATAATTTTCAGTTGTACGTATATGTCATTTTTATTCATGACATTAATCATCTCTTGCACCATTGTGAAGTGTCCTTAGGTATTTGATGCTATTTCCTCAATGGTTTGGTGGTAGCTTGGAGCTATGGTCCTTTCTATTGTTGTGCATTGGTGCTGTCGTGGCTTGTTCCCTTTGGTAATTAATGGACTATTTGGAAAGAAAGGCATAACAAGATCTTTAAAGTATTAGTAGCGCCTTTAGAGGACATTCTAAATGCGGTGATTGTGGGAATAGGTAAGTGGGCATTGATTAGGACAGAATTTGACAGCCCCAATTTGGATCTCATTCTTTACCAATGGGAGGTGTATCTGATTTGTGGTCCTACGAAGGAAAGGAAGATGTGTTCTTTCCTCCTGTGAAGACCAGTGCGAAGTTCAATGAGATGGGGGCAGCTAAAGGGAAGTTAGGCTGGGCTGGAATTGAAGGTGTTCTTCGTAATAAGTAACATGGGTTTTTTACATTTCTCAACTTTGTTGGGGGTGATCGGGGGTTGGATACTCTTAGCCATTGATAACTGAGGATATATTCTTTAGGGTTCAATAAATGTCAATATCGACTCATTTAATGCTATTCATGGGTCATTCGGGAGAAAGGGTGTGATGCAAGTCCTAGGGTTAGGGCTTGCATGAAAGTGCCAAAGCACAATAGACACTGAAGCGCTTGTCCGAAGACACTTCAAAAGTCTCCGCAGAGACGATAAACTAGGACGCACCTCAATGGGGAAAACCCAAAAATAAACTCATTTAATCATCCTAAGGCTTTCGTCCACGACCCACAAATTTATACCATAAAAAATGGGTGCACAGTCAATCCAATGGTCTAGTCCATTCGGATGGGTACAAACCTAGAGGGGTCCGGGACTATTAATGAGCGTATGTGTGTGGTCCATTTAGATGGACCATTAGGTGGCCCCCACTATGAGGTGTTCACGGGTGTGCACCCAAAAAAAAGGTTTGCCCTGATAACTGGTGTGCGTGCATGTAGGGCTTTTTCACCTGCGCACTTGTGCGCAACTTGTTGTGGGGCCCACCTGGGGTACTACCAATCAATGGAAATTGAAATATCTGGATGGGCCCTACCTCTTTATGAAATTTGAGGCCCATCAGGTCATCCATCCTAACCCCTTCGTGGCCGCTAAGTTCAATGGTTTTATATCAAAAAGAAAAAAATGGATGGCCGATCCAATGTTGTTGTCCATTCGAATTAGTGTAAAAGAAAAATGGGATATGGGTCCAATGGGCCTCTCCCTCCCTTACTCTTATAGGAGCATTTCTCTTCCATATATAACTTAATTCTTATATCATCGTCATTTTCTGCAACCATATCCCCTATGGCTGGATTTGTGCTACTTTTAGAAAATTAGACTCTAGAAATTTGGTAGGCATCCACATTTTTTGTCATCATCATGTCTCTCAGGGTTTAAAAAATCGGCCGAGTTCGAATCGACTCGAACTCGGCACATACCGAGTTGGGCCTTATGGGACTCGGACTCGAAATCATGTGACTTAGCTGGGTCACATGGGACTCGGCCATTCGACCATAGGACTGCCCCTCCGACTAGTTTTCCAACTTGGTCGAGTCCCATGAGACTTGTCCGAGTCGAGTCGGACTCAGCCATGGCTGAGTCAGGTCTCGAGTCGGATTTTTTAAACCTTGGTCTGTCTGTTTGATGCAGCCTTCCTTTCTCTTGGCTTGTGACCAGCACATGCCAAAGACATGACCCATGGCTAAGGGAAAATTGTAGCAAAACAGTGGAACATGTCATGAAAGGGAGCATTGGATGGTCCTTTGCAGTGTTTGGCATGATTGTTTTGAAGAAGTGGCTTCAATGCAACCCCCCTTCTTAATCCATTTATGCGCTTCACTAGCGGTGCACATGGGCGGTTCGGATTGGTTTAGAGGGGAAACCATCAACCAAACCAAACCCATTGGTTTTCTATTTTTCCAAACCGAACCGAACCGCCCATGTGCTTAAACCGAACCGAACCGAACCGATACCTTTTCTTGTTTTTGTTATTTTTTTCACAAAAAATTGCAGTTCAAACTTGGTCCATCAAATGGAATGAGGAGAATATATTTCATAATTCGTTTCAACCAAGGAAGCATACATCAAACAATGGATGAACTCTTTCCATCCATCATCCGATTGCGTGATTGAATGGACTAGGCCAGGTTCAGCCAACTTTTCAGGACAATGATTTGAAGCAATTCAAATTTTCTGGTAAAATACACCAACAAAATGGTCCTTTGCATAAAACCTGGACTAGACTGCATTGCTTGATCCAGACCAATGAATTCAACACGAAGGGTACTAGTTTTTTTTTTTTTTTTTCACTTTCTCTTAGGTTAGACCAAACCCCTCGGCAACGCTACTAAAAACCCAATAATGCACACTTCTTGTAGAACTTTCATCAAACATATAACATAAGCACTTCCCTTAACGCCAAAATAGTTAAAACTCAATACTCAAGTTAATACATACGGTCGGTTCAGTTTAGGCGGTTAACTGTGGGTTCAAACCAATAACCGACCGATGTAAGGTGGTTTCTATGATTTTCAAACCATTGACCAAACTGATCTATATAAAACCAATCCGAACCGCCCGGTTTAGTCGGTTCGATCCGGTTTTGCGGTGATACTGGATTTTTTGTGCAGCCCTACGCTTCACTAATTAGATGACACACATATAGAACTCATTAAGCCAAGTTGGATGAGATTAGGCTTTCATGATGATTATGTATATAAATATAATGCAAAATTTCATATTAGAACCGGCCTCACATTTTGAATGTGGGAACCTGTCTGGCACTTATTTGTCTGCTGTTTTTATTTACAGATTTCCAAGAAAATGGAACTATTACATGCAGAGGTAGTTGCTGTACTTCAAAGCATTGAACAGAGAATGTCATCTTCTGGATACGAACGTTCAATAATGAGTGATTTCTGTGATTACATCACTGAGCTGAAAGAGATGCTAAAGAGGGAAAGAAATGAATACAGTGTAAGTAACATCATCATTGTTTAACACAGTCCTGAACCCCGTGACGGCTAATGCCGTATCATTATGTAACAGCTGTTATAAAGGCTCATACCGTTATATCGGTTGGTGTCATCCCCACCCCCCTCTTTCCAATTCTGAAAATTCCAAGACACTTTTAAAGGCTTTTAAGGGATTTTTAGATGTGAAAAAAAAAAAAAAAAGGATCTTCTACTGCATATGATTTAGTTTTTATGTGTTTTATTGTGGTACCATTATATTCACTAATGATAATGATGACTACCGAACTGGTACGTAACGGGTGAAATTATTATGTAAAGGCCATTATTTGAACCATAATCATTAGTGTTTGATCTTTCATTTGCTGATCATTGCTTTGGTCTTTTATTTGGTCAATAATGACAAACCAAATCCATATCCTGCTTTGTTACACCTGAGTTGCCGCATTTAATTATATGTTATGCTCCTCGTTGACATGTTTATAGGTCTTGCTACAACCAGCCACCATTGAGAATTGGCAACCAGGTTTGCCTGCAGTCAACCTTTTCCAACTTAATCGCTTGAGATGTTGCCTACTTATTGACTTTTATACATGGGATCGTCATCTCCAGCTGTTGGATTCTTGTCTTAAAACAAAGAGTCCTATCTCCAGGTGTAATCCATCTCTGCCTGTCAATGCTATGTTTGCGACGCTGAAAGACTGGAGAAGCGAATCATTTCATATGGATGACGGTCTTGGCTGCACTCGAGAAGAAAATAGCATGAAGTCTTCAACCTTGTTGGACAATCCTGAAGATCTTATAAAGTTGAAGCGACAGGAAGATTTTAATATCCAATCTCTGGAGGCTGGCTCTAACGACGTTATCAAAAAGGACTTATCATTGAGCGTTGAGCCTTATATGGGTCGAGAGGGTTTTGAATTAACCTCTGATGATCATAAGAAATGTGGTGAAAGGGACTGTGATGGTGAGGTTCCAATCGGGAGGACCATCTCAGAGAGCCTCTCATCACCTGGTCCCAGCCTCTCTGATAAAATAGATTTGGCATGGACTGGCACAGGTCAATCATCAAAAGCTCAATTCCTTCATGGTTCTCAATCTGATGGATTGGAAGGCAATGCAGTAGGCATTATAAGTCAGATGGAAAATGTAGCTTTAAGAAAAGTCATGTCCCCAGTGAGAGTGTATTCTTTTGATTCTGCATTGAGGTTCCAGGAAAAAACCCGAAGACAGTCGTCTCCTGCTGCCTCTATGCATTTGTCTGCCGCAAAGTCGTTCCATGCCTATGGGGATTTCAGCAGCATGGTTCGTGATCCGACTCCTAACATGCTAAGGACACACTCTCTGACATCGCCAAGGGCCACACAGATACTAAATTTCATTTCTGGGTACTTGCCTACGTTCATCTCATCAACATCTAGAATGCTTAGTGAAGGGGTTCGGCTGCTCCTTCCTGAAATGGATGAGAGTAATGTTGTTATTGCAGTTTATGACAATGAACCCACCAGCATAATATCATATGCCCTCAGCTCTAAGGAATATCAAAATTTCATTGCTGATAAATTGGATGAGCAAGGCTGGAATGAGAATGACAGCACTCGAGAAGATGATCCTAGCATTCTTGCGGGCTACCGTGTGGCAGTTTCTTTGTCAGTTTTACAGACATTGAGCTCAGTGGATTCAGATGATATCCAGTCTAGAAGTTATGGTTCTGATGAAGTATCTTCTTCAAGAAGCAGCCTCTTTTCAGACGTGAAAAAGTCTCATCATGTTAGAGTCTCTTTTGCTGATGAATCGTCTTCTCCAGCAGGCAAAGTGAAGTTTTCTGTGACCTGTTACTTTGCAAAGCAGTTTGATGCTCTTAGGAAAAAATGCTGTCCAAGTGAAGTGGATTTCCTGTCTTCTTTAGGCCGTTGTAAGAGATGGAGTGCACAAGGAGGAAAAAGCAATGTGTATTTCGCGAAGACGCTAGATGAGAGGTTCATCATAAAGCAAGTCACAAAAACAGAATTGGAGTCATTTGAGGAATTTGCTCCTGAGTACTTCAAGTATTTGATGCATTCTCTAAGTTCAGGAAGCCCCACATGCCTCGCTAAAGTTCTTGGTATTTATCAGGTCAGCATTGTTTAGTCTCTCTTCTGTGAATCATGCATGCATTTTTTTATTGTTACTAATTAATCTTTTTGTAAGTTTTAACATCAGGTCACTGTCAAACCTTTGAAAGGTGGAAAGGACATAAAGATGGATTTGATGGTAATGGAGAATCTTTTTTTTGGGAGAAGTATCTCAAGGGTTTACGACCTCAAGGGCTCAGTCCGTGCCCGTTACAACCCAGATACAACTGGGAGCAACAAAGTTCTATTGGATTTGAATCTGCTTGAGGCACTGCGAACGAAGCCAATATTTTTAGGAAGCAAGGCGAAGCGAAGATTGGAGCGAGCAATATGGAATGATACCTCATTTTTGGCGGTATGTTACTTTATGGGGGCACTATTGATTTAGTTATGGATTTCTTCTATTTTTATATCGAGTACTATTATTAAGATAATTTCTTGTTTCCCGTATTATTATCACAATTTTGCTGTCAGTATATTTACTGCTTTTGTCGTCTTTGCAGTCAGTTGATGTCATGGATTATTCATTGCTGGTTGGCGTGGATGAGGAACACAAGGAACTAGTTTTGGGTATCATTGATTTCATGAGACAGTATACATGGGATAAGCAGTTGGAGACATGGGTGAAAGCATCTGGTATTCTCGGGGGCCCAAAAAGGGAATCACCCACTGTCATTTCTCCAAAGGAGTACAAGAAGAGGTTTAGGAAAGCAATGACAACATACTTCCTCACAGTTCCAGATCAGTGGTCTTCATGAGCAATCTCTGGCCATTAGGGCATGACTTGGGATTATAATCAAGAGGAATGAAACAAAGAAGGTGCAATTCCATTGTCCTTGTTTATGTGATACTATGTGATTAATAATAATGTCATTGGTTTATACTTTGAAAGATAGATTTCTTTTTTTAGTTTTTAGCATTTGGACAATATTTGATGCTTGGAAATAGGTCTTGATAATGAGAATCAGGTATACGGAGGATTGTCCAATTTACTGAAGGTATAGAAAGAGAGTTTACAAATCAAATCATGTTGGATAACTATTAAAAATAAAGGTTTTTAATGTTTCTTTGGTAGTGAATAACTATTAAAAATCAGAACTATGGAGTTATAGAAGTGTTTAAGGTTTTGTTAATTAATTCTATTAATGCACTTAATGACTTGAGTTGCCCAGAGCATTTAAAATTAACTTCCCCAGATGGATTTGGCTTGGCTGGGGACGAGCGATCCTGCATTGTCCCTGGATGCTGATATAGGTCTTTTGACATCCCTTTTGGGGGACGCATTGGGATTTGTGATGGCTCCTTTTAGATGGTTTGTCTTTTACCCGTTAGATGGGGTGAGGTGGTGGTGGTGGTGGTAATGAACTATAACTAACAAATATGTAGGGTTGCAAATGGATATTCCATTTTCCGATTATTTGGAGTTCTGATTTGGAAAAAAAAAAAAAAAAAGAGTTGGGAACCTATTTTAGGTTATGATTCATAAATGGGTTTGGGTCCGGAATCCAGTTTAGGTTCCGATTAAGAAATATGTCCAGTTCTGGATTCATATTCTGACTAGTGGACCTGGGACCCGGCATATGAGTTTTTGATGTTGCAAACTGTAGCATTTATATTCAACTCTTTTTTGAACATTTTTATGTATAATTTCGGAGGTAGTACACTTTTGATCCTCTAGGTGGACTCAGTTTAGGGACTGGATCCGAGTTTTTCTATCAGAATTGAATATAGAACCAACAAAACAGGCGTTTGGGTCTGGGTACAATATGGATTTGACCTGGGACTGTCCTGTTTGCAACCATACAAATATGCATGGTAATTTTGATGAGGTCTTTGTATCCAGAGTGGTTTGTGACAATGAAGTGACATTTTGTGCAAGAGAGAATTTAGAGAGATTTTATGGATGTCCAGAATGGGGGAGAAAATGCCTCCCGAGTCCCAAATACGTTTTTCTTCATTCATTCTCATCAGAATGATGCCAAACATTCTAGAGTGATTTGCCCTTGTGTCCATGGGCTTCCATGCTTTTGACATGTGCTGATTTTTTTTTAGGCAATGAATGCCTCCAGAACCATTTCCGAATTGTAGCCATAAAGACATATGAAAAACTATGTTTGAGTGGCCTGATAAAGTGAACCTATTAGGGTGGGCTCAGCCAAACTCCACTCTAATTAGCCAACTCAGAAATCACTCTAGAATTTGGTCAGCCGGGAATTTGGTATGAGGCCCAAATATAGATTCTTTTGTCAGCCGTGAATTTGGTATGAGGCCCAAATATCCAAACTTTGTCATAACCACTGATGAATCTCTTTCCACACCTCTTCCATTTGATTCAATCTGTACATTTACTCTTTATGAGATTTAAGGTATTGTAGGATTGGAGATGGCCTGGAATGGGTTATTATGCCCAAAGATGGTGCCCTGCCCTCAAATGCCTGTATCCATCGATGATTTTTTTAGGGTCCATGAGATGGCCTAATGGTTTTCAAGAAATCGATATTGAGTATATGTGAATGTCAGTCTAATCGCGCGTTTTTTCACAGGGCCAGGTGGTTTTTCTGCTATTGGGCTTGTTAGGAACCAGTGTGACAACATCTACACATAGGGCTGTCAAAGGGCCGGGCCGGGCTAGGCCATGGCTGTCCTAACCCTATTCTTAATATATGCAATGCAGGGCCTGGGCAGCCCAGAGCAGGACTCAGTGCCTCAAAATAAGATAACCATTATTTTTTTTTAATTTTTAATTTACATTGTTACCAATAATCTGGTGTCAAACCGAGCGTTATCTTATCTAGCCAAATCGGACAAAGTCATATGTGCTTTGGTGACTTGGGTTTCATACATATGGTTTTATTTATTTTGTCAAAGAAGGAAATTGGTTAAGGAGTAAATCTATTTTCACACATGTCACAGAAATTTCTACGTATGAAACCATTCCTGCAGTTTCTTATATTTAAAAATCTTAAACTATTTACATTCACATACCTTTTTATTGCTTAGCTTTATTTTCAATTTAACACTGATTTGACTATTAAGCATTGTTGGATTTTAGTCACAACTATTAGTTTAGACTTTTAAAACCTGAGAGTTATAATTATATATTTAAAAGGATATTTGGGTTACCCATATCCTTAAAGTTCCAAGCACAAACAAACTACCTCCATGATTTGGTTGGTGCATCTCAAGTGACTCTGTAGATCTATAGAGGAAAAAGTGTATCCTTATTGACGTACACCCCCTTTTGCACTAACAAGAATACATAAAATAATATAAAATGCTACAAAGGAAGAAGTGTATTCTTATTAACGTACACCCCCTTTTGCACTAACAAGAATATATAAAAATAATATAAAATACTAAATAAGAAGCAATGCAACTAGAAGAAAGGAGTTAGAAGCAACCGTGCAACATTTGTTGGTTATGCATTAAGTACAACACATAATTTAAATAATTAAATATAGATGAAATGGACTAAGCATGTATGTATTGATTTTTAGGACATTTTATAATGGGTGGGTGGATATGAGAATGCATTCATATATATATATATATATATATATATATATATATATATATAAAAGAGGCCGATTCCAATTGAGAAATCAGCCTCAATTTATTCAATTGATTTTGACCAACTTTAATATTTGATCTTGACCAACCATTTTCTTTCGTCTCCCCCACTTAATGGATCTCTTCAGCAATGATCTTTTTAATCTTCTTTAAGGCAATAAAATAAAACCCCTGAATATCTCACTCAACGCCTCTCGGCATTGATGAGAAATATAAAACGCGTATTTAATCTCTCACATTGATGCAAAATCCACCACATTCTACAAGTGTTAAAAGACAAAACATATCCTCTTAGTGTTAAAAGACAAAACATATCCTCTAAGTGTTAAAAGACCGAATGTCGCCCCCTTAACTCAAACGATCTCTCTCTGGCAGTCATGCTCCCTTCCTTCAAGTAGTAAAGTACTTTTATTATTTTATAGAGCTTCTCTAAGCCTCTCTCTTTTATTTATTTATTTATTTCATGTTTTTTTTTCAATTGATACTTTATTTTTCTTATCTTTTACTAGGGTCATGGACTCATGGTTATCTAGACATTTGTGTTATTCATAATTGAGAAATCAATATCAATTCAATTCCAATTGACATCAATTGATTTGATGCCCCTTTTAAATAATTGACTCCCAAAACGTCTCCTTATGTCCTCAACCTCCCCACATTAATTATAATTTAAAATTTTGACTCGTGGCATGTCTCTTCAAGTCCTTCCCTCCCTCCAAAGGACTAATTCTAATTGCAAAATCAACATCAATTCAATTCCAATTGACATCAATTGATTTTGACGCTCCCTAAATAATTGACTCCAAAAATGTCTCCTCACATCCTTAACCTCCCCACATTAATTATAATCTAAAATTTTGACTCGTGACATGTCTCTTCCGGTCAAACCACCGCCCCCCCCCCCAACACATACACACACACAAATTATAACCTAATTAAAATTAAGTTAATTGATACTAATGGTAAGTTAATAGAGGCAAAATGGATTGATGTTAGTTTCATAACTCTTCAAAACGGTTATCAAATTTTCCTCTCCCTCTCTCTCTCTCTCTATATATATACATATCTATTTACCTTCCTCTTAAACGTTTTTCCCTCGTTATTACTACAAAACTCGCCCCCAACAGAAAAATATAATATTTTAAATTTAATATAAAAATTTCCTTCTCAATATAAGAGATATAATTTCATATTTTTAATTTCATTTAAAATTTTAAACTTTTTACTTTTTACAATTTTTTATATATTGTGGATATTTATATTAGCACGGGCGTATTTTGCTAGTTTTATTTATACTAAGTGACTGTGATAAGGAGATTTTAGTATATATTTACATATATATATATATATATAAATATTCATGTGCATCCATCCCTCACCATAGGGTGAGAGACACTTACATAATTAGAAATATTCATGTGCAAAAGAGGAAAAACGATATATGATTATATACAGAAAAAGAATGTTCACGTGCAAAGAGGGAAAGCCATGTAAGTGTCCCTCACCCTATGGTATGTATGTATGTATTATATGTATGTATGTATGTATGTGTATATATATATGTATGGTGAGGGATGAGTGCACATGAATATTCTCCTATATAAAATAAATAAAAGTAGGAGGGCTAGGGCCTAGGGTCAAGCTAGGTTAGTATTATCCAAGCCCGGCCTTAGATTTCAAGGCCTACAAAAAGTTGTCCAAGCTTATCCCTAGGGCATTTCCTTAGAAACAAAAGCCCTCCTTTTAACGGCCTTTCGAGGGTTGGGCTGGGCCCCCTTGTCTTACGGCCAGATTTACGGGCATATCTACAGATAAGGAATGTAGAATTTGGACCATCAGACCCTATTTCTCAACTAATTTAGGTTTCATAATTGGTGCATTGATTTCGATTCTGAAACTTGACCTGAGGCAATTAAGTATTTCCACGCGCATAGGGGTGTTCATGGGCCCAGCTGATCAATATCCAGCCCCGAGCCCGGGCCATAAATATCTGGCCCAAGCCCTGCCCACCAAGAATAAGTTGAGCCCGAGCCCAGGTATATTATGTTAAGAATTTTGTATATTGCAATTTGATGGATGCATTATCATTCAAGCATCATTTGATTTACACACTTGCATTGTTTTAAATAAACTTGAAATCTTATTTTATTCATGCATTGCTTTTAAGATTTGTAAAAGTTTCAATTTATGCATGATTTGCTTTTAAAACTTGGATGCATTTGTTTTTGAAAAGAGTTTTAGAAATCAAGCTAGCCTTTGGTTTTAAAGTTTTGAATCATTTTAGGCTTTGTGTTGTTACATGTTTTTAAACCCCTTAGAATGATTTAAAACATGTATTCAAGCTTGGTTTAGTGGCCCAAATAATTCCACAAAGAAAACCTTCAAATATGCAAATGTTGGAATTTGGAGTCCCGGCAGTGTCGCCGGTCGACCGGCGCAGAGGTCCCGGTCGACCGGGAACACTGCAGGCAGAAAGTGGCCTGGCGCACCAACGGTCATATTTCTGACCGTTGTGTGATCCCGGTCGACAGAGACCTGTTTGCAGGTCGACCGAGGACTAGCCGTTGGACACTTTTTGCTATAAATATGAGTTCTTTCCTTTGCCAAAAGTTGGGAATTTTAAGGCCCTCCTTGAGGGGTTTTGAGGCAAATAGAAGGGAAAAGAACTAAGGGATGAAGGGGAGCATTAGGAAAGCTAAAGCTTGGATTAATGAAGTTAAATCTACAAGTAGGCTCTACTTTCCTTAATCATATGTTTTCATGCTTTGTTTTATTTTTGGTAAATCATTTGTAGCATGATAAACTATGTTGTGTTGTATCCTTAACATGTTTTATGTTTTGAATTGATTTATTGTTTTGGATACATCACCATTGATTCAATCCAAGTAGTACTTAATCTTTGGTAAATCTAAGTAGATCATGTTAATGAAAACATCTTTGAAATTAGATGTAACATGATTCATATACTTGGTTGAATCTTTGGTTGTTGTTTTCCAACATAAGAAAATCACTTTCAAAACTATCTTATGTTTTGGATTCAACTTCTTTACAAATCATATGTTTTCATGTTTTGTTTTATCTTTGATAAATCTTTAGTAGCATGTTAACCTATGATGTGTTGTATCCTTAGCATGTTTTATGTTTTGAATTGATTTATTGTTTTGGATACATCACCATTGATTCAATCCAAGTAGTACTTAATCTTTGGTAAATCTAAGTAGATCATGTTAATGGAAACATCTTTGAAATTAGATGTAACATGATTCATATACTTGGTTGAATCTTTGGTTGTTGTTTTCCATCATAAGAAAATCACTTTCAAAACTATCTTATGTTTTGGATTCAACAAACTTTACAAATCATATGTTTTTTGTTTTAAAGTTTCACAACTTGTTTTGCATTGATTGGTCTATCATATTCAAGTTGTATTTATAATTACATATGATTTGTCCCCTAATTTCAATCAAATCTAATCTTATGATTTATGAGCTACATTGTAGATTTGATTGACATCCCTATGCATCACATGTTTAGAGCTAATTCATTTCATACAACTTGTGTATCTTTGACATCATTAACAAGTTGTTACTTTTAACATGTGACTTGCATTCCTTCTTCAATCATAAATGTTTTATGAGCTAAAACTTTCAAAAGCCTTAGGCATACATTCATGAGCTTTCAATTTAAAAATGATTGAGGACATCATACACACATCATGAGCATACATCTTTGCATTCATTTAGTGTGTGTGTGAGTTAGTTTTTCACTTCCATATCCGCCTAATTAAGAGGCATTGTAATGAGCTTAATTGAATCTCCATCAAGTGTATTATAGACACTAACTTAGTGAGATAACCAACCTATGGTTGAAGAGGTTATTGCTTAGCCTATAAAGTCATAGTGTATAGGTTGATGTTGAGCTTTGAAAAACATCATTGTAAAGGTTATTGCTAAGCCTTGAAAAGCATATTGTAAAGGTTATTGCTAAGCCTTGAAAAGCATATTGTAAAGGTTATTGCTTAGCCTATTGAAAAGCATAAATAGTGGAAATCCGGTGGGGTGTTGGTTCACAAGCCGGTAGTGGATGTAGGCATTGAGGCCGAACCACTATAAATCCTTGTGTGATGGTGATTGCTTTGTGGTGATTCTTTTGTTAGCTTCCGCATCTTGTATGATTAATCATCACATGTGACTAGTTTGTTTTAAAGAAGTTAAAATTGGTTATAATTGGTCATAAATGAAGCTCACCCTATTCACCCGCCCCCCTCTAGGGTTCGGATCCCCAGGACTTTACATATTATACTTCATAAATAAAAGGGAATGTTTGTTCAACTCCTCCCTCCTACAAATAAATTATTTTTTCACTTAAACAGAGCATCTCACTCAGGCCAGGCCAGCCCGAGTACTTAAAGTTGAGTGTCAAGTCCGACCCAATCCATGAGCAACCCTACATGCATACTCATGCAAATTCTATTTGAGGAAAGCTAGTCTCCATCATATAAATGAGGGTTTGATGAACTTGCAATAATACTTTCACGCTTTTACTATTCACATTTTACTGATATTGCCTTCCATCAAGTGGCTAGAAAATTTCTGTATGACCTCTCATCATATGCACGGTTGATTTCTGCTAGGCTACTCTTTGTTAGATATACAGTCTAACAAAACTTTTTTATTTTTTTATTTATTTTTATGTCTATGGTGGGGCTACTATAGGTCCCAAGTAACTCCACTTATTCAGGAAATTACTATGCTAAAATTGTTGAAATTAGGCTTAAAAGACAAATTATCAAGTCACCAAACTTACTAAAATCCTATTCGCTTTCCCAGATCGAGGGTCCTGAAATTGAAACACCTGGGTATAGGGTTTGGGTCCAATATCTAAACTTGATTGAAATTCAGCGATAGGTTTGATTGCATGGATGTATATTCAAGGATCAGAATATCTGATGTGTTAGTCATATATAATAAGACTTATTTCTTTTATGTGTGATGAGAACACAACTTTTGCATTACTCATTTTCACATTTTTTTTTATATCAAATAGTCATTCTTATAGTAAGACCAATTCCTATTGAGATAAATCTAGAGACACCTAAATCCCTCTACAACATGCGAATTCATCCTACTTAGGTGATATCTCCGAACCCATTTAAGACTGCATAAGATTTTCTTATATGCCATCAAAATATCCTGAAGTTTGGAATCAATCCCAAAATGCATTCTACAAGACTGAAGTTGCCCGAGTGGTTCAGGACATAGCTTCTCACCCACAGTGGTAGGGATCAACCTCCTGACATTGGCAGAGAACGAGCAGCGGAGTATTCTCAGGCACAACGGAAGGAGTACTCAAGCGAAGCACGATACAAGGATCCTAACGGAGTACACATGGAGTACCCGGGAAGCCTGATGGGCTAATGACTTAGTTTAGCCTGCCTTCTCATTTCACAGCTATAGAAAGCAGCATAATAACAGACTTGAGCCCTGGTCGAGCAATCAATGAGGGATGAGTGCTGTTTTATATTTTTATTGCACTTATGTTTTCTTCTTATTAGTCCCTTTCTATCAATTTCTCCCGTCTCCCATTTATTACATTGGATGTCACCAACTTGACTCTCTCTCTCTCTCTCACACACACATAGCTACGTGGCAGGAGTATAATCTCAGATTTAGGACAGCCAGAGGATTCTAATATAGTACAGGTTCAAGCCTAGCTAATTGGATTTGTATAAATATAAAAGGGTCCCAGAGTAGTTATAAACTCAACTACTCAGTTTGATAAGTGTCTCATCTGTCACCTTAGAATTGAATTAAGATGAGGGACCATCTGCTGGAAAGAAACCCACCAGGAAAATCTATCTAATTCAAGGAATTTTCCTATCCCTTGCCACTTGCTAGAAGAGTTGAAAGTGTGGCTACATGTTTTATTACCAGAGCTACATGCTTTATTACCAGAGACACAGGTTAGGTGCACTCGTGATGCATGTAGCTTTCCTGTGTTTAAATGCATGCGTCGGATCAAGAGGTCCATGGTGGAGCCTTGATAATGAATAATAGATAAAAAGATGGGGCATTTTCAAATGTGACAAAAAATGTAGGCTTATTCCTAATTTTTCTGGGTTTTCCTGATTTCTCTAATTGAGATTTTTTTTTTTTGAAAAGGCCCTTATAAAATTAAAGTTTTGAAAAGATGGAAAACATGAATTATTCTGAAAAGACCCAATTTGGTTGGTGACGTGTGATATAATGAGCTTTATTCAGGTAAGAATCGTCTTCCATAAGGAAGTTGCAGTGCCTGTAGGGCCCACTTGGACCTAGGAGTGACAAAACCTGATCTGCTCATTAACACAACCAGTATTTGACCTAGACTTAATGAACCACATGTGGGTCACAAGTTAAGAATGTGATTGATCTGCACAACCTGTCTGATCCGGGTTAATTGAGCTAACTCAATTTTAGAGTTTTAACTTGGAATGAGGTGAGTTTGTTTGGTCAATTTGCTTTGGGGTTCCAACAGTAAGATTGTATGTTCTCAATTCAGCGGATGATGTGAATAAATTAATTTATTTTAATAATTAATTTATTATTTCATGCTTTATTTATAAGATGAATAGATTTTTATTTGATGTTTGTACATAACTAATACAAAATGACTTGATGGTTCATGAGATGAATTGGAGCTCACAAGTATATTAAATGTGAATAATGTGTGTAAATGAGATTCACATATAGGAAACATGGATCACAACTCTTATATATGAAGTATTTTCATAACCAGTGAAGAGACTGAGCATCTCATCTAAAAATATTGTAGCACCACAACCACTATGAGATAGTGTGGTTTGTCTAAACCATCAGAGTGCAAGACTCTGGATTGTTGTGTTATATAGTACATTGGATGTATTGAAGGGTCATGAGTGGAATGCTCTCATAATTTCTAAGCAATAGGCTTTCAATCCTAAGAGATTAATGGACTCAGATTTCTACTATACATTTACTTTGAGTTACCAATGAGTGAGGCCAACTATAGTTCAACACCTCGGTATCTTGGGTAGATGGTAGTGGGACTGTGTGAACATAAAATTCTTAAGATGGTATCTATCCTCTAAGTAAGAAATATCCTCTTGTAGGAGTTAATGGAATTTATCATTGGTAGGTGCGCACCCGTCTTGAATAAGAGTTAAGCACATAGTATCAATGATCGGTGTGATTAATTGGGTCACAAGGATAATAAAAGATGGGTTCAATTTGGTTGGACAGTTTAATTCCAATGGATCCATGAATATAATTGATGGAGGGGCCTACTTGTAGTAATTGAAAAGTTTAGGGTCTTCTTGTAAATATTCCTGAGACTGGAGTGTAGTTGCATTTATTTAGTGGAGTTATATGCAATAAACTGTGGGTCCGAAGTTCACATGAGATATGGGGTCTAGATGCTTCAGTTGGAGCGAGATCTAAGGAATCCGCTAGTGGTCCCCATACTAGCCCTAAGAAGAGAAAGTTATATTCCAATTGAAACTCTTAAGGAAAGGAGGAGTAGGACACATAAGAGAATTAGAAGTAAGACTTCTAAATATAGTGAGAGTCGAAGTTCTCCAAAACTATAAATATGAGACTTAGGGTTGGATGTCCCATAAGCTATTGCACGCCTAAGAGTAGGACGTCCAACAGGTCTCTCTCCCTCCATCTCTTTCTCCTCTGGTTTCCTTCTTGAGAGCTGATCGTCCCAAAATAGGGTTTGTAAATATAATTTATACCTAGCTATATCTCTACTTGTGAGAGTAAAGATGTTAACCGAGTGTCGTATCCACTGGTACAAAAAGGCTAAGTTGTGTTGGTTCCAAAATTCCAAAACTAATCCTATTAGAAAATGAAATGTTGATTTGATGGGTTTGATTCCTAAATTAGCAAAGTAAAGACAATGTTTGATTCAATTGAAGAAAAGTCGTAGGGTACGAATCCACTCTAACCTCGTAGAATGACGAGTATAGACCTAGGGTTCCACTATCAATGTTTTAAATACTCGTTTTGGTTACAAACCTCCACAGAGTCAATAAATAAGGGATGTGGGTTTAGATCGAGGCATAACCTATCTCTATGGTATAGATTATCTTAAATCTAGCAACACATTCATTCGAGCATCATTATATGATTAGGATTCGAATCTACAAGATTGAAATACTAAAAATAGATATTGCATTAAGAAATATTATCCAATCAATGGATAACATTCATGTCATATAACCAAAAGCGTTCAAAGTAAAACCCTAGAACCTATACATCACCAAAATACAATATTAGGGCTTCATCACAATCCTAAGGTGGCGAGTTAGTTACTCATGGAGAGAGATTGACAAAGAATCCTTGATGAAATCCCCATTAATGCTCATTCCAAAGCTCCAAAACCAGCATCTAGATCTTCTCCCAAGATGTGAATGACCTAAAAACGAGTTTGGCTCGCTTTCTATAGCTTTTGAATCAATTTTCTTTCAAATCGCGTAGGGAGACGGACTTCACCTGTGTTTGGCGTTCGGACACCAGGAGGCAGTAGCCTTGAAAGTGTTGTGTAGGTTCTGGCGTCCGGATGCAAGCTCCTGGCGTTCAAATGCCAGGAGACAGTATGCTCTGATTCTTTATGTTTTGTGCCCATTTCTTCCAGATTTCACTCTTTCCACCTAAAGCACCTATAAACACAAAATTATCACAATTAATGCCAATTAAGATCGTGAGACAGTATAACCAAGTTCTCATTGAGGGGCCTAAATGGTGCATTTAGGTTCTCATCATACCCCCCAACTTACACTTACTAGACCTCGAGCAAAGCTAAAACAAAAGGAAAGACTAACCAAGGCCAGTTTCGTAGGGAGCACGGCTGCACTTAGCAAGTGCAGCAAGCCTTTAAACCTCTAAGTTTCCCCTAGAGGACAAGTTATAGTCGTGTGAGGATTTGCAGTGAATCTACCCACTGTAAGACCCCGTCCCGAGTGACCTTGATTAGTACTAATTAAGTTGTGATTTAGTTCTTAGCGTGTTTAGTGGATTTTGGTTAGGTTGGACTTGTAATAGCTTTTGAAATAGTTTTGGGGAATTTTGATTGCTTTGTGATAGTGGGGCCCTTTGGGGGTTCCTTTTTATGACCTTGCATGCGCTTGAGGATTTATCGGAGATTCTTGTATTCATTGTTTTAATCTTGTTTTATTTGTATTGTTAACCCCTACGACTTTTATGTTGATCCCGTGCTTGTTCGAGATCCCGAAACCCGATTTCCTAGCATTGAGGGCAAAACCGTCATTGTACACTAAATCTATACCCAAAACTTGATATTCCCGAAACTTGCGAAACATATACTTTTTAAAAACTAGATATTTCAGCGATCATTTCTTCCTTATTCGTCGAATTCATCCGAGATCCCGAAAGACATGATTTCAGCCCAAAGAGTGTCTTAAGTAGTGGGACCCATTCTCATTTGCTTATATAAGGAGAACCCATCTTCCTCATTTCCCTTTTTCCAGCACAAAAGGCAGCCTAGGGTTTCTTGTAACCTTTCTCTTCTTCTTCTTACTCTCTCCATCTCAATCTCCTACTAATCTTGCACCAACATCAAAATGGAGGTCATCATTCTCTTCCTCATCTTGAAGGCTATCTTTTGATACCATTTGTTGAGAAACCTATCAACTTTGAGACTTCCTTTGAGCTCACCTTACCCATTTGGAGAACCTACAAGTAAGCAACCTTACCCATCTCTTAGATTTGTATTTCTTTGATCTTGAAGAAGTCCCATTCTCATTATTGTAAGGTTTCCCTTTCTATTTCATTGTTTGACCATGTTTTTGGGGATTTTGTTCATAGCTTGGATCTTTGGCTTGGAAGAGTATAAGAGTTTGATTTCTTTGATTAGAAGACCCAAGGCAAGTGGATGAGTTAATATTATGAGCTTTCAATGGTTTTCATGAGGAATGTGGTTGATTTGTCATTTCCATTCATATTCATTGGCTTGCATTGATTTTGAAATAAATGCTTTGAATGAACCTTGCTAAGTCATTTAATGTTTTGGAAACATATTGGTTTGGTACTTGTTGTCTTTTGGATATATCTTAAATGAAATTTTGTGATTTGGTTTCTCTTTCCTCTTGTGGTTGTTGTGGTTAAGAAGGAGGTAATGGAATGAACACTTATTGGAGTTTTGGAGAAGTGTAGATAGATGTATTGGAGGAGCTCTTAGCTCAGTTTTATTGCAAGGATTAAATGGAAGTGAGGAGAGTGGTTTTGAGGATGAAAAATGGCTCAAATATGAACACAGTGGGTGTTTCCCGCACCTGGAGGTCAACCAGCGGTCACCTGTCGGCTAGCCGTCTGGTGACTGGCGGCTAACTACCAGCTAGCCAAACAGTTGCGGTTACTTTTCCAGAGAGCAACATTTTCCTCCTGAAAACACGGTTAGCCTCACGGTTAGCAAGCGGCTAACCGCCTAACCCATCGGTGGCTAACCGCCAACCAACCAAACCATTTCGGTTACATTTCCAGTAACTTGTCTTCTGTTAGGCCAACCACGGTCAGCTAGCGGCTAACCGCCTAACCCAGCGGAGGCTAACCGCCATCTTACCGCCAGGTAACCGAAATCACCCAGACAACCATTCCAGAGAGCTCCTCGCTCGAGCGAACTCTTCGGTTCGCTCGAGCGATGAGCTTTGTTGGTCAAAGGCTATGTTTGGGTCAATGATGAACTATTTAAACGTTTTGGGACTATTCATTGAGAACCCCTCTATGTCAGGGAGATTTACTAAGCAATGTATGAGGCCATTTGAGAAAGAAACCATACCACGAAGATGTCATTCGAAGTTTTGAAAATTCAAAGTGTATAAGGAGCCCAGAATGTCCCCAAACTCAAAGAGTACCAAATTATTATTAGATCGACATACGGGATCCCTATTCACTTCAAATAAATCTTGAACCCGATACTTTACCCGACATGTCAATTGTTTATTGTACTTTATCGATCCCAAGATTTATACTACATGCTTTGTTTTCCCGAAAGCATTGAAGTACACTTACAATGGTTACTTGTCTTGAAGTGCAGTGCACCACATGAAACGACAGTGTGCCCTTGAGCACCGTCGTCCTGCCCGTTTGTTTATTTGTACTCGATTTACTTGCACATGTCTCGATTTGTTATTTGACCTATTAGTCGGCACCACTAAGCTTGGATAACGCCGTTGGTCTGATCCACCGACTTGGAGATCCCCCTCTTGTCCCGCCAGCTGCAGTTTGGATCCCGCTACCCGGTTATGACCGTGGTCTTGTCCCGATGCCGCAGATTGCTACTGTGGTTCCCGATGCCCGGCTCGCTACCGTGGTCATGTATAGTATATGTATATGTATTTATAAGATTCACTGTTTCTCCTCACCTCGAGTGACTGAGATCAGTGCCTAGTTATTGCTCTGTCATTTTAGTGATAGAGGACTTAGCTTCGTGTGGTTGCCATCTTGCTTGTTTCCCGTTTGTCGCGACCCCGGAACGGATCCCCAGGCCCGTGACGTTGTTGTGTACCTTGGAGATATATTTTCCCACAGTTTCCCGCGGTGAGGATTCCCTAGACACGTGGAATCTGACTCACACTATCAAGTTTGCGGAAGCATGTAGCAAATTACATCGAGATAAGCACCAATAAAATCTTTAAGTGCTATAGCAATAATAACAAGACATAGTATCAAAAGAAAGAAGCTAACATGGCATTCCCAATGTAATTCAAGTTATGACTACACAAAGTAAGTTAAGTTTTTGTTACATCCCATAAGAGGTCAACAGAGGCTAATACACTTCTCAAAATAATAAAGGAAACCCCAAGACAAAATGACGAACTCAAGAAACCCGCCCGACGTCTAATTGACATCGTCGGGCTGCCACTCTCTCACTGGGGGTGGCTCAAGAGCCTCCTCCTGACGCTCCTCCTCAAAGGCAGCGTCTCCTGCACCTGGGCACCAACAAACAAGGGTCAAACACAATGGTTTGGCAGGTAACCAATTTAGGTGCAAGCATGAAACCATAACCGTTTTAAGAAAACATGTAAGCAAATCCCTGATTTGAAATACTGCAATGGCTGAGATACATTTTCGAGAATACATAACAAAGTTGGGATACTAAACAAACTAGCATGGGTACGTATAATATCATGAATAGCTACAACCCACAAATAGCCTATCCTTTCTCCATCATTTATAAATGAAAAGAGCAAGCACGCACGACAAGCACGATATACATAATATAATCACGACTCAATTCCCACATATACGGGGATTTCCGGCCGCGGAACCGGACACGCACGATGTGTAATAAATACACGACCAGTCTGCAGACAGTCCACATGTTTAAGGACCCCCAAACAGTGGATCAAACTGAAAGGGCAGTCCAAGCTCAGTGGTGTTCACTTATTTCATGAATGCACAAAACACGCGAAACACGGTCTAAACACGTCGAGATAAAAAGGTAGGAAAATCACTTATCAAACACAACAACACGACCAACAAAAGGCATAATTAATATGCATATCACGCTTAGGACGTGATCCCCTTTTTCTTGAAACAAATCTTCAAAGCAAGCTTATACTTGAAATTCAAAACAAGTGCACGATGGTACTTATCGTACCAAGACGGAAATTCAAAATACGAAATCTGGCAAGCATGTGTTAAGGCTACTAATTGACCTTTGTGTACTTGGGACCCCAAATGTCGGAATATACAAGAATTGGTGTCCCCGAAGTTGGGTTGCATTTCGAAGTTCCATTTACACAATGTCAAGTCAAAACCCTTAACATAGTCTAGTTTTTCAACCTTCAAGAAAATACACAAATGAAAATAATTCTTCTTCCTGAATCTGACAGGTTCGCTCGAGCGGAACGTGTAAGGTGTTGACACTTCGCTCGAGCGAGACAGTTCGCTCGAGCGAACAATAAGGTTGCTCGAACGGACAGCTCTCTGTCTACGCTCGGAACAAACAGAGGCTTGGTCGCTCGAGCGGACCCAAGGGTCGCTCGAGCGGACAAGCTTCTGCCTGTGCTCGCTGAGTGCAGAAAATGCATTTCTCTTGTACAACTTCCCACACATTCATCTTCTTCTTCTCATCCTTAAACCACATACAGTCCCTTGAGCCTTCATGCTCACCAAGGGTTCATTTTCACCATTTCAAACATTCAATCCAATGAAAAACAAGATCATGAAGTTCCTAAACAAGTTTATATGCACAATTCCTAAAATACAATGAAATCAAAATACACATGCCACATTGAACCTATAGAGATTACTTGCCTTGTCCAAATGCTAAACAATCCTCTTCAAGCACTTCACTCAAGCTATTCCAACACTACAAGAATTCCAAGGGAAATCCACTCAAACTCCACACAAATGAAAACAAAGAACCCATTCTTACAAAAGGGTTTATAACCATGAAAAACAAGATTTTTAAGAACTAAAAAGACTTTATGAAAAAAAACATGGGTTGAAGCTCTTACCTAGAAATGGTCAAACAAGAGAGAGGGAAGGAAATGGAGCTCTTGCCCAACTTGGAACTTCAAGCAATTTGCATCAATAGAAAGCTTAGGATGAGAGGAAGAAGATGATAGCCTTAGAATTTTATTTGGAGATCTCTAGCTAGATCATGCAAGATGAGGAAGATGGAAAGGGAAGAGGGGTTTTCAGCCCTAGGTCAAGGAAGTTGCAGAAATTGGGGGAAATGATTGAAAAGAGAGGGAGATGGGGTTTAAGTGATGACAATGGGCCCCAAATAACTTGAACCTTGAAATGACCAAAACATGATCTTGTGGGTCTCGAATGAACTCGACGAAGAAGGATAAAATGATCCTCGAAATATCTAGTTTCCAAAAAATATACTTTTGATATGGTTTTGAGATCTAAAATTGTGTCCAGATTTGTGCAAAAAGACCACTTTACCCTTTTTGGGCCATAACTTGGGCTTTTGGGCTTCAAACATGAATGGGCTTAAGACGAAAGTTGCAACACATAGAAAAATCATTCAAATGAAATCAAAATCACAATCACATGGAAACCGATACGATCTCCCCAAGCTTACACGTGCACTCAGGCCTTCTTGAGCGTGTCTGACTAATACTAAACGTTCTCAAAATTCCCAAAGCTATGTCCAAGACTAAAACTAATTGTTTCTAACCCAACGACTACTAAACCCACTTAGGACTAAACACACACTAATCGCACACTAATCGAATTGGTCTGGGTCGGGGTCTAACACCGTTTCCTTAGTTACCTGTACATGTTTTACAATGCTTACTTGTATTTGAATAAATGTTTTATCTCGTTTATAGAAATTGTCATTTAACCAGGTTTAAATGCTTTTGAAGGTAAATTCATTTATTATTATATTGCCTTTGTATTTTACCCATTTGCCAAACCGTCGTGTTTGACCCACTCTTTGGTACTCAGGTCCCGTTGTTGGTTATCCCGAGGAGGAGCACGAGGAGGCGGTCGGAGAACCGCAACAGTTAGTTGAGTGGCATGCTGATGATGTCATTTAGACATTGGATTGCTAGAGAGAGAAAACATTTTAGGAGAACTTTTAACCATTCTTTTGGGGATTGGTATTTTGTTTAGATTGGCCTTTGTTGGCCTCTATTTTTGAGAAATGTAATTAAATGATCTTTGTATAAACTCTAATTTACCTTTGGGTAACATGCTAATGATCATTGCTCATTCTGATACAGTACTATACTTGTGTTATTATCTTTATGATCAGAGATGGATTGAATATTTGATTTGCTACACGCTTCCGTACTTAGTAGAAATGTTCATATATGGTTGTGTTATCCTCACCGCGGACACCTGTGGGAAATTAAATAAATGTATGGCATTAAACCGTTGTGGTATATCATCATTAGTCCCGATCTCGGATTAGTCCTTCGGGCCCTGTCCGGGGTCGCGACACCCACAAAATTCCTAAAACACAAAATTCAGGGAGTCTTCTCCAAAATAATATTTACGAACACCGGATATTCTTGATTATGGAGTTTTTAATACACATCTAAAATTTGGTTCACAAATCCTATTTGTTGGTTAGAAATCCTCGAAATCTTGCTGGAAAAATTGATTGTGTATGGTGAAAATTGTGTATATATAGAAGCAGAAGAGCTTAAAACGATCCACTAGAAATTTCCGTGAAAACACATATTCTTCTTCTTCTTTCAAAATTCTGGGCCACCTAACCTCAGTAAAAGAAAACATGATTCCTTTAAGGCAACGATGGTGGCTTTCGTACTATTATTTTTTCAAAGGTCATAGACTATTTTAGTGATATTTTTTTTTCTTTTTCTTTTTCAATACGATCCCCAACAATAGGCAGCCCTTTCCATATGCCAGTAAAGATAAACAGTTTCCACTGAAGGCATTTATGGTGGCTTTCACACTATTGTTTTTTTAAAGGCTGTAACAACACTATCATAGTGAATTTTTTTATTTTTTTCCTTTTATTTTATATTTTTTTCAATATGGTCCCCAACATTAGGCAGCTCTTTCCATATGCTCGAATTAATTCACAGACTTGTGGATCAATCGACTCAGTTGAACCAGGACATTGTATGACTGAGGGTCGATTTTCCATCATATTTGTTATGAAGTTATCACAAGTATGGAAATCATAGCTTCACGTTTCAGATTTTCTATATAATAGTTTTAAGTGAGAGATCAATAATTCAAGAAATTTTCAAAAACTCTTTCCTAAAATAAGATATTGAACCCTTTTTCTCTTTTTCCTCACAAAACAAAAGTTCCGAAAATAAAAAGATCTTCATTTTATAAAAACCTTGTTAGAAATCCCCCGAAAAACTAACAAAACTAGAAAAATGATTTTTTAAAGTCCTTGGGATCCTAACCCTAGAGGAGGGGGGGGGGGGGGTGTGAATAGGGTGAGCTACAATTGTGACCAATTTAAACCAATTTTAACTTCTTAACAAAAACTAGTCACATGATGATTTAATCAAACAATATGCGGAAGCTAATATAAACAATCACCACAAAAGCAAGCACCACAACACCAAGGTTTATAGTGGTTCGGCCTCAATGCCTACGTCCACTACCGGCTTGTGATCTAATCACCCCACCGGATTTCCACTATTTATGCTTTTTACTAGGCTAAGCAATAACCCTTACAATGTTGTTTTTCTAGGCTCAACAACAACCTTTACAAGATGCTTTTCAAGGCTAAGCAATAACCTTTCAATGTGCTTTTCTAGGCTAAGCAATAACCTTTACAAAATGCTTTTCTTAGGCTAAGCAATAACCTTACAAGATGCTTTTCTTAGGCTAAGCAATAACCTTTACACAATGCTTTTCTTAGGCTAAGCAATAACCTTTACAAATAAAGATTTCTCTAAGAAGGTGTCTTTACCAAAGATCACTCTAAGAGATACAATTTAAGCACAAATAAATTGCCTCTAAATAGGCTAATGTGAAAGTGAAATTCCAATTACAAACATACACTAAAACAAGTTAAAGTGTGTGCACAAGTGTATGAATGCTTTTCTTCAATCAAATTCAACAATGAAGCTCTTAAATGAATGCATGATGCATTTTAAAATCAAAGCTTATAAAATGATGATTGAAGAGAAAACTAATCACATAAAAGATTCAAACAACTTTGAAGAAATGAAATAAACAAGTTGTATGAATGTTAAAGTCTAAGAACACATGTGATTAGGATAAGAGAGTTTGCAAACCAAACTAATTTACCAAAGATGATTTGAGTTTGCTAAACATCTCTTTACAAACTAGAAATCATGCATAAAAGAAAATACAAAGAATTAAACATGCATAGATTCTAATTTTAATGGAAATCAAAATACAAGTAAAGTGTACCTTTTTAAAACTCAAGTATTTGATTTCCAAATAGCCCTCTAGCTTTTCCAACTTCTTCCCCTTTCTTTGGCTCCAATATGGTCTCAAAAGTTCATGTATCAAGCCTTGAAAAAGGTTGGAAATGAATGAACTTTATAGCCAAAAAGTGCCCAACGGCTAGTCCTCGGTCGACCTGCACACAGGCCTCGGTCGACCGGGATCACAACGGTAAAAAAAGTGACCGTTGGAGCTCCAGGGACCCAGTCAGCTAGCAGTGTCGCCGGTCGACCGGGACCCCTGGGCCGGTCGACCGGAGACACTGCTGGCCGACCCCCTGGGGCCAAAATTTTCAAAAAATCATATTTAAAAGTTTTTTCTTAGGGAAACTTTTGGCCACTAAATCAAGCTTGAAAAACATGTTTTAAAACATTCTAAGAGTTTTAAAAACATGAAACACACAAAGCCAAAAATGATTCGAAACTTTAAAAACAAAGGCTAGCTTGATTTCTAAAAACTCTTTTCAAATGAAAATGCATACAAAGATGATTCTGAAAGTGATGAAAGTATGCAAGACACAAACCTAAATTCTCAATATGATTTCACAAAAGTAATGCACAAAGAATTAGGTTTTCAAAAGAGTTTTGATTCTAAATCCAATGCATCCAAGTTTAGAAACAAAACATGCATAAAACAAGATTTCTTCAAGTCTAAAACCAATGCATGTAAAAATCAAGATTTCAAGATATTTTAAATCAATGCCAGTGTGTGTAAATCAAATGATGCTAAAGTGAAAATGCATCTATCAAATTGCAAATACAAAATTCCTAACAATACACACATGGTTCATCAACGTTTTGATCAAAGCCAAAAGATTTGACTGCCTGATTAAACTTGATGTTCCATGCTCTAGATGCTTGCTTAAGTCCATAAATGGACTTTTTAAGCTTACAAACCATGTTATCTTGGCCACTGGCAATGAAACCCTCTGGTTGCATCGTATAGATGCATTCGTTAAGACTTCCGTTAAGAAAAGCTGTCTTGACGTCCATCTGCCATATCTCGTAGTCATAATGACATGCAATGGCTAAGAGAATCCTTATGGACTTGAGCATGGCAACTGGCGAGAAGGTTTCCTCATAATCGATACCCTCTTTCTGAGTATATCCTTTCGCCACCAGTCTCGCTTTGAAGGTCTCAACCTTCCCATCCACTCCTCTCTTCCTCTTGTAGATCCACTTGCACCCTATGGGTTTAATTCTTTCAGGTGCATCTACAAGATCCCAGACCTGATTGGAATACAAAGAACCCAATTCAGACTTCATTGCTTGCTGCCACATGTCAGCATCCGTATCCGTTACTGCTTCATCGTAACTAGCAGGATCCTCAACCAGATCCTCGGAGTCTGTCTTAAAAGACACTCCTAGATATCTGTCTGGCTGTCTAGGAATTCTCCCACTACGACGAGGCTCCGGAGTGTTAAAAGGAATATCCTGTTCATCTACCGCCTTAGGATCTAGTACAGGTGTTGCAGGATGTAAGACCCCGACCCGAGTGATCCCGATTAGTGCTAATTAAGTTGCGTGTTAGTGCTAAGCTTGATTAGTGATTCTTGGTTAAGTTGGGTTTAGATTTAACCTTGATTTTAGTTTTGGGCTACTTTGTGTGTTTTGGATTTCTTGTGGGGCCCTTTGGGGGTTCCCTTTTCGGCTTGGTATTTTCTCGAGAAATTTCCCGATTTGTTGTGAATTGTGTTTTTGGCCCGTTGCATTCATCTTGTGGATTCCAACAACTTTCATGTTGATCCCGTTTTCGTTTGAGATCCCGAAACCCGATTTTCATAGCCGGAGGGCAAAACAGTCATTGCACACCAAATCTGTACCCAAAACTTGATATTCTCGAAACCCGCGAAACATACACTTTTTGGAAAGTAGATATTTCGACGAACAATTCTTCCTTCTTCGTCGAATTCATCCGAGGACCCGAGAGAGATGATTTCAGCCCAACTAGTGACTTAAGTTGTGGGACCCAAGCCTCCCTTGTTAACAAAGAGAACCCATCTCTTTCTTTCTCATTCACTCTCCATTTGCTCCAGCACAACTGAACCTAGGGTTTCTTGTGGCTTTTCTTCTTCTTCTTCTTCTTGCTTCTTCATCTCCAAGCCTCACCAATAGTCCACCAACCAAGCAATGAAGGTCATCTTCTCCTTCCTCATCTTGCAAGCATTCCATTGATACCGTTTTTGGAGGAACCCATCAATCTAGAGATCTTCTTTGAACTAGTCCTCTTCATTTGAAGACCATCCAAGTAAGTGATTCTCCCCATCTCCTAGATTAGTGTTCCTCTAGTTCTTGTTAAGCTACATTTCCATTTTTGAAAGGTTTCCTAGTCATTATATTGTTTGACCCATGTTAGGGCTTTATTTGGGGATTTTGCATTGTAGCTTGGACCATTTTCTTGGAGGACTTGATAGAGCTTAATATCATTAATTGAAGACTTGAGGCAAGTGAATGCTTGAATGTTTTTAAGTTGAAATGGTTTGGCTTAGTATTTATGGATTTTCCATATTATCATTAATGTGTTTTGTTTTGGAATAAATGCTCATAAGATATCTTAATAGCCTCATTCATTGTTTTATAAGCATGTTGGTAAAGCATTTATTGTCCTTGTGATAGCTTAGATGAATGTTTGTGGAATGGTTTGTTTTCCTTCCTATTCTTGCATTGGATTTGGCATGGAAGAGGTGATAGAGAGAACTCTTAATGAGGATTTGGAGAAGTATAAAGAGATGCATTGGAGGAACTATTAGCCCAATGTTATTGTAAGGACCTTGTGGATGTGAGGAAGATGGTTTTGAGGAGGAAAATGACTCAAAACTGAACTCAGTGAGCATTTTCGTAACTGGCGGTCAGCTCACGGTTAGCCAGCGGCTAACCGCCGAATGCATCGGCGGCTAACCGCCAGCTAACCGCGCACCGCGGTGACTTTTCCAGAGAGCATCATTTTCCACCTGAAAACGCGGTCAGCCTCACGGTTAGCCAGCGGCTAACCGCCGAACCCATCGGCGGCTAACCGCCAGCCAACCGCACAATCACGGTTCCTTTTCCCGAGAGCATCAGAATTCTCACCTGAAATTCGGTCAGCTCCACGGTTACCCAGCGGCTAACCGCCGAATGCATCGGCGGCTAACCGCCAGCTAACCGCCAGGTGACCGAAATTTCCCAGATTTCGAAAAAGCTCCCCGCTCGAACGAACTCTCCGGTTCGTTCGAGCGTTGAGCTTTGTCAATCGAAAGGGATTCACTAGGCATTGTTGATGCCATCCGAGAAAGAAACCATATCACAAAGATGTCATCCGAAACTTTGAAAAATCATAAAAGTGAATAAGGAGCCCGGAATGTCTTCAAACTCACGGAGTACCAAGTAAGGACTACAATAGACATACGGGACCCCTATTCACTTAAATAGATTTTGAAATTAGTATTTTACCCGAAATGTGTTATAACTCGTTATTTCACCTCGTTTCCAAGACTTGTATTACATGACTTGTTTTCCCGAAAGCATTGGAGTTACATTAGTAACAGTTAATTGTCCCGAAATGCATTGCCCGACATGAAATGATAGTGTGCCCTTGAGCACCCCGTTTTACCCGTTTATCTACTGTACTTGATTTACTTGCATATGTCTCGATTGGTTTTATCCTATGAGTCGGCATCACTAAGCTTGGATACCATGTCAGTCTGATCCACTGACTTGGAAATCCCTCTCCCATCCCGCCAGCTGCAGTTTGGATCCCGATGCCCGGTTTACCACCGTGGCCCCATCCCGATACCCGGTTCGCTACCGTGGTCCCGTTCCCGTATAGTTATATTGTATATATGTATACGTTGTTTCTCCTCACCTTGTGTGACTGAGATCAACGTCCCGTGATACTGTTGTCACTTTAGTGACAGAGGACTTAGCTTTATGTGATTGCCACCTTGTTATTCCCGATTCCTTGGTTACCTCATATGTTCTATCTTGTTTACTTGTTTTATAGCAAATGATTTACCTGCTTTATGAGAGTTCTTGCTTAAACAGATTTATATGCTTTTCAAGAGATTTCCTCTATTATTGTTGTTGTATCTTGTCATTCTCTTGCCAGACCGTCGTGTCTGATCCTTTGCTTTGGTACTCAGGTCCCGTTGCCGGTTTCCTTGAGGAGGAGCCGGAGGAGGCGGTAGGTGAGCTGCAGCCTCTAGTTGAGTGGCGCGCTGACGATGTCATGTAGACATCGGGTTGCCAAGAGGCGTAACATTTTGGGAAGGACTTGTTAACTATTCTTTGGGTTATTATTTTGTAATATTGGCCTTTGTTGGCCTCTAATTTTGGGGATTGTAACTAAATGATGACTTGTCTAACTTTAACAACTTTTGGGAAACATTGCTATATATCATTGCTCTTTCTGATACAGTTTGATATTGATGTAAATGCTTGCATGACTAGAGACAGTCTAACTATTTGATTTGCTACACGCTTCCGCATTAAAAAGAAATATCCATGCAAGGTTTTGATATCCTCACCGCGGACACCTGTGGGAAATTAAATAAGATTATTTTGAGGATGTAGGTAATCCTCTTGAATAATCATCACACACTAATGGTCCCGATCCCGGATTGGGATTCCCGGTCCGGGGTCGCGACAGCAGGAGATCCCGGAAGAATCTCCTCAAGTGTTTCTTTACAACTTAGCTCTTGGTGCATCATGCAATCATCCTCCAAGTATCTAGCATGAGTGCTGATAAGTACTTTCTGCTCCTTTGGATGATAAAAGATGCCACCTCTTGTTCCCTTAGGATACCCAATGAAATAACACATTTCTAATCTTGGTTCCAGCTTAGTAGCTTTATCATTCAGTACATAGGTTGGACAACCCCAAATGTCTTAAACTAGGTTTTCGACCTGTCCATATTTCTTGCGGTGTCCTAGGCACTGATTTAGAAGGGACCAGATTCAAAATGTATGCTGCTGCTTCTAGGGCATATCCCCAAAAGAATATGGGTAGGGTTGCATGACTCATCATGGACCTTACCATATCAAGAAGGGTACGATTTCTTCTCTCTGCTACACCATTTTGCTGGGGTGTACCCGGTACAGTCAACTGAGACACAATCCCATGTTGTGTGAGGTACTCTTTGAACTCACCCAGGAGGTACTCGCCACCTCGATCAGATCGAAGGGCTTTGATATGTTTACCTAATTGTAGCTCCGCCTCAGCCTTAAATTGCTTGAATTTATCAAAGGACTCAGACTTGCGTTGCATTAAGTACACATATCCATACCTAGAGTAATCATCAGTAAAGGTGATGAAATACTCATAACCTCCTCGAGCTGGTTTGCTCATAGGACCACATACATCAGTGTGAACCAATTCTAACAATTCCTTCGACCTCAGTCCCTTTGAAGAGAACGACCTTTTGGTTATCTTTCCCTTAAGACAAGATTCGCACTGAGGGAATGGTTCGAGATCTAATGAACTCAAGGGCCCATCCTCTACCAACCTCTGAATCCGTTTTAGGTTAATATGACCCAAACGTAAGTGCCAAGAAAAGTGTCATTGGTTGAAGATACCTTCCTCTTAAGGGAAGTTGAGCTTTCTAGTTGTATATTATGCAGTGTGGGAGCAATAGGATATATGTAAAATAAGTTGTTATGCATTCTACCGGAACATATAACGTTTCCATCTCTACTGATATCAACACCAAAATGGAAAGCAACTGAATAATTATATTCAATAAGACTGGAAACTGAAATTAAATTCCTCCTCATGTCCGGAACATAGAGAACATTATTTAAAACCAATATCCTATTGTTTAAGAAATGTAAAGTGATATCTCCCACTGCATCTGCCCAAACTTTGGTTCCAGTTCCAACTCTGAGGGCTAACTCTCCTTTCTTAAGCTTCTGCATTATCTGAAACCCCTGCAATGAGTTGCAGATGTGATTAGTGGCTCCAGAGTCTACTATCCATGAATCAGTAGAATCAACCACAAAACAGGTTTCAATGTAGTAGGAAAGAGATATACCTTTCTTAGCAGAGGCCAAGAACTTGGGACAATCCTTCTTCCAGTGACCTTTAAGGCCGCACTTGAAGCATTTCCCTTTGGGCTTTTCACCTGCACCCTTGTCCTTCTTTTTACCAGCATTGCCCTTTTTCTGTTCCTTTCCCTTATCCTGCTTCTTCTTGCATTTCTTCCATTTCGGGTTCAATTTAGAGGAAGACTGGAAAAAGTGAGCTTGGGCTTTGGGCTTCATGATAGCCTCTGCCGCCTGGAGTTCTTTCATTAACTCTGGTAAAGTCATGTCCATCTTGCTCATGCTGAAATTGAGCTTGAACTGGTTGAAAGAGTCCGACAGAGTTTCGAGAATCATATCAGTCTGACTCTCTGCATCAATCTCAGCCCCTAGGATCTCAGCCACATTGAAGCAATCCATCATCTTGAGCATATGCTCTCTGACGGGTGTTCCTTCGGCCATCCTAGTATTCATGATTGTCCTTATAGCAGCTTGCCTAGCTAGCCTGCTTTTGTCTGCGAACATCTCAAACAAGGACAACATGATGTCAGAAGCTGTGTCCATATGCTCGTGCTGTGTTTGCAACACGTTGGACATGGAAGCAAGCATGTAGCATTTAGCCATGCTATTCGCTTTCTTCCATTTCCTTTCAGCCTCTTGCTGGTCATCTGTAGAATCATCATTAATCACAGGACAGTGTTCCGTCAAGACATACTTGTACTCCTCTGCAGTAAGTACTATGTCAAGATTCCTTTTCTAGTCCACGTAGTTCGGACCAGTAAGTCTGTTCTCACGTAAAATACTCATCAACGGGCTAAAAGAACCCCCGGTCATCTCTCTGGATATAAAAAGGTTTATTATTAGACGGGCAGTATATATGTAACATGTATATGGTGCTTGTAATAAAAGGAAAAACATGCACTGCTAACTTTTTACATTATTAACCCTTATCATAATGTATCAGTGTCTCAACCTCCTCATAGACCCTCCATCGAAGGGATGGCTGAATCTATAGTCTCGTTGAGTAAAGCCTCGCTTATTTGGATTATCACTATCTGGATTTAGCATATCCAGCGACAGTCCAATCACTGATTGGTTTGGCCTCATATGACAAATAACACTAACTCCTAGGGAGAGGTTATTACCGTCTTGTGTCAAGTGTGTTACCATCTCTTATGAAATTTCCCAGAATGTCTATGACTCGAGTCCTCCGATGGGAAGTGACTTCAATCAACTCTTGAAGTAAACTTTAGTAAAAAGCTCCACCGAAGGGATGGCCGCTCCTACCAACACTTCATCGACATTCTATAGAAGTGATCTTTAGTAAAGAACTCCACCGAAGGGGTGGCCGCTCCCACTAACACCTCATTATGAATATTCACATAAGTTCACCTACTAACTTTTTGAAGCGATCTTTAGTAAAGAACTCCACTGAAAGGGTGGCCTCTCCCACTAACATTTCATTGAGATAGCATGAACCAAAAATGGAAGGCCGTGGGGTTTTTCCAAACCCCTCTCCCACTTGATTATTTATCACTAGGGTTTTAAAAACACTTTTGATCTTAACATCGTTACTCAAGCCTTGTTTAAATCTAGCAAACTTAGTTAACAATTTTCATGACTCAATTGCTTAAGTCATCTCAAAAAATAAATAACCTTTGCTTTAAAACATATTGAGTAAAGGTCTTGGGACCAGTGGGTTATGGGCCCACTAAGGTAGCAACATATTAGATTTTAGTTTGGCCTCTATTGGAAAACAAGGGTACCAAGATAAACTAAACCCTAACCAATTTTAAATCTTAGACAAAGAAGGGTGCTGGTCTAAGTTCCATTTAAAAACAATCAGCCAAACAAATCTGATCTAATATAGAAAGAACCCAATTTTAAAAACCTAGTGGTGGCCATGTTACTAGGTGATAAACATAGCAATAATAACAATTATATAAAGCAATAAATATAATGCAATCCTTGATGGCTCCCTGCTCTTAGGACTTCAAATCCTTATTGAACTAGGACATCAAAATTAGTTCTCCTCTTGCACCAAGAAGCCTTGTCTCCTCTATCACCAAGGATCCCCTTCTACTTGCAACCATGCAATCTTTGAAGCTTTCTTCTCTTGCTTGATGATATAAAATTAAATTTACATACAAGCAAACCATGAAAAACAAAACCAAAAATTACATTGGAAGTCCCTATGCTTTTCAAGAAAGCTACATCAAATCTAGTTGGAAAAATAAATTAAAAATTAGAATTTCCAATTAAACAAAACACATCCAAATCCATACAACATTCATATGAACCATCAAGGATGCATATATGGCTGCATACAAAGAGGTTAGTGCATTCATAGTGCATTGTACAGCACTATACAACATTCTGAAATTATTCCAGCAATCTGGAAAAAACTCCTGCATGCCAAACATGCACTAAACAGAATTCTGGAAAAATTCCAGCAACTTGGAAAAAATTCCTGCACACCTATCATGCACTAAACAGTATCTTAAAGGGTGCCACCATGCCCTTAATAAAGTTAGAATTAATATTAACACATCATGGGGTCATGATTTCACATGGAGAGGCTCTGATACCACTGAAAGTTCATGCTATTCTGATCTGAACTTGGACGTCCATGGCTGATATGGTTTTTAAAACGAAAACAGATCTGATTTGGCAGCCATGAAACACGCATAAAACTCCATGGAATCATGATCAACATGCATGTGTATAATGAAAGGAGATGATAGAGGACTAATACCTTGATGATATGAAGGCCTCAAATCTCTGAAAAGAAAGCTCCAAAGGTCTGATCTCAGCCTGCAGTCAGCAATGCAAGTTGCTGGAATTTTCTGCAGTAGCTTTTGTTTTGATCTTCTCTTCTATTCCACAACCCAATCTTATTGGCTTTGATTGTGGGATCAAACTATGGATTCATAGATGGGTTTTCTGAAATATAACTTGTGGAAAAGAACCAGGACCTGATCTCCTTTCTTCAATGAATGAAGAAGAAGAAGAGAGCAATGGGCGTGAGTTTCTTTCTCTCTTGGGCAGCCAATGGGGTTACAATGTGTTTCACACCTAGGGTAATTCTTATTACTTGTTGCACGCCTAGGGTAGTGTGGGATTTATATATAGTTCACATTCCTTTATTAGTTATCTCTAATAGGAATGACCATCCCATAAAATTAGCAACCAGCCACCATAGTAGTGCAACACCTTCTAATTAAAGATACTAAAATTTAGTAAACTTTAATCATAGGAATTCTTACCCAAAGAGGAATTCTACCTTCCAAGTAAAGATACCTAGTTAAACTTGGAAACCTCACACAAGGGGCTCCCCTTATGGCTGGCCCACAAGATAGATAAACACACCATGGCCCACAAGTTAATAATTTAGCTAGAGTTAAATTCATGTATGCCATCAAAAGCCTATTTGAATTTAAACTCAAAAATATTTTTCCACAAAAAAAATAATTCAACTACATATCATCTAATTAAATTAGGAAACTATGCCAATATAGGAAAGTGACTAGAAGAGGGACCAAAAGACTTATTTGCCCTTGGCTCCCAAAATGACCAAAATGTCCATGCTAACCCCATAGCAACATTAAGATCATTTTAACCCTAACTCATTCCACTAAAGAGTCATGGTTGCACTCCAGGGACAAATATTAAATATGAAATAAGCTCGTCAGGTAATGACATTCGTCTTCGACCTACTAAGTGAAATGACCAAAATGCCCCTCTATGTAACATCCATAATCAAGTCAAGTTATCCGATGTACTATCAACCTTCTTGATTATATCTCAACCTTAGAACTTCATATCCTTGACTTAATCATCATGCGGATATCATTCTCTTGGTCCAGGGAGCGACCCACAAGTTCAATATCCATATGGAACATCCATATACTAAGATCTTAGATTTTGATGATTAATCAGATAATTCTAAGGGGACGATTACTCCATCACAAGATGGCATAGATTCTTTATTGCATCTGTACGTCCTAACTAATCAAGCTCGAGTACCCAAAACACAGAGCTGTTGACCCAAGAACAGGATCTCACCCATAGTGAATTAAAGTACAAGAACTTGACTTCGTCAGTTCATCCACATATGCTCAAGATTAAGAGCACTGGTCACTCAGTAGCATGAGGTGACTTGATCTCTCTCAGTGATAGTACTATTTTAGAGATCACACCTACAAGTGGTCCTGTTCAATGCATGACACATGCACTAATGAGATAAATCCGGAAAGGCCTCCGTGACTATGGTAAGTCACCCTGAATACAGGAGAGTATCTCACTATAACTTATACCAAGATGAAGTGCCCAACTCCATCTCTCAGTTATGAACCAGTTTATTGTTTCAAGTGTCCATGACTCAGACCTGTCTATGTGTAGCCACTACACACCCAAGTCATTTACTAGAAACAATAGACCTTACACAAACATACATATATACATGCAGTAAGAGAAAAACAATAATTCTAATTAATAACCAGTAAATATCCAGTAACAGAGATGTAAATGAAGTCAGTGGGCTTTAGGGCATACACAAAACCCAACACCCCCAACTTAACCTAACATTGTCCACAATGTGAAGCACAAAAAGTGAGATATAAAGGACAAGGAAAGTAAAGGAAAATGAGGGTTATCACATGGGTACCGCTAAACACAAGGTACAATGGAGGAAAATAGGGATGACACCCCCCAACTCGGACCAAAGTACCTTTGAAATGTTAGCGGCAAGCCAGAAAAAAAAACCCAACTAAACACTCTCTAAACTTGTAAAAAGACATGACTCAACACTTCCTTCATGTCTACCTCCTTTATGTTAAGAATTAAAAATATCTGCATTTCCTGAAAATGTTTAAAATCATCTATGCAATGAATGCGGTGTATGCAGATGGAAGGATCAATACCTTTCAAATCGGCAACTGACCAGCTGATTGTGTTAGATTGTAGGTCTCAATCCATCAGTCGATGTAATAAATTGATTAATTTCTTTATTTATCAATATAATCATGCTTTCCTTTCATGAGATGAATGGTGATTTATTACTTAATGCACATGACCAATACATATGACATAATGGTTCATGAGATGAACCGGGTCCCATTAGTATATTAGATGTGATATATGTATATGGATGAGATCCACATACGGGAGACATGTGTCACAAATCTTGTACTTAGAAATATCTTCACAACCAGTGATGAGACTGGGCATCTCATCTGACAAGGTTGCAACACTTTGATCACTATGAGATAGTGTGATCTGTCTCGATCATCAAAATGTAAGATTCTGGATCATAGTGCTGGTACATTGGATGTATTGAAGGACCATAAGAAGCACCTTATGAAATACTGTCTCGATTTAAGAATTGCTCTCATAATTCCCTAGCAATAGGCTCTCAATCCTGAGACATTGATGAACTCAAGTTTCTGTCTATTCATTTGCTTTGAGTCACCAATGAGTGAGGCCAACTATAGGTCAACACCTCGGTGTCTTGGGTATGTGGTAGTAGGACTGTGGGAACATGCAATGATCAAGATAGAATCTATCTACATTATCCCCTTGTGCCAATTAATGGATTTATCATTAGTAAGTGCGTACCCATCTCGATTAAGAGTTAATTGGATGGTACTGATGATCACTGTAATTAATTGGGGCTCAAGGATAATAGGATGTGGATCTAAGATTGGATGGGACAGATTTATTCCAATTGATCCATGGATAATGATAGAGGGGCCTACTTGTGGTAATTGGAAAGTTTAGGGTCTTCATTGTAATTTATTCCTAAGACTGGAGTGCAATTGCATTTATATAGTAGTGTTATTTGCAATTAACTGTGGGCCCATATTACAAATGAGATGTGGGGTCGCGTGTCCTAGTTGGAGCCAGCTTTCTAAGGAATCCCTAGTGGTCCCCATGCTAGCCCAAGTATTAGAAAGATTCTATTCTTACTTAAACTCTAAAAGGAAGGAATTAGAAGGTTACTATTTCTATTTGAAGTGGGACTTCTAATAGTGGTAATAGTAAGCTACTAATTTGTGTGGAAGTGTGACTTCTAATACAAATTAGTAAAAGAGATAAGAGAAGAGACTTGAGGGCTATTTAAAGGGGAATACACCCCTTGGACGTCCAGCTATAAGAGTGCCCAATTTTCTTCTCTTCTCTCTCTTCTAGTTCCTTAGAGTTTCTAGTAGGGTTTTCTCTTGGAGATCCCACACATCTTCTTGAGAAAAGAGATCTGATAGAGGGTCATAGTGTGGAAGACAACAAGGACTTGGAGATCTCTAATTGCTTCAAGAAGAGTTCTTGTTCTAGTTGGTTGTCTTCTCCTCGATTAGAGCACTACCGGGCTCGAAAGGTATAATATGCTTCTCTACTTGTTGTAGATTATTTTGTTGCATGTAGTTGCTGATTTCTATCTTCTAGATAGGTTATATTGCTGTACATGATTGATGAGAATGAGGGATTGCATCCTGGATTGGGTTATAGCCTTCTGGATAGTTGATCCCTGAGTCAAGTGGTGAAAACCTATCCACGAGGCCCACCTACTTCCAACAGATTGCACTCTTGTGTTTTTCCAACACATCCAGGATTTGACCTTCCTGCTCGTCAGACAGATTAGAAGCAATGATAATTGGCAAGGTATCCTCAGGTTGAAGAGTTTTCTCCACGAGCTCATCAACAACATCGACTGCAAAGTAGTCATCCTTGTCTGGAGGTTGATAAGAGGCCCTAAAAGCAATCATCCCCACTTTCATATTACAGAAGGAAACATCCATAACTCCGGTGCGACAATTAATGTTCACATTGGCTATGGCCAAAAAGGGCTGGTCAAGAATGAAAGGAGTTTGTTTCCTCGAGTGTTGCACTGGTTCAGTGTCAAGGACGATGAAATCGATAGAAAAAAGAACTTGTCGACCTTGACCAAAACATCCTCATTTATACCCCGGGGTACCCTGACAGATCTATCAACAAGTTGCGAGGTAACCTGAGTGGGCTTTAATTCCCCCAGTCCAATCTGCTCATACACCGAGTAAGGCAAGAGATTGATACTTGCTCCAAGATCCAACAATGCATGATCAATAATGTGACTCCCAATCGTACAAGTAACGGTTGGAGTGCCGGGATCTTTTAGTTTGGGAGGAGTGTCATTATGGATAATCGAGCTCACTTGCTTGGTGAGGAAAACTTTCTTGGACACATGAGATTTAGATTTGCGCTTTTGAGTGCACAAATCTTTCAGAAATTTTGCATAAGAAGGCACCTGCTTGATAGCATCCAGCAAAGGCAGGTTGATATTTACTTGCTTGAACACTTCTAACATTTCATCCATGGTTGCTCCCTTTTTACTAAATGGAGAGGGTGTGTTAAGACAAGTGGGAAATGGGGCTTTAGGCACATATGGGGGTGCCACAGCCGGGATAGATGAAGAACTGAGAGGGGTGACCTCCTTTCCCTTAGAAACCATTTCAGACTCAAAGCCCTTGGGATTTGCTGTAGGTTCTCTCACATCTTTCTTAGGCTCCTCAGACCTAGTCTCAACCTCACCCCATTCCTTAATGTGACAACCATTTTCGCTTGCTCATGATAGGTATCATGAGGTTGCGAGCTACTATCCACTTCGAATGCATTCTTAGGGTTGACCGTGGGTTGGCTAGGCAAACGTCCCTCCTCTCTTCTATTAAGAGCATTACCTATTTGCCCTATCTGGGCCTCTAACTTGGCTATAAATTGAGAGTGGGAATGGACCAGCTGAGTGCTTGCTTTGAGCTCTTTGAGCTATTGCAGCATTGTTTCCTCAAAGGATGGATTCCTTTGCAGTGGATAAGGGTTGGGGTGCTGGTTGGGCTGTTGGGAACGATAGGCTGCAGGATTAATAGAAAAATTTTGCTTTTGCGGTTGAGAGGATGAAGTGCCCTGGCAGGGTGACTTCCAGGCAAAATTGGGGTGATTGCGCCATCCCGAGTTATAAGTATTTGAAAATGGATCATTACCCAGTTTGGAGAACCCCTGTGCAGCATTCACTTGTTCTTGCACAAATTTAGGAAATTGGGGGGCTGCAGGACAATTGTTCACAAAATGAACCAGACTAGAGCACAAAGCACAAGCACCCTGAGAGGATGGGGATTGGAGAGATTGACCCACATATAATAGCTGATCCAACTTTTAGGTCAAGGCAGCCACTTGAGTAGTGAGTTCATTAAAGGGTTGAATCTCAAACACCCCTTTAGGTTTTTGAGAGTTAGAGGCTGCCAGCCTCTCCAATCTAGCAGTGGAGGCATGGTGTCGAAAGGTCTCACTCTTATTCTCAAAAAGCTCCCATGCCTCATCTTCATTTTTCAACATAATAGATCCCCCACTAGCAGTGACTACCATGTTCCGCCATTTAGGAGACAATCCATCATAAAAGAACTATACTAATTGCCACTTGACAATTTGGTGATGAGGACATTTCCTAATGAGATCCTTAAACCTATCCCATGCCTCATGAAATTGTTCACTATCAATTTGGGCGAACGATGTGATAGATCTCCTGTATTGATTGGTTTTCCCCACAGAGAAATATTTATCTAAGAATTTTTGTTGTAGTTGGGCCCAAGTGGTGATGGAGTTCACATGTAAAGTACTCAGCCAATACTTAGCTTTGTCCTTTAGTGAAAATGAGAAAAACAACATCTTTAGGGCCTCATTACTGAAATTGTTTATTCGCACAGTGGAGCACATAACCAGGAAATCATCAATGTGATTGTACGGGTCTTCATTGTTCAAGCCATAGAAAGAAGAAATAATTGATTGTACTAGGCTTGATTTCATACCGAGCTACCTGAACTGTAGGCAGGTGAATACATGATGGTGACGTGTATTCCGAAGGAGAATAGTGTTCCTTCAAGGGCTGGAGAGGAGGTGGAGGTGGTGGATTGTTCGCCCCGCCTCCTTCCTTCGCCATTGGTGAAGTTGTGTGTGGAAAAACAGAGGAGTGCTTTGACAAAGCTAAGTATGCACACACACAACTATTACTTCAAATTATGAAAAGAATAAAAAAAAATTTCAAAAAAATCTAGAGCTTACGATGCTTTGGTAGAGAAGAGAGATTTCCTTGAGTATAGGTCTGTCATTTGTGAACTCTCTTGGATCCCTGCACAAACTCTAGGAATTCTTTGTTTTTTTATTTTTTATTTTTATGTTAGAATCAATAACCTGCAATAAGGATAGTAAACGATGTTAATCAAGATGAAAAAGTAAAATAAAAAATAAAAAATAAAAAAAACGAAACTACTGTGAGAATTAAAAGAAACAAACAACCGTACTAATTGTCCCCGGCCACGGCGCCAAAATTTGATCGTCCCAAAACAGGGTTTTCAAATATAATTTATACCTAGCTATACCTCTACTTGTGAGAGTAAAGATGTTAACCGAGTGTTGTATCCACTAGGACAAAAAGGCTAAGTTGTGTTGGTTCCAAAATTCCTAAATTAATCCAATTAGAAAACGAAGTGTTGATTTGATGGGTTTGATTCCTAAATTAGCGAAATAAAGACAAGGTTTGACTCAATCTAAGAAAAGTCTTAGGGTACGAATCCACTTTAACCTCGCAGAATGGCGAGTATAGACCTAGGGTTTCACTATCAATGCTTTAAATACTCGTTTTGGTTACAAACCTCCACAGAGTCAACAAATAAGGGATGTGGGTTTAGATCGAGGCATCACCTATCTCTATGGCATAGATTATCTTAGATCTAGCAACACATTCATTCAAGCATCATTATATGATTAGTAATCGAATCTACAAGATTGAAATACTAAAAATAGATATTGCATTAAGAAATAAAATCCAATCAATGGATAATATTCATGTCATATAACAAAAAGCATTCAAAGTAAAACCCTAGGACTTATACATCACAAGATTAGGGCTTCATCGCAACCATAAGGTGGAGAGTTAGTTACTCATGGAGAAAGATTGACGAAGAATCCTTGATGAAATCCCCATTAATGCTCATTCCAAAGCTCCAAAACCAGCATCCAGATCTTCTCCCAAGATGTGAATGACCTAAAAGCGAGTTTGGCTCGCTTTCTATAGCTTTTGAATCAATTTTCTTTTCAAATCGCGCAGGGAGACAGACTTCACCAATGTTTGGTGTCTGGACGCCAAGAGGCAGTAGCCTCGAAAGTGTTGCGCAGGTTCTGGCGTCTGGACGCCAGGAGGCAGTATGCTCTGATTGTTTGTGTTTTGTGCCCATTTCTTCTCATTTACTCCAGATTTCACTATTTCCACCTAAAGCACTTGTAAACACAAAATTATGAAAATTAATGCCAATTAAGATCATCAGTCGGTATAACAAAGTTCTCATTGAGGGGCCTAAATGGTGCATTTAGGTTCTCATCAAGAGCCTAGGTTTTTCTTCTCAATTGAGATGCCACCATTCTCTTTGAGAGGTTCTTACGAGAGCGACATAGCGTGGAAGAACAAAAGGCCTAGGAGATCTAATCTGCGAAACAGTTTTGTGGTAGTCAATAAATCAACTTCTCGGTAATTAAGGCCTAGCACAACCAAGCTTCTCAGCTATAGATCTACAACCAGTTATTTTAGTGGATCTTCTTGTTTATGCTTGCTTGTTTGGATCTGTCTTTTATTGATAGATCTATGATCTTAATGCATGAGATGAGGGTTTTAGATCTTGGGTTTGTTAGGGATTTTGTAATTTGCAATTTGATGGATGCATTTGCTCTTTAGCATCATTTGATTTACGCACACTTGCATCGTTTTAGAAAACCTTGAAATCTGGTTTTATACTTGCATAGCTTTTAAGTTTTGGAAAAGTATTTGTTTTATGCATGTTTTGGTTCTAAACTTGGATGCATTGGTTTTAGAATACAAACTCTTTTGAAAACCTATTTCTTTGTGCATTATGTTTGGAAAATCATGTTGAGAATTTAGGTTTGAGCCTTGCATACATTCTTCACAAAAAGAATCATTTTTGTATGCATTTTCATTTGAAAAGAGTTTTGTCAAATCAAGCTAGCCTTTGGTTTTAATCTTTTGAATCATTTTAGGCTTTGGGTGTTTCATGTTTTTAAACATCTTAGAATGTCTTAAAACATGTATTCTAACTTGGTTTAATGGCCCAAAAAAATTCCCAACCAAAATTACTTTAGAAAAATACATTTTTGGGAAAACAGGACCTTTAGCGGCGGAAAAACCACTTTTAGCGGCGGTTTCTGTGTCCGCCGCTAAAAGCAGTTTTTCAAACGGTCATTTTTTTGCCCGTTGTGTGATCCCGGTCGACCGAGACCTCTTTGCCGGTCGACCGAGGACTAGCCGTTGGCAACTTTTTGGCTATAAAGTCCATTCATTTCCAACCTTCTTTGGGGCTTGATACTTGAACCTTTGAGACCATTTTGGAGCCAAAGAAAGGGGAAGAAGTTGGAAAGGCTAGAGGGCTATTTGGAAATCAAACTCATGAGTTTTTAAAAGGTACACCTTTATAGTTATTTTGATTTCCATTCAAATGAAATCCATGCATGTTCAAATCCTTTGTATTTTCATTTATGCATGATTTCAAGCCCTTAAAGAGTTGTTTTGCAAACTCAATATCTTTCTTGGTAAATTAGATTGGTTTGCAAACTCTCTTATCCTAATCACATGTGTTCTTAGTCTTTATCATTCATACAACTTGTTTGTCTCATTTCTTCAAAGTTGTTTGAAACTTTTATGTGATTAGTTTTCTCTTCAATCACCATTTTATAAGCTTTGATTTTAAAATGCATCATGCATTCATTTAAGAGCTTCTTTGTTGAAATTGATTGAAGAAACACACTCATACACTTGTGCACACACTTTAGCTTAATTGAGTGTATGTTTGTAGTTTGTTTTAAACTTTCATATTAGCCTATGTAGAGGCAATTCAATTAAGCTTAAATTGTAATCTCTTAGAGTGATCTTTTGAGAAGACACTTTCTTAGAGAAATCTTTATCTTGTAAGGTTATTGCTTAGCCTAAGAAAAGCATTGTGTAAAGGTTATTGCTTAGCCTTGAAAAGCATCTTGTAAAGGTTATTGCTTAGCCTATAAAAGCACATTGAGAGGTTGTTGTTTAGCCTAGAAAAACAACATTGTAAGGGTTATTGCTTAGCCTAGTAAAAAGCATACATAGTGGAAATCCGGTGGGGTGTTGGATGCACAAGCCGGTAGTGGATGTAGGCACGTTGGCCGAACCACTATAAATATTGTGTTGTGGTGATTGCTTTGTGGTGATTGTTTTTGTTTTAGCTTCCGCATATTGATTGATTTATCATCACATGTGACTAGTTTAGTTTAAGAATTTAAAATTGGTCTTAATTAGTCATAATTGTAGCTCACCCTATTCACCCCCCCCTCTAGGGTTAGGATCCCAAGGACTTTTCAATTGGTATCAGAGACTCGTGCTCTATCTTATAGGATCAAGTGTTTGGAACTCTTGATTAGGTGTAAAAACCTAGAGTTAAAACCCTAGAGTTGTCCTTATATGAAAATCATTAGAATGGACTCCACTATGCTAGACTTTGTAGATTCTTCTAGACCCCTCATTCTTCCTTCTATTGGAGATTCAAACATTCAATTAAAAGAATCTCAAATTGAATTAAAAAAAGAAGAAATTAAAGAAAATGAAGAAGATCTTCAACAAGCCTTTGAGGAATTATATGAATTATCCTTAAAGACTGAAAAGAGGAACAAAAAGTTAAGAGAAGAATCTAAAAGACTAAACAAAGAATTAGTCTCTTCTAAAGATGAGCTTAGAGAGAAAGAAGAAGTCATAAATTGTTTAGAATCTAAGTTCATGATCTCTTTAAATAATCTATCTAACATTCAAGATGATCTAAGAGAATTAAAGATGGATTATGAAAATGTCAATAAGGAAAATCTAAAACTAAGAGATCATTTACAAAGGCGAGATAAAGACTTTAACAATCTTGAATCTAAATTGACTATCTCTAAGGAAAATTTATCTAATGCTCAAGATGAATTAAATGAGATTAAGATAAATTGTGATGAGCTTAAAAATGAAAATTTGAACCTAAGAGATACAATTAAAAGACAAGATGAAAACATTAACTATTTAAAATCCAAGTTGACAATTTCCAATGAAAATTTGTCTAATGCTCAAAGTAATTTAAAAACTTTAGAACTTGGATCAAATGTTGTTAATGAGCTTAAATCTAAGTTAAAACTTGCCTATGAAGAGCTAAACAATTTTAAGGGAATTGAAAATGAACTAACAAAAGTTAAAAATGAAAATTCAACCCTTAAAACAAAAGTCACTCAACTTGAAGAGTATAAACAAAAGTATGAGTGCAAGTTTACCCAAAGTGAAGATAGACTTGAAAAATTATTTAAATTGGGTAAACCTCATGGAGATAGGACGGGTATTGGATTTAATAGGAATATGTCTTATGACCCTAAATTCACCAACACATTTGTGAAAGGTGAGTCCTCTTTCTCTAGCACTCTTTGTCACTTGCCTAAAACAAAATGTGATTATTGTGGCAATGAAGGACACTTTAGGTTTGAGTGCAAACTAAGAAGAAGCAATATGTCTAATCCCTTCTTTGAACCAAAGAAAGTAAAATCATACTTGAAGGGTAAGACACTAAAATCCAAGGAAGACTCCATAAAGCTTAAACAAGTTAAACCAATTAACAAGGAGTCTCCCAAGATAGATTCTAAAAAGCTTAAACAAGTTAAACCAAGCTTGAAAGAATCTAAGAACAAAAAGCTTCTCAACCTACCTCCCTTATATGAACCCATGAAAGAACTTTTGAAGAAAGTTGCTAAGTTAAATCTAAAATTCAAAAGTCAAGTAAAGGGAGAAAGTAAGAAGAAAAGAAAAGTGAAACAATCCCCAAAGAAACAAACTCACCAACATCAAAAGACTAATCACCATTCTAAGCCAAATTTAGTAAAATCTAAATATCATGGTGATAAGTTCAAATTGAAAATTTATCAAGTTAAATCTCCTATAGTTGGTGAGAAGTCCAAACTAGACCTCAAAGTTCAACCCTCTCAAGACCTTAGGTGGATTCCCAAAGTTTTATACTTAGACAAACCTTAAGGCCTTGGACCTCATTGACCAACCTATGCTTTATAAGTTAAACCTTTTGTTGGTCATGATTGCATTTGCATTTTGTTCTTTCATAGTTACATCTTTTAAAATGCATTGTTTCTTTATGATCAATTGATTTTGTTTTCATACACCATTCTAAGTTACACTTCATGGTTTTCAAAATCTTTTGATTATAACTTCATCATGTTTGATTTGCTTTTTGCACTCATATGTCTTGCATTGCATTTCTACATGATTAATTGATTGTGATTTTAAAAGCTTTCATAGCTAATTTATTCATGATCAATTGTTGTTGAATCATTTGTGTAGATGTCTTAGTAAGATTTTTTTAACAAATGATTTGAATCAACTTAAGTTTTTCCATGGATTTCTAAGTTATATTTTTATATGGAAAATCATTGTCTTGAAAAATCATCTTGTATGTGTTTCATTTAAGTTATATCTTTTAAAATACAATGTTGAAAATTGATCTTCAAAATCATTCTTTTTATGCTCATTGTTGGATTTTATTTTTCAAAATGATTTGAAGATTGTTTGAATGGAAATGCCTATAACATCATTAGTTATATTCATCTAAAGCATGTTCCATGTTTTCATTTCCTTTTCTTTTGGTTTCATTATCTTAGAAATGGAAATGTATGTTGTTTGCATCTTTGCTTGTTGATTTACATTCTTTTTATATGCAAATGACAATTGGTTCCATGTATGGTTGTGATCTAAGTTTCATTTGTAGAAACCATACTAGAACCCAAATCCATCCTCTATGCTTTCTAGTTATATTCTTTTTGGATGGTTATGATGTTGATTCATGTAGATTCTCTTGGTGTCATCCTTATACATGTCTCAACTTCATAAGTAGTGATCTTAATCATATGAAACTCTTTGAAATCCATTCCTTGCATTTATGTTGGTTGATGGATATCTTAGTAGTTGAATTCATATGATTTTGACACTTTGGAAATTGCATGCTTTATCAAGTCATATAATTTTGCATTGCAATTTACCTTGTTCATCACTATGCTCAATAGTTATATCCTTAAAAGTGATGAATATGCATTTATGATGCTTGTTGGGATTTTGGGTTTGTCACATCCTTGCTTTTAATCATGTTATCATATTCAATTGGTTTCATTTGGTATAACTTTCCATTGATTTCATATCCAATTGATATCTTATCTTGTGTATGTGATAGACCTCGTGTTCATTGGATTGATCTTGATAGTTATATATTTTCATTCCATGTCACATTCCATTAGCATCATAATGTTCATGTTTGCCACCTCTTTTGCTCTTATAGGTATATCTCATGACCACCATGTTTATGTGTTCATAATATTGGTTGGTTATTAGTTGAGGTTGGCTTCATGCTTGAAATTCATTTCACTCATTCTTGCATATAATAGTCACACTTAATGTTTGAATGAAATGATTTCAAAACTTTCATAGCATATGATTTTCATAGTTATATTGATTGATGCTATGTTTGAGTAAACCCCATTGCATCATGGATAGCTCTAATTTGGATTTTTCCTAATAGTTATATTTTTAAATCCATTTTAGAGTGATTGATTTAATAAGTCATATCCTTAAATCTCAATTGGTACTCTTTGTTTTTCCAATTGATATCCATGATTGCTTTTCCCATTAGACCTAGCTCTCTTTTGGTAATTTGATCATATTGAGCTTTATAATTAAATGAATCTAATCATTTCCTTGAAGTTGACCCTCATTGGTAAAACCATCTTCTTCTTGCATCTAATAGTTATATCTTGTCAAAAGTTTGACAAAAGAAGAGAATGGATTGAGGGGGAGTGTAAACCTTCATAGGAAGTATTAGTTTTGATCAAATTGACCCTTTGGATTGCCTTTGAGCCCTTAGAGATATCTTCCATACATGATAGCCTGTTATTTATTTCATTTTCGATTTCATTTGTTAACAGGTGCTACTAAAGGTATTTTCCTTATTTCATGTGTGTAGGTACCTTTGCAATTTAATGTCAAAAGGGGAGAGAGTTCGAGAGTTCAAGTACTCGAAGATCTCCTATCCATCAAAGGGGGAGAAAGAATTCAAGTTCTCAAAGGGTGAAGAGAATGTCCAAGCTTCCTAAGGAGAGTTGTGTATGATCTTCTACAAAGGGAGTGAATGCATATCTTGCCAAGGGAAGAGAGAGGCATGGTCAAAGGGGGAGAGCAAATAGAAGAAAGAAAGCTTGGAGTTAAAGAAGATGCTTGGTCATAGAAAGGAAAGAAGAAGAGAAAGCTTGAAGAATGATCAAGCTCCAAGCATCAAGAAGATTGAAGAAAAGAGCCCAAGAGCACAAGCTAAGAGAATGAGCTTCCAAGAAGATTTCAAGACATGTCTAGCTAAGGGGGAGCTGAAGACAGAGTGTGTAATATCAATGATGAGTAAGTTGCCATCAAATTGCAAAGGGGGAGATTGTTAGGGATTTTGTAATTTGCAATTTGATGGATGCATTTGCTCTTTAGCATCATTTGATTTACGCACACTTGCATCGTTTTAGAAAACCTTGAAATCTGGTTTTATACATGCATAGCTTTTAAGTTTTGGAAAAGTATTTGTTTTATGCATGTTTTGGTTCTAAACTTGGATGCATTGGTTTTAGAATACAAACTCTTTTGAAAACCTATTTCTTTGTGCATTATGTTTGGAAAATCATGTTGAGAATTTAGGTTTGAGCCTTGCATACATTCTTCACAAAAAGAATCATTTTTGTATGCATTTTCATTTGAAAAGAGTTTTGTCAAATCAAGCTAGCCTTTGGTTTTAATCTTTTGAATCATTTTAGGCTTTGGGTGTTTCATGTTTTTAAACATCTTAGAATGTCTTAAAACATGTATTCTAACTTGGTTTAATGGCCCAAAAAAATTCCCAACCAAAATTACTTTAGAAAAATACATTTTTGGGAAAACAGGACCTTTAGCGGCGGAAAAACCACTTTTAGCGGCGGTTTCTGTGTCCGCCGCTAAAAGCAGTTTTTCAAACGGTCATTTTTTTGCCCGTTGTGTGATCCCGGTCGACCGAGACCTCTTTGCCGGTTGACCGAGGACTAGCTGTTGGCAACTTTTTGGCTATAAAGTCCATTCATTTCCAACCTTCTTTGGGGCTTGATACTTGAACCTTTGAGACCATTTTGGAGCCAAAGAAAGGGGAAGAAGTTGGAAAGGCTAGAGGGCTATTTGGAAATCAAACTCATGAGTTTTTAAAAGGTACACCTTTATAGTTATTTTGATTTCCATTCAAATGAAATCCATGCATGTTCAAATCCTTTGTATTTTCATTTATGCATGATTTCAAGCCCTTAAAGAGTTGTTTTGCAAACTCAATATCTTTCTTGGTAAATTAGATTGGTTTGCAAACTCTCTTATCCTAATCACATGTGTTCTTAGTCTTTATCATTCATACAACTTGTTTGTCTCATTTCTTCAAAGTTGTTTGAAACTTTTATGTGATTAGTTTTCTCTTCAATCACCATTTTATAAGCTTTGATTTTAAAATGCATCATGCATTCATTTAAGAGCTTCTTTGTTGAAATTGATTGAAGAAACACACTCATACACTTGTGCACACACTTTAGCTTAATTGAGTGTATGTTTGTAGTTTGTTTTAAACTTTCATATTAGCCTATGTAGAGGCAATTCAATTAAGCTTAAATTGTAATCTCTTAGAGTGATCTTTTGAGAAGACACTTTCTTAGAGAAATCTTTATCTTGTAAGGTTATTGCTTAGCCTAAGAAAAGCATTGTGTAAAGGTTATTGCTTAGCCTTGAAAAGCATCTTGTAAAGGTTATTGCTTAGCCTATAAAAGCACATTGAGAGGTTGTTGTTTAGCCTAGAAAAACAACATTGTAAGGGTTATTGCTTAGCCTAGTAAAAAGCATACATAGTGGAAATCCGGTGGGGTGTTGGATGCACAAGCCGGTAGTGGATGTAGGCACGTTGGCCGAACCACTATAAATATTGTGTTGTGGTGATTGCTTTGTGGTGATTGTTTTTGTTTTAGCTTCCGCATATTGATTGATTTATCATCACATGTGACTAGTTTAGTTTAAGAATTTAAAATTGGTCTTAATTAGTCATAATTGTAGCTCACCCTATTCACCCCCCCCCCCCTCTAGGGTTAGGATCCCAAGGACTTTTCAGGGTTTGGGTTCTAGGCCTTTTGGGTGTTTGATCCGTGCTTTAAGTGGGTTAAAAGTTTTGAAAACCCATCTAGAAGGCCCACCTACTTTCAACAATTGGTATTGGACCGATCCCTTTATTCTCATCGTGTTAGATTGAGTTTTCTGTTAGATTATATGGTCTCAATCCAGTGGATGATGTAATAAATTGATTATTTATCATTATAATTATGTTTTTCTTTCATGAGATGAATAGTGTTTTATTATTTACTCACATATAACTAATGCGAATGACATGATGGTTCATGAGATGAACCGGAGTTCATAAGTATATTAGATGTGATACATGTGTGTGAATGAGATCCACATACGGGAGACATATGTCACGAATCCTAAACATAAATTGATTCACAACTGGTGATGAGATTGAGCATCTCATCTAATAAGGTTGTAGTATTATGATCACTATAAGATAGTGTGATCTGTCTCGATCATCGGAGTGTAAGACTCTAGATCATCATACTGGTACATTGGATGTATTAAAGGACTATGAGAAGGACCTTATGAAACATTGTCTTTACTTTAATGTATGCTCTCATAATTCCCTAGCAATAGGCTCTTAATCCTAAGACACTAATGAACTTAAGTTTCTATCTATTCATTTTCTTTGAGTCACTAATGAGCGAGGCCAATTGTAGGTCAACACCTCGGTGTCTTGGGTACGTGGTAGTAGGACTGTGGGAACATTCAACAGTTAAGATGGAATCTATCCTCATTATTTCCTTGTGCCAATTAATGGATTATCATTGGTAAGTGTGCACCCATCCCAATTAAGAGTTAATTGGATAGGTACCGATGATCACTATAATTAATTGGGTCTTAAGGATAATAAGATATTGATCAAATTTGGTGGACAGGTCCAATTGATCCATGGATATAGATGGAGGGGCCTACTTGTGGTCAGAGGGAACTCAAAAGGAAAGGAAATAGAAAGTTACTAATTGTTATGGAAATGAGAGTTCTAATAATAATTGGAAAGAAGAAAGTTACTAATTGCATTGGAAGTGAGACTTCTAAGAATTAGTAAGTAGAGGAGGTTGCTTTCGCTATATTACGAGGGGAGATTCCTTGGACGTCAATACACAACTCCTCCTGGGAATTCACGCCCAAGAAGCGTACAAGAGTTGCACACTCATCTCCCTCTCCACTTTCTCTTCTACTTTCTCTTCTGGTTTGCATTTAAGGGTCTTTATGTAATTTATTCCTAAGACTGGAGTTCAGTTGTGTCGCGACCCCGGACCGGGTTACCAAGGTCCTAATCCGGGATTGGGACTCATTGATGATGTGTGTACGTTTATTTAATTTCCCACAGGTGTTCGCGGTGATGATATCACAACAACATAAATATTTCTTTTAATACGGAAGCGTGTAGCAAATCAAATTGAAAATTCAAGTCATGTCACAAGATAATAATACATGTATAATCTGAGTATCAGAATGATCAATGATCATAAGTGCTTTCCCAAAAGAAATGTTAAAGTTTATACAAAGTATCATTTAGTTACATTCCCAAAAATAGAGGTCAACAAAGGCCAATATAAACAAAATACTGATACCCAAAAGAATGATTAAACGTTCCCAAAATGTTATGTCTCTCAAGGCAATCAAATGTTTAAATGACATCATCAGCATGCTACTCAACTAGGCAGTGCGGTTCACCGACCGTGTCCTCAAGCTCCACCTCGGGGTAGACAATGTCCGGACCTGAGTACCAAAGAGTGGGTCAAACAGGACGGTTTGACAAATAGGTGAAAAGACATAACAATATAACAATAAATGAATTTACCTTCAAAAGCATTTAAAACCTGTTTAAATATCAATTTCCATAAAAGAGATAAATCATTTATTCAAATACAAGTATGCATTGTAAAACATATAAAGGTAACCAAGGAAACGGGAAACAAGCAAGATGACAACCACACGAAGCTAAGTCCTCTATCACCGAAGTGACGGAGCAATGTCAAGGCGTTGATCTCAGTCACACAAGGTGAGGAGAAACAACGAAATATATACATATACATATAATATACGAGACATGACCACGGTAGCAAGCTGGGCATCGGGAACCACGGTAGCAATCCAGGGTATTGGGACAAGACCATGGTAATAATTGGATAGCGGGATCCAAACTGCAGCTGGTGGGATAAGAGGGGGATCTCCAAGTCGGTGGATCAGACCAACAGGGTTATCCAAGCTTAGTGGTGCCGACTCATAGGTCAAATGAAAAGATCAAAACATGTATGAAATACATCAAGTGCAAGTGCATAAATAAACGGGATGAGGGTGCTCAAAGGCACAACTGTCATATCAATCCGGGCATGCTTGTCGGGATTAGCAAAATGCTACAACTTCAATTTCAATATTTTCGGGAATGCATAAGAAATTCAGGAATAATGAAATACAAATGAACTTTCGAAATCTTAGGACAAGTATCGGGGTTCAAGATTTGTTTAAGGTGAATAGGGACCCGTATGTCGATTTAATAACAACTTGGTACTCTTTGAGTTTGGGGACATTCCGAGCTTCTTATAAACCTTAGGATTCTCAAAACTTCAAATGAAATCTTCGTGATGTGGTTTCTTTCTCAAACGGATGTCAAATCATAAGAACGGTTCTTCTCATTAATAGGGCTCCCAACAAACCTCTCCCAATCATTTAAACATTTCATTCATGCTCCTAAGACAGTCCCAGGTGAACAGTACCTATCGCTTGAGCGGACCATAGGTTCGCTCGAGCGGTGAGCTCTCTAGAATGGCTGTCTGGGTGGGTTCGCTCGAGCGAAGTTGAGGTCGCTAGAGCGAACTGTCCTCTGGAATGACTCGAACCCTTTTTTGGACACTTCGCTCGAGCGAACTGTCCAGAAACTGGTTTCGGGACAGTTCTTCTCCTCTCTTTCTTTTCCTTTTATAATCTCCTTTTAACCCCTTTGTATACACCAAATGAGGGGCTCAAAACACTATCCAAACCAACATCAAATTCCAAACAACATCCATTCTAACCTCCTCTAATAATATCACATCCAGAAACAAGGAAAAGAGGGAAGGAAACCACTACACACAAGAGTACATTTGAGATAAAATAAGATAATATTGAATGCCATGAACCAAAACATTTCTATGACAATAAATACACTATCAAGGCTCTTTCATGAACATTTATTTCAAGTCAATGCATTAAATAGGCATGAGTGGAAAACAACACAATAAATCACATTTCTCATAAAATCATTGAAAGCTCATAAAAATCAATTCATCGACTTGCCTTAGGTCCAAGCTAATCAATAACAAGCTCTAACACTCCTCCAAGCCAAGAATCCAAGCTATGAACCAAAATCCCCAAAAAAACCCCTAAATGGGTCAAAACAAGAAATAGAAAGGGAAACCTTACAAAAATGAAAATGGAACCTCTTCAAGGTCAAAGAAACACAAATCTAAGAGATGGGGAGGATTGCTTACTTGTAGGTTCTCCAAGTGGGCAAGGAGAGCTCAAAGAGTATCTTGAAATGGAGGGTCTTCTCTAAAAATGGTATCAATGGAGAGCTATAGTGGCGAGGAAGAAAATGATGATCTCAACTTCTCAATTTGTGCAAGATTGGTGGTGGATTTGGTGATGGAAAGCAAGAGAAGAAGGAAGAAAAGGAAACCCTAGGTGAAGATTGGAGTTGAGCTGGAAAAGGGGAAAGGGAGAGAAGGGTTTTCTTTATATAAGCAAGTGAGATGGGTCCCTCTACTAGAATTATTCAAGGGCTGAAATCATGTTTATCGGGGCCTCAAACGAATTCGACGAAGAAGAGAAAAGTGATCATAAAAACATCTAGTTTCCAAAAAGTATATGTTTCATGGGTTTCGGGAATATCAAATTTTGGGTACAGATTTAGTGTAAAAAGACTGTTTTGCCCTCAATGCTAGGAAAGTTGGGTTTCGGGGTCTCGAACGAGCACGGGATCAATATGAAAGTTGTAGGGATTAACAAGACAAGTAAAACGGGATTATAACAATAAACACAAAAATCTCAGATAATCCCCCAAGTAAACGCAAAGTCACAAAGGAACCCCCAAAGGGCCCCACTAGTCACAAAGGCACTCAAAATTCCCCAAAGCTATATCAAAATCTATTCTATTCCCCACTTAACCAAAATCCACTAATCACACTTAGAACTAAAACACAACTTATTTAACACTAATCGATGTCACTCGGGACGGGGTCTTACATCCTCCACCCTTTAGGGCATTTGGTCCTCCAAATGAAATATACGACTTACCTCAGGTAGAAGATGTGGATACTTTTTCTACACTTGATCTCGTAGTTCCCACGTTGCTTCTTCCGGTCCATGATTCTCCCAAAGTACTTTCACCCACTGAATAGTTAGAGTCCTCAACTCTTGTTCTTTCGTATCAATGATCTGAACGGGCTTCTCAATATCTGTAGCATCCTCTCGAATTTCCAAAGGCTCATGTCAGAGTACATGCAAAGGGTCGGGGACATACTTCTTCAACATAGACACGTGGAAGACGTTGTGTACGCCGGATATCTCGAGTGGTAAGGCTAATCTGTAAGCCACATCACCGATCTTGTTCACAATGTCGTATGGTCCAATGTATCTCCGTGATAGTTTGCCCTTCTGTCCAAATCTCAATGTTCCCCTCGTGGGTGACACTTTTAGGAAAACCTTGTCTCCTTCTTTGAACTGTAAGTCCCATTTGTGAGAGTCTGCATAACTTTTCTGTCTACTCTGGGCCACTTTCAAACGTTCTTGAATTAGCTTGACTTTGTCGCTAGTCTCACTTACTATGGTCGGTCCATGGAAATTGCGAATTCCGACCTCTTCCCAACACACATGTGTCATACACCTTCTGCCATACAAAGCCTCAAAAGGAACCATCCAATGCTCGAGTGGTAACTATTGTTGTAAGCAAACTCACACAACGGTAAAGTCTCATCCCATTGAGCCTTGAAATCCAATACACAAGCACGGAGCATATCCTCAAGAGTTTGAATAGTCCTCTTTGACTGGCCATCTGTCTGAGGGTGGTAAGCCATGCTGAATTGTAATCTCCTACCCATAGTGTCGCGACCCCGGAACGGATCCCGGGCCCGCGACGCGTTGTTGTGTGGATTGCATTGAAGACTTTGCTTTCCCACAGGTTCCCGCGGTGAGGATTCCCAAAGACACGCGGAATCTGGCTCACACGATCAAGTTTGCGGAAGCATGTAGCAAAACACATCAAGACATGTCGAGATAAAAAAGGGGGAAATCACTTATCAAAACACGATGAACACGACTAGCAAAGGCATAATTAATATGCATAACACGCTTAGGAAGTGATCCCCTTTTTCTTGAAACAATTCTTTAAAACAAGCTTATACTTGAAATCCAAAACTAGTACACGATGGTACTTATCGTACCAAAACGGAATTCAAACACGAAATCTGACAAGCATGTGTTAAGGCTGCTAATTGACCTTTGTGTAATTGGGACCCCAAATGTCGGAATATACAAGAATTGGTGTCTCCGAAGTTGGGTTGCATTTCGAAGTTCCATTTACACAATGTCAAGTCAAAACCCTTAACATAGTCTAGTTTTTCTGCCTGTGCTCGCTGAGTGCAGAAAATGCCTTTCTCTTGCACATCTTCCACTACATTTTTCTCCTCCTTCTCATCCATAAATCACATACAATCCCTTGAGCCTTCATGCTCACCAAGGGTTCATTTATCACAATTTCAAGCATCCGAATCCAATGAAAACATAATCATGAAGCTTGTAAACAAATTTATATGCACAATTCTTAAAACACAATGGAATCAAAATACACATGCACATTGAACCTATAAAGATTACTTGCCTTGCCCAATGCTAACAATCCTCTCAAGCACTTCACTCAAGCTATTCCAACACTACAAGAAAACCCAAGAGAAAACCACTCAAAACTCAATCAAAATGGAAACAAAGAACTCATTTTTACAAAAAGGGTTTTCAAATGAAAAACAAGATCTTTAAGGAACCAAAAGACTTCATGAAAAGTATGGGTTGAAACTCTTACCTAGAAATGGTCAGACAAGAGGGAAGGAAGGAAATGAAGAGCTTATCGCACAAGAAGTTCCAAGAAATTTGTACTAATAGAAAGCTTGCATGGAGATGAAAAAGATGATATCCTTAGAATTTTCTTTGGAGTCCTCTAGCTAGATCATGCAAGATGAGGAAGATGGAAAAGAAAGAAGGGTTTTCAGCCCTAGGTCAAGAAATTGCAGAGATTTGGGGGAAATGAATGAAAAGAGAGGGAGAGGGGGATTAAGTGATGACAATGGGACCCAATTAACATGAACCTTGAAATGACCAAAACACGATCTTGTGGGCCTCGAATGACTTCGACGAAGAAGGATAAAACGATCCTCGAAATATCTAGTTTTCAAAAAGTATATTTTTGACATGGTTTTGAGATCTCAAAAATGGTGTCCAGATTTGTGCATAAAAGACAATTTTGCCTTCTTTGGGCCAAAACTTGGGTTTTGTGGCTTCAAAAATGAATGGGCTTAAGACAAAAGTTGTAACACATAGAAAAATCATTCAAATGAAATCAAAATCACAATCACACGGAAACCGATACGATCTTCCCAAGCTTACACGGGCACTCAGGCCTTCCTGAGTGTGTCTGACTAATACTAAACGTTCTCAAAATTCCCAAAGCTATGTCCAAGACTAAAACTAATTACTTCTAACCCAACGACAACTAAACCCACTTAGAACTAAACACATACTAATCGCACACTAATCGAGTTGGTCTGTGTCGGGGTCTAACATCCTCCACCCTTTAGGATATTTGGTCCACCAAATAAATCAAACAATTACCTCTGATAAAAGCTGTGGATACTTCCTCTGCACTTGCCATCTCAATTCCCAGGTGACTTCCTCTGGTTCGTGATTTTCCCAAAGTACCTTGACCCAATGAATAGTCCGGTTTCTCAATTCCTGCTCCTTGGTATCAATGATCTTGATCGGTCTTTCCACATACGAGGCATCTTCCCGAATCTCCAAAGGCTCATGCTGTAGTATATGTGAAGGACTAGAAACATATTTCTTGAGCATAGAAACATGAAAAACATTGTGCACCCCAGAGAGTTCCGGCGGTAACGCAAGCCTATAAGCGACATCTCCAATCTTACTCAAAATCTCATACGGACCAATAAACCTTCTAGACAATTTGCCCTTCTGTCCAAACCTCAAAGTCCCTCTAGCTGGTGAGATCTTCAAAAACACCTTGTCACCTACTTGAAACTGCAATTCTCTTCTGTGAGTATCTGCATAACTCTTCTGCCCACTTCGGGCGATCTTCAACCTTTCCTGAATCAACTTGACCTTGTCACTTGTCTCTCCAACTATCGTCGGTCCATGAAAACTACGCTCACCGACTTCTTCCCAGCAAACCGGAGTTCTGCATCTCCTACCATAAGGTGCCTCGAAAGGTGCCATACCGATGCTAGAGTGGTAACTATTGTTATAAGCAAATTCACAAAGAGGTAAGCACTCATCCCACTGAACCTTGAAATCCAATACACAAGCACGCAACATGTCTTCGAGAGTCTGTATCGTCCTTTCTGACTGACCATCGGTCTGAGGATGATAAGCTGTGCTGAACTGAAGTTTTTTTTACCTATCGACCCATGAAGAGTTTTCCAAAACTTTGAAACAAACCTATTGTCTCTGTCTGAAGTAATGGAGACGGGCTGACCATGTTTACTAACAATCTCATCAACAAATAACTTCGCAAGCGGTGCCATATGCATCATATTCCTTATCTTCATCGGAATGAAGTGAGCAGACTTTGTCAGCCGATCTACAATAATCCAAATTGCATTATTTCCCCTCTTGGTATTAGGCAAACCGGAAACGAAATCCATGGTGATGTGCTCCCATTTCCACTCCGGAATCTCCAATGGTTGTAACAAACCTGGGGCTTCTGATGCTCTGCCTTAATCAACTGACAAGTTAGACAACGAGACACAAAAGCTGCTATCTCTCTCTTCATGTTGTTCCACCAAAATCTATTCTTCAAATTGTGGTACATCTTCGTGCTACCCGGATGTATAGAATATCTCGTGCTGTGAGCTTCATTAATTATTTCACTCTTCAAATCATCCACATTTGGCACACACAATCGGTCACGAAAATACAATATTCCATTCACCATCTTGAAGTCTGGACATTCTGTAATAACCTCTACTATCTTAGCCAAGTCTGGGTCTTGCAACTGATTTTCCTTGATCTTCTGGATGAAGGTAGGTTCTGATACTGTCATGTTTGCTAACATCGCACCCAATCTCATGGTTTTGCACCTCTACCCCCAACTCTTCAAACTGCTGTAAGACACCCATTCCTCTCAAACTGGCCATAACCACTGATTTTCTGCTCAAAGCATCTGCTACCACATTCACTTTGCCTGGATGATACTTGATTGGAAAGTCATAATCTTTGATATACTCCATCCACCGTCTCTGCCTCATGTTCAAGTCCTTTTGAAAGAATAAATACTGTAAACTTCGGTGATCTGAATGGACCTCAAATTTCTCTCCATAGAGATAGTGTCTCCACATCTTCAAAGCAAAAACAACTGCTGCCAACTCCAAGTCGTGAGTAGCATAATTCTTCTCATGGTCCTTCAACTGTCTCGAGCCATAAGAAATCACCTTGCCATCTTGCATCAATACACAACCCAATCCCACATTCGAGGCATCTGTATAGACAATAAATCCGCCGTTGCCCGAAGGTAACGTAAGGATTGGGGCTGTGGTTAACCTTCCTTTCAACTCTTGAAAACTTGTTTCACATTGATCGGTCCACACAAATGGGACATTCTTCCTAGTCAATTTTGTCAACGGGGCTGCAATGGATGAAAAACCTTGGACAAATCTTCTGTAGTAGCTTGCTAACCCCAAAAAGCTTCTAATTTCTGTCACACTGCTGAGCCTCACCCAATTGACAACTGCTTCTATCTTAGCTGGATCAACTGCTAAACCTTCTCTGGAGATGATATGGCCTAGAAAAGCAACTTGCTCTAACCAGAATTCACACTTACTGAGTTTTGCATATAGCTGGTTGTCCCTCAAAAGTTGCAACGCTGTCCTCAAATGTTCTTCATGCTCCTTCTTACTCTTGGAGTACACAAGGACATCAACAATAAATACTACCGTGGAGTGATCCAAATAGGGTGCAAAGACTTTGTTCATCAGAGCCATAAAGACTGCGGGTGCATTTGTCAAACCAAAGGGCATCACTAAGAACTCATAGTGTCCATATCTTGTTCTAAAGACTGTCTTCTAAACATCTGAGTCTCTAACTCTCAACTGATGGTACCCTGACCTCAAGTCTATCTTAGAAAAATAGGCTGCTCCTTGCAATTGGTCAAACAATTCGTCTATCCTTGGCAATGGATACTTGTTCTTCACGGTCACATGGTTCAACTTCCTGTAGTCTATGCACATTCTCAAACTCCCATCCTTCTTTTTCACAAACAACACCGGTGCTCCCCACGGTGAAACACTTGGCCTAATAAAGCCTTTGCTCAACAAATCCTGCAATTGGAGCTTTAGCTCACCCATTTCTGCTGGAGCCATCCTATATGGTGTAATCGAGATCGGAGCCGTCCCTGGAAGGAGCTTAATTGTGAACTCAACTTCTCTAATTGGTGGTAAACCCGGGATTTCTTCTGGAAAAACATCCAGAAATTCACACACAATGGGGATATCCTCCACCCCTTGGGACTGTTTATCCTCCGTGATAAACGCAATAAATGCCTGGCACCCACTCTGAACTAATCTGCTTGCCTTCAAAACTGAAATAAACCCTGCCTGAGTTTTTCTCCTGTTCCCCTGAAATATCAATTCTGCCTGTGGCCCTTGGAATCTGAATGTGATGGTCTTACTAAAACAATCCATGGTGGCATGATATGCTTCTAACCAATCCATGCCTAAAATGACATCAAAATCATGCATGTCCAAAACTATGAGGTTGGCCGATAGATTAACATCTCCTAACAAAACTGTACAGCTAGGGTAATGGGTTCTACACAACTTGTTTCCCTACTGGAGTGGTGACTACTAGAATGTAATCCAAATCACTACATGGTGCATCAATCATCTTAGCAAAACTAGGAGAGGAAAAGGAATGTGTGGATCCAGGATCAAATAAAATCTGGGCTTCTACCCCACAGACAAGAAGTTTACCTTCTACCACGTCTCCTGCAGCTTCAGCGTCGGCACGATTGAGATAATACAAACGTCCATGCATCTGTAGTCTATTTGGTACTTGGTTCTGCCTTCCTTGGCCATGTCTGTTCTGTTGTGGAGGACGAGCATTCTGATTCTGTGCTGGTGGCCTAGCCTGCTACTGCTGCTGAGGTGGTCTAATCTGATTCTGCACTGGTGCTTGGTTCTGAGGAGCTATTTGTCTCTGCTGCTGGTTTCTGTACCCTTGATTCTGAAGTAATGGACAATCCTTGATTGCATGGTTCATAGCCCCACATTTGAAACAGGCACCCATGACCTTATGACATTCATGAGTTTCATGATTCTTGCCACAATGTCCACAACCCTGCCTCACATCACCTTGTTCTTGCCTTGGCTTCTTGCTCTGCTGTTGCCTCTGATTCTGCTGCTGATAGTGCTGCTTCCTGTCCTGAACAATCATGTTGTTAATATCTTCAAATGTATATGCCCGCTTGATTGCCTCATCATATGTAGCTGGTGGGACTACTCCTATGACATCTCTCATGATGATCGGATTCAACCCTTCCAAAAACTTTGTTATCTTCTTCCTTTCAGTGTCAATCAACTCGGTAGCATATCTAGCCAATCTTTCAAACTTGGTGACATAGTCTAGCACCGTCATGCTACCTTGCTTGAGTTGCTGAAATTCAATAGCCTTCTGCCTCTTGACATGAGAGGGAATATATTTATCTTGAAATTGTGTCTTGAAGGCTGCCCATGCCTCTTCGTCAGCCATCACTGCATAAGAATCCTTGACTGATTGCCACCACCGGTCTGCAAGCCCGTAGAATAGTGAAGCTGTGAGGTTGACCTTCTGTATTCCCGTGCACATAAAGACATCGAAGATCTTCTCGGTATTGACTAGCCAGTCATCTGCCATTAACGGGTCCTCATTGCCCGAAAATTCCTTCAGTGCTCTCTTCCTAAATTTCTCAAACAGTGCATTAGGGTCAGGATCCCTATTTTGAATAACAATCTGCGGACCCACGGGTGGTGCTTGGTTCCTGTTCTGAAGTACTTCCAAGAGTTGCCTCTGAACTTGTGCCATTTCATCATCCTTCCTTGCTAGCTGTTCTTGAAATCTTGCTTGGTTTTCATTAGCTTGCCTTTGTTGTGCTATCATGGCTTGCATAAGTTCCTGAAACTGTGTAGCTGTTGGTGTCTCAGATGCGTCTGACTCATTCTGCTGACTGCCTGAAGCATGATGATTTGGAGCTTTTCTTGGAGGCATATTGCTGTAAAACAAAGAGTTAGTACACAATAATCATGGTACAAGGGTTTCTAAGGTCCTATACCAACGAATCTATTGAACTCATGAATCCTCGCCACATTCCTAAGACCTTTCTAGTTTCTTTTAAGTGCCTGAAACATGTCCCGCTCTGATACCAGACCTGTCGCGACCCCGGAACGGATCCCGGGCCCGCGACGCGTTGTTGTGTTGATTGCATTGAAGATTTTGCTTTCCCACAGGTTCCCGCGGTGAGGATTCCCAAAGACACGCGGAATCTGGCTCACACGATCAAGTTTGCGGAAGCATGTAGCAAAACACATCAAGATAAGCACCAATAAATCTTTAAGTGCTATAACAATTAATAACAAGACATAGTATCAAAGAAAGAAGCTAACATGGCATTCCCAACATAGTTCAAGTTATAAGACTAACATGAAAGTAAGTTAAGTTTTTGTTACAACCCATAAGAGGCCAACAGAGGCCAATACACTTCTCAAATAATCAAAGGAAACCCCAAAAAAAAATGATGACGAGACTCAAGAACCCGCCCGACATCTAGATGACATCGTCGGGCTGCCACTCTTTCACAGGGGTTGGCTCACAAGCCTCCTCCTGACGTTCCTCCTCAAAGGCAACGTCTCCTGCACCTGGGCACCAACAAACAAGGGTCAAACACAACGGTTTGGCAGGTAACCAATTTAGGCATGAGTACAAAATAGAAAAGGTTTAAGAAATCATATAAAGACCTTTTATTGAACTATAAGCAGTTACAAGACTAGGGTGCATTTAAAAATACGAGCAAAGATAACATGCATACTTATAATATCATGAATAGTTATGTTCCACAAGAGCCCATCCTTTCTCTATCATTTATATAATGAAAAGAGCAAGCACGCACGACAAGCACGATATACATAATATAATCACGACACGATTTCCCACAAATACGGGAATTTCGGCCGCGGAACCGGACACGCACGATGTGTAATAAATACACGACCAGTCTGCAGACAGTCCACATGTTTAAGGACCCCCAGACAGTGGATCAAACTGAAAGGGCAGTCCAAGCTCAGTGGTGTTTACTTAATTCATGAATGCACAAAACACGCGAAACACTATCAAAACATGTCGAGATAAAAAAGGGGGAAATCACTTATCAAAACACGATGAACACGACTAGCAAAGGCATAATTAATATGCATAACACGCTTAGGAAGTGAGCCCCTTTTTCTTGAAACAATTCTTCAAAACAAGCTTATACTTGAAATCCAAAACTAGTACACGATGGTACTTATCGTACCAAAACGGAATTCAAACACGAAATCTGACAAGCATGTGTTAAGGCTGCTAATTGACCTTTGTGTAATTGGGACCCCAAATGTCGGAATATACAAGAATTGGTGTCTCCGAAGTTGGGTTGCATTTCGAAGTTCCATTTACACAATGTCAAGTCAAAACCCTTAACATAGTCTAGTTTTTCAACCTTCAAGAAAATATAGAAATGAAATAATTCTTCTTCCTGAATCTGGTAGGTTCGCTAGAGCGGACTTTATAAGGTGATGACACTTCGCTCGAGCGAGATAGTTCACTCGAGCAGATAATAAGTGCACTTGAACGGAGAGCTCTCTGTCTGCGCTCGGACCAAACAGAGGCTTGGTCGATCGAGCGGACAAGCTTCTGCCTGTGCTCGCTGAGTGCAGAAAATGCCTTTCTCTTGGACATCTTCCACTACATTTTTCTCCTCCTTCTCATCCATAAATCACATACAATCCCTTGAGCCTTCATGCTCACCAAGGGTTCATTTATCACAATTTCAAGCATCCAAATCCAATGAAAACATAATCATGAAGCTTGTAAACAAATTTATATGCACAATTCTTAAAACACAATGGAATCAAAATACACATGCACATTGAACCTATAAAGATTACTTGCCTTGCCCAATGCTAACAATCCTCTCAAGCACTTCACTCAAGCTATTCCAACACTATAAGAAAACCCAAGAGAAAACCACTCAAAACTCAATCAAAATGGAAACAAAGAACTCATTTTTACAAAAAGGGTTTTCAAATGAAAAAAAAAGATCTTTAAGGAACCAAAAGACTTCATGAAAAGTATGGGTTGAAACTCTTACCTAGAAATGGTCAGACAAGAGGGAAGGAAGGAAATGAAGAGCTTATCGCACAAGAAGTTCCAAGAAATTTGTACTAATAGAAAGCTTGCAAGGAGATGAAGAAGATGATATCCTTAGAATTTTCTTTGGAGTCCTCTAGCTAGATCATGCAAGATGAGGAAGAAGGAAAATAAAGAAGGGTTTTCAGCCCTAGGTCAAGAAATTGCAGAGATTTGGGGGAAATGAATGAAAAGAGAGGGAGAGGGGGATTAAGTGATGACAATGGGCTCCAATTAACATGAACCTTGAAATGACCAAAACACGATCTTGTGGGCCTCGAATGACTTCGACGAAGAAGGATAAAACGATCCTCGAAATATCTAGTTTCCAAAAAGTATATTTTTGACATGGTTTTGAGATCTCGAAAATTGTGTCCAGATTTGTACATAAAAGATAATTTTACCCTCTTTGGACCAAATCTTGGGTTTTGTGGCTTCAAACATGAATGTGCTTAAGACAAAAGTTGTAACACATAGAAAAATCATTCAAATAAAATCAAAATCACAATCACACGGAAATCGATACGATCTTCCCAAGCTTACACGGGCACTCAGGCCTTCCTGAGTGTGTCTGACTAATACTAAACGTTCTCAAAATTCCCAAAGCTATGTCCAAAACTAAAACTAATTACTTCTAACCCAACGACAACTAAACCCACTTAGAACTAAACACATACTAATCGCACACTAATCGAGTTGGTCTGGGTCGGGGTCTAACACATAGACTCATGTAGTGTCTTCCAAAATCTTGAGACGAATCTGCTGTCTCTGTCAGATGTGATAGAAACTAGCTATCCATGTCGACTGACAATCTCGTTGATAAACAACTCTGCCAAAGGAAGCATGTGCATCTTCTTCCCTGTCCTCATAGGAATGAAATGAGCTGATTTGGTGAGTTTGTCTACAATGACCCATATCGCATTGTTGCCTCTGTTGGTCCTCGGTAATCCCGAAATAAAATCCATGGTAATGTGCTCACATTTCCATTCCGGGATCTCTAACGGTTGTAACAATCCTAGAGGCTTCTGATGCTCTGCCTTTATCAACTGACAAGCCATACAATGGGAGAGAAATGCTGCAATCTCTCTCTTCATGTTGTTCCACCAAAATCTGCCCTTCAGATTCTGATATATCTTTGTATTGCCTGGATGCATAGAGTATTTCGTACTGTGAGCCTCGGTCATAATGTCATTCCTTAAATCTTCAATATTGGGTACACACAGACGGTTACGATAGTACAAAACTCCATCAACAATACGGAAGTCAAGACGTTCTGTTATGTGCTCTGAAATCTTGGCCAACTCTGGATTTTGCAACTGACTATCCTTGATCTTTTGAATGAAGGAAGGCTCTGACACAGACATGTTAGCTAACAATACACCCTTCCTTAGTGGCTGTAGGTCTAGACTAAACTCTTCAAATTGCTCAAAAATACAAGTGCCACTTAGATTTGCCAAGCCTACTGATTTTCTGCTCAAGGCATCGACAACTACATTAGCCTTCCCTGGGTGGTACTTGATTGGAAAATCATAATCTTTGATATATTCCATCCATCTTCTCTGCCTCATGTTCAGTTCCTTCTGAGAAAATAAATATTGCAAATTGCGGTGATCGGAGTGGACTTCGAACTTCTCCATAGAGGTAATGTCTCCACATTTTCAACGCAAAGACGACCGCTGCTAACTCAAGATCATGGGTGGCATAATTCTTCTTGTGATCTTTCAACTGTCAGGATCCATATTCAACAACTTTTCCCTCTTGCATCCACACGCAACCAAGTCCAACATTCGAAGCAGCGGTAAAAATGGTGAAACCGCCGCTTCCGGATGGTAAAGTAAGGACTGGTGTTGTAGTCAATCTCTTCTTCAGCTCTTGGAAGCTAGTTTCACATTGATCTGTCCACACATACGGTACATTCTTCCAGCTTTCTATGGAATCCCTAGTGATCCCCACGCTAGCCCAATTATTAGATCATTACTAATTCTACATGAACTCAAAAGGAAATGAAATAGAAAGTTACTAATTGTTGTGGAAACGAGACTTCTAATAATAATTGGAAAGAAGAAAGTTACTAATTGCATTGGAAGTGAGACTTCTAAGAATTAGTAAGTAGAGGAGGTTACTTTAGCTATATATAGGGAAGACACCTTGGACGTCAATACACAACTCCTCCTTGGAATTCACGCCTAAGAAGCGTACAAGAGTTGCACGCTCATCTCCCTCTCCTCTCTCTCTCTTTTCTAGTTTTTCTTCTGGTTTGCCGTTGAGGTTCTAGTTGGTTTCTTTTGGATAACCCACCATTCTCCTTGAGAAAAGAGATCTGATACGGGTCATAGCATGGAAGACGATTGGGTCTTGGAGATCCTAATTTGCTACAAAGAAAAGTTCTTCATCTAACAAGTTGTCAACTTCTCCATTAGAGCACAACCGAGATCCAAATGTATAATCTACTTCCTTGTATGTTGTGGACTTGTTATGGATGCTTGGTTATGCTTTTATCTATCTTTGAGATAGTGTTTTATTGATCTTGATCATGAGTTTGAGGTGCTTGGATCCTGGATGTGGTTTATGGCCTTATGGGTACTTGATCCTAGAGTCAAGTGGGTCAAAAGTTTTTGAAACCTATCCACGAGGCCCACCTATTTCCAACATTTTCTAGATCTAATATCTACGTGAGATGTGGAGTTGATATATCTAGGGTTTTGTTGTATCGGTTTTTGTAGACTTACTTCTTTTTTGAATTCAATATGGGTCTTTGTTTGTATCAGTTTGGGACGGAATCACGTTTTTCTATGAAACAAGGGGATAGACGCTTGAGTGGACTTGACCCGCTCGAGCGGAACTGCACGCTCGAGCAGACTTATCTTCGCTTAAGCGGAATTGCCCGCTCCAGATAGTGGATGGGGCACTGTCTAGTTTCTTAATCATACTTCAAACCATTTATCATGAGATGGCAGATGTGAGTTATTCCTAGCCCTGATCCCTGTTGATTTATTGGTTGTATGTGATTCTAACCTTGTAGGTTAAGGTCCTCTCCATGTGGCTCCATGAGTCTCTATTTTCCCCATTCTTTTATTATTGGTATTTTTGGGCAGTTTATAAAAGGCATCATGGTTTCCTTGGTTTCATGTGAAAGGGCAAGGCATGATGGTCTTCCTAAGGCCATTGTATTTTCTTTAATAGATTGCCATGTAAGTCTCGATTTTGAGACATAGGAATTTATGTAATTTTCAGTTTCATTACTTTGTAAATTTCGACCATTTTCAAAGACAAGAAGGACAGTGTTGATGGACTCTTCACCAAAGAGTTTGGAATCAACAAACTCTTTGGAGATACCCAAAGAGTTTGAGGAATCCCAAAGCATTTGAAAGTCTAAGAAGTCGATACTACATGGGCCATGTGGAGGAGAGGACTTGTTTTATTTAGATTGTTTATTTATACATGGTTGTTTGCTTTATATGGTATGTTTTTATTTTTTCCAAAATCTGATCCGATCATCCGAATGCAACAATTATAATAATTTGTCAAATCAGTTTAATATTTTGGAAATGGTTTTAAATAAGGAATTAGTATTGGTGGACCCATGAGATGGACCCGCTGGTAATACAAACCTTGTTGATCGGACTTTCCATAATTTTAAATCTAACTTGGATCCAATTATTATTCATTTCATGAAATGATTTGATGTTTTATTATGTGGGCTCTTAGACCTAAAAGAAAATCCTCAGTTCTAAAATACTAAGTGGGAGTAGTGCATTTAAATTGAGAAATCCCCATGGTTTTCCACTGTAGGTCCATTCTAAGGTAGGTAGGTGCCTCGCGCCATATGAGAATGGTCGTTCCCCACGGAAGGCACTTACGCTGCTGGTTACTAGATACTGAACTCCTTAGGATAGCGTTGGTGAGATGGGGTGGGGGTGCACTCGCCAAGGAGACGCTGCTCGCAACGGTTGTCATGCGATGCTAATCAGTGAGTCATATTTAACTAAAATAATGATGTAGTATCCCCAATGATTTGCCTCATGTATTTTAGAAACCAAAGTTTAATCGGGAGTCACACATTGTCGCAACCCCTGACCGAGGCCCGTGCCCGCGACTCGGTTGATTTAAAATTTCCCACAGATTCCCGCGGTGAAGATTCCGAGACAGGGAAATCTAGCTCACCCGATTAAGTTTGCGGAAGCGTGTAGCAAATCACCTCAAGACAAAACATGGATAATATTTCCAAGAGCATGAGTAAAATAACATCAGAAAAAGGAATTATAACATAGCATTCCCCAACATAGTTCAAGTTATAAAATTAACCCAAAGAAAGTTTAGTTTGTTACAACCCATAAGAGGCCAACAAAGGCCAATACATCTCCAAAAGTTAAAAACAACACCCAAAACAAAATGAAATGAATCTCATGATCCCGTCCGACGTCTAGTTGACGTCGTCGGGATGCCACTCTCGAGCTGGGGGTGGCTCAACAGCCTCCTCCTGATGTTCCTCCTCAAAAGCAATGTCACCTGCACCTGAGCACCAAAATGACAAGCATCAAACACGACGGTTTGGCAGGTAATCAATTTAGGCATGCACATGGAATAAGTGAAGTTTAAAGAAAACATACTAAAACAATTTGCTGAATTTAAAACAAATGCATGACTAAGATACATTTTGAAAATACAAATCAAAGCTAGTATGAATACATATAATATCATGAATAGTTAATCCACATTGAGCCCATCCTTTCTCCATCATACATGATGATAAGAGTAAGCATGCACGATAAGCACGACAAGCAAAACACGATTCCCATGCCACACAAGGTGGACGGGGAGGCCAGTCGATGAACTGGAACACACACGATGTGTAATATAATACACGACCAATCTGCAGATAGTCCACATGTTTAAGGACCTCCGGACAGTGGATCAGACTGAAGGGGCAGTCCAAACTCAGTGGTGTTTACTTGAATTCAGGAATACATAAAACACGCGACACACATTCTAAACAGATCAAAATTAAGGGGAAGATCACCTATCAAAACAAGACAAGACACGACTAGCAAAAGGCATAAATTATATGCATAACAAGCTTAACACGTGATCTCCTTTTTGATATTTGAAACAAATCTTCAAATGAGTTTATACTTGAAATTCAAAAATGAATACACGATGTTATTTTTGTATCAAAACTGAAGTTCAAACACGAATTCCATCAAGCATATGCTGAGACCATTCATTGATCTTTGTGTAATTGAAACACAAATGTTGGAAATAGAATAAATTGGTGTCCCTGAAGTTAGAATACATTCCAGATCTCCAATGGCACAATGTCAATTCAAAACCCTCAGTATAGTCTAGTTTTTCAATCCACAAAAATCCACGAAGAAACAAACTCAGTCCTGAAGATCTGACCAGGCTCGCTCGAGTGGTTATCCCTTTCACTCAAGCGGACCTGACACATGGACTTGTCCACTCGAGCAGAGCAAAGGGGTCACTCGAGCGGATAGGTCTTCGACCTGTCACGCTCCAGACAGTGGCGTGTACACTCGAGCGGACCGTGCGATTGCTTAAGCGGACATGCTTCTGCCTGTGCCCGCGCTAGGCAGTGGCTTGTTCGTTCGAGCGGACCCTATGGTTGCTCGAGTGGACAGGTCTGCCCGTGTCCGTTGAGTGCAGAAATGCACTACTCTTGTGCAATTTTTTTTTAATCTTTCCTTCCCTTCTTTCATTACTGAACACCTTGCAATTCCCTGAGCCTTCATGCTTCCAAGGGATCAATCAACATTTCTATACCATTAACATCATAATCTAAGACATTCAATTTACATTCTTCAACAAAACAAATCTCAACATTTAAACAAAGCATAGGTTTACATTTGAAAACAGAAATCCAAAAGTTTGGAAAACACTTAACACCAACACATGTAAATGAATGAAGACTACATAAGAAGAGTCTAATGGAAAACATAGAATGAAAGCTTAGTAACAAAATTTATGCAAATTAAAGGTAGCAATTGCAATCCATATCACACATGCAACATCAATCCCATAAAGATTACTTGCCTTTGTCCAAAATGCCAAGCAAAACTCTCCACAAGAATCCTATCCAAAAGCTGAGCCAAGAAGCTACAAAACCCCCATGAAAACCATTCAAAAACTCAACAAATTTGAAAACAAGGAACCCATTTCAAAATGCGTGTTGCATGCTAAAGAAACAAGCTCCTTAGGAGCTAAAAGGAATCCATTGAAGAGGAGGGCCGAAGCTCTTACCTATAGGTTGTTAGGTTTTTGTTTGTTGCAAATTTGATGGATTCACATTCACCTTCACTGTCAAATGATCACGCACACTCATGCTCTTAGTTTTGACTTTGGAATCTAAGATTCTATCTTGCATTTGCATATGTTTTTCAAATGATTTATTCATGCATGTTTTTAGAATCCAAATACTCTTTTGAAAACCTAATTGTTCATGCATTATTTTGGAAAATCAAATTAAGAATCTAGGTTTGTGATTTGCATACATTCCTCATTTTTAGAATCATTTTATTATGCTTAAATCACACTGGCCTTGAGTTCCAAGTTTCATCTTTGGAATTTTGAAAACTCTGCAGGAACTCATCCCAGGCCAGCTTGGTCGGTTGACCGACCCCTGTACCCGGTCGACCGACCCAACTGACTGTTGGGAAAATAGCCAGTGTACCAGGTCGACCGAGCCATGCCCAGGTCGACCGGGTAACTAGACGTTGGGCCAATATGACCGTTGGGCCAGGTCGACCCAGGGGTCATGGGGTCGACCGGGCCAACTAGCCGTTGGACTGTTTTTTTGTATAAAAGTCCATTCCATTCCTTTCTTTTGAGAGGCTTGTTGGGTGATTCTTTGGAACTATTTTGAAGCCTAAGAAAGGGGAATGAGCTGAGAAGGCTAGAGGGTCAATGGAAATCCAAAATGCTTGAGACAAAGGTATATCTTTCAAGTTAAGACTTGGTTTCCATTCCAATTGAATTCAATGCATGTTTAACTCTTTGTATTTTCATATATGCATGACTCCTAGCTTTAAAAGAGATGTTTAGCAAACAAAATATCATCTTGGGAATATTAGATTGCTTTGCAAACATTCTTGTCTGAATCACATATGTTCTTAGTCGTTAATCTTCTTACAACTTGTTTAGTACTTTCTTTCAAGTTGCTTGAACCTTTCATGTGATTAGCATATAACTTCAATTATCATTTTCTGAGCTTAGATTTTAAAATGCATCAAGCATTCATTTAAGAGCTTCATTTTAGAATTTGATTGAAGTAAACATTCATACACTTTGTGCACACACTTTAGCTAATTGTTGTGTATGGTTGTACATTGTTTTTCACTTTCATATCATCCTATTTAAGAGGCAATTCTATTGAGCTTAAATTGTATCTCTTAGAGTGTTTTTGTATAGACACCTTCTTTGAGAAATCTTTCATTTGTAAAGGTTATTGCTTAGCCTAAGAAAAGCACATTGTAAAGGTTATTGCTTAGCCTTGGAAAAGCATCTTGTAGAGGTTGTTGTTTAGCCTAGAAAAACAACATTGTAAAGGTTATTGCTTAGCCTATTAAAAAGCATAGTTAGCGGAAATCCGGTGGGGTGTTGGTTCACAAGCCGGTAGTGGATGTAGGCATTGAGGCTGAACCACTATAAATCTTTGTGTAATGGTGTATGCTTGTGGTGATTTCTTTTGTAAGCTTCCGCCTCTTGTTTGGTAAATCATCACTTGCGACTAGTTTATTTTAATGAAATTAAAATTGGTCTAAATTGGTCACTTGTTGTAGCTCACCCTATCCACCCCCCTCTAGGGTTAGGATCCTAGGACTTTCAATTGGTATCAGAGCCTCGTGCTCTATATTAGGATCAAGCGTTTTTGGAACTCTTGATTAGGTGTAAAAACCTTGAGTTATAACCCTAGTTTTATGTTTGACTGAATACTATTAAAATGGATTCCACTAAGTTAGATTGTTTAGACTTTTGTGTAGATTCTTCTAGACCTCTCTTTCTTCCATCTATTGGAGATTCAAACCTTCAAATAAATGAATCTCAATGTGACTTAAAAGAAGAAGAGTATGATGAAAATGAAGATGATCTTCAACAAGCCTATGAAGAATTATATACATTATCTTTAAAGCTTGTTAAGAAAAACAAAAAATTAAAAGAAGAATTAAAAAGGCTAAACAAAGAATTAGTCTCTTCAAAAGATGAACTTAGAGAGAAAGAAGAAGTCATACAATGTTTGGACTCTAAGTTTATGATCTCTTTACATAACCTATCCAATATAAATGAGATTAAGATAAGTTATGATAAGCTTAATAAAGAAAATTTAAAACTAAGAGATCAATTACTAGGGCAAGATAAAAACATTAACAACCTAGAATCCAAGTTAACCATTTCTAAGGAAAATTTATCTAATTCTCAAAATAAGATAAAAACTCTAGAACTTGGATCTAATGTTATTAATGAACTAAAATTTGATTTAAAACTTGCCCATGAAGAACTAATCAAATATATGGAAATTGAAAATGAACTATTAAAAGTTAAAAATGAAAATTCAATCCTTATAAACCAAGTCACTCAACTTGAAAGTTACAAACGAAAGTATGAGTGCAAATTTACCCAAGGTGAAGAGAAATTTGAAAAATTATTTAGATTGGGTAAATCACAAGGAGATAGGACGGGTCTTGGATTTGATAAGTATACTTCACATGGCCCTAAATTCACCAACACTTTTGTGAAAGGTGAGTCCTCTTTCTCTAGCACTCTCACTCCTATGCCCAAAACTAAATGTCATTATTGTGGTAAGGAAGGGCATTTCAAATTTGAGTGCAAATTAAGGAAAAGTCATATGTCTAAACCCATCTTTGAACCTAAGAAAATTAAATCTAATTCTATGAAGGGTAAGACTTTGAATTCCAAGGAAGACTCTAAGAAATTCAAACAAGTTAAAACAATTCAAAAAGAGTCATCCAAGATAGACTTTAAAAAGACTAATAGTCAAAATAAATCTATCAAAAAGAAACTTCTCACTTTACCTCCTTTAACGTTAGAAATGAAAGAATTCTTGAAAAAGGTTGAACAGTTAAAATTAAAATTCAAAAGACAAAAAGAGGGAGGAAAAGCTAAAAGAAATGAGAAGAATAAAAAGAAAATGAAACACCAACTTCCAAAGACTAATCATCAATCTAAAATAATCAAACTTCAAAGATTTGATGTCAAGTCTAAAAGAATTCAATCCTTATCTCCTCTAGTTAGTGGAATTTCTAGATAGACTCCAAAGCCCAAGACCTTAGATGGATACCTATGGTTAGACCTTTAGAAAATTACTAAGGCTTTTTAGATAGATAGGACCAACCTTTTCTCATAGTTATATGTCTAGTTGGTCTTGAATCTAGTTCTTTCTACTCTCTTAGTATCTCTTTAGGTTTTAGATTCATTTGGTTGACTCTTGTTTGTTGAAAATGCATTTTGTATTTAAAAAGGGATTTTATGACTAAATGCATGATTTTGACCATTTTGATTTGAAAAAGTTTTTAAAAGTTATACATTCTCAATCAATTGATTTGTTTTTCAAATTGTTTATTTTTGAATGATTTCATAGTCAAACCTTTGTTTTGTCAAATTTAAATGATTTTGAAAAATGTCTTTTATCTTACAAGTCTTCTTTTCTTCAAAAGGAATTATTTAGAATTGATTTTGTAAAATCTCTTTTCTAAAACTTTTTAGCTTGTATGATAGTTGGGGTTAAGGGTAGATTGCTTGATTTTTGGCCCATCCTCTTTCAGCCCTGTTTTCTCTGAATTTGTTCAGAAAGTCAGTCAACCCCAGTTAGCCCGGTCGACCGGGTTAAGTGGCCGGTCGACCGAGCCTGCGCTTACAGCAACAAAATCTGTTGTGCAGTGCCTGTTCTGTTTCAAACAGAAATCCTTCTCTTGTGCAGGTCGACAGCAGCGTGAGCCCCATCTTCTTTTTTCCTTTTCTCCTTGGCTTTCTTCCTGGAATCAATCCAAACTTCAAGGATATGCTCTCCCATTCTTGTTGATCATTCTCTTCATCTCAGTTTGGGCGTCCTCCTCACTGTGCACCAAAAACCTCTCTCAGTCTCCCAACCTTTGGTTTTTTTTTTTAATTTCTGTTTGACCGTGTCTGCTGTATTTTTTGGTGTTTATGTCTTCTACATTGTTTTAGGATCATTTGTAGTCTTGTGTTGACTCTCACTTGGCATCATTCAGTTGTAAAACTCTTAGCTCCAGATTCTGCACACCAAGTGTTTGACAGTTTGCATGAACCACCTTTGTATTCAAATAGCAACTGTTGTGCCCATTTTCAACTCTTGACTTCATTCTTGAGCATCCTTCTCTGTGACACTTTCTAGTATGGCTCGCACAAAGAAAACTTCCAGGAGGCCTAGCAAAATGTCCAGAACCGGACATGCATCATCATCTCATAGATCTCCCTTTACTTCTCCTGAACCTGGCCCTCCTCCAGAGATTAGATTTAATCCAATTCCCTCTCCATCCTCTGTTGTCAAATCCTTCCGGAGCAAAGGGATTATCGTTGAGAAGTTTTGTATTGTCAAAGATCTTGTGGACTACAAGCCATTGGATGGGATAACATCCTTACTTGGAGTGGCAAATCTTATGCTTCCTTCGTCCATGGTCTATATGAATCTATCTGTGCCTTAGGGCAAATTCATTTTCCATTAGATTTGGAGTGGCAAATCTTATGCTTCCTTCGTCCATGGTCTATATGAATCTATCTGTGCCTCTAGGGCAAATTCATTTTCCATTAGATTTCTTCATGGTGAAGAGGTGGTCACCATTGACTTGATTTCCTCCATTTTAGGCATCCCTAGGTCTGATGGTCCCAGATTCATCTTAGATGTCCTACCTCTTGATGAGAGAGAGTCAGTCACTAGTGCTCTTTGTGGCAAGCCTGAAGAATGGTCTGCCAAGAACTGTCTCCAAGCCTCTTCTATGATTCCCTCCCTTCGTATCATTCACATTATCTTCACTCATTCCATTTACCCTAGGAAAGGGAATCGAACTGAAGTGACTCCGTACATGGCGAACATTCTTTATAATGTGATTACCGGAGTGCTTATGTGTCTTCCTTCCATTATCATGCGCCATATCATCCGGGTTATCACTGGTTCCCAAGCCATGTGCTGCTCCTTTTGGGTTTCTCATCACCGAGATTGCCAGATCTTTTGGTGTGATCCCTCCTGCTTCTGAGAGACCTGAGCCATCCACTGTTTTCAACAAAACGAACATTCTCTTGATGAAGCTACATCCACCACCACGAGCAAACCCAGTTGCAGAAGGAGATTCAGAGTTAGAGGCTACAGAGACAGAGATTGCAGATCCAGTACTTGATCAGCCTGTTCAGCCAGAGCTTCAGCCTCATCACCCTTAGCCCCCTCCCCAGCGTACTATGGAGGAGCGCATGTCGTCTATGGAGCAAGTGGTTACTACCCTGCGTACTGAGTTTCAAGAATTTAGACAAGAGGTCTTAGGGAAGATGAACAAGACACTGAAGTATCTCTCGAACATCTCCAAGAGCTGCAGGCGCCATGATGATGTTATGCCTCCGTCTCCTCCAGACTCTTCTTAGACCATTAGGAGGGGTTTCATCTTTTTGTGGGGATTGTTTTAGGTAGTGATAGATTGTTTTTCACTTGATGTATTCTTTATCTATCAACTGACTTGTTGTTTTGATTACTAACCATGATCTTTTGTTTATGTAATGGTCAAGTATTTAGTGATTTATGTATTGAACTTCTCTTGTTAAATCAATGAAATTACAGTTTCACATTTCATCTCTTTTCCTCTTGTTATATTTCTCTTGATGGATGTTTATGTTGCTTTGAAGCTTTATAGTGTTAAATCAATTTGTATTTGTTATCTTAGCTTCATTCAAACAATGCATAGACAAATCTATATACATGATAACCTATTCTGCATTACATTTGCAATCTCATTTGGTAACAGGTGCTACTGAAAGGTATTTGTTTTCTCATGTATACAGGTTCCTTTGCAATTCGATGTCAAAGGGGGAGAAAAAGAACAGATCTATCTAATGCCAAAGAGGGAGTGAAAATTAGAAGATCAGACATCAGACAGAAGGAAGATCAAACAAAGGAGGAGAGAAGAACAGATCCAGCAACGGGGGAGATCTGCTTCAAGAACTAAAGGGAAGATCGCTTGGATGTGAAGAACAAGGGAGAGCTCTAACCAAGGGGGAGAAATCTTGGAAGAACTGGTCATACGGTTCAAGCTACATTCAAGAGATTTGTAGAACAGAGCCGTTAAGAAGAACCAAAGTCCTAGAAGTGTTGTGATCATATTAGTTGCCATCAAATTGCAATTGGGGAGATTGTTAGGTTTTTGTTTGTTGCAAATTTGATGGATTCACATTCACCTTCACTGTCAAATGATCACACACTCATGCTCTTAGTTTTGACTTTGGAATCTAAGATTCTATCTTGCATTTGTATATGTTTTTCAAATGATTTATTCATGCATGTTTTTAGAATCCAAATACTCTTTTGAAAACCTAATTCTTCATGCATTATTTTGGAAAATCAAATTAAGAATCTAGGTTTGTGATTTGCATACATTCCTCATTTCTAGAATCATTTTATTATGCTTAAATCACACTGGCCTTGAGTTCCAAGTTTCATCTTTGGAATTTTGAAAACTCTGCAGGAACTCATCCCAGGCCAGTTTGGTCGGTTGACCGACCCCTGTACCCGGTCGACTGACCCAACTGACTGTTGGGAAAATAACCAGTGTACCCGGTCGACCGAGCCATGCCTAGGTAGACCGGGTAACTGGCCGTTGGGCCAATATGACCGTTGGGCCAGGTCGACCCGGGGGTCATGGGGTCGACCAGGCCAACTAGCCATTGGACTGTTTTTTTGTATAAAAGTCCATTCCATTCCTTTCTTTTGAGAGGCTTGTTGGGTGATTCTTTGGAACTATTTTGAAGCCTAAGAAAGGGGAATGAGTTGAGAAGGCTAGAGGGTCAATGGAAATCCAAAATGCTTGAGACAAAGGTATATCTTTCAAGTTAAGACTTGGTTTCCATTCCAATTGAAATCAATGCATGTTTAACTCTTTGTATTTTCATATATGCATGATTCCTAGCTTAAAAAGAGATGTTTAGCAAACACAATATCATCTTGGGAATATTAGATTGCTTTTCAAACATTCTTGTCTAAATCACATGTGTTCTTAGTCGTTAATCTTCTTACAACTTGTTTAGTACTTTCTTTCAAGTTGCTTGAACCTTTCATGTGATTAGCATATAACTTCAATCATCATTTTCTGAGCTTAGATTTTAAAATGCATCAAGCATTCATTTAAGAGCTTCATTTTAGAATTTGATTGAAGTAAACATTCATACACTTTGTGCACACACTTTAGCTAATTGTTGTGTATGGTTGTACATTGTTTTTCACTTTCATATCAGCCTATTTAAGAGGCAATTCTATTGAGCTTAAATTGTATCTCTTAGAGTGTTTTTGTATAGACACCTTCTTTGAGAAATCTTTCATTTGTAAAGGTTATTGCTTAGCCTTGGAAAAGCATCTTGTAGAAGTTGTTGTTTAGCCTAGAAAAACAACATTGTAAAGGTTATTGCTTAGCCTATTAAAAAGCATAGTTAGTGGAAATCCGGTGGGGTGTTGGTTCACAAGCTGTAGTGGATGTAGGCATTGAGGAAGAACGACTATTAATCTTTGTGTAATGGTGTATGCTTGTGGTGATTTCTTTTGTTAGCATGCTTGTGGTGATTTCTTTTGTTAGCTTCCACATCTTGTTTGGTAAATCATCACTTGTGACTAGTTTATTTTAATGAAATTAAAATTGGTCTAAATTGGTGACTTGTTGTAGCTCACCCAAAGGCAAGACAAAAATATTAACAACCTAGAATCCAAGTTGACTATTTCTAAGGAAAATTTATCTAATGCTCAAAATAAGATAAAAACTCTAGAACTTGGATCTAATGTTATTAATGAGCTTAAATTTGATTTAAAACTTGCCCATGAAGAACTAAACAACAATAAGGGAATTGAATATGAATTACTAAAAGTTAAAAATGAAAATTCAATCCTTATAAACCAAGTCACTCAACTTGAAAGCTACAAACAAAAGTATGAGTGCAAATTTACCCAAGGTGAAGAGAAATTTGAAAAATTATTTAGATTGGGTAAATCTCAAAGAGATAAGACGGGTCTTGGATTTCATAGGTATACTTCACATGGCCCTAATTTCACCAACACATTTGTGAAAGGTGAGTCTTCTTTCTCTAGCACTCTTTCTCCTTTGCCCAAAACAAAATGTCATTATTTTGGTAATGTAGGGCATTTCAAATTTGAGTGCAAATTAAGAAAAGGGCATATGTCTAAACCCATCTTTGAACCTAAGAAAGCAAAATCTAATTCTATGAAGGATAAGACATTCAATTCCAAGGAAGACTCTAGGAAGTTCAAACAAATTAAAACATTTCAACAAGAGCCATCTAAGATAGACTTTAAAAAGACTAATAGTCAAAATAAATCTATCAAAAAGAAACTTCTCACTTTGCCTCCTCTAACCTTGAAAATGAAAGAACTCTTGAAAAGGTTGAAAAGTTAAACTTAAAGTTCAAAAGATGAAAAGAGGGAGGAAAAGCTAAAAGAAATGAGAAGAATAAAAAGAAAATGAAACACCAACTTCCAAAGACTAATCATCAATCTAAATATAAAATGGTCAAACCTCAAAGATATGATTTCAAGTCTAAAAGAACTCAATCTTTATCTCCTCTAGTTGGTGGGATTTCAAACATATACTCCAAAGTTCAAGAGTTAGATGGATACCTAAGGTTAGACCTTTAGACAAATACTAAGGCATTTTAGTTAGATTGGACCAACCTTCTCTCATCGTTATATGTGTAGTTGGTCTTGAGTCTAGTACTTTCTACATTTCTTAGTATCTTCTATATGTTTCAGATTCATTTGGTTGAGTCTTACCTGTTGAAAATGCATTTTGAACTTAAAAGGTATTTTATGATAAAATGTATGTTTATGATCAATTTGATTTGAAAAAGATTTTCTTAAAAGTTACACTTTCTTAGTCAATTGGTTTTTTTTTCAAATTTGTTTGTATTTGAATGGATTCATAGTCAAACCATTTTTTGTCCAAATTAAATGTTTTTGAAAAATGATTTTTCTTGGTCTTACAAGTCTTCAATATTACAAATGAAATTATTTAGAATTGATTTCATAAAATCTCTTTTCTAAATTTTATTAAGCTTGTAGGATAACTGGGTTAGGGGTAGATTGCTTGTAGAATGTCCCATATATATTCAGGCCTTTTTACCCTGAACCTGATCAGAAAATCAGGTTGTCCCAGTTTGGCCGGTCGACCGCATGAAGTAGCCGGTCGACCAAGCATGTGCACCCAGCAACTTAAAATGTTGCGTTGGACTATTTCTGTTTCAAACAGAAACCTTTTTTTTTTTTGTGCAAGTCGACAACAAAGTGCTTATTTTCCTCAACCTGTTTGCTTCCTGAGTTGGCTTCATCCTTCCTCAACCTGATTTAGCTGATGTGGTTTCTTCTTCCTAATTCATAGTTGAGGACTGATCCCATTCTTGCAACCGTTCATCATTTCCCCCCATCTCATCTCCAAGTCTGTAGATCACTTGCTAGCATATTTAGGACTACTCTCTTCTTGAAATTTTTTTTCTTGCCAGCATATCTAGAGATTAGATTTCTTTCAATCCTCATGTTGTAATTTTTTGATCTAGCAGTTTGCATCCAAAGCTCTTTCAAAGTCCAATCCCAACCTTGGTTTTAGTTCTTGTTGTCTGTGGCTAATCAATTTCTTGGAGTTGTGTCTTCTACCTTCTTTAAGGAGTACTTGTAGTCATTCGTACACATCTTTTTGGCATCATTCTTTTGTGGATTACTTAGCTTCAGCTTTTGCACTCCAACTGTTTGACAGATTGCCTAAACCACACCATTTTTCAGTCTGTTGTAGCTGTGCTCATTTTCGGCTCTTACTTATTAGCCTTGAGCATTATACTCATCGATATCCTCAAAAATGGCTCGCACAAAGCAAACTTTTAGGAGGCCAAGTAAAAAGTCTAAAATAGGCTAAGCTTCTTCTTCCCATAGATCTCCCTCATCCTCTCCTGAAGCTGCTCCTCCTCCAGTCATTCGATTCAATCCCATTCCTTCTCCATCTCCAGTTGTTAAATCTTTCCGGAGCAAAGGGATTATAGTCAAGATGATGTGCATAGTCAAAGATCTAGTGGACTACAATGTCCCTGCCATCCTAGAAGCCATTGGATGGGGTAGTATTCTAACATGGAGTGGCAACATCTATGCTTCATCTGTCCATGGCCTTTATGAGTCTATATGTGCCTCCACTGCTAATACATTTACAATTAGATTCCTTCATGGTGAAGAGGTGGTCACCATAGATAAGATTTCCTCCATCTTAGGCATTCCTAGGTCTGATGGACCAAGGTTTATTTCAGAAGTTCTGCCTCTTGATGAGAGAGATTCGGTGACTAGAGCTCTATGTGGTAAACCTAAGAACTGGTCTGCCAAAAACTGTCTTCAAGCCTCCTCTATGATTCCTTCCCTTCGTATCATTCATATCATTTTCACTCATTCCATCTATCCAAGGAAAGGGAACAGAACAGAGGTAACTCCTTACATGGAAAATCTCCTTTACAATGTGATTACAGGTGTTCCAATGTGCCTTCCTTCAGTCATCATGCGCCACATCATCCATGTTATCGTAGGCTATCAGCCATGTGCAACTCCTTTTAGGTTTCTGATTACCGAGCTCGCCGGATATTATGATGTGATTCCTCCAGCTTTAGAGAGACCTGAGTCACTGTCTTCAACAAAACTAACATTCTCTTGATGAAGCTTCCTCCACCACAACGAGTGAACCTAGTAGCAGAAGGAGATGCAGAGATAGAGGTTGCAGAGACAGAGACTGCAGATCCAGTAGATGTTCAGCCTCATCAGCCAGAGCCCCAGCCTCATCAGCAAGAGCCCCCTTTGCAGCGTACTTTGGAGGATCGTATGACTTCTGTGGAGCAAGTTATTGCTACTATGCGTACAGAGCTTCAGAAGTTTAAGCAAGAGGTTTCAGGGATGATGAAGAAAACCTTGAAATATCTCTCGAACATCTCCAGCAGCTGCAGGCGTCATGATGATGTGATGCCCCCATCTCCTACAGATTCATCTTAGACCTTAGGAGGGTTTTTTCACTTTTGTGGGGGTAGTGATAAATTGACTTTCTTTGATGTATTTTTATCTATCAACTGTTTGATATTTTGATTACTGACCATGATATTTTGATTTTTATATTGGTCAAGTAATTAGTGAAAACTTGTGAGAACCCGACCCCTAATCTCTTGGATTAGTGTTGTTTTATTTGTGGATTAGTTCTTTTAGTGGGATTAGTAGTTGTTGGGTTGATTTTGTGAGCTAGAATGGGTTTTCTTCTAGTTTTGGGCTTTTGAGTGCTTTGGTAGCCTGTGGGGCCCTTTGGGGGTTCCCTTTTCGGCTTTGCTTTTACTTGTGAGATTTTCCCGATTGGTTTCGTATCGTGTTTTTGGCCCGTTGCATTCATCTTGAGGAATCCTACAACTTTCATGTTGATCTCGTATCCATTTGAGAACCCAAAAACCGATTTCTTGGCCTTGAGGGCAAAACAGTCTTTTCACACCAAATCTGTACCCAAAACTCGATATTCTCGAAATCCGTGAAACATACACTTTTTGGAAACTAGATATTTCGACGATCATTTCTTCCTTCTTCGTCGAATCCATCCGAGGTCCCGAATTAGATGATTTCAGCCACCCAAGTTCTTTAAGTTGTGGGACCCATTCTCACTTGTTTATAAAAGGAACCCATCTCCTTCATTGCTCATTCTTCACCATTGTTCCAGCACAACCATGGAGTCTAGGGTTTTCCTTGCTCCCTCTTCTTCTTCTTGCTTCTTCATCTCCAAGCCACACAAATCTTGCACCAAACTAGAAATGGAGATCACCATTCTCTTCTCCACCTTGCAAGCTTTTCATGGATGCCATTAGAAGAGAAATCCACCAACATTGAGACCTTCCTTGAGCTTGTTCTTCTCATTTGAAAGTCATCCAAGTAAGTTCCCTCCTCAAATCTTCTAGACATGTGTTCTTCTTGCCCTTGAGAAGCTCCATTTTCATTATTGGGAGTTCTTTCTTCTTCTTCATTGTTTAACCCATTTTAGGGTTGTTTTGGGGGTTTTTGTAGAGATTGTGGATCTTGAGCTTGAGAGGTGATTAGGAGCTTGATTTGCTTGATTAGAGTCAAAGGCAAGTGGATGGATGGATTGTTTTGCTTATTAACATGTTTTGTGATAAAAATCTTGATTTCATTGATGGTTTTGGTAATTGTAATAGTTGTTTTTGATATGATAAATATTGATTATGAGATGTGCTTATTGATGAGTTATTCTTTCTTGTTAAGCTCTTGAAAGTGCATGCATCCTATTGTCAAGAATTTCAAATGGTTTCACATGAATGAGTTTTCTCCACTTTGAGTTTTATTGTGGATGGAATGGATGGAAAGGATGGAAATGGAGGAACTTGAAATGAGGAGCTCTTTAGCTCATTTTAATGTCTTGGAAACATGTGATTAAGCCCCCTTGTTTATAGTTTTATGTGATTGATTATATGTTGGAAGGAAAGGAAAGAAAAAGAGAAAAATCAGAGTTCCCGGACCTGCACTGCGCCCAGGTCCGATCGATCGGACGTTCAGGCCGATCGATCGGACTGACTTTTAACAGTAAGCATTTTTCAGCCGATCGATCGGACCCTGTGCAGAAATTTTGGCCGATCGATCGGACCGAAGGAGGACTCAGTTTGAGTTCGGTGAATTTTGAGATTTTTAATTTTTCTTGGTTTTAGGTGGGACCTTGGCTACCCCTTTTGGACTGATTGGACTATGTGTGAGATGTCTTGAGCCGACACTCCTCAAGGTTGATTCGGTTGCATCGAAGTCCAATCAATTTCAATCTTGAACGGGATGGAACGACGCGATATCTTCCTAATATCTAAACACAAGTCTTTTTCCTTGGTTATCGCAAATTCTATTCCTTTCGATGACTGAATAGGTCGGTCGATGTTTCCAAATTAACGTCATGCCTAGGATGGACCGTCTATAGTCTTGATTTTTCTATTATAACATCTAGTACTACCCATGAGCTCATTTTAAGTTGTGAAAATAGTAAAAGTGCATAAGGAGCCCGGAATGTCTTCAAACTCAAGGAGTACCAAGTAATTATCATAATCGACATACGGGACCCCTATTCACTTAAGTAGATCTTGCAATCAATATTCTTCCCGAAATGGTATAGTGCATTATATTTCCTCATTTCCCGAGATTTGCATCACATGATATGAAATGAAAGTGTGCCCTTGAGCACCCCCGTTTTACCCGTTTATTTATTGTACTTGATTTACTTGTTTCCCCGAAAGCATTGGAGTTACTTTAGTAACAGTTATTGTCCCGAAATGTATTGCCCGATATGATATGACAGTGTGCCCTTGAGCACCCCCGTTTACCCGTTTATTTACGTGCCCTTGAGCACCCCGTTTACCCGTTTATTTACTGTACTTGATTACTTGCATATGTCTCGATTGGTTTTAACCTATGAGTCGGCATCACTAAGCTTGGATACCTTGTCAGTCTGATCCACTGACTTGGAGATCCCTCTCCCGTCCCGCCAGCTGCAGTTTGGATCCCGATACCCGGTTATTGCCGTGGTCCCGTCCCGATACCCGGTTCGCTACCGTGGTCCCGTTCCCGTTCCCGTGTATTTATTATTGTATATATGATTTACGTTGAGTCTCCTCACCTTGTGTGACTGAGACCAACGTCCCGCTCTTGTCACTTCGGTGATAGAGGACTTAGCTTCTTGTGATTGCCATCTTGCCAGTTCCCGATTCCTTGGACACCCGATATGGTTTATATTGCTTACTTGTTTTCAGTTAAATGATTCATTGCTTTTATGAAAGTTGTTATTTAGATAAGTGTTAATGCTCTCTATTGTAAATCCAGTTACTATTATATTGTTTTATGCCCTTTGCACACGTACATGTTTTACAGGAATGCCGGTTGGGCGAATACCCGTGCTTTTACATATGTTTCAAACGATAAATGATTTTGCTAGATTTATATGATTTCACATGTTTTAAAGGAATACCCGAATTGTTAAATATCCGTGCTTTGTTTTAAATGACATTTGACTTGTGAGATTCCCATGTTTATACATGCTTTAAATGATTACCCGATTTCTAAATATCCATGCTTTGAAATATGTTTCAGATGACATTTGTTTGCAAGATCCCTACGTTTATACCTGTTTTTAAATGAATACCCGAATTGTTAAATACCCATGCTTTGAAATAGGTTTCAAATGACACTTGTTTTGCCAGATTCCTATGTTTATACCTATTTTACATGATAACCGATTTATTAAATATCCGTATTTCTACATAGGTCTCAAATGGACATTGGTTTTGCTAGACTGTTATGGATACCTGATTTGTTGTATACTTGTGTTTTACTTAAGTTTCAAATGAACGTTGTTTTGCCATACCGCTATATTTATACATGTTTTAGACGAATACCCGATTGTCAAATATCTATGATTATAGATGATGGAAATGAATACATGTTTTATTAGATGTTCATGTTTTACCCGTGCTTGAAATGAATACAAGTTTTCCCCGAGATTCCCGACCTTGCACCCGTTTAATTATATGCAGTACTTGATCGATTAGCATGATTTATTATATGTTTTACTCTTTAGTATATTTGTGATCTTTTCATCCACCTGCCAGACCGTCGTGTCTGACCCACTACTTTTGGTACTCAGGTTCAGAGTTATTTGCCCCGAGTTGAGTGTTTTGTTGGCTTTGGAGCCATGCCTTGCAGGTTGTTTTGTCGGCTATGTCATGTAGACATTGAGTCTGACATCGGAGCTACGTCACATTTGGGTAGTAGTTTATAGCTTATTGTTGTATGGCTTTTATTAGCCTTTTTCTTGGGATTCTTAATTAATGTACATTGATAATTGTAACTTGAATATATTTGGGAATGTAATATCCTGTTACTGTCAGCTCTGTAATTCATTGTGATGTTCACTCCAGTCTGGTATGATTCTTGATATAATAGCTATGGGCTAAAGGTTGAGTGCGACGCGGAATCCGATGGCCACGGACTTCGGGTCGCAACGCCACGAATGCTTCCGCAAAATATTCAGAATGTGTTGTCTTCACACACGCGGATCTTGGGAGAAAGTAAAATACATTTATCCTTAATCCCATCTCCCGCCCCCGAGGTTCTGGTTCGGGGGCGTGACAAAACTGTACTAAACTTCTATTTTTAAATCAATGAAACTACAGTTTCACTTGTTCATCTCTTATCTTCTTATTATATCCCTCATGATGAATGTTTATGATGCTTTGAACTATTTATTCTCTCAATTAATTTTTTTTTGTCTTAGCTTCATTCAAACAATGCATAGACAAACCAATATACATAATAACCTGTTCTGCATTACATTTTCAATTTCATTTGGAATCAGGTGCTGCTAAAAGGGTATTTGGTTTCTCATGTATACAGGTTCCTTTCCAATTCGATGACAAAGGGGGAGAGAAGATCCAACAAAGAGAAGATCAAACAAAGGGGGAGAGAAGATCAGATCTAACTAAAGGAGCGATCTGTTCAAGGACTAAAAGGGAGAACGCTTGAATGCGAAGAGCAAAGGGAGACCTCTAACGAAGGGGGAGAACTTGAATAAGTTAATGCTCACGACGAATTGGTCGTTCGGACGAAGCTGCATTCAAGAGATTTCAAAATCAGAAAACCGTTCAGAAAAACCGAAGTCCTAGAAGTGTTGTGATCATCTTAGTTGCCATCAAATTGCAAAGGGGGAGAATGTTAGGTTTTTTGTATATTGCTAATTTGATGGATACACTATCACTTTCATCATCAAATGATCACACACTCATGCATCTTAGTTTGGACTTTGAAATCTAAGTTCCTAGCTTGCATATGCATTTGATTTTCAAATGATTTAATCATGCATGTTTTAGAACTTCAAATGCACTTTAGAAAATCTAGTTCTTCATGCATGTTTTTGGAAAATCAAGTTAGAAATCTAGGTTTGTGGTTTTCATACATTTCTCATCTTTAGAATCTTGTTGTTATGCATAAATCATACTGGCTCTGAGTTCTAAGTTTCATCTTTTAGAAAATTAAAAATTCAGCAGGAACTCCTCCCAGGCCAGTGTACTCGGTCAACCGAGCCATGTACCGGTCGACCGAGCCAACTAGTCGAAGGGTCATGGGGTTGACCGGGAAAACTAGCTGTTGGGCCAGGTCGACCGGGGGTTCATGGGGTCGACCGAGCCAACTAGCCGTTGGACTGTTTTTTCTATAAAAGTCCATTTCATTCATCTCTTTCAAAGGGCTTGTTGGGTGAATCTTTGGAACCATATTGAAGCCTAAGGAAGAGGAATAAGCTGAGAAAGCTAGAGGGCAAATGGAAATCCAAATGTTTGAGATTGAAAGATATATCTTTCCAAGTTAAGGTTGATTTTCATTCCATTTAAAATCCATGCATGTTTAACTCTTTGTAACTTCATATTTGCATGATTTCTAGCTTTAACTGAGTTGTTTTGTAAACACCAAATCACTTAAGCATATTAGATTGTTTTGCAAACAATCATATCTCAATCACATGTGTTTTACTCTTTAAACTTCATACAACTTGTGTAGTATGTCTTTCCAAGTTGTTTTGAATATTTCATGTGATTAGCTCATCACTTCAATCATCAATTTATGTACTTAGATTTTCAAATGCATCGAGCATTCATTTAAGAGCTTCATTTTTGAAATTTATTGAAGTAAACATTCATACACTTTGAGTACACACCTTAGCTAATTGTTTGTATCTTGTTTTAACTTTTAATATCATCCTATTTAAGAGGCAAATGTATTGAGCTTAAATTCTATATCTTTGAGCGTTTGTGTAGACACTACTTTAAGAGAAATTATTCATCTTGTAAAGGTTATTGCTTAGCCTAGTGTCACGCCCCCAAATCGAAACCTCGGGGGCGGGAATGAGATTAAAGCATAGTTATATTTCACTTCTCCCAGGATCCGCGTGTGTGAAGACAACACATTCTGAATATTTTGCGGAAGCATTTGTGGCGTTGCGACCCGAAGTCCGTGGCCATCGGATTCCGCGTCGCACTCAACCTTTAGCACATAGCTATTATATCAAGAATCATATCAGACTGGAGTAACCATCACAATAAATTACAGAGCTGACAGTAACAGGATGTTACATTCCCATATATGTTCAAGTTACAATTATCAATGTACATTAATTAAGAATCCCAAGAAAAAGGCTAATAAAAGCCATACAACAATAAGCTATAAACTACTACCCAATTGTGACGTAGCTCCGATGTCAAGCTCAATGTCTACATGACATAGCCGACAAAACAACCTGCAAGGCATGGCTCCACAGCCAACAAAAACACTCAACTCGGGGCGAAGAAATCTGAACCTGAGTACCAAAAGTAGTGGGTCTGACACGACGGTCTGGCAGGTGGATGAAAAGATAACAAATATACTGAAGAATAAAACATAAGATAAATCATGCTATCCGATCAAATGCTGCATATAATTAAACGGGTGCAAAGTCGGGAATCTCGGGGAAAACCTGTATTCATTTCAAGCATGGGTAAAACATGAATATCTAATAAAACATGTGTTCGTTTACATCATCTATATTCATAGATATTTGACAATCGGGAGTTCGTCTGAAACATGTATAAATATAGTGGTATGGCAAAACAACATTCATTTGAAACTTAAGTAAAAACATGAGTATACAACAAACCAGGTATTCATAGCAGTCTAGCAAAACCAATGTCCATTTGAAACCTATGTAGAAATGCGGATATTTAACAAACCGAATATCGTTTAAAACAGGTATAAACGTAGGGATCTGGCAAACCAGTGTCATTTGAAACATATTTCAAAGCATGGATACTTAACAAATCGGGTATCATTTAAAAACAGGTATAAACATAGATATCTGACAAACCAAATGTCTTTTAAAGCAAGCTCGGATATTTAACAATTCGGGTATTCCTTTAAAACATGTGTAATCATATAAATCTAGCAAAATCATTGATCGTTTGAAACATATGTAAAAGCATGGGTATTTAACGAATCGGGTAATCCTTTAAAACATGTGCGGGTACAAAGAACAGAAGACCATACAATAATAACTGAATTTACATTGGAGAATATTAGCACTTGTTTAAACAACAACTTTCATAAAGGAAACGAATAATTTATCGGAAAGCAAGTAAGCAATATAAAACATGTCGGGTATCCAAGGAATCGGGAACTGGCAAGATGGCAATCACAAGAAGCTAAGTCCTCTATCACCGAAGTGACAAGAGTATAACGGGACGTTGGTCTCAGTCACACAAGGTGAGGAGACTCAACGTAAATCATATATACAATATAAATATACGGGAACGGGACCACGGTAGCGAACCGGGTATCGGGACGGGACCACGGCAATAACCGGGTATCGGGATCCAAACTGCAGCTGGCGGGACGGGAGAGGGATTTCCAAGTCGGTGGATCAAACCGACAAGGTATCCAAGCTTAGTGATGCCGAGTCATAGGTCAAAACCAATCGAGACATATGCAAGTAAATCAAGTACAATAAATAAACGGGTAAAACGGGGGTGCTCAAGGGCACACTGTCACTTCATATCAGGTAATACATTTCGGGACAAATAATTGTTACTAGTGTAACTTCAATGCTTTCGGGGAAACAAGTAAATCAAGTACAATAAATAAACGGGTAAAACGGGGTGCTCAAGGGCACACTGTCGTATCATGTGATGCAATGCACTTCGGGACAAATGACTGTTACTAGAGTAACTCCAATGCTTTCGGGAAAACAAGTCATGTAATGCAAATCTCGGGAAAAGAGGTGAAACAATGAACTATAACAATTTCGGGAAGAATATTGATTGCAAGATCTATTTAAGTGAATAGGGGTCCCGTATGTCGATTATAACAATTACTTGGTACTCCTTGAGTTTGAAGACATTCCGGGCTCCTTATGCACTTTTACTATTTTAAAATCTTAACATGAGCTTATGGGTAGTACTAGATGTTACAATAGCAAGAATCAAGATTATAAACGGTCCATCCTAGGCATGACATTAATCCGGAAACATCGAGCAACCGATTCAGTCATCGAAATGAATAGAATTAGCGATAACCAAGGAAATAGACTTGTGTTTAGATATAAAGAAGATATCGCGTCGTTCCATCCCGTTCAAGATTGAAATGGATTAACTCCGATGCCATCGAACCAACCGTGAGGCGTGTCGGCTCAAGACATTCTCACACATGGTCCAAACAGTCCAAAGAGGGTAGCCAGGGTCCCACCTAAAACCGAGAATTAGTGCCTAGATCATCACCATTCTTTCTTTTAGTTCCCTAGTCTTAGAGACCTTAGATTAGGGTACAATTGGTCTTAACACTAAGGTATACACCCCTAGGACTCATAGAAGGCCCAAAGGTTTCCAAAAAAAAAAACAAATATCAAATTTCACTGCCAGAAATGCACAGGGTCCGATCGATCGGCCCAAAAAGCCTTACTGTTAAAAGACAGGCCGATCGATTGGCCTGTAGGTTCGATCGATCGGACCTGGGCGTGCAGCAGGTTCGGGACACTGATTTTTCCTCCTCCTTTTCCTTTCCTTTCCAACACTTACACAATCACATAGAACTATAAACAAGATGGTTTAAATATATGTTTCCAAGACATTAAAATGAGCTAAAGAGCTCCTCATTTCAAGTTTCTCCTTTTCCATTCTTTCCATTCTTTCCATTCACAATAAATCTCAAGGTGGAGAAAACTCATTCATGTGAAACCATTTGAAACCTTGACAATATGATGCATACATTTTCCAAGCATGAACAAGAGGGAAATAACTCATCAATAAGCACATTTCGAAATCAATATTAATCATAGTAAAGACAACTACTAAAATCACCAAAACCCTTAATGAAACAAGATTTTTCTCACAAAACATGTTAATAATCAAAACAATCCATTCATCCACTTGCCTTGGGTTCCAATCTAGCAAATCAAGCTCCTAATCACCTCTCAAGCTCAAGATCCACAATCTCTACAAAAACCCCCAAAACAAACCCTAAAATGGGTTAAACAATGAAATGACAAGGAAACCTTTCAATAATCAAGGTGGAGCTTCTCTAAGGCTAGAAGATTACAAATCTAGAAGATGAAGAAGAACACTTACTTGCAAGGTCCTCTAATGGACAAGGTAAGCTCAAAGGAAGTCTTGTGATGGAGGGTTCTCTTCACAAATGGTATCAATGGAAAGCTTGCAAGATGAGGAAGAAGAAGGTGGTCTCCATTGCTTGATTGATGAACTATTGGTGTGGCTTGGAGATGAAGAAGCAAGAAGAAGAAGAGAAACACAAGGGAAAAACCCTAGGTTCAGCTGGAACAATGGTGAATGAAATGAATGAAGGAGATGGGTTCCTCTTATAAGCAAGTGAGGTTTGGGTCCCACAACTTAAAGAACTTGGGTGGCTGAAATCATCTAATTCGGGACCTCGGATGGATTCGACGAAGAAGGAAGAAATGATCGTCGAAATATCTAGTTTCCAAAAAGTATATGTTTCGCGGGTTTCGGGAATATCGAGTTTTGGGTACAGATTTGGTGTGAAATGACTGTTTTGCCCTCAAGGCCAAGAAATCGGGTTTCGGGTTCTCAAATGGATACGAGATCAACATGAAAGTTGTAGGATTCCTCAAGATGAATGCAACGGGCCAAAAACACAATACGAAACAAATCGGGAAAATCTCACAAGTAAATGCAAAGCCGAAAAGGAAACCCCCAAAGGGCCCCACTAGCTACTAAAGCACTCAAAAGCCCAAAACTAGAAGAAAAACCATTCTAGCTCACAAACTCAACCCAACAACTACTAATCCCACTAAAAGAACTAATCCACCAATAAAACAATACTAATCCAAGAGATTAGGGGTCGGGTTCTCACACCTAGAAAAGCACATTGATAGGTTGTTGTTTGGCCTAGAAAACCATTGTTGTAAAGGTTATTGCTTAGCCTTTGAAAAGCATAGATAGTGGAAATCCGGTGGGGTGTTGGTTCACAAGCCGGTAGTGGATGTAGGCATTGAGGCCGAACCACTATAAATCTTTGTGTGATGGTGTTCGGTTGTGGTGATTGTTTTTGTAAGCTTCCGCATTTTGTTTGATAATCATCACTTGTGACTAGTTAATTTTAAAGAAGTTACAATTTGGCTTAATTGGTCACTAACTTGTAGCTCACCCTATTCACCCCCCCCTTTCGGGTTAGGATCCCGGACTTTTAAAAGTGCTTTGGGAAAACTATGGACCCGAGGAAGCAACATGGAAAGTACGAGATCAAGTCCAGAAGAAGTATCCACACCTATTACCTGAGGTGAGTCATAATTTCATTTGGAGGACCAAATGTCCTAAGGAGTGGAGGATATAAGACTCCGACCCTAGTGACCTCGATTAGTACTAATTAAGTTGTTTTTAGTTCTAAGTGAGATTAGTGGATTTTGATTTAAGTTGGGATTAGAATAGCTTTTAAATAGCTTTGGGAACTTTTGAGTGCCTTCTTGATTTAGTGGGACCCTCTGGGGAATCTTTTAGTGACTTTGTGCGTGCTTGAGGGATTATTCGAGATTCCGATAATTCATGTTTTAGCCTCATTTTACTTATCTCGTTAATCTTTACAACTTTCATGCTGACTTCGTCTCCGTTCGAGACCCCGAAACCCTGAACTAAAATAGGGTTCTTCCATTAATTAGAAACTAGTATGCTTGATGTCCTTTACACCAAAATCTGGACATTATTTCCAGTGTCTCTGAAACCTACAAAATATATACTTTTCAGAAATTAGATATTTTGGTGAACATTTCTACCTTCTTCGTCGAATTCATCTGAGGCCCGGAAACCCATGTTTTAGCTCAACAGATCTTGTTAGTAGTGGGACCCATGCCCCACTTTGTATATATAGTGAGTCTATCTTCTTCTTCGTTCTCTTGTTCTTGTGGAAGGAAAAGCTCCAGCCCTAGGGTTTTCTCCTTGGTTTTTCTTGCTCTTTCATCTTCAATCCACCACCAAACTCTTGCTAAAGGAAAAATGGACTTCACCATCTTCTTCCTCTCCTTGCGAGCTCTCCATTGATACTCTTGGAAGAGAAATCCATCAACATTGAGACTCTCCTTGAGCTTACTCTTACGATTAGAGGACCTTTCAATTAAGCAACCATTCCCATCTTCTAGATTTGTATTCTTGTATCCCTAGTGGAGCTTCATCTCCATTATTGAAAGTTCTCTCATATTTCACTGTTTTGGCTAGTTAGGGTTTGTAATGGGTTATATTTGGGGCTTTTGAATATATTTGTAGGTTATCCTTGAGAAGAGAGTGATTAATAGATTGACTTGCTAGCTTGGACCCAAGGCAAGTGGTTGAATAGATCTATTTTGAATACAAACTCTCCATGGATGACTTCTTGATGTTTTTCAATGTCTTTCATATTTTCATCTACTTTGTAATCCATGCTATGATTTCCATTAGATTGGCAAATACATGTTTAGTAAGCATTCTCCCTCCCCTTTTCTCTTGATGAAGTTATTTGAAATGTTAAAAGTGTTTTATTCAACATGGTTTTTATTTCCAAAATGATTCACAAGAATGGTGGAAATGTTGTGGTGTTTGGGAGAAATTTGAATGATGAAAATGGAAGTGTTGAATGATGAATTGGAGGAGCTTTTGAGCTCATTTTATTATAGGGAATGAAGAGGGTTATAGGAGAAATGTTTTGGAGGAAAAAGGGGTTGAAATCAGTTCAAAACTGAACTACTCATTGGCTGGGCGGTCAGCAGTTGGTCACTGGCTAGCTGACTTGTCAGGGTCGGTCACCATATCAGTAAGGAAGAAATTCTGTTTCTGAAGGGGCGGTCACAATCGGCTAGCAGCCTGCTGACCGACCTCTCAGAAATTTTTAGGTTTTGAGAAGGAAGAAAAAAACTGTTTGGAAACATATGTTCATGAAATTGTTAGGAAGGACCGTTTTGGAATTCTAGGGAGAAAATCTCGTTCTGGAAATACATTGAGGACTCTCGAATTATCAATGTGAATAGGATGCTCAGAATGTTTTCAAACCTCAAGGAGTACCAAGTTTATATTGAATTCGACATACGGGACCCCTCTTCACATTGAATTAAATCTTGAACCCCGACGCCCGGCCTAAGAAAATTGGAAATCCAATGATGTTCTATTGTTCCCGAATTTGTAATATGCACTTCCCGAAATTTATACTATATGACTTTTAATCCCCGAAAACACTGAAATCATATTTTAGCAAACAGTTTTTCGGGAACTGAAATCATGGCGCCTGTATTATGTTGTTATATCTTTTCACTCGCTTGCCAGATGGTCGTGTCTGACCCATTTTCTTTGGTACTCAGGTCCAAACGTCAGTTTTCCCGAGGAGGAGCATCAGGAGGCAGCCGGAGAGCCACAACAAATCGGAGAATGGCAAGTCGATGATGTCGTTTAGACATTCGGTTGCCTTGAGAGACGAAACATTTTGGATTATGGTTAATCTATGCTTTTGGGGAATTGTTTTGGGTTGTACTGGCCTTTGTTGGCCTTTATTTTGGGGAATGATAATTAACTGATCTTTTGTATAAACACTTAACATTTACTGTTGGGAAAACGCTATAATGATCATTGCTCACTCTGACATCAAGTTGTATTCACATGTTATCAGTCTTGTGATTTTGAAATGAATTATTAACTTGATTTGCTATACGCTTCTGCACTTGAATGAAATTATTATGTTGGTGTGTTATCCTAACCACGGACTCATGTGGGAAATTAAATAAATGTGTGCATCTTGTCACCACACTTCGTCAGTCACATTACCGTCCCGATCCCGGATTAGGTCGCTAACCCGGTCCAGGGTTGCGACACCTCTGGCAGCCACTTCAAACTCTCAAAAGAGCTGTCTCCTAAAATAAAATAGGAGAAGGAGAACATGTCCAATGTCCAATATGCTTCAGCTATTAGTGTTGGAAAATAGGTTGGCCTTCCAGACAGGTTTCAAAAAACTTTTGACCCACTTGATGCAGGGATCAATTATCTAGAAGGCAATAAACCCAATCCAGGATGCAATCCCTCAAACTCAGAAACCATGTACAGCAACATAACCTATCTAGAAGATAGAAAATAACATCTAAACATGCAACCACGAAATCTACAACATTCAAGGATGTAGATATACTTTTGGAGCTTTGTAGTGCTCTAATGGAGAAGTTGAATTCTTTCTTTGATGATGAACACCTTCACTAATCAAACTAGAATCTCCAACACCTTTTGATCTTCCACGCTATGACCCGTATCAGATTCTCTTTTCTCAAGAAGATGGTGGGATCTCCAAGAGAAAAACCCTAAAGGAAACTAGAAGAGAACTAGAAGAGGGAGAGGAAGAGAGATGTGCAACTTTTGCACACTTGAGTGGAATGGGCGTGAATCACTATTAGAATTAAGTGTTGGACGTCCAAGCCCCTTTTCCTCTTTTATTGCACTTAAGCAACCTTCTCTAATTGAAATAGAAGTCTTACTTCCACAACAATTAGTTGCTTACTAAATCACTATTAGAAGTCTTACTTCAAATATGATTAGTAACTTTCTCCTTTTCTAATTAAAATAGAAGTCTCACTTCCATTAATAATTAGTAACTTACTATTACCACTACTAGAAGTCTCACTTCAAATAGAAATAGTAACTTTCTATTTTCTTTTAGAGTTCTACTATAATTAGTATCTTTCTAATATCTTGGGCTAGCGTGGGGACCACTAGGGATTCCTTAGAAAGCTGGCTCCAACTGGGACACGCGACCCCACACCTCATGTGCAATCCGGGCCCACAGTTAATTGCAAATAACTCCACTATATAAATGCAATTGCACTCCAGTCTTAGGAATATATTACATTGAAGACCCTAAACTTCCACATTACCACAAGTAGGCCCCTCCATCTATATCCATGGATCAAATGGACTTGTCCACCAAATTAGATCCATATCTTATTATCCTTGAGCCCCAATCAATTATAATGATCATTTGGGACCGATCCAATTAACTCTTAATTGGAATGGGTGCGCACTTACCAATGATAAATCCATTAATTGGCACAAGGGGATATGAAAGATAGATTCCATCTTGACCATTGAATGTTCCCACAACTCTTCTACCACGTACCCAAATCACCGAGGTGTTGACCTACAATTGGCCTCACTCATTGGTGATTCAAAGCAAATGAATAGATAGAAACTTGAGTTCATTAATGTCTCAGGATTATGAGCCTATTGCTAGGGAATTATGAGAGCAGACCTTAAAGTAAAGACAGTGTATATAAGGTGCTTCTCATGGTCCTTCAATACATCCAATGTACGAGCACCATGATCCAGAATCTTACATTTTCCGATGATCGAGACAAATCACACTATCTCATAGTGATCAAAGTGCTGCAACCTTGTCAGATGAGATGCCCAATCTCATCACTGGTTGTGAAGATATTTAAGTATAAGATTTGTAATACATGTCTCCTGTATGTGGATCTCATCCATACACATGTATTACATCTAGTATACTTGTGGACTCCGGTTCATCTCATGAACCATTATGTCATCGTATTAGTTATTTGCAAGCAAGTAATAAAACACCATTCATCTCATGAAAAGAAAAGCAATAATATATATTGATAAATAAAGAAATTAATCAATTTATTCATTATGTACTGGTATTGAGACCATAAAACTAACAATCTCCCACTTGGGTTCAATGCCAGTCAGGGTTGCATCTCATGCAGATCCCATCTACTTACTGCCCAAAGACTTTGGTACTCAAAAGGCTTAGTAAAGGGATCTCCCAGATTGTCTGCAGAGTCTATCTAGGTGATAGCAGTATCACCTATCTGCCCAATCTCTCTGAGCATTTGTTATAACCTCTGTATATGCTTTTGGCTCTTGGGTTACTTGGACTTATCGACTGCCCTGCTGTTATCACAGTAAACTGTGAGCGGCTGTCTTGCCAAAAGTACTGATGAGAGCCTAAAAGATACATTTTAGGCCCCTTAATGAGGACTTGGTTATACCTTAAAAAGAGATTAATTAAACTAATTATGTTATTTTATTGTTTGTAGGCCCTACAAATGCAAGGAGAGAAATTCATAGCGAAAATGGAAGAAATCACAAAGCATGACAAAGAAGGAGTTGCAAGTAAGAAAGATTGCCAAATATGGGAGGAGACTCAAATAAGAAAGCAAAGCAAGAGTCCAAACATTCCTTGGATATCCAACATGGGTCCCACTCACCCCATAGCATGCCAACATGGAAGGTCTTCTAATTGCACTATGATTCTCGGAATTTTCAGGGGCAGCAACTTGAAATGATCATAACTTTCAACTCGAGTGTCGGATTCGTGAAATCTACGTACCGTTGGAAAGCTCTTTTCGAGTAGATATCCGTGGAGTCCAAGATTGTGTAAATCGGAGCTATATCGAGGGAGATATGACCTCGCGAAGTTCGCTGTGATGACCAGTGGGCCCGGACCCGACGGGAATCCGACTCCTACACGAATTGAAGACCTTTTTCACCCCAAAACTTATATATAGGAGCACTAACTCGTTTTTGGGGATATTCACACTTTGGGAGAAGATCTGGAGCAAGGTTTTGGAGCTTTTGGAGGCGGAGCCATGGCGATTTCTTCGGAGAATCTTTGCCAATCGTCGTCCATGCGTAACTAACTTCTTATCTTAGGGTTGTGATGAAACCTTAGTGTTTGTGTTTGTGGCAATGTGTAGGTTCTAGGGTTTTATGTTAAATGCTTTACTTATATGACAAGATGCTAGTCCATTGATTGGATTTTTATGAATGCAATATTTCTTTTGGTATTTTATTCTTGTAGTTTGGAATACCAAGTTATATGAGTATGTTGATTGAATGAATGTGTTTGTTAGATCTAGGATAATCTATGCCATAGAGATAGGTTATGCCCTGATTTGCATCCACTACCCCTTTTTGGTGACTCTATGAAGGTTTGTAACCAGAACGAGTCTGGAAAGCATTGACAGTGAAACCCTAGACCTATATTCGCCATTACACAAGGCTATGGTGGATTCATACCCTAAGACTTTTCTCTAATTGAATCAACCCGTCTTTAATTTGTTAATTTAGAAATTAATTATTTGTTAATCAAAACCCATCAACCAATTACTCCATTTTCTACTAGGATTAGTTTAGGAATTTAGGAAATAACGCAACTTAGCCTTGTTGTCCCAGTGGATACGATACTCGGTTAGTATCTCTACTTTTTCAAGTAGAGATAATAGCGGGGAATAATTAATAATTGCAACCCTATTCTGGGTTCGATCATAATTTTGGCGCCGTTGCCGGGGACAATTAGCACGGTTGTTTGTTTCTTTTAATTCTGCTTTTAGTTTAGTTTATTTAATTTAATTTTATTTTGCCTTTTTAGCTTTATTCACATTGTTTATTATCCTTACTGCAGGGCTTTGATTTTAACACAGATTTCTAGAATTTGTGCAGGGATCTAAGATAGTTCACAAAGGACAAAGTTTTACTCAAAAGAAGTCTCTCTTCTCCTCTCAAGTGCACTGTAAGCCTAGACTTTCTGATTCTTTTCATATAATTGCAGTAAATTTTCGTGTGTGCATGCTTGGTCGTCGCTCTTGTCATCCTAATTTGGTTTCTTTAGACCAAAATTTAGAGCGAGCCCTTAGAAAGATTAGATCATCTAAACACCATTCTGCTGTCTCACACACAAATTCATTAATGGCTGAAGAAAGAAAAGAAGATGAGGCTCCACCTCTCCGACCCTTGAAGGAGCACTATACTCCTTCAGAATACGCGTCACCATCGTGTATTTGTTAGGAATTTTCTAGATTGCAATTTGATGGATGCATATCATTCTAGCATCATTTGATTTACACACTTGCATTGGTTTTAAAGTAAACTTGAAATCTTGATTTATTCATGCATTGTTTTTAAGATCTTGTTTTATGCATGATTTGTTTTTAAATCTTGGATGCATTTGATTTAGAAAAGAGTTTTCAAAGATATCAAGCAAGCCTTGTTTTAAAAAGTTTTGAAACTTTTTAGGCTTTTTATGACATGTTTTAAAAACCTTTAGAATCCTTAAAACATGTTTTCCAAGCTTGATTTAGTGGCCAAAAGGTCCCCCAAAGAAAAACCTTCAAATATGCAAAAGTTGCATTTTTTGCAAATAGGGGGGAGTCCCGGCAGTGTCGCCGGTCGACCGAGACAACTGGAGGTAAAAACTGCATTTTTGCACTGAAACCTCCAACGGTCAGAAATCTGACCGTTGTGCCTTCCCGGTCGACCGAGGCCTGTGTGCCGGTCGACCGAGGATATAGCCGTTGGACCTTTTTGGCTATAAAATGAGTTCTTTCCCTTACCAAAAGTTGGGAATTTTTAACCCCTCCTTGAGAGGATATGAGGCATATCAAAAGGGAAAAGAACCAAGGGATGAAGGGGATGATTAGGAAAGCTAAAGCTTGGATTAATGAAGTTAAACCACCAAGTAGGCTCTTCCTTCCTTAATCATATGTTTGCATGCTTTTGTTTTATTTTTGGTAAATCATTTCTAGCATGTTAAACTATGTTTGTGTTGTGTCCTTAACATATTTTATGTTTTGAGTTGATTTATTGTTTTGGATACAACACCATATGATTCAATCCAAGTAGTACTTGAATTGGTAAATCAAAGTAGATCATGTTAATGAAAGAAACTTGGTAAATCATATGTAACATGATCCATATACTTGGTTGAATCATTGGTTGTTGTTTTCCATCATAAGAACATCTCTCTCAAAACTAACTTATGTTTTGGACTCAACTTCTTTACAAATCATATGTTTTCATGTTTTGTTTTATCATTGGTAAATCTTTGTAACATGTTAATATATGATATGTTGTATCCTTAGCATATTCTATATTTTGATTAGATCTATTGTTTTGGATACATCACCATTGATTCATCAAAGTAGTACTTTATTGGTAAATCTAAGTAGATCATGTTAATGAAAGATGTAACATGATTCTTATACTTTGTTGAATCTTTGGGTGTTGTTTTTCCATCATAAGAAAATCTCTTTCAAATGTATCTTATGTTTTGGATTCAACATCATTACAAATCATATGTGTATTATTGTTTTAATGCTTCACAACTTGCCTTACTTTGATTGGTAAATCATTTTCAAGTTGTCCTTATAATTACATATGATTTGTCCCCTATTTTCAATCAAATCTATTTTTATGTTTTGAGCTTCATTGGTGATTTGATTGACATCCCTATGCATCACATGTTTAGAGCTAATCCATTTCATACAACTTGTGTAACTTTGATATCATTAACAAGTTGTTACTTTTAACATGTGATTGCATTATATCCTCAATCATAAATGTTTTTGAGCTAAAACTTTCAAAAGCCTTAGGCATACATTTATGAACTTTCATTTTCAAAATGATTGAGGATCACACACACACACTTCATTTGTTTTCATCTTTGCATTCATAGTGTGAGTGTGTATTAGATTTTCACTTCCATATCCGCCTATTTAAGAGGCATTGTAATGAGCTAAATAGAATCTCCATCAAGTGTATGTTAGACACTAAATTAGTGAGATAACCAACCTTTGGTTGAAGAGGTTATTGCTTAGCCTATAAAAGCATAGTGTATAGGTTGATGTTAAGCCTTGAAAAACATCATTGTAAGGTTATTGCTTAGCCTTGGAAAGCATATTGTAAAGGTTATTGCTTAGCCTATTGAAAAGCATAAATAGTGGAAATCCGGTGGGGTGTTGGATCACAAGCCGGTAGTGGATGTAGGCATTGAGGCCGAACCACTATAAATCCTTGTGTGATGGTGCTTGCTTTGTGGTGATTGTTTATATTAGCTTCCGCATATTGTTTGATAATCATCACTTGTGACTAGTTTGTTTTAAAGAAGTTAAAATTGTTAAATTTGGTCATAAAAGAAGCTCACCCTATTCACCCCCCCTCTAGGGTTCGGATCCCCATGGACTTACAAGTGGTATCAGAGCGGGTTACTCCATTTTAGGGCTTAACAACCCGGAGTTGATCCTTGCTAGATTTGATCCCTAGTGTTGTGTTTTTAATGCATATCTTTATGTTGGTTTCCACTATGTTTGAAATTGATATTTCCCTTGCCTCATTGCACCACTCTAAGTCTTTTCCAAGTTATATCTTCTAGAGTTGGTGAGTCCTCAATGTGTTCTCTCATGGACAACCTTTTCAAGACCTTAGGTGTATTTTCAAAGGTAGACTATTTGAGTAACCTTAAGGCCTTGATACCCCTAGACCAACCTATGCTTTTTAGTTATATCTATTTGTTGGTCTTAGTACATTTGCATTTTGTTTCCTTATAGTCACATCTTTTAAAATGCAATGTTTCTTTGTGATCATTTGATTTTGTCTTCATGAACTTTTTAAGTTATATCTCATGGTTTTCAAAATCCTTTGATTGCAATACTTTCATGATGGATTTGCATTTTGATCATATAGTTATATTTCTTGTAGTGCATATCTATTCATGATCAATTGATTGTGATTACAAATGCTTTCATAGCTAGTTTTTCATGATCAATTGATGTTGTAAAATCATTTGATGTTTGTCATAGTTACATCCTTTTTGTAAATCAAATGATTTGAAGCTATTTTAGTTTTCCATTGAGTTTTCAAAGTTATATCTCTTGGTATGGAAACTTAGTAAGTGTCTATTGTTTTATAATTTGAAAACTTTACAATAGTACACTTCTTGTTTTTCAAAATCACTTGCTCTTAATTCTATAAATGATTCTTTGTTGGAATTTCATAAATTGTAGTGATTTGAGAAACTTTGGAAAATGTTCTAAGCCTTATTGGTTGTATTTTTAGAAGCATTTTCCTTGAATTTATTTCCTTGTGCCTATTTATGATTATATCATTTGAAAGGAAATAATTTTTACAATCTATTTGCATCTTTGCTCTATTAGTTACATTCTTTATGCAAATTGATTTTGTTGTCTTACATTGCATGGTTGGATATGATTTCATTGATTTGCATGTTTGTGCCTTTTTTGGTATATAGTTTCATTAATGCAAATTGATGAGTGTTTATGTGCTTTATAGTAAAATCTTGTTTTTGAGCTTTTTAAGTACATATGTGATTTTATGTGCTAAGTTCATTTGGTATAAACCTCATATCTTTTTCCATTGCTTTGTAAGCTTAGTACATTTGCTAAGAGTGGAAATGTTACATGATAGCTTAATGGATCATTTTAGATGAATTGGAATTAAACCATTGTTCCTAATAGGTATATCCATTTATGTGGTCCATCTTCATCTTTATGTGATCCATGATGTCTCTCTAACTTCATACCTTCTTGTGCTTACATAGTTATATTCTTTATTGATGATATGGTATGAGTTAGATCTTGAGTGTTGATTGATCCTCTCTATGCAAATGTCAAATCGTTCTATGTATGGTTGTGTTATCTATTTTATTTGTAGAAACCATACTAGAACTAAAATCCATCCTCTATGCCTTTCTAGTCATATTCTTTTATGGATGGTTATGATGTTGATTCATGTATATTTTCAAAGTGATTTCATTCCTTAGACATGTTTCAACTTCATAGTAGTGATCTTGATCATATGAAACTCTTTGAAATCCATTCCTCATATTTCTATGTGTTTGATGGATAACTTAGATGTTGAATTCATATGATTTAGTCACTTTTTAAATTGCATGCATTTCAAAGTTATATCCTTTTGCATCGCAATTTACCTTGTTCATCACTATGCTCAATAGTTATATCTTTAAAAGTGATGAATATGCATTTATGATGCTTGATGGAATTTTGTCACATTCTTGCTCTTTATCATGTTATCAAATTCAATTGGTTTCATTTGGTATAATGTTTGATTGATTTGATTTCTTGTGAATGTGATAAATCTTGTGTGCATTGGATTGAACTTGATAAGTAATATGGTTGTTCCATGTCACACACCATTAGCATCATTATGCTCATGTTGCCACCTCTTTTTGCTCTCATAGGTAAATCTCATGACCACCATGTTTATGTGTTAATAATATTGGTTGGTTATTATTTGAGGTTGGCTTCATGATTGAATTTCATTTCACTCTTTCATGCACTTTATAAGTCATTTTTATTGATTGAATGAAATGATTTTCAAAATCTTACATAGCATATGATTTTCTTAAGTAATATTGATTGATGCTATGTTTGAGTAAACCCCATATCATGGATAGCTCTAATTTGGATTTTTTCCTAATAGGTATATCTTTAAATCCATTTTAGAGTGATTGATTTTATTAAGTCATATCCTTAGATCTCAATTGGTATTCTTTGTTTTTCCAATTGATATCCATGATTGCTTTTCTCTTTGACCTTGCTTTCTTTTGGCAATTTGATCATATGAGCTTGATAGTTAAATGAATCTAATCCTTTCTTTGAAGTTGACCCTCACTTGGTTAAACCATCTTCTTCTTGTACCTAATAGTTAAATCTTTGTCAAAAGTTTGACAAAAGAAGAGAATGGATTGAGGGGGAGTGTAAACCTTCATAGGAAGTATTAGTTGTGATCAAATTGACCCTAGGATTGCCTTTGAACCCTTAGAGACTACTACCTCACATGATAGCCTGTTATGGATTTCATCTTCGATTTCATTTGTTAACAAGTGCTACTAATGGTATTTTCCTTGTTTCATGTGTGTAGGTACCTTTGCAATTTAATGGCAAAGGGGGAGAAATTATGCAAGTTCTCAAAAGGGTGAAGAGAAAGTCCAAGCTTCCAAAGGGGAGAGTTATGTATGATCTTCTACAAAGGGAGAGAATGCATACCTTGCCAAAGGAAGAAAGAGGCATGGTCAAAGGGGGAGAGCTAATAGAAAAAAGAAGCTTGGAGCTAAAGAAGATGCTTGGATAAAGAAAGGAAGAAGAAAGAAAGCTTGAAGGTTGATCAAGCTCCAAGCATCATGAAGATTGAAGTCCAAGAGCCCAAGCTATGAGAAGAAGCATCCAAGAAGATTTCAAGCCTTGTCCAGCTGAGGGGGAGCTGAAGACTAAGTGTGTATTGTCAGTGGTGAGTGTGTTTGCCATCAAATTGCAAAGGGGGAGATTGTTAGGAATTTTCTAGATTGCAATTTGATGGATGCATATCATTCTAGCATCATTTGATTTACACACTTGCATTGGTTTTAAAGTAAACTTGAAATCTTGATTTATTCATGCATTGTTTTTAAGATCTTGTTTTATGCATGATTTGTTTTTAAATCTTGGATGCATTTGATTTAGAAAAGAGTTTTCAAAGATATCAAGCAAGCCTTGTTTTAAAAAGTTTTGAAACTTTTTAGGCTTTTTATGACATGTTTTAAAAACCTTTAGAATCCTTAAAACATGTTTTCCAAGCTTGATTTAGTGGCCAAAAGGTCCCCCAAAGAAAAACCTTCAAATATGCAAAAGTTGCATTTTTTGCAAATAGGGGGGAGTCCCGGCAGTGTCGCCGGTCGACCGAGACACAGGTCTCGGTCGACCGAGACAACTGGAGGTAAAAACTGCATTTTTGCACTGAAACCTCCAACGGTCAGAAATCTGACCGTTGTGCCTTCCCGGTCGACCGAGGCCTGTGTGCCGGTCGACCGAGGATATAGCCGTTGGACCTTTTTGGCTATAAAATGAGTTCTTTCCCTTACCAAAAGTTGGGAATTTTTAACCCCTCCTTGAGAGGATATGAGGCATATCAAAAGGGAAAAGAACCAAGGGATGAAGGGGATGATTAGGAAAGCTAAAGCTTGGATTAATGAAGTTAAACCACCAAGTAGGCTCTTCCTTCCTTAATCATATGTTTGCATGCTTTTGTTTTATTTTTGGTAAATCATTTCTAGCATGTTAAACTATGTTTGTGTTGTGTCCTTAACATATTTTATGTTTTGAGTTGATTTATTGTTTTGGATACAACACCATATGATTCAATCCAAGTAGTACTTGAATTGGTAAATCAAAGTAGATCATGTTAATGAAAGAAACTTGGTAAATCATATGTAACATGATCCATATACTTGGTTGAATCATTGGTTGTTGTTTTCCATCATAAGAACATCTCTCTCAAAACTAACTTATGTTTTGGACTCAACTTCTTTACAAATCATATGTTTTCATGTTTTGTTTTATCATTGGTAAATCTTTGTAACATGTTAATATATGATATGTTGTATCCTTAGCATATTCTATATTTTGATTAGATCTATTGTTTTGGATACATCACCATTGATTCATCAAAGTAGTACTTTATTGGTAAATCTAAGTAGATCATGTTAATGAAAGATGTAACATGATTCTTATACTTTGTTGAATCTTTGGGTGTTGTTTTTCCATCATAAGAAAATCTCTTTCAAATGTATCTTATGTTTTGGATTCAACATCATTACAAATCATATGTGTATTATTGTTTTAATGCTTCACAACTTGCCTTACTTTGATTGGTAAATCATTTTCAAGTTGTCCTTATAATTACATATGATTTGTCCCCTATTTTCAATCAAATCTATTTTTATGTTTTGAGCTTCATTGGTGATTTGATTGACATCCCTATGCATCACATGTTTAGAGCTAATCCATTTCATACAACTTGTGTAACTTTGATATCATTAACAAGTTGTTACTTTTAACATGTGATTGCATTATATCCTCAATCATAAATGTTTTTGAGCTAAAACTTTCAAAAGCCTTAGGCATACATTTATGAACTTTCATTTTCAAAATGATTGAGGATCACACACACACACTTCATTTGTTTTCATCTTTGCATTCATAGTGTGAGTGTGTATTAGATTTTCACTTCCATATCCGCCTATTTAAGAGGCATTGTAATGAGCTAAATAGAATCTCCATCAAGTGTATGTTAGACACTAAATTAGTGAGATAACCAACCTTTGGTTGAAGAGGTTATTGCTTAGCCTATAAAAGCATAGTGTATAGGTTGATGTTAAGCCTTGAAAAACATCATTGTAAGGTTATTGCTTAGCCTTGGAAAGCATATTGTAAAGGTTATTGCTTAGCCTATTGAAAAGCATAAATAGTGGAAATCCGGTGGGGTGTTGGATCACAAGCCGGTAGTGGATGTAGGCATTGAGGCCGAACCACTATAAATCCTTGTGTGATGGTGCTTGCTTTGTGGTGATTGTTTATATTAGCTTCCGCATATTGTTTGATAATCATCACTTGTGACTAGTTTGTTTTAAAGAAGTTAAAATTGTTAAATTTGGTCATAAAAGAAGCTCACCCTATTCACCCCCCCTCTAGGGTTCGGATCCCCATGGACTTACAGTATTCAGCTGCCTGTAGTACAGGCAACTCAATATGAAATCAAGCCCAGCACAATCAATCTGATCCCTTCTTTCTATGGCTTGAACAATGAGGACCCGTATAACCACATTGATGAGTTTTTGGTTATTTGCTCCACGGTGCGAATAAATAATTTCAGTAGTGAGGCCTTAAAATTGTTTCTCTTTCCATTTTCATTAAAGGACAAAGCCAAGTATTGGCTGAGTACTTTACCTCCAAACTCTATCAACTCTTGGGCCCAACTACAACAAAAATTCTTGGACAAATATTTCTCTGTGGGCAAAACAAATCAGTATAGGAGATCCATCACATCCTTCGCCCAAACTGACGGTGAACAATTTCATGAGGCGTGGGATAGATTTAAGGATCTCCTTAGAAAGTGTCCTCATCACCAAATTGCCAAATGGCAATTAGTGCAATTCTTTTATGATGGGCTATCACCCGAATGGCGAAACATGGTAGTAACCTCCAGTGGGGGATCAATTATGCTGAAAAATGAGGATGAGGCATGGGAACTTTTTGAGAATATGAGTGAGACATTTCAGCACCATGCCTCCACTGCTAGATTGGAGAGGCCAGCAGCCTCGATTTTGCAGAAACCCAAGGGGGTATTTGAAATTCAGCCCTCTAATGAGCTCACAACCCAACTGCCTTGACCCAAAAGTTAGATCAGCTGATTTCTGGGGGACAATCTCTCCAATCTTCATCTCCCCAGCCCCCTGCTCATTAAGATGCTTGTGCTTTATGCAATAGTCCCGCTCATTTTGTGAGCAATTGTCCGGCAGCACCCCAATTTCCTGAGTTTGTGCAAGAGCAAGTGAATGCTGCACAGGGGTTCTCCAAACCGGGTAATGATGCATTTTCGAATACTTTTAACCCGGGATGGCGCAATCACCCCAACTTTTCATGGAAGTCGCCCGGTCAAGGCACTTCATTCTCTCAACCGGGAAATGGGCCAAATTTTCAATACAATCCTGCGGCCTATCGTTCCCAACAATCCTACCAGCAACCCAACCCTCAACCACCTCAAAGAACTCCATCATTTGAGGAGATAGTGTTGCAAGAGCTTAAAGAGCTAAAAGCAACCACTCAGCTGGTCCATTCCCACTCTCAATCCATAGCTAAGCTAGAGGTCCAGATCGGGCAAATAGCTAATGCTCTTAACAAAAGAGAGGAGGGACGCTTGCCTAGCCAACCCACGGTTAACCCTAAGAATTCTTTTGAGATGGGTAATGGTTCGCAACATAATGATACCTATCATGAGCAAGCGAAAATGGTTGTCACATTACGGAATGGGCGTGAGGTTGAGACTAGGCCTGAGGAGCCTAGGCAAGATGTGAACGAGCCCACAGCCAATCCCAAGAGCTCTCGGGCTGACATGGTTTCTAAGGGAAATGAGGCACCCCCATATGTGCCTAAAGTCCCTTTTCCTACTTGTCTTGACACACCCTCTCCCTTTAGTAAAAAGAAAACAACCATGGATGAAATGTTGGAGGTGTTTAAGCAAGTAAAGATTAACCTGCCTTTGCTGGATGCTATCAAGCAGGTTCCTTCTTATGCTAAATTTCTGAAAGATTTGTGCACTCAAAAACGCAAATCAAAATCACCAGTGTCAAAGAAGATTTTACTTACCGAGCAAGTGAGCTCAATTCTCCATAATGACACTCCTCCCAAGCTGAAAGATCCTGGCACTCCCACCATTACGTGCACAATTGGGAGTCACGTTATTGATCATGCATTGTTGGATCTAGGAGCGAGTGTCAATCTCTTGCCTTACTCGGTGTATGAGCAGATTGGGCTAGGGGACTTAAAGCCCACTCCGGTTACCTTACAACTTGCTGATAGGTCTGTTAGGGTGCCCCGAGGAATAATTGAGGATGTTCTGGTCAAGGTCGACAAGTTCTTTTTTCCTGTCGATTTCATCGTCCTTGACACTGAACCAGTACAAAATTCACGGAAGCACACTACTGTCATTCTTGGACGGCCCTTTTTGGCCACGGCCAATGCGAACATTAATTGCCGAACCGGAGTTATGGATGTTTCCTTCGGGAATATGAAAGTGAGGCTGAATGCTTTTAGGGTCTCTCATCAACCTTCAGACCAAGATGACTGCTTTGCAGTCAATGTTGTTGATGAGATTGTAGAAAACGCTCTTCACCCTGAGGATACTTTGCCAGCTGTCATTGCTCCTGATCTGTTTGACGTTCAGGAAGCTCAAATTTTGGATGTGTTGGAAATGCACAAAAGTGCACTCGGCTATTCAATGCCGAGTTGAAAGATATTGATCCCTCCATCTACATATCTTGTCTCCCTTGCATTGCTGATTTTACACTTTCGCGAGATATGCAGAGGTTTTTAGATCCTAACCTGGAGGAGGTAGACATGAAAGAAGTGCTGAGTCATGTCTTTTTGCAAGTTTGGTTTGTACTTCTTAGGTTTTCTTTGTTCCTGTTTATTGTGATTGCCGCTAACATTCCGCAGGTACTTTGGTCTAAGTTGGGGGGAGTGGTGGAGTCCATTGCTTTAATGGACCCGTCCTATCCTATGGGCTGAAAATACTTGACGTCTGGCTGACGACGTTAAACCAAGCTCTTGCGGGAGGAAACCCGATTGTAGATAGAGTCGTAGCATAGGTGTAGTGTCTTTTCGCCCTTTTTATCGTTACAATTGAGTCCATTATTGGGTCACCCAAGATGGAGGAGGGGGATACCTTTAGGTAGTGAGTCCTAGCCATGAGGGCTATAAAAAAAAAAAAAAAAAAAAAAAAAAAAAAAAAAAAAAAACTCCGGCATCTGGACGCCCGGAATTTTTAAAAGCAGGCTGCTCTCTGTCTCCGGGCGTCTGGACGCCCGGAGCCGGCGTCCGGACGCCCGAGATGTTTTTAAACCAGGTTGGTCTCTGGAATGGGGCGTCCGGACGCCCCACCTGGGCGTCTAGACGCCGGAAATTCCGAGAAAAAAAAAAAAAAAAAAAAAAACAACAAGTGATGTCTCTCACATACCAATTCCAGTCTGCCATGTTTTTATCCTTGCACCATTGGTGGTGTCTTTGAACGTGCAATGAAACAGATGAATCTGTTCCACCTTTGCAAGGCCTCCGTCTTTACCTAAGCTTCCAATGCTTATGCCATGGCCAGGCCCACATGTGAGCTAGCTAATATTAACATTAATAGTGTTGTTCAGAAGGGCAATACAGTCATCTCCTGTTGCTATTGTGGAGTTGTAAATCTGCAAATCTTCTGTGTCTTGTATGTCAATTCCATCTGTGTTTGGGGAATCTCCGGGAGCTGTAATAGCAAGGTTGGAGACGACGCCTCCGTTGCAAGCTAACAAACTGATGTGGTTCCTTGGGTTGTTGTGAAGATGCAAACCATTGAGACGAAGGCCATTGCCAGAAACAGAACACAACTTGGGGAAGAAGAAATTGTAAAAGGAGACTTTGACTTGGTAGTCCGAGGTACATGGAAATTAATGCTCTCTCAAGCGCCACATAAATTGGTGATCCCTCAGTCCTGGTTATAGGCCAGACCAGTTTCGGGTCAGGTTGACCCGGTCCACGCAGAAACCCAGCAGCAAGGCGCTGACATCATTGCTGACATCAGCGCGGTACGGTCAAAGGCAGATTTGACCAATCAACGGTTGAAAATTGTTTTCGCGATATCTTGACGATCCGGAGTCCGATTTGAGATCCGTTTGAACCTACGGACTCGTCTCGAGGAGATCTACGCAGGTGTAATGAAAGATCTGCGAAATGGTTGCTAAATTCGAGATTGAAAAATTCGACGGAAAATCCAAAAAAAAAAAAAAAAAAATCTTTTTGCTTTTTTTTTCCTTACTGTTCTTCTTCTTAATTCTTTTGCACTTGTTCAGTTGTACACCCTCCTGCGGGGTGGGTCATTGGTGCTAACATTTTGCAGGTTCTTTCGTGCAAGTTGGGGGGTCTACCCGACTTTTCTTTCCTGTGTATCGTTTTGTTTAGCACTATCCAGGTGATATCCCTCCTTTTCCCTTTACTTTTATTGTCCTTTATCTTTTATTTTATGTTTAACATTGTGGACACTGTTACATTCAGTTGGGGGGTGGGGTATGACCTTGGGAGTAGTTTAGGGGTAGTTTTAGCAGTTTTATTTTTGTTTGCTTGTTGTTTTGTTTATTTGCCTTTTCTTTTTCCTTGCCTTTTCCTTTTAAAAAAAAAAAACAAAAAAAAAAAAAAAAGTCTTTTGCTTATTTTTTGGTAGTCTTTCGGGAGATTTCTAACTGGGTTTTTATGAAACGAAGATACCCTGTTTTTGGAACTTTTTGTGAGGAAAAAGAGAAAAATGGTTCACTATTTTGTTTTAGGAAAGAGTTCTTGAGAAAGTGTTGAATTATTGATCTCTCACTCAACACGTATTATATAGAAAATTTGGAATGTGAGACTATGATTTCCATGCCAGTGAAAACTTTAGAGCAAGTATGATGGAAAGCTGACCCTCAGTCATACTTAAGTCGGGCATATGGAAAGGGCTACCTATTGTTGGGGATTGTTTCCAAAAAAAAAAAAAAAAAAAAGAAAAAAAAAAAGAAAAGAAAAAGAAAAGACTAGTCTGGGTTCGTAGCCTTTTTAACTCGAGCCAGTAAGCCCATAGGGGTATTGCCATACCTAGTGCCCTAAGGACATCTGTCTTGGGAGTCATTGGCTGAATGCTCGTTACATGGGTTAATTAGAAAGCTTAAGGGACCTGGGCATTGCACAGTCATTTCTTAAAAAAAAAAAATAATAAAAAAAAAAAAAAAAAAAAAGAAAAAAAAAAAGAAAAAAAAAATCAAAATAGTGTTGTCCTTTGAAAAACAATAGCGTGAAAGCCACCACAAATGCCTTGAGATGATTCATAACTTTTACTGAGGTTCGGTGGCCCAGCATTTTGAAAGAAAAAGATGGGTTTTCACGGAGATTGTTAGTGGATCATTTTATGCTTTAATGCCTCTATATGTACACAATTTTCACCGTGCACGATTAATTTTTCCAACATGATTTTGAGGATTTCTGACCAAAAGATAGGATTGGTGAACCACATTTGAGTGTGGATTGAAAACCCCAAAAATCAGGAATATCCGGTGTTCGTCGATACCTTGGCGGAAAATTCTCCTTGTTTTTCTTTTTTTTGTGTTAGGAATTTTGTGGGTAGATTCACTGCAAACCCTCACGAGACTATAACTCGTCCTCTAAGGGGAACTTAGAGGTTTAAAGGCTTGCTGCACATGCTAAGTGCAGCCGTGCTCCCTACGAAAGTGGCCTTAGTTAGTTTTCTTTTTGTTTTAGCTTTGCTCGAGGTCTAGCAAAGTGTAAGTTGGGGGGTGTGATGAGAGCCTAAAAGATACATTTTAGGCCCCTTAATGAGGACTTGGTTATACCTTAAAAAGAGATTAATTAAACTAATTATGTTATTTTATTGTTTGTAGGCCCTACAAATGCAAGGAGAGAAATTCATAGCTAAAATGGAAGAAATCACAAAGCATGACAAAGAAGGAGTTGCAAGTAAGAAAGATTGCCAAATATGGGAGGAGACTCAAATAAGAAAGCAAAGCAAGAGTCCAAACATTCCTTGGATATCCAACATGGGTCCCACTCACCCCATAGCATGCCAACATGGAAGGTCTTCTAATTGCACTATGATTCTCGGAATTTTCAGGGGCAGCAACTTGAAATGGTCATAACTTTCAACTCGAGTGTCGAATTCGTGAAATCTACGTACCGTTGGAAATCTCTTTTCGAGTAGATATCCGTGGAGTCCAAGATTGTGTAAATCGGAGCTATATCGAGGGAGATATGACCTCGCGAAGTTCGCTGTGATGACCAGTGGGCCCGGACCCGACGGGAATCCGACTCCTACACGAATTGAAGACCTTTTTCACCCCAAAACTTATATATAGGAGCACTAACTCGTTTTTGGGGATATTCACACTTTGGGAGAAGATCTGGAGCAAGGTTTTGGAGCTTTTGGAGGCGGAGCCATGGCGATTTCTTCGGAGAATCTTTGCCAATCGTCGTCCATGCGTAACTAACTTCTTATCTTAGGGTTGTGATGAAACCTTAGTGTTTGTGTTTGTGGCAATGTGTAGGTTCTAGGGTTTTATGTTAAATGCTTTACTTATATGACAAGATGCTAGTCCATTGATTGGATTTTTATGAATGCAATATTTCTTTTGGTATTTTATTCTTGTAGTTTGGAATACCAAGTTATATGAGTATGTTGATTGAATGAATGTGTTTGTTAGATCTAGGATAATCTATGCCATAGAGATAGGTTATGCCCTGATTTGCATCCACTACCCCTTTTTGGTGACTCTGTGAAGGTTTGTAACCAGAATGAGTCTGGAAAGCATTGACAGTGAAACCCTAGACCTATATTCGCCATTACACAAGGCTATGGTGGATTCATACCCTAAGACTTTTCTCTAATTGAATCAACCCGTCTTTAATTTGTTAATTTAGAAATTAATTATTTTTTAATCAAAACCCATCAACCAATTACTCCATTTTCTACTAGGATTAGTTTAGGAATTTAGGAAATAACGCAACTTAGCCTTGTTGTCCCAGTGGATACGATACTCGGTTAGTATCTCTACTTTTTCAAGTAGAGATAATAGCGGGGAATAATTAATAATTGCAACCCTATTCTGGGTTCGATCAAGTACCACTCCAAGTTCCATAAGGAATCTCTTGAGCCAATCTGCTTCTTTAGTTGCTTTTCAAGCAGCTATAGCATAAACACATACCCATAAGTTGATATCTTGGAATCCTTATCTGACATGAATTCAGAATATGTGTAACCGACTGGAATCAACTCATTATTGTCATAAAACAACATGTAATCTCTAGTCCTTCTCAAGGATTTGAGAACACATCTTACGGCAATCCAATGGTTAGGACCTAGGTTAGACTGATATCTGCTGACTACGCCCAATGCATGACAGATATCCGGTATAGTATATAGCATAGCATACATGAGGCTACCAACACCCGAAGCGTATGGTATCGACCTCATCTGCTCCTTTTCCTCAGGTGTCTTGGGACACTGATTCTTGGAAAGGTGCACTCCATGCCTGAAAGGTGTAATACCCTTCTTGGAGTCTTGCATAGCAAACCATACTAGTACCTTATCTATGTATGCATATTGGGATAAGCCCATCATCCTATTTATCCTGTCTCAATGGAGTTTGATCCCTAGGATGCGACTGGCTTCTCCCATGTCCTTCATATCAAAAGTCTTACCCAACTAAACCTTTTACTATTGACAACATCCATATACCACTCTCTAGGAGAAGGATGTCGTCGACTAGAAAAATTACCCTGCCTCCCTTACAATTCATGTACACTCATAACTCATCCGGATTTTGACAAAAATCAACTGACTTGATTTCTTAGTCAAAACGAATGTTCTAGGTTCGGGATGCCTGCTTCAGTCCATAAATGGACATCTGCATGTTACAAACTCTTTGCTTTTGGTTACTGGCTATAAAACCGTCTGGCTGCATCAAATAGATGTTTTCCTCAAGATGGCCGTTGAGAAACGCCGTCTTGACATCCATTTGCCAAATCTCGTAATCGAGATGAGCTGCTATGGATAAGAGTATCCGGATGGACTTGAGCATGGCTACCGGTGAGAAGGTTTCCTCATAATCGATATCTTCTTTCTGAGTATATCCTTTCGCAACAAGCCTGACCTTTAAAGGTCTCAACTCTTCCATCTGGTCCTCTGTTTCTCTTGTAGACTCACTTGCACCTAATAAATTAGATATTGGCAGGCAAGTCCACAAGCGTCCAGACCTGATTAGAGTACATAGACTCCATCTCCGCTTTCATAGCATCTTGCCAATGTCCCGAATTAATGTCATTAATTGCTTCATCATAGTTACAGGGATCTTGTTCCGGTTCTACCTGGACTGCCTCGTAAGACTCTCCCAAGAACGAGGACTTTTCAAGGGCCTGACTATGCTCCCACTATGACAAGGCACTAGTGTAATTACTGGGTTAGGTAAGGGCGCTTCTTCCTTAGGTTCGGTCATACTAGGATTTGGAATTGTTTGCTCTTGAATTTCTTCCAAGATCACCTTTTTCTAAAGGTTTCCGGTCTATCATATAATCTTCCTCCAGAAAAACCGCATTAGTGCTCACCATCACTTTCTGCTTTCTGGGATTATAGAATAACCAACCTTTAGTTCATTTATGATATCCTACAAACGTGCATACTTTCAACCTCGCTTCCAACTGATCCATCTAAACCTTTAGCACATGTGCCGGACAACCCCAAATGTGTAAATGTTGTAGACTAGACTTTCGCCCGGTCCACAACTCCTGGGTAGTCTTAGGTATAGACTTAGATGGTACGAGGTTTAGTATGTACATCGCAGTATCCAAGGCGTATCCTTAAAAGGATATAGGTAATCCTGAGAAACTCAGTATAGACCTGATCATATCTGAATGAGTCTGGTTCCTTCTTTCTGCTGCTCCGTTCTGTTGAGGCATACCAGGAGCAGACAACTGAGATAAAATCCCATTTTCTGATAAGTGTCCCATAAAATCAATGGAGAGATATCCTCCCACTCCTTTGACATAATGGGTCTACACACATCAGTATACACTAATTCCAATAAATCTTTGGCCCCATTGCCTTTTGATAAAAAAGGGCCTTTTGGTCATTTTACCTTCCAGACAGGACTCGCAGACAGGCATTGGCTCTACCACCAGTGAAGGCAAGATACCATCTTTCACTAGCCTGTCAATCCTGTTTAGGTTTATATGACCTAGCCTCAAGTGCCAAAGTTTTGGTGGATCAGATGAAGGTGATTTCCTCTTTAATGATGGTCTATTAGTTGTTTCAGTATCATGTATCTCATACATTGTGGGATTAACAAATAAATTCCATTGATTACCTTTGTCGCGACCCCGGAACGGATCCCGGGCTCCCGACGTTGTTGTTGTTGTTGTGTACATTGGAGATATACTTTCCCACAGGTTCCCGCGGTGAGGATTCCCAAAGACACGCGGAATCTGGCTCACACGATCAAGTTTGCGGAAGCGTGTAGCAAAACACATCAAGATAAGCACCAATAAAATATTTAAGTCCCATAACAAATAATAACAAGGCATAGTATCAAAAAAAGAAGTTAACATGGCATTCCCATCAAGATGCAAGTTATGAGACTAACTCAAAAGTAATTTAAGTTTAGTTACATCCCATAAGAGGCCAACAGAGGCCAATACACTACTCAAAACAATAAAGGAAAGCCCAAAACAAAATGATTACGAGACTCAAGAACCCGCCCGACGTCTAGATGACATCGTCGGGCTGCCACTCTCTCATAGGGGTTGGCTCACAAGCCTCCTCCTGACGCTCCTCCTCAAAGGCAACGTCTCCTGCACCTGGGCACCAACAAACAAGGGTCAAACACAACGGTTTGGGAGGTAATCAATTTAGGTGAAGCATGAACCACTAACGTTTAAGAAAACATATAAGCAAATCCTTGATTTGAAATACTACAATGACTGAGATACATTTACAAAAATATTTAATCGAGCTAAGATACTAAAACAAACTAGCTTGAGTACATAGTATATCATGAATAGTTACAATCCACAAAGAGCCCATCCTTTCTCTATCATATATATAATGAAAAGAGCAAGCACGCACGACAAGCACGATATACATAATATAATCACGACACGATTTCCCACAAATACGGGAATTCCGGCCGCCGAACCGGACACGCACGATGTGTAATAAATATACGACCAGTCTGCAGACAGTCCACATGTTTAAGGACCCCCAGACAGTGGATCAAACTGAAAAGGCAGTCCAAGCTCAGTGGTGTTCACTTAATACATGAAAGCACAAAACACACGAAACACTATCAAAACTTGTCGAGGTAAAATGGGGAAGTCACTTATCAAAACACGACGAACACGACTAACAAAAGGCATAATTAATATGCATAACACGCTTAGGAAGTGATCCCCTTTTTCTTGAAACAAAACTTCAAAACAAGCTTATACTTGAAATCCAAAACGAGTACACGATGGTACTTATCGTACCAAAAACGGAATTCTAATACGAAATCTGGCAAGCATGTGTTAAGGCTACTAATTGACCTTTGTGTAATTGGGACCCCAAATGTCGGAAAGTACAAGAATTGGTGTCCCCGAAGTTGGGTTGCATTTCGAAGTTCCACTTACACAACATCAAGTCAAAACCCTTAACATAGTCTAGTTTTTCAACCTTCAAGAAAATACACACGAAATAATTCTCCTTCCTGAATCTGGCAGGTTCGCTCGAGTGAACTTTATAAGGTAATGATACTTCGCTCGAGCGAGACAGTTCGCTCGAGCGGATATAAGGTGCGCTCGAACGGACAGCTCTCTGTCTGCGCTCGGAACAAACAGAGGCTTGGTCGCTCGAGCGGACCCAAGGGTCGCTCGAGCGGACAAACTGCTGCCTGTGCTCGCTGAGTGCAGAAATTGCCTTTCTCTTGTACAACTTCCACTACATTTTCCTCCTCCTTCTCATCCATCAATCACATACAATCCCTTGAGCCTTTATGCTCATCAAGGGTTCATCTCCACCATTTCACACTTTTAAACCAATGAAAACAAGATCATGAAATTTATAAACAAAGTCATATGCACAATTTCTAAGATAACAATTTAATCAAAATACACATGCATCACTGAACCTATAAAGATTACTTGCCTTGCCCAAATGCTAAACACTCCTCTTCAAGCACTCTTACTTACAAGCTAAGCCAACACTACAAATAAACCCAAGGAAAACCATTCAAAACTCACTAAATCTTGAAAACAAGAAACCCATTTTCACAAAAAGGGTTTTCAAATGAGAAACAAGATCTTAAGGAACCAAAATAACTCTATGAAAAATATGGGTTGAAGCTCTTAACTAGAAATGCCCAAACAAAAGGAATGAAAATAAATGGAGAGCTTTCCCAACTTTAGCTTTCAAAAAGAAGATATCAATAGGAAGCTTGAGATGAGAGGAAGAAGATGATGGCCTTGGAATCTTCTTTGGAGATCTATAGCTAGAGCATGTAAGAGGAATGAAGTGGAAGGGAAAGAAGGTTTCTCACCCTAGGTTAAGAGAGTTACAGGATTTTGGTAAAGTGAATGAAAGAGATGAGGGTTTGGCTTAAAACCTTAACAAATGGGACCCAATTAACTTGAACTTTGAAACGACGAAAACATGATCTTGTGGGCCTCGAATGACTTCGACGAAGAAGGATAAAACGATCCTCGAAATATCTAGTTTCCAAAAAGTATATTTTTGACATGGTTTTGAGATCTCAAAAATTGTGTCCAGATTTGTGCCAAAAGGACAATTTTACCCTCTTTGGGCCAGAACTTGGGTTTTTGGGCTTCAAACATGAATGGGCTTAAGAAGAAAGTTGTAACACATAGAAAAATCAATCAGAGGAAATTAAAATCACAATCACACGGAAACCGATACGATCCTCCCAATCTTACACATGCACTCAGGCCTTCCTGAGTGTGTCTAACTAATGCTAACGTTCTCAAAATTCCCAAAGCTATATCCAGGACTAACTAATTAATTCTAACCCAACAACAACTAACCCACTTAGGACTAAGCACACACTAATCGAACACTAATCGAATTGGTCTGGGTCGGGGTCTAACAACCTTGTCAGAATACATAAAAGTACCGTATCTCTTTATGACAATTTCAATACCAAGAGTAATAGAATAACTCTTATTCACCATACTAGAAATTGAAATTGAATTCCGCCGTAAAGACGGTACATATAACGTGTCTGACAAAATCAATTTATCATTTGAATAACATAATGTAATAACTCCCATTGAAACAACCTCTGTCTTAGCATCAGATCCTAGGTTGTCAATGATTTCTCCGTCACTGAACCTCCTTGCTTTCCCTGAACCCCTGCAACGAATTACATATGTGATCAGTTGTCCTGGAGTCCATACACCAAGATTCTGAAGTACCAGTTGTAAAACTAACTTCAGAAATAAGTGACTCAATCATACTTGAGGTCTTCTTCTTAGACAGATATTCTGGACAATTCCTTTTCCAATGTCCTGTCTTACCACAATAGAAACACTTTCGTTTTATTCCCGTTCCCTTAGCCTTGGCCATACTACAAGTAGAACCATTCTCCACCTTAGGACCCTTGATGACTGATTTCTTCTTGCTATCTCGGTCTTTGCCTTTCGGCTTGGTCCTAGCAAATGACTTTTCTGTCATTAGGGAATTTTGCTTTTTCTTCATGATTTCCTCGGTCACTACCAGCTGGCGAGACAGCTCAGCTATGGTCATTTCCGATTTATTATAATTGATCATGAAATGATTGAAAGAATCCGGTAGTGACTGAAGGATCATGTCGATCTGCGATTCTTTATCAATCGTAACACCCACTACATCTAACTCATTTAGTGCGAGACTCATTTTCAACAAATGTTTTTGTACTGGGGTTCCCTCAGTCATCTTAGTGTTTATCAGCACCTTCATAGCAACTTGCCTAGCAGGTCTAACCTGGTCCGCAAACATCTCCTTTAAGTTCGATATAATATCGTATGATGGCTTATAGGATTGATGTTGGTGTTGTAAAACACGAGACATGGTTGCCTGTATAAAACATCTGGCTACCTCATTGTCTTTTGTCCATTCGGTGTAAAGGTCCTTTTCATACTGAGGTGCATGAAGCTCAGGCTCAAGAAGAGGGGGTATGGTAAGGACATATCTGCATCCTGAAGCTGTTAGGATAATATCCAAGGTTCTTTTCCAGTCTATAAAGTTGGATTCCATCAACTTATTCTGGTTTAGGATGGTCGCAAGTGGATTGAAAGTATTTGAATTCATGCTTGAAAAACTGTAGCACATAACCATACATTCAATTAATGAATTTAAATGACATTAGGGTTTAGTATTCTACCAAATTTATGTGGAATCCTCATAACCACTAAATGCAGAATACATCGGAATCCCAATCCCCGGGGTATGCCTCCTTGGGGAGTGCGAATACCACCTAGATTGGTGCGGATCAAAGTTGGTCAAAATTAGGATTAAGACTAACTTTCCATGATCCCCTTCATTCATTATTATCTAGGTATCTCATACCAAATAATGAATGACTCCCGATTAGCTTCGGTTTCTAAAATACATGAGGCAAATCCTTGGGGATACTACATCATTATTTTAGTTAACTGTGATCCACCAACCAGCATTGCATGACAACCGTTGCGAGCAGCTCCTCCTTGGGAAGTGGGCCCCCGCCCCGTCTCACCAATACTATCCATAGGAGATCCATATCTAGTAACTAGACAAGTAAAAGCCCTCCGTAGGGAACGACCATTCTCAAGATGGCGCGAGGCTAATACTTTCCTTACAATGAACCTATGGTGGAAAACCATGGGGATTTCTAAATATAAATGCCCCGCTCCCACTTAATATTTTAGAATTTGAGAATTTTCTTTGTAAGGTATTAGGGCCCACATGTATACATATGAACATCAAATCATCTCATGATATGATCTAAGATTGGTTCCAAGTCAAGTTATTTTAAGGAAAGTTCAGTTTCTAAATTAGTGTTACCAATGCGTCCATCTCATGGGTCATCAACACTAATTAGAACTCTTTCCAAAAATTAATTTGATTTGACCAATTTTAGTAACTTGCTATGTTTGGATCAGATTTGGAAACATTCTAAATTAAGCATTCATCCATAAATAGAAAGTGCTAAAAAATAGAAACTAGTCCTCTCCTCCACATGGCCCTAGTGGAATAGACTTCTTGGACTTCTAGACTTTCCAAAACTTTGGAATTCCTCAAACTCTTTGGGCAACTCCAAAACTCTTTTGGTAATCTTCAAACTCTTTGATTAGGAGTCCAACATCGCATTCCTTCTTCGTCTCGGACATCGCCAGAATCTACAAATTTATAAAAATTACATAAATTCCTATGCCTCGATTATGAGACTTACATGGTAATCTAAACATGAAAATAAAAATGAAAGTCCTTGGGATCCTAACCCTAGAGGGGGGGGGGGGTGAATAGGGTGCGCTACAACTATGACCAATTTAGACCAATTTTAATCTTCTAAGAAAAACTAGTCACATGTGATGATTAACCATACAATATGCGGAAGCTAAAATAAACAATCACCACAAAAGCAACACCACAACACAAAGGTTTATAGTGGTTCGGCCTCAATGCTTACATCCACTACCGGCTTGTGATCTAATCACCCCACCGGATTTCCACTATTTATGCTTTTTACTAGGCTAAGCAATAACCCTTACAATGTTGTTTTTCTAGGCTAAACAACAACCTCTCAATGTGCTTTTCTAGGCTAAGCAATAACCTTTACAAGATGCTTTTCTTAGGCTAAGCAATAACCTTTACAAAATGCTTTTCTTAGGCTAACCAATAACCTTTACATATAAATATTTCTCTAAGAAAGTGTCTTCACAAAAGATCACTCTAAGAGATACAAATTAAGCTCAAAGTATTTGCCTCTAAAATAGGCGGATATGAAAGTGAATAATAAACTCACACAAACACTAAATGAATGCAAATGTGAATGCTCATGATGTGTGTGTGTGATAACTTCAATCAAGTTTAAAAAGGAAGCTTAATCAAATATATGCTTAAAGCATTTCAAAGTTTAATGCACATAAAAGATTTGATTGAAGTTTAATGCAAATCACATGTATGTAAAACAACTTGTTAATGATATGAAAATCAAAGAATCACAAGTTGTATGAAAATGACTAACTTAGAACATGTGATGCATGTGCAATGTTGTTTTCAAAACCAAATTAATTTTACTAATGCTTAAATGAATGAAAACAACAAGTAATGTTTCAACCAAGAAAATGAATCATGCTATATAAAAGAAATCAAAGATTTAGGCTAAGCATGATTAAGAAAGTTTTAAAAACAACTTGGATGAAAACAAAGTGAAGAATCCAATCTTAATAACATCAAGGATTAAGAGAAGAATGGATTCATCACATCATAGATATCATGTTCAAAAACATTTACCAATAACTTAAACAAAACATGTAAACTATGATTAAGAGAGGTAGAGCTTACTTAGAGATTTAACTTCATTAATCCAAGCTTTAGCTCACCAAATGAATCTTTGGTCTCTCTTAGTTCATCCCCTTTGTCTTGTCTCAAAGCTCCTCAAAAGAGTCTTCAAAATCTCCAACCATTGACAAAGGAAAGAACTCATTTATATAGCAAAAAGTGCCCAACGGCTAGTCCTCGGTCGACCAGGAAACAGGTCTCGGTCGACCGGGATCACACAACGGTCAAATTTCTGACCGTTGGTGCTCCTAGGCACTTTCTGCCTGCAGTGTTCCCGGTCGACCGGGACCTCTGCGCCGGTCGACCGGCGACACTGCCGGGCCACCCCCCTTTTGACAAAAATCCCAATTTTTGCACATTTGAAGGTATTTCTTGGAGGGGATTTTTGGGCCACTAAACCAAGCTAGAAAACATGTTTTAGATCAATCCAAGATGTTTAAAAACATGAAACACAAAGAGCCTAAAAAGATTTGAAACTTTAAATCCAAAGGCTAGCTTGATTTCTAAAAACTCTTTTCAAATGAAAATGCATACAAAGATGATTCTGAAAGTGATGAATGTATGCAAGACACAAACCTACATTCTCAATATGATTTCTCAAAAGTAATGCACAAAGAATTAGGTTTTCAAAAGAGTTTTGATTCTAAATCCAATGCATCCAAGTTTAGAAACAAAACATGCATAAAACAGGATTTCTTCAAGTCTAAAACCAATGCATGTAAAAATCAAGATTTCAAGATATTTTAAAACAATGCATGAGTGTAAATTCAAATGATATGAATATGTTAATGCATCCATCAAATTGCAAATACAAAATCCCTAACAAAAAAGGCTATAGGGAAATTCATCATGCCTTGCCCTTTCACGGGAAACCAAGGAAACCATGACGCCCTTTACATTTAGCCTTAAACAAACCATTAACCATAAATAAAAAGCAAAAGACTTGTGGGCCATATGGAGAGGACATGATCATCTGCAAGTTAGTATCTCATACAACTAAGCATCTCACAAAACCAGGTTACCAAACCATAATGGAAAAACAAGATGCCAAAAGTAACCACCCTTTTAATACATGCACTTCGCAGAGGGGGTCCGGGGGTGTCCCCCGGCGGTGGTCGGTGGGCCTTCTAGACAGGTTTCAAAAAACTTTTGACCTACTTGAGTCAGGGATCAATTATCTAAAAGGCAATAAACCCAATCCAGGATGCAATCCCTCAAACTCATAAACCATGTACAGCAACATAACCTATCTAGAAGATAGAAAATAGCATCTAAACATGCAACCACGAAATCTACAACATTCAAGGATGTAGATATACCTTTGGAGCTTCGTAGTGCTCTAATGGAGAAGTTGAATTCTTTCTTTGATGATGAACACCTTCACTAATCAAACTAGAATCTCCAACACCTTTTGATCTTAGACGCTATGACCCGTATCAGATTCTCTTTTCTCAAGAAGATGGTGGGATCTCCAAGAGAAAAACCCTAAAGGAAACTAGAAGAGAGCTAGAAGAGGGAGAGGAAGAGAGATGTGCAACTTTTGCACACTTGAGTGGAATGGGCGTGAATCACTATTAGAATTAAGTGTTGGACGTCCAAGCCCCTTTTCCTCTTTTATTGCACTTAAGCAACCTCCTCTAATTGAAATAGAAGTCTTACTTCCACAACAATTAGTTGCTTACTAAATCACTATTAGAAGTCTTACTTCAAATATGATTAGTAACTTTCTCCTTTTCTAATTCAAATAGAAGTCTCACTTCCATTAATAATTAGTAACTTACTATTACCACTATTAGAAGTCTCACTTCAAATAGAAATAGTAACTTTCTATTTCCTTTTAGAGTTCTACTATAATTAGTATCTTTCTAATATCTTGGGCTAGCGTGGGGACCACTAGGGATTCCTTAGAAAGCTGGCTCCAACTGGGACACGCGACCCCACATCTCATGTGCAATCCGGGCCCACAGTTAATTGCAAATAACTCCACTATATAAATGCAATTGCACTCCAGTCTCAGGAATATATTACAATGAAGACCCTAAACTTCCACATTACCACAAGTAGGCCCCTCCATCTATATCCATGGATCAAATGGACTTGTCCACCAAATTAGATCCATATCTTATTATCCTTGAGCCCCAATCAATTATAATGATCATTTGGTACCGATCCAATTAACTCTTAATTGGAATGGGTGCGCACTTACCAATGATAAATCCATTAATTGGCACAAGGGGATATGAAAGATAGATTCCATCTTGACCATTGAATGTTCCCACAGCTCTACTACCACGTACCCAAATCACCGAGGTGTTGACCTACAATTGGCCTCACTCATTGGTGACTCAAAGCAAATGAATAGATAGAAACTTGAGTTCATTAATGTCTCAGGATTATGAGCCTATTGCTAGGAAATTATGAGAGCAGACCTTAAAGTAAAGACAGTGTATATAAGGTGCTTCTCATGGTCCTTCAATACATCCAATGTACGAGCACCATAATCCAGAATCTTACATTCCGATGATCGAGACAAATCACACTATCTCATAGTGATCAAAGTGCTGCAACCTTGTCAGATGAGATGCCCAATCTCATCACTGGTTGTGAAGATATTTAAGTATAAGATTTGTAATACATGTCTCCTGTATGTGGATCTCATCCATACACATGTATTACATCTAGTATACTTGTGGACTCCGGTTCATCTCATGAACCATTATGTCATTCGTATTAGTTATGTGCCAGCGAGTAATAAAACACCATTCATCTCATGAAATGAAAAGCAATAATATATATTGATAAATAAAGAAATTAATCAATTTATTCATCATATACTGGTATTGAGACCATAAAACTAACAGTTAGCAGCTTGATGTTTGCTATGGTTTGCACTACACCAGACATTGTTCATGAAGTGGGAGTTGTAAGAAGATTTATGAGCAACCCCAGGAAAATGCATTGGGAGGCAATTAAGTGGATTCTCAAATACCTGAGAGGCACCATAATGCAGCGTTGTGTTTGGGAGGATCAAAGATAAGATTGCAGAGCTATGTTGATTTGGACTTGGCAGGAGATCTTGATAAGAGTAGAAGCACTACAGAATATGTCTTCACATTGAGTAGTGCAACAATTACTTAAAAGTCATAACTATAGGACATCGTTACACTTTCAACCAAAGAAACTGAGTATGTTGCTGCTACAGAAGCTAGCACGAAAATGATTTGGTTACAGGAGCTAATGGAAGAGTTGGGTAGGACGCAGGAGACCAGTAAGCTTTATAGTGACTGTTAGAGTGTCATTCATCTTGCGAAGAATTCATCCTTTCGTCCAACAACCAAACACATTCGTATCAAATATCACTACATATGATGGCTTCTGGAAGAAAAGGTGTTGAGATTGAAGAAGATTTTATCAAGAAAGAATCCTATAGATATATGTTCACAAAGGGGGTGACTGCAGAGAAACTGAAATTGTGCTCACCTTCAGTTGGTCTTCAAGCATGAAGATGAGGTATCGAGATTCTTAGCCATGTTCTGCTATTGTCAAAGCCATTCAGTATGATCAGCCTTCAAGTGGGAGATTGATGGGTTGGTGAAGCCTGATTTAGACATTAGTTAATTTACAGGGGTTTATCTGTAATTTGCCGAATTAATCTGGACCATCTATTATAAGGCCAGATCTGACGGTTGTGGGTGTCTAGAGGTTTTGGGCTTCATGTATTTAAACTAGGTGGTGAAAGCATTATACTTATGGTGAGATTGAGAAAAAACAAGGGAGACAACGAGGGATTGTACTCTTGTGGGTAACTCCAATAATAGTGAACCGCCGTGAATCTCCAATGGATGTAGGCAGCTTTGTCGAACCACATAAATGAGTGTCTCGTGGATTGTCTGGGGGTGATTGATCAATTATGTCTCATAGATCACGCGTATGTTTCGATCCCTAATAGGTAGAGGTACCAGCTTTGGCCGGAATCACCACAAAAGTTACAACCAACCACCAACCTTCTTCTACTTATGTAAATCCTTCAGGATAGAATGTTGTAAATGCCCCAAGTGGCAATAATAATGAAAATGCAGGCCCCAAGGAGGCTTTCAAGTACAACTTGATTAAGCACTTCAAACAGATACCGGCACGACAGGACATTTGAGACTTATTACGAATGTCTGCACACACTCAGGACATCTGAGACTTATTACGAATGTCTGCACACACTCAATACATCTGAGACTTATTACGAATGTTTACACACACTCATAATAGTCTCATTTCAGAATTACAAATACTGAATGTAGATGTTGACAAGTGCCCCACAGGTCCTATAAATTGAGATGGACTACCGGGTCAAGGAATCTGATAGCTCCTCAAAAGAAGACAGGGAGAAAACTGAGGGATCCTACACTGAATGCCTCTCAGTTAAAAAAGCAGCAAGTGCAACAATCGCCTTCACTAAGAAAAAGATCACCTGCTTGGAGAAATAAAGCACAACCGACCCCTGTACTTCATAGGGTACATCAAAGAAATGTTGCTATACAAAGTCCAAATCGACCCAGGTTCTCCACTCAACCTCATCTCCACTTCGGCTCTCGAAGAATTGGGTGTCCCACCCAGCAAGCTGAGTCACATATTTGTGTCCATCTTTGGATACAATGGTGGTAATCAAAGGCCTATCAGCAAAATCAGGTTCAAGTTGTAGATTGGTGATCTTATCTCCGAAGTCACTGTATATGCAATAAGGACCCCTTCATGCTACAACATCCTTCTCGAACATCCTTTGATACATGAAAATGGAGTTATTCCTTCGACACTGCATCAATGAATCAATTTCATTGGCGACGACGACAAAATACATCGAGTGTTTGCGGACAAAAAGCCTTTCAAAGGTAAAGAGGCCCATTTTGCAAATTCCAAGATGTATGTGTTAGATTATATGGTCTCAATCCAGTGGATAATGTAATAAATTGATTTATTTATTTATTTATCAATATAATCATGCTTTCCTTTCATGAGATGAATTGTATTTTATTACTTACTTTCACATAACCAATACGAATGACATTAATAGCTGATCCGGAATCCGTAAGTATATTTGATGTCATATATGTGTATGGATGAGATCCACATACGGGAGACATGTGTCGCAAGTCTTATACTTAAATAGCTTCACAACTAGCGATGAGAATGGGCATCTCATCTGACAAGGTTGCAACATTATGATCACTATGAGATAGTGTGATTTGTCTCAATCATCAGAGTGTAAGACTCTGGATCATCATGGTCCTTCATTGGATGTATTGAAGGACCATGAGAAGCACTTTATGAAACATTGTCTTTACTTTAAGGTCTGCTCTCATAATTCCTTAGCAATAGGCTCATAATCCTGAGACATTAGTGAACTCAAGTTTCTGTCTATTCATTTGCTTTAAATCACGAGTGAGTGATGTAAACACCTCATTTGGCCCCCTATGATAGACTTAAACACTTATCATATATAATGGTGCCCACATTTCACCCATAATTGAATGGTTAATGGTATAATTCAGATTAATTAATGACAATGAAGATGCTCGTTGATAATTTTAGACTTAGTTCGACGATTCATGGAAATTGTGAGAGAAAAGGCCAAATTTCGTCAGGATCTCAAGTTCAACTCACTATTCAAACAAGGGATGGACTACAATGCTACCCAAACCCCTTCCAGACTACATAGAACACACTCAGGTTGTTCTTAAAGATATTACACTTAGTTTGCCTAAATACGATATGATTAGCATGAATTCGGAGGCTCGGATCGTTGATCCAGATATCTCTAAATTTTCCTGACCTCTGACCGTTAGGGTGTATGGACCAAAATATTTTACGTTCCGAGAGCTTTCCGACGATATATTGAATGTCCAAATCGGACAAACGGATCAAAAGATATGGCTCTCGAAAGACTGCCCTAACGGCCCCGCTAGAAACACACCTGGGTGCCACTACAGGTGTACCCATGTCCAGAAATGCACTTGGGAGCACACACAGGTGCGCCCAGGTCCCTAGTCACCTTGAAAATCATATAGGTGCCCCCACAGGTGCGCCCAAGCCCAGTTTCCATTGTTTTAGTCCAAATGCAATCCGAAAACAACCCGAACCAAACCCTAGATCAACTTAACCCCAAAAAGGACCTAGGCGCACTTGTGTGTGCCCAAATCCCTACCTTTCCCCAACCTCTTATGATGTATGGACCAACAGATTCTACATTTCGAGAGCTTTCCAACGATATGCAGAACGTTCAATTCCGACAAACGGTCCAAGAGATATGACCGCCGGAAGACTACCCTAGCGGCCCCCCACCAGAGACACACTTGGGCGCCACCACCCTAGGTGCGCCCACTTCCAAGCCTGTACTTGGGTGCACGCACAGGTGGGCCTAGGTCCCCGGTCTCCCTAGAAAAGCACTTGAATGCGTACTTAGGTGGGTTTTGCTCAATCTTTCGCAGTTCCGACACGACCTCAGCCCAAAAACAGTCTGAAACCGAACCCTAAGCCCACCTAGCCCCAAAACAAGACATGGGCACACCTGTGTGTGCGCCCAAGTCACAGAATCCACTTGGGCACCACCCTAGGTGCGTCCAAGTCACCTATAACCCTAGATTTGCCTTGGTTTGCGTGAAATTTCTAGATGTCGTGCAAACAGCAGCCCTAACCCCTTCTCCACGAAAAAACCCTTATATGAGGATCTCTTATACCATTTACAAAGGTGGCTACAAAAAAAAAAAAAGAAAAAAGAGAGAAGTAAAAGGGAGAGAAAAAGAGAGAGTAGCCACCATAGGGAGAGCCTTGGATCTAGGAGAAAGGAGAAGAAGGAGCTTTCTGGTTTTCAAGATAAGCAATGGAGAAAGCTTCGAAAAGCCATGGATTTGCGCAAAAGCTTCGATTTAGGACTTGAAGGATACAACTCAAACCGGTATTTCTAGATTTAGGTTCTCTTCAATTAATATTCAGCATCATTAACGCTTAGAAACATACTTAGGATCATGCATGCATTGTAGATCTGCATTAATAGTAGTGCTTTTCAGTAGATCTAATATTTAGTAGTCATCTATCATTAGTAACATGCTTAGGATCATTCCTACTTTGTAGATCTGCATCATTTTTAACATTATGAACTCGTGATTAGGGTAGACTTTGCATCCATCTCATTTTCATTAAGGAAAATCTGAATCTAAAAAAAAAAAGGTGCAACAGAGCACTTAGGCGCAACTGTGGGTGCATCCAAGTGTCTGCGTTGGGTTTCAACCCCGATTTTCATATAAAGTGTATTTTATTTCTTAGATCCGAATTCGTTTTCATACATATTGATATCGGGACCTTCAGATCTATAATTTTGCATTCCAAATCGCGCGAAAAGTATTGAGAAAAGAAACAAAAGAGGAAGAAAAGTGCAGGAAAACACTTGGGCGCAACTGTGTGTGCGCCCAAGTCTCTAGATAGGGCTTTGGCCCCGATTTCCCATTTCGCGCATTTTGGTCCATAGATCCGAATCTATCTTCATATACATTGATATCAAAGCCTTCAGATCCACAAAAAGCATTGAAAGAATCGAAGGAATACAAAAATATATTACCAAAAGGTAAAGAAAAAAGACTGTGTACTTGGGCGCCACTGTGGGTGTGCCCAAGCCCCTGCCAAAGAGATCCACCTCTTGGACTTTGGTCCTCGTGTCATTACTCTGAAATCCGAAGGTTGTTATATAAGTAATTCATATTAGGACCTTATATTTAGTCACGAATTGTCGAAAATCGAATTGGAATATCGCTGAGAATTGCAAGTGAATTACAACCCGCAGGGGAGACACTTGGGAGTAACTGTGTGTGCGCCCAAGTGCTGCAGAGATACTTGGGCGCCCCTGTAGGTGCGCCCAAGTCCTTGGATTAATTTCCGGCCCACGTTTTCCACATGTTTGTATTTCATTTAGCTTGCTGTTTCATTTTGTGATGATTTCAATTGACTGCTGAACTTCTAGACTTCGAATTATTGAATTATCATCACTTTAGACTAGGTTATATTGCATAAAAAAAAACACCACAAAAAAAAATATAAAATCAAAGAACTCTTCCCTTCTCATCTTACTCTTTAGTAATTAGAGAAGAGAACAAAAAAAAAAAAAGATTAAAAGAAATAGAAACATCCAAAAAAGAGTAGAAAGTACGTAGATAACCATAGGTTACTGTATTTGTACCTAAGCAAATTAGTACACTTAAAAATAATACTTAATCAAAACACCTAATTTAACCGTAATTAAAAACAACCAACTAAAACACCTAAATCAATCTTAATTAAAACCATTGACCTGAATCCTAATTTCCAAACTGTGATTAAAACTATATATAATTTGAACCTTAATTCAAACCTTAGTTAAAATCCCTAACTCCAATCTCTGATCGACCAACCTTTGAGCAATCCCTAGCCAACAAACTCCTAACAAAACCCTAATTAACAAAACCTTAATTTTAATTCTAATTAAAAAGCCTAAATAAACCAAAACCCCTAATTAATCCAAACCCTAATTAAGAAGTTGATCAATAAACCTTTAAATCAAACCCTAACAAACAAAACCCTAGCCACCAATCCCTGATTAAGACCCCAATCAAAACCTAATTAAAGACAATAAGACTAAGCCACATCCAGAGAATAAAGACATTCCCCAACCGAGGTACGAATTCGACTTAGAAACACCCTAGAATCGAACGAACCAGTAGCGCCACCACAGGTGCGCCCTGAAAGTCCTGAGGATCCTTACCCTAGAGGGGGGGGGGGGGTGAATAGGGCGTGCTACAAATATGACCAATTTAGACCAATTTTAATTTCTTAACATAAACTAGTCACAAGTGAAGATAAACAATCAAAATGCGGAAGCTAATAAAACAATCATCACAAAGGCAAGCACCACAACACAAAGGTTTATAGTGGTTCGGCCTCAATGCCTACGTCCACTACCGGCTTGTGCTCCAATCACCCCACCGGATTTCCACTATTTATGCTTTTCAAAAGGCTAAGCAATAACCCTTACAATGTTGTTTTTACTAGGCTCAATAACAACCTTTACAAGATGCTTTTCAAGGCTAAGCAATAACCTTTACACAATGCTTTTCTTAGGCTAAGCAATAACCTTTACAAATAAAGATTTCTCTAAGAAAGTGTCTTCACAAAAGATCACTCTAAGAGATACAATTTAAGCACAATAAATTGCCTCTTAAATAGGCTAATATGAAAGTGTAATACAACTCACACAAACACTAAATGAATGCAAAGATGTATGCTCATGATGTGTGTGTGATAACTTCAATCAAATTAAAAACTGTCGCGACCCCAGAACGGATCCCCGGGCCCGCGACGTTGGTGATGATGTTTATGCTCAAAGGTTCATTATTTTCCCACAGGTTCCCGCGGTGAGGATTCCCAAAGACACGCGGAATCTGACTCACACGTACACGATTGCGGAAGCGTGTAGCAAAACACATCACGATAAGCACACTCAAATCTTTAAGTGCTATAACATTTAATAACAAGACATAGCATCAAAGAAAAGAGTTATCATGGCATTCCCAAACATAGTTCAAGTTATAAGTTTAACACGAAAGTAAGTTAAGTTTAGTACAACCCATAAGAGACCAATAAAGGTCAATACAATCTCAAAATAACCAAAAGAAACCCCAAGACTGAAGGTGACGAAACTCGAGAACCAGTCCGACATCTAAATGACATCGTCGGGCTGCCACTCTCTCACGGGAGTTGGCTCACAAGCCTCCTCCTGACGCTCCTCCTCAAAGGCAACGTCTCCTGCACCTGGGCACCAATAAACAAGGGTCAAACACGACGGTTTGGCAGGTAATCAATGTAGGCATGAACATGAACAATAACATTTAGAGAAAACATGTAAGCAAATCTTTGGTATGAAGTACTATCAAAGCTGAGATACATTTTCAAGAATACGAACAAAGCTGAGATACCAAAACAAACTAGCATGAGTACATAATATATCATGAATAGTTACAATCCACAAAGAGCCCATCCTTTCTCTATCATTTATATAATGAAAAGAGCAAGCACGCACGACAAGCACGATATACATAATATAAGCACGACACGATTTCCCACAAAGACGGGAATTCCGGCCGCGGAACCGGACACGCACGATGTGTAATAAATACACGACCAGTCTGCAGACAGTCCACATGTTTAAAGACCCCCAGGCAGTGGATCAGACTGAAAGGGCAGTCTAAGCTCAGTGGTGTTTACTTAATTCATGAATGCACAAAACACACGAAACACGGTCTAAACACGTCGAGATAAGAAAAAGGGGGAAATCACTTATAGAAACACGATGAACACGACTAGCACGGGCATAATTAATATGCATAACACGCTTAGGAAGTGATCCCCTTTTTCTTGGAACACATTTTCAAAACTAGCTTGTACTAAACTTCAAAATGAGTACACGATGATATTCATTATATCAAACTAAGGTACGAACACAAAGCCTATCAAGCACATGTGAGGACCCTTGATTGATCTTTGTGTATTCGAAGCCCAAATGTTGGAATTTGGAATAGAGTTGGTGTCCCGGAAGTTCAAGACATCTCGAGTTTCGAGTACACAATATCAAGCTAAAGGTCACTTAACATGTTCTAGTTTTCACTCTTGCAAAACTTCTTCAAAACTAGGAATTGGTCAATTTCGGTCAGCTTGCGGTCAGCTGGCGGCTAGCCGAAATAGAAACTGGCGGCTAGCCGTAAGCTGGCCATAGGGCTGACCGCTGAAAACCCAGGTCTGATGTTGCTCTCTGGAAAAGGAACCGTAATAATTTCGGTTGGCTTACGGTTAGCCGCAAGGGAACTGGCGGCTAGCCGTGAGCTAACCGCAGGGCTGACCGCAGGACCCTGAAGCAAAAGTCAGCTACTGGAAAAGGAACCGCTGATTTCGGTTGGCTCGCGATTAGCCAAAATGGGAATTACGGCTAGCCGCCAGCTGACCGAAACTGCACGGGAAGTACAGTTCAGTGCAGATTTTCCACATTTCCTTCTTTTCTTCTTCTTGTTTTTCATTCCACCTGCACTCCCTGAGCCTCCATGCTCTCCAAGGGATAAAATACACATTTCTCACAATCCCAAACATCCAATCCAAGGAAAACATAATCATGAAGCTTATAAACATTTTCATATGCAAAATTTCCGAAAACAACAATGTAGCTTAAAATATACATGCACAATGGTCCTATAGAGATTACTTGCCTTGCCCAAATGCTAATAATCCTCTCCAAGCACTTCACTCAAAAACTAAGCCAACACTACAAGAAAACCCAAGAGAAAACACACAAACTCACTCAAAAATGGAACCAAAGAACCCATTTTAACAAAAGGGTTTGCAAACATGAACAACATAATCTTGAGGAACCAAAAATAACTCTATGAAAGACATGAGTTGAAGCTCTTACCTAGAAGGGGTCAAACAAGAGAAAGAGAATGAAATGAAGCTTTTGCCCAACTTAGAACCTCAAGAAACTTGCATCAATGGAGAGCTTATGATGAGAGGAAGAAATTGGTAGTCTTAGAATTTTCTTTGGAGCCTTCTAGCTAGATCAAGTAAGGAGAGGAAGATGGAAGGAGAAAAGAGGTTTTCTCACTTGCCCTAGACTCAAAAGTTGCAGAGATTGGGAAATGAATGAAAAGGGAGGGGAAAGGGGATTAAGTGATGACTCATGGGCCCCATTTGGCTTGAAGTTGAAGTGACTAAAACATGGTCTTGTGGGCCTCGGATGATTTCGACGAAGAAGGATAAAATGATCGTTGAAATATCTAGTTTCCAAAAAGTATATTTTTGACATGGTTTTGAGATCTCGAAAATTGTGTCCAGATTTGTGCAAGAAAGACAATTTTACCCTCCTTGGGCCAAAACATGGGTTTTTGGGCTTCAAACATGAATGGGCTTAAAACGAAAGTTGTAACACATAAAAAGATCATTCAAATGAAATCAAAACCACACTCACACGGAAAACGATACGATCTTCCCAAGCTTACACGTGCACTCAAGCCTTCTTGAGTGTGTCTAACCAATACTAAACGTTCTCAAAATTCCCAAAGCTATGTCCAGGACTAAAGCTAATCACTTCTAACCCAACCACAACTAAACCCACTTAAGACTAAACACATACTAATCGCACACTAATCGAACTGGTCTGGGTCGGGGTCTAACAAAAACAAAGCTCAATTAATATATTGCTTAAAGCAATTCAAAGGTTAAGGCTCATAAAAGATTGATTGAAGTTTAATGCAAATCACATGTATGAGAAACAACTTGTTAATGACATAAAAATCAAAGACTCACAAGTTGTATGAAAATGACTGACTTAGAACATGTGATGCATGTGCTATGTTGTTTTCAAAACCAAAAGATTTAACTAAAGTTTAAATGAATGAAAACAACAAATTAGGTTTCAACCAAGACAAGGAATCATGCTTTAAAGGAAATCAAAGACTTTGACTAAGCATGATTAAGAAAGTATTTAAAACAACTTGGATTGAAACCAAGGTGAAGAATCCAATCTTAATTAGATCAAAGATTAAGAGAAGAATGGATTCAACACATCATAGTTATCATGCTATAAATCATTTACCAATAATTTAAACAAAGCACATAACTTATGATTAAGAGAGGTAGAGCTTACTTAGAGATTTAACTTCATTAATCCAAGCTTTAGCTCTCCAAAAGACTCTTTGGTCTTTCTTAGTTCATCCCCTTTGTCTTGTCTCCAAATGCCTCAAAGAAGGCTTCAAAATCTCCAACTTTGACAAAGGAAAGAACTACTTTTTATAGCTCAAAACTGCCCAACGGCTAGTCACAGGTCGACCTAGCAAAGGGGGGGTCGACCTGCTACACACAACGGTCAGAAAAATGACCGTTGGAGCTTCAGGAGCCCAGTCAACCTGCAGTGTGGCAGGTCGACATGGGTCCCTAGGCAGGTCGACCTACCACACTGCAGGTCGACTGCTTGGGACCAAAAATCCTATTTTTTCCACATTAGAAGGTTTTTCTTGGAGGGGATTTTTGGGCCACTAAACCAAGCTTGGAAACATGTTTTAAATCAATCTAAGATGTTTAAAAACATGAAACACAAAAAGCCTAAAATGATTTGAAACTTTGAAACCAAAGGCTTGCTTGATTTGATAAAACTCTTTTTACATTTGAATGCATACAAAAGTGATTCTGAAAATGATGAAAGTATGCAAGGCATAAACCTAAATCCTCAATTTGATTTCTCAAAAGTAATGCACAAAGAATTAGGTTTTCAAAAGAGTTTGGATTCTAAAACCAATGCATCCAAGTTTAAAAACAAAACATGCATAAATCATTAATTCTACAAGTCTAAAAACCAATGCATGTATAAAATCAGATTTCAAGATTTTCTAAAACAATGCATGTGTGAAAATTCAAATGATGCTAAAGTGAAAATGCATCCATGAAATTGCAAATACAAAATCCCTAACACGCCCAAGTCATCCCAGACACCTGGGCGCCCATTCAGGTGCGCCCAACCCTTTTTGGTTCTACCCTGAGGCACGTATTGGTTGCGTTTATAAACTTAAACCATAATCGCACTTAAGGTTTATAAACTTAAAACTAGCCCGGGATATATAATTATTGACATAGATCACCTGAAACTCCAAGCCTAAGTGAACAAAATCCCGAAAAGAACCAAAACACACGAACCAGACACTTGAGCGCCACCACAGGTGCGCCCAAGTCACTCAGGGTACTTAGGCGCAACCACAGGTGCGCCCAAGTCCATCTCCATTCCCTAAGACTACCGAATTCCTATTCACTTCCAAATCTCGATCCAAACCATTACCCCAGAACCATCACAGAACCAATAACAACCTTAAAATAAAAAATTTAATCAACTTAAATACATCTGGAACATCGAACCAAAGTCGGACGGTCGAAGAACATCAAAACACCACCTGGGTGCCACTGCTAGTGCACCCAAGTGCACAGAGACACCTAGGCGCACACACAGGTGCGCCCAGGTCTCCTGTCTGGCCTAAGTTGTGAATCCTGGTTGTGTTTCGAATTTCGGGCTTAAATCATTTAGATAGAATCAATCCAGAACCCAAAACAACATTAAAACAGAGACTTGCATCAAATAGAAACCCTACGAACTCCAAAGATCAAGTCCATCCATCACCACCAGCCAAGCCACACGAGACCTGGCACTTGGGCACCACTATCTGTGCGCCCAAGTCACCAGAGTGACCTAGACGCAACCATAAGTGCGCCTAAGTCCTCCGTCAATCCTATTTCACCGATTTCGACATCTTTTCATCATTTGAAGTAAACCCTGAAATTACAGAACCTTCAACAACTAAAATAGAACCTTAATATATTGAAAAACACATTAATCAAAACCTTAATACATCCCTAAATCACTCTTAACCAACCTTCAACATAGATCAAGTTAACCAAATCAATTAAGATCATAACCAAATTCCTTGGGTAGAATTATCAAACTTAGGCTTTTTGCACTTTAGGATTAGATTAGAATATCTTGCTAGATGGATTAGAGCATTAGGCTCTGTCCCATCACTTTTCCTGTTCCGTTAGGGGACCGGGAGAGCTGATGTGGGCGGTCTAGAACCTTAGGTTAGGCTCAATCCGATGATCAATAATAAAGAACTAATCACGTAAATCCAAGTAAAATCCCCTAGGTAGGCCCTTCTAGCCCCACTATAAAAAATCCCTAAAAACTACAAATTCAACCCAAAAGGATTTTTCCTTTATTTCTTCCTCCACCTCAGGTGCTAGATGTTTAATAGAACTTAATGATAAAAGGAAATGAAGAACTGATTTCTAAAATTGAATAAATGAGAATAATAAGATGAGATGAGTGATTTCACACACTTTGCATATATTTTTTTCCGGCCCATCGGCCGCCTCTAAATCAATCACGGCCCATCGGCCCCCCTTTAAAACAAACACCGGCCCATTGGCCACCTCCAATCAATTACGGCCCATCGGCCTCTCACTTTTATCACTCGTGTATCGCACACGAAAAACACAGAAATCACAAGTCAAAGTCTCAGTTGCATCATCATTTTGATTTGAAAAGTCAGCTTTTAAACCCTATTTTGCCATGGGATTAGAAGGGGGTACACGGGAACGGGGCTGATCCTCTTCTTAAATATTTGGCACCTCCCCCCTTTTATTTTCTTTATTTTAATTATTTTATTTTACTTGGATAAACTATGATTTTGCTATGTGAGGTTTAACCTTATTTGGACTTTAACTCATAACCCTGAATTGACCACATATTAAAGAGACCCAAAGAGACCCAAATTAATGTGATAGGAAAACCGTCGTGTGTTGCCGGTAGCACATTAGACGAGAGGAAGAACCCATCCATTTATTTTCTCCCATTCTTTTTCGGCTTTCGTCGAAGAATGGTGTTACGGCCGTTACCGTAGCTGGCGATCGTGATCCATCGATTTTGAGGGTAGTCGGAATCCTCATTTTCGATGTAAAATTTAAATAGCACATATAGATGAATGGCAATTTCCAACCCCAGGGGGGTCAAAATTCACATCCGACAGCTTGGCAATCGTGATGGGACTTCTTTCATTTTCCTGTCACTTATTTGAGTCTTTCTGGAATTTTAATCTAAGACACGGACATCCAATCAATGATCAGATGTCCGTGTCCCATTCAGTTTAGGGTTATTATGAGTCTAGTTTGAAAGTAAGCTTGAGGTTCCAATGGACCGTCCACTAAGCTTTCCCCCATTACATCATAAGAAACAAACTTGCACCAACACTCACTACCGAACAACATAAAACGTGCATTTCTCATCCCCTCTTTCTTTCTGTTCTCATCTAAATATTTCTTCACGAATGGAGGGTTACACGTTCAGAATGTCTGACCTTCAACCCCTCTCACCCACACTAATGCTCCGCACCACTAGCGGGTCACTCCAAGTCCCACAAAATATAGAATCCTCTAGGCTATTAGATGGATCCTTAGCAGCTTCAAGTCATGACCCACAACAGATAAGACGGTCCCTCTTCGAAGGAGGCCCAATCTCGGTCAATATCGTTACCATGTGAAGGAATCATTCTAACACATCTACCCCATCTCGCTCGTCAGGGAAGAACCAATTCTCCTCGCATTCAGGAGTAACCTACACAGACCTAGTTAGTCCCACTGGCCAGGTTATAAGATATAGGGTTCACGATAATATTTCGTCAGGGGATCACTCTCTCCACGCCAGCGATCCTGTGGTTTCGCAGGTTATACCCTACTCATCCCTAATTAGTCAGACCAAGCCAATCACTTCTTCTATCCCACAATATGGGATGCCCGCTGATGCGCCTATCGCTACGCCGGTTAGAGTCATCGCACCATCACAGACTTTCGCAATAAACTAGAAACTGTATCGTCAAGCGAGTCATGGCTTAGTAAACCCGGGAAAATTGATGACGTCCGACACCTCACACCGAAACCCTTTGAATCATATAGGAACGTCAAATGTTTACCAACAACGTGAGGTGGCTCGACCTCAATTCCTGGTTATGACCCCTCCGCCAATCAATCAAACGAATTACAATCCTGTGACGGCCAACAATGATATATTATATCCCCAGCCGATTCAATATGAGAGGACCCCTCCTATTTACCAAAATCTGGCTGCTCCAATCTACCAAGTGCCTAACTCAGATCAGGGTCCCTTGGTCCAGAACATACAGGTCATCAATCCCTCGGGCGTTAGACATTCTTATCAAACATACCAGGGAGATGAGCCACGCTATCTGCAGGCATATCGACCGCCCACCTCGAGCCCGATGGTTGACCCATATAGTGGACAGTCGGTTGCTTATGGAGGAACTCAATTGAACCAAAACTATCATCCTATTTAGCAACCATATCCCTAGGACCAATTCCAGGAGCCATTCTACGCTCCTGCTCCACTAGAACCACAAGGAGCATACCAACCATAAACAATGCAATACCTAGATCCTTTAGCAGTTAAAGAATTGTAGAAAAATGTAGAGGATCTTAAAAATGAAATTAAGAAGAAGTCCTCGAGCTCAACTGGAAAAAAGCTAGGTTTCTACGATTTTACCAAAAAGGAAGAAAAGGAGAAGTCACCTTTCCCTGTTAGGGCTCCTAAATTCATACCTTATGATGGGACAACTGACTCTCAACACCATCTAGTCTCATTCTGCAACAAATGTCGTGCCATTGTTGACAATGACTCCATGCTCATAAACTATTTTCAGGAATCATTAATCGGTGATGCATTGCTTGGTATACGTCTGTACCTTCCCACAAAATTAATACCTTCGAAGATGTAGTGGAAAAACTTCTATCACGATACCAACACCTGACTAAAAACAAGCCTCTTTGGCATGACTTAGCAAACCTCAAACAAAAGAACAACGAAGATTATGAGGAATTCGCGGTGAGATGGCAAAATCAATTTGCACGATCGGACTGCAATATAAAAGAAGAAGAACAAGTGAGAATGGCTATATCAAATATGAAAGATCCAATGAGAGCTTTAATGACGATTGGGGAGGTTGTTAGTTGGAGTGGCCTATATCGTAGATTGTCCAGGATGAAACAAAATTTGGACGAAGGAGTGTTAAACACCATCATCGACCAAAAAAAGAGCACGCGTAGGGCAGGCACAACTACCCAACCAGAAAGCCGTGCAACCCCTGAGGTGAGCTCAAATCAAGAAGAAGTTTACCGACCGTACCAAGAACATAACATCGTCTGCTTTAACCAACACCAAAATCAGGGGCAAAATGGTAATTCCAACTTCCAGGGCGGTAACTCGAATTATCAAAGGAACAACCAGAATTATCAACGGAACAATTAAAACTTCCAGAATCCTTCGAGAAACAATCAAGGTTATGACCAACCACCAAGGAACCAAGGACCCTCGGTGAATCAAAACCAGAACTCTGATCACATACAACCAGTTCCGAATTCGACAGTTCCGCCACAGAATCAGAACATGAATCCTCAACTCAACTAGGGGACCGTTCCCTTTAATTACAATAGAGACAGCAATTGCAACCAAAATAACACAAACAATGGGAATAGAAGAAGATTCGGGCCCAAAAGGGCAGACTATCCATCCTAACCCCAGCCTTGGACCGCTGTCTTCTGGCCTCTTCTAAGCCAGAATGCTCTTCAACTCCCGCCAGAACGACCGCAGGCATGGTCAGAACACCTAGATAAAACCAAATTCTGTGCCTACCATAGGATGCCGGGGCATGACCTCACCCAATGCTACACAGTTAGAGACCTGATTTACGATCTCAATGACGAAGGTAGGATCGATTGGAGCAATATTAGGCCGATAAACACGACCGACCCGCGAAATACCCCTCCTAATCGAAGCGCGACTACTAATCCAGCACAAAATGGTCCGAACATGCAGATTTATACAAACCCTCTACCTCAACATGGGCCATCAACCTCTGGACAAACCTCACAGACTCAATTGATAAACATAGCCAAGATAGAACACCAATGTGTTCATGCCCCAGCCCATGGAAGCAAAAACCATAGCCAACCATGCCACGACGCGTCATTTGAGGAAGAAGACTATTGGAAATGCGTAGAGCCATGGGATGGGAAAACCAAATTCAAAATCTTCAATTCTGGAATGGGCGAGATCGTTGATTCTCCTAACCTTTGTAAAGTGAATTTCGATGAGCCAAATGACCAAAAACCACCGATCCTTATGAAGTCCCAACCGGACCCTCCCCCGGATACAAATGTTTCTCAAGCCCACCTTCAATCTAGACGGATCCGTCCTCCCCGGTTACCTCCTCACCAGGCTACCCAAGATCTAGGCTCACAGAACCCCAACAGTCAGGTTGAGGAGACAGTTGATGATAGAGCTTATACTTCGATAAAAATTGGAATCGGGTATGATCTCTTAGTGCAACTTACAAAGATCCCAGCTAAGGTATCTGTCCTCGATTTGATTAAAACCTCACCAATGCATCAACAACAATTACTTGAGGCTATTACGCGTTTGCAAGTCCTCGTGGGCATAACTACCGAAGAGGTGAGAACTACCATCGCGGCTTTAGCCCCAGGAGCTCCTTTCCCTGCCATCACATTTACTGAAGAAGAGCTGAAAGAAATACCACTTGGGGCGAGGACGTCTCCCCTACATTTAACGGTCAAGATAGCAGGAAAGGAAATATCAGGAGCACTAATAGACACCGGCGCATCATTGAACATATGCCCATTGAAAACATATAAAGCTTTAGGACTCACAACAAAAGACCTGACTCCAGCACCCATTTTGGTGACCGGTTACGATGGAAATAAGAAAACGGTATGTGGAAAATTTATGTTATTAGTGCAAGCAGGTCTAGTCTTGATGCCAGAAGAATTTTATCGTTAGGATTTTTGTATATTGCAATTTGATGGATGCATTATCATATTAGCATCATTTGAATTTTCACACTTGCATTGATTTAAAAAATCTTGAAATCTTGATTTACACTTGCATCGGTTTTTAGACTTGTAGAAATCTTGATTTATGCATGTTTTGGTTTTAGATATTGGATGCATTTAAATGTGAAAAGAGTTTTATCAAATCAAGCAAGCCATTGGTTTTAAAGTTTCAAATCATTTTAGGCTTTTTGTGTTTCATGTTTTTAAACATCTTAGTTTGATTTAAAACATGTCTCCAAGCTTGATTTAATGGCCCAAAAATCCCCTCCAAGATATACCTTCAAATTTGCAAAATATAGGATTTTTGGTCCCAGGGGGTCGACCTGCAGTGTGGCCAGTCGACCGGCCCAGGGGACCCGGTCGACCGGGCACACAACAGGCAGACAGGGCTTTGAGCACCAACGGTCATTTTTCTGATCGTTGTGTGTACCCGGTCGACCGGGGACTAGCCGTTGGACTATTTTTTGGTTTAAAGTCCATTCTTTTCCCATCTTTCAAGAGGCTTGTTGGATGAACTTTTGAGACCATTTTGGAGCCTAAGAAAGGGGAATGAGGTGATAAGGCTAGAAGGCTTTTTGGAAATCAAATGCTTGAGTTTTTAAAAGGTACATCTTACTAGTTACTTTGATTTCCATTCAAATGAAATCCATGCATGTTCAAATCTTTTGTATTTACATAAATGCATGATTTCTAGCTTTTAAAGAGTAGTTTAGCAAACTAAATATCATCTTTGGTAAAGTAGATTGGTTTGCAAACTCTCTTGTCTAAATCACATGTGTTCTTAGACTTTAATATTCATACAACTTGTTTTAGTTCATTTCTTTATATTGTGTGAATCTTTCATGTGATTAGCATTTACCTTCAATCATCTTTTTCTACGCTTTGATTTTAAAATGCATCATGCATTCATTTAAAAGCTTCATTGTAGAAATTGATTGAAGTAAAGCATTCATACACTTGTGCACACACTTTAGCTTATTTTAGTGTATGTTAGTAGTTTGAATTTCATTTTCATATAAGCCTATTTAGAGGCAATTCAATTGTGCTTTAAATTGTATCTCTTAGAGTGTTCTTTTGTGAAGACACCTTCTTAGAGAAATCCTTATTTGTAAAGGTTATTGCTTAGCCTAAGAAAAGCATTGTGTAAAGGTTATTGCTTAGCCTTGAAAAGCATCTTGTAAAGGTTGTTGTTGAGCCTAGAAAAACAACATTGTAAAGGTTATTGCTTAGCCTAGTAAAAACCATAATTAGTGGAAATCCGGTGGGGTGATTGGATCACAAGCCGGTAGTGGACGTAGGCATTGAGGCTGAACCACTATAAACCTTTGTGTTGTGGTGCTTGCTTTTGTGGTGATTGTTTATATTAGCTTCCACATATTGTTTGATTAATCATCACATGTGACTAGTTTATGTTAAGAAGTTAAAATTGGTCTAAATTGGTCATAATTGTAGCTCACCCTATTCACCCCCCCTCTAGGGTTAGGATCCCAGGACTTTCAATTGGTATCAGAGCCAAGTGCTCTATCTTTTAGGATCAAGTGTGTTTGGAGCTCTTGATTAGGTGTAAAAACCTAGAGTCAAAACCCTAGAGTTGTGCTTACATGAAAATCATTAGAATGGACTCCACTATGCTAGACTTTGTAGATTCTTCTAGACCCCTCATTCTTCCCTCTATTGAAGATTCAAACTCTCAAACTAATGAATCTCAATGTGACATAAAAGAAGAAGATTATAATGAAAATGGAGAAGATCTTCAACAAGCCTTTGAGGAATTATATGAATTATCCTTAAAGCTTGAAAATAAAAACAAAAAGTTAAGAGAAGAATCTAAAAGACTAAACAAAGAACTAGTCTCTTCAAAAGATGAACTTAGAGAAAAAGAAGAAGTTATAAAATGTTTAGACTCGAAGTTCATGATCTCTTTAAATAACTTATCCACTATCAAAGATGAACAAAATGAGATTAAGATAAGTTATGATGATCTTAAAAAGGAAAATTTAAACCTAAGAGATCAATTAAAAAGGCAAGACAAAGACTTTATCAATTTAGAATCCAAGTTGACAATTTCTATGGAAAACATGTCAAATGTTCAAAGTAAGTTAAAATCCTTAGAACTTGGATCTAATGTTGTTAATGAACTTAAACTTGAACTAAAACTTGCCAATGAAGAGCTAAGCAAATATAAGGAAACTGAAAATGAACTTTCAAAAGTCAAAAATGAAAATTCAATCCTTATAACCGAAGTCACTCAACTTGAAGGGTATAAATAAAAGTATGAGTGCAGTTTACCCAAAGTGAAGAGAGACTTGAAAAATTATTCAAATTGGGTAAACCTCATGGAGATAGGATGGGTCTTGGTTTTAATAAGCATACTTCACGTGACCCTAAATTCACCAACACTTTTGTGAAAGGTGAGTCCTCATTCTCTAGCACTCTCTCTCAAATGTCCAAAACTAAATGTCATTATTGTGGTAAAGAAGGACATTTCAAATTTGAGTGCAAATTAAGGAAAAATCATATGTCTAAACCCATCTTTGAACCTAAGAAAGTTAAATCTAATTCTATGAAGGGTAAGACTTTGAATAACAAGGAAGACTCTAAGAAGTTCAAACAAGTTAAAACAATTCACAAAGAGTCATCCAAGATAGATTTTAAAAAGACTAAACATCAAAGTAAGTCTATCAAAAAGAATCTTCTCACTTTCCCTTCTTTAACCTTAGAAATGAAAGAACTCTTGAAAAAGGTTAAAAAGTTAAAAAGGCAAAAAGAGGGAGGAAAAGCTAAAAGAAATGAGAAGAATAAAAAGAAAATAAATCAATCCCCTATGAAACATACTCACCAACTTTCTAAGACTAATCATCAATCTAAAATAGTCAAACCTCAAAGATTTGATGTTAAGTCTAAAAGAATTCAATCTCTATCTCCTTTAGTTGGTGGAATTTCCAAAATAGTCTCCAAAGCCCAAGACCTTAGGTGGATTCCTAAAGTTAGATACTTAGACAAACCTTAAGGCCTTGACCCTCCTTGACCAACCTTTTCTTTCAAGTTAAATCATGTTGTTGGTCATGTTGCATTTGCATTTTGTTTCTATATAGTTACATCTATTAAAATGCATTGTTTCTTTATGATCAATTGATTTTGTTTTCATGCACCATTCTAGTTACATATCATGGTTTTCAAAATCTTTTGATTATAATTTCATCATGTTAGATTTGCTTTTTGCACACATTGAGTTACATGACTTGCATTGGATTTCTTTACATGATCAATTGATTGTGATTTCAAAAGCTCTCATAGCTAGATTATTCATGATCAATTGTTGTTGAATCATTTGTGTAGATGTCTTGGTAAGATTATTTGAAAAAATGATTTGAATCAACTTAAGTTTTCCATGGACTTCTAAGTTATACTTTTATATGAAAATCATTGTTTTGAAAAATCAACTTGTATGTGTTTCATTTAAGTTATATCTTTTAAAATACAATGTTGAAAATTGATCTTCAAAATCATTCTTTTTTTGCTCATTGTTGGATTTTGTTTATCAAAATGATTTGAAGATTGTTTGAATGGAAATGCTCTATAACATCATTAGTTATAATCATCTAAGCATGTTCCATGTTCTCATTTCCTTTCCTTTCGGTTTCATTATCTTAGAAATGGAAATGAATGTTGTTTGCATCCTTACTTATTTGTTTACATTCTTTTTATATGCAAATGTCTATTGGTTCCATGTATGGTTGTTGTATTAGTTATATTTGTAGAAACCATACTAGAACCCAAATCCATCCTCTATGCCTTCTAGTCATTTCTTTTTGGATGGTTATGATGTTGATTCATGTATATTCTCTAAGTGATGTCATCCTTATACATGTTTCAACTTCATAGTAGTGATCTTGATCATATGAAACTCTTTGAAATCCATTCCTCGTATTTCTATATGTTTGATGGATATCTTAGATGTTGAATTCATATGATTTTGTCACTTTGAAAATTGCATGCATTTCCAAGATTATATCCTTTTGCATTGCAATTTATCTTGTTCATCAATATGCTCATTAGTTATATCATTAAAAGTGATGAATAACCATTTATGATGCTTTATGGAATTTTTTGTTTGTCACTTCCTTGTTTTTATTCATGTTGTCATAATTCAATTGGTTTCAATTAGTATCATTTACAATTGTTGTCATATCCAATTGATGTCATATCTTGTGTATGTGATAGACCTTGTGTACATTGGATTGAACTTAATAGTAATATTTTTGTTCCATGTCACACTCCATTAGCATCATAATTTTCATGTTTGCTACCTCTCTTGCTCATATAGGTTTATCTCATGACCACCATGTTTATGTGTTCATAATATTGGTTGGTTATTAGTTGAGGTTGGCTTCATGTTTGAATTTCATTTCACTCATCTCGCATTAATAGTCATATTTATTGATTGATTGAAATGATTTCAAAACTTTCATAGCATATGATTTTCATAGTTAAATTGATTGATGCTATGTTTAGTAAACCCCATTGCATCATGGATAGCTCTAATTTGGATTTATCTTAATAGTTATATTCTTTATAACTCCATTTTAGAGTGATTGATTTAATAGTCTTATCCTTAAATCTCAATTGGTATTCTTTGTCTTTTCCAATTGGTATCTATGATCGCTTTTCGCCTTGACCTTGCTCTCTTTTGGTAATTTGATCAAATTGTGCTTTATAGTTAAACGAATCTAATCCTTCTTTTGAAGTTGACCCTCAATTGGTAAAACCATCTTCTTCTTACACTACATAGTTAAATCTTTGTCAATATGTTGACAAAAGGAGAGAATGGATTGAGGGAGAGTGTAAACCTTCATAGGAAGTATTAGTTTTGATCAAATTCACCCTTGGATTTACTTTGAACCCTTAGAGGCTACTACCATACATGATAACCTGTTATGATTTTCATTTTCGATTTCTTTTGTTAACAGGTGCTACTAATAGGTATTTTCCTTGTTTCATGTGTGTAGGTACCTTTGCAATTTAATGTCAAAGGGGGAGAGAGCATTCAAGTTCTCTAAAGGGGAAGAGATGTCCAAGCTTCCTAAGGGGAGATATTGTAGGATCTTCTACAGGGGGAGAGAATGCATATCTTGCCAAAGGGAGAGAGAGGTATGGTCAAAGGGGGAGAGCTAATAGAAAGAAGAAAGCTTGGGAGCTAAAGAAGATGCTTGGCTTTAGAAAGAAAGAAGAAAAGAAAGCTTGAAGAATGATCAAGCACCAAGCATCAAGAAGATTGGAGAAAAAGGACCCAGAGCCCAAGCAAAGAGAAGGAGCATCCAAGAAGATTTCAAGTCTTCTACAACTAAGGAGGAGCTGAAGACTAAGTGTGTTAATTCAATGTTGAATAAGTTGCCATCAAATTGTAAAGGGGGAGATTGTTAGGATTTTTGTATATTGCAATTTGATGGATGCATTATCATATTAGCATCATTTGAATTTTCACACTTGCATTGATTTAAAAAATCTTGAAATCTTGATTTACACTTGCATCGGTTTTTAGACTTGTAGAAATCTTGATTTATGCATGTTTTGGTTTTAGATATTGGATGCATTTAAATGTGAAAAGAGTTTTATCAAATCAAGCAAGCCATTGGTTTTAAAGTTTCAAATCATTTTAGGCTTTTTGTGTTTCATGTTTTTAAACATCTTAGTTTGATTTAAAACATGTCTCCAAGCTTGATTTAATGGCCCAAAAATCCCCTCCAAGATATACCTTCAAATTTGCAAAATATAGGATTTTTGGTCCCAGGGGGTCGACCTGCAGTGTGGCCGGTCGACCGGCCCAGGGGACCCAGTCGACCGGGCACACAGCAGGCAGACAGGGCTTTGAGCACCAACGGTCATTTTTCTGACCGTTGTGTGTACCCGGTCGACCGTGCCCTGTTTCCAGGTCGACCGGGGACTAGCCGTTGCACTGTTTTTTGGTTTAAAGTCCATTCTTTTCCCATCTTTCAAGAGGCTTGTTGGATGAACTTTTGAGACCATTTTGGAGCCTAAGAAAGGGGAATGAGGTGATAAGGCTAGAAGGCTTTTTGGAAATCAAATGCTTGAGTTTTTAAAAGGTACATCTTACTAGTTACTTTGATTTCCATTCAAATGAAATCCATGCATGTTCAAATCTTTTGTATTTACATAAATGCATGATTTCTAGCTTTTAAAGAGTAGTTTAGCAAACTAAATATCATCTTTGGTAAATTAGATTGGTTTGCAAACTCTCTTGTCTAAATCACATGTGTTCTTAGACTTTAATATTCATACAACTTGTTTTAGTTCATTTCTTTATGTTGTGTGAATCTTTCATGTGATTAGCATTTACCTTCAATCATCTTTTTCTACGCTTTGATTTTAAAATGCATCATGCATTCATTTAAAAGCTTCATTGTAGAAATTGATTGAAGTAAAGCATTCATACACTTGTGCACACACTTTAGCTTATTTTAGTGTATGTTAGTAGTTTGAATTTCATTTTCATATAAGCCTATTTAGAGGCAATTCAATTGTGCTTTAAATTGTATCTCTTAGAGTGTTCTTTTGTGAAGACACCTTCTTAGAGAAATCCTTATTTGTAAAGGTTATTGCTTAGCCTAAGAAAAGCATTGTGTAAAGGTTATTGCTTAGCCTTGAAAAGCATCTTGTAAAGGTTGTTGTTGAGCCTAGAAAAACAACATTGTAATGGTTATTGCTTAGCCTAGTAAAAAGCATAATTAGTGGAAATCCGGTGGGGTGATTGGATCACAAGCCGGTAGTGGACGTAGGCATTGAGGCTGAACCACTATAAACCTTTGTGTTGTGGTGCTTGCTTTTGTGGTGATTGTTTATATTAGCTTCCGCATATTGTTTGATTAATCATCACATGTGACTAGTTTATGTTAAGAAGTTAAAATTGGTCATAATTGTATCTCACCCTATTCACCCCCCCTCTAGGGTTAGGATCCTAGGACTTTCAATTTTATATCATGGATATCCCCGCCACTTTCAACTTAATCTTAGGACGCCGATGGTTGAATCATATGAACACCGCCTTGTCAAGTAGGCATCAATGTGTTAAATTCCCCTATTTAGGTAAGATCGTGAAAATGATGGGGGGTCCACTTGTGATTGAACTAGAAGAACTTCAAATACTCCCGACCTTGCAGCCTGCTCCTATGATGTCAGAGGTCAAGATTCACGGATACAGAGTTGACCCTCTCATCTCCTTAGTGGATATGGACTCCATGCAAAATATATTTCTTGAATTATCCCCTCTGCAAAGTCCAATAACGAACAACGAGAGCCAAGCTCGAGGATGGGCTCTGATGAGGAAGATGGGATATCAACCCGGATTTGGACTTGGAAAGGATGGAGAAGGTATTATTGACCCTTACATACCAGACCCTAGACTGAAAGCAGAAGGATTAGGGTACGATACACACAATGATCTGAGAAATAAACCAGAGGACTGGACTTTAGAAGAACACTTCGTGAGACACGATAAAATTCTAGATCCTGACACGCCACAGACTAGGGATGGACACTACAATTTGGATTCAAACGATAAAGGTAAGGCCATTTTAGTAGAAGATTGGGAAGACTCCACATCATCCGAAAGCGAGATCTACGAGGAAATCTTTGGCACTTGGAGAGAACTCCATTCCCCAAAAGAAGTGGACAATGTAGAACACATTATTGATTCGAGGTCCCAGTTCCTATCGTGCAACATGTTGACTGTGAGTAAACCAACTCATTTATCCAAAAAAAAAAAACATCGATTCTCAAACTCCGAGAAAGCCGTGAGACGTGGGAAATTGAAGACCCTACTCGCAAAGAAGTGGTGTATTGGCCCATTGTCTGGCGCCATTGGCGAGAAGACCCTTCCCAAAGAGATCATGAAATTTGGGAAGCCGATGACCGAAATGATCACGAAGTGGTATACCACCCCATCGCCTGGCCACACTAGCGGGGAGGATCCTCCTCGGTAGATAGCCCATCTTCAACCGCACCTGTGCCATATCAGTCCAAAAATCCAAAAAAATTAGAAAATCCCAAAAACCCAAAAAATTAGAAAATAGAAAACCCAAAAAATTAGGAACCGTAGCAGTAGAAAACTGTAGTCATCATCAAAATATGGGTGATCCAAGGCGATGGAAATTACCCCCGGTAGAGCAGTCCCAACTAGAGGAGATTATGATCAGCATTGATAAGTTAGGCTGTGAATCTCTGCCTGTCATTCCAGAACCCGAGCCCTCGGCGCAACATGCAAACATCAATGATGGAATGGGTGTTTATCAATTAGTGGACGTCGAAGAAGGAGATGATGAAGTTTCTGAGGAATTTAGGAGAATAGTCAAGAAGTTTGATGAAGAGACACAAGCAGTTGCCGAAAAGACAAAGGAGATAAACATAGGACAGAAGAAAGACCCAAGCAGGTCCAAATCAGCGCGTGCCTAGAACCCGATGAGGAGAGCAAGATCCTTGAGGTCCTAAGAGAATATCAGGACGTGTTCGCATCGGATTATAAGGATATGCCCGGACCTGCACCCGATCTGGTGGAGCACCGAATCCCACTAGAAGAAAATGCTAAACCTATAAGGGCACGTTTGGTAAACGTAGAAGAATCCTCTATTTAGTGGATTCTCTCCATTTCCAAAGAAGTCCACAATCCTCAAGTAGGATTTCCAAAGAGAGTTCCATGTTTGGATGGAAGGAGGATTCCTACAAATTGTAGAATGTATGATTCAATGGTTATAAATATGTTTTAAAAAAATTACCAAAATCCATGAAAAATCAAGACTTCAACTTTCACCTTAAAGTTGTTTGTGGTCATCTAGAAAATCTGAACGGTTTAGATCGTGCAAAGGGGGCCCATAGGAATAAGAAATTAATATTTTAGTACCTGAATTTTTTTGCAAATATCTCAAGATATGGTAAGGATCAATGGTTGAAATTTGGTCAACTATCCGTGTTTGACCTTGTAGAAATAACTATTGGTTCAGATCATGATTTTGGGGCCCACAGGAACCAGAAAATTGAAAACAAGGGACTGGATTTAATCCCGTTTTTTGGCCCACTGCATCACAGAAATTGGCATTTTAACGGTTTGGACGATTTTGTAAATATCTCACGATCTATGATGAATCAACAACTGAAATTTTGTGAGATAGCCATTTTGAACCTTCTTAACACTTTTATCGGTTCAGATCTTGATTGTGGGGCCCATAGAAACCAAAAAAATGCAAAAAACCGATCTGATCTAAATTAACGCCTGAAATCACTATAGCTCCGCAAATCCTCATGTGCGTGGATTCCACGGATCCAAGGGGGGGGGGGTGTCTGACACCCAAAATATTTGGAAACGAAGAATCCTCGCATCCATTCAAGGCTTTTCCACACTGAATCAAACGTGGGTTTTCCACGGAATCGCAGAAAACCAGCAGAAATCCGCGGCGAGGATGTGTGCCAAACGTGCCCTAAAGCAAAAGTTGAGGAAGATGCTCCCCGATGTTGCCCTTAAAGTAAAAGAAGAGGTTGACAAACTCCATCTAGCTAAATTCATTAGAGTCGTATTATTCCCTCAATGGGTAGCCAGCATAGTCCCGGTAAAGAAGAAAGATGGACGCATCTGAGTTTGTATTGATTTCCGAAATCTGAACAAGGCATCTCCCAAAGACAATTTCCCTTTGCCTTACATCGACGTGCTTATTGATAATACTGTAGGGCACGATATGCTATCATTCATGGATGGTTGCTCAGGGTACAATCAAATCAAGTTGTCACCAGAGGATCAAGAGAAAACATCATTCAAAACACCATGGGGGACCTATTGCTACCTTGTGATGCCTTTTGGCTTAAAGAACGCCGGTGCCACTTATTAGAGAGCCATGATGGCGATATTCCACGATATGATACACGATTGTATGAAAGTTTATGTAGATGACATTCTAATCAAATCCAAAACCCGTGAGGATCATGTCACTGCTCTCAGGAGAGTCCTTCAACGATCTAGGGAGACCCAATTGAAAATGAATCCGAAGAAATGTGTTTTTGGAGTATCCTCCAGCAAACTCCTGGGTTTATGGTAAGTAATCGGGGGATCGAGGTTGATCCGTCCAAGGTAAAGGCCTTCCTTGAAATGCCACCGCCAAAGAATCTCAAAGAATTGAGAGGCCTCATAGGGCGATTACAGTTCATCAGGATATTCATTTCACATCATTCCCAAAGGTGCGAACCATTCCACAAATTGCTAAAAGGAGGCGTGAAGTACCACTGGGATGACGACTGCCAAAAGGCATTTGAAGATCTAAAGAAATATCTGTTGAGTCCTCCCGTTCTGAAACCCCCTATAAAAAACAAGCCTCTCATCCTATATGTGTCAACGACATAATCTGCAATAGGTGTGGTCCTGGGTCAGCATGACGAGACTGGCCGAAAGGAGAACGCTATTTATTACCTGAGCAAATCTCTATTACCTTATGAAAGGAAATACTCACCAATGGAAAGAACCCGCTTAGCCGTAGTTTGGGAGGCTCAGAAATCGAGACACTACTTTCTTGCCCATCAAGTTAAACTTCTAGCGAGGATGGATCCCGTAAAATATATTTTCGGGAAACTTGTCACTTCAGGAAGAGTTTCCAGATGGCAAATGCTCTTGGCCGAATTTGACATAACCTATATAACACAAAAGTCCGTAAAAGGACAGGCGATCGCTGACCATCTAGCACACCTCCCTCTGCCTCAATACGAGCTAGTCAAAACCGGCTCTCCGATGAGGGCATTTTATTTACAGGCATTGAGGAAGTTAAGAATGATGATTTATGGACCATGTATTTCGATGGGGCTTTGAACCAAAATGGAAAGGGAGTCGGGATAGTATTATTATCCCCGGAAAGAGTTGTCATACCGAAAGCCTACAAGATTGGGTTTCCAGCAACCAACAACGTGATGGAATACGAAGCTTTACTAGCAGGACTGAGAGAAGCCCACACCCTAGGTATCGAGAAATTGAGGGTCTTCGGTGATTCCAAGGTTGTTATTTCCCAAATAACCGGAGAATGGAAGGTCAGTGCCTCAAAGCTTGCACATTACCATGCAAAAACAAAGGAATTAATGTCTGATTTCAAGAAGATTTCCTTCCTATACATCCCTCGAGCCTTGAATCGACTGGCTGACTCGTTAGCGATCCTAGCTTCGATCATAGAGATACCTGATGACAAATATTCTGAAGGTTTCCTAATTAAAAGGCTAGCTTTTTCGTTCGTCAAACCGATAGATTTAACCAAAGGGAACCCTGCCGAAGTTCTGCCAAAAGTTCCGAAGGAAAAGAGTAAAAAAGCCAAGGCCAAAGAGTCTGATCAGGAGAAGAACACCGAGCCCGAAGAAGGAGTCCTAGCCTGCATACAACATGACGATGACCTGGTAGATGATCACCCATGGTACTACGATATTTGGAATTACTTGCAAGATGGCTACATCCCTGAATATGCCACTTGATCGGAAAAAAAGCATTGAAAGAAATGGTTCAGAGATATGTCATAGTCGCGGGGCAATTGTATCGCAGATCATTCAGTGGAATCCTCCTACGATGTGTGACCATAGAAGAAGGGCAAGAGATAATTGAAGAAGCACATTCAGGAGAGTGGAGGACATGTCAACGACTAGATGTTCACTAAGAAAATTATCCGCTTAGGTTATTATTGGCCATCCCTAGAGACAGATTTGGTCCATTATGTTAGGAGATACAAAGAATGCCAGCTGCATGTCGACCTAATACATGGCCCCGCATCATCCCTTCACCCTACCATAGCTCCATGGCCTTTTTCGACATGGGCCTTTGATATCATAGGACCGCTGGCCCCGACACTAGAAAACACACAGAATAAGGCATTCATATTGACAGCCACAAAATATGACACTAAATGGGCTTAAGCAGAGGCATATGTAAATATTAAGGCTACCTCTGTAGTTAAATTCATCAAGAAGAATATAATAGCCAAGTTTGGCATCCCTGAAGTATTCATAACAGACAATGGCCCCCAATTTATATCTCAACAAATGAATGAGTTGTACACAAAATATGATATAGAGCTGCATCATTCAACCCCATATTATCCCCAAGCCAATGGTCAAGCCGAAGCAACCAACAAGACCTTGCTGAAGATCATCAAGAAGACTGTGCAAACCGCCAATGGTAATGATTGGCTAGACCGTTTGGTTGAAGCGTTGTGGGCGTACCGGACTTCTATAAGAACTCCTACAGGAGAGACCCCGTACTCTTTAACCTACGGAACGGAAGCAGTCCTTCCTCTTGAGGTCCTTCACCCGTCACTGCGCGTCCAGTTAAATGAAGATATAACAGAAGACCAGAGGAGAGAAGCACTACTACTTCAGCTAGACCTACTCGATGAGAAAAGAATGAAGGCAGCAGAACATGCACAAGTATATTGGAAGAGGATCACCAGAGCCTATGGCAAACATGTCAAAGAACGAAGATTCAAAGTTGGCGATTTTGTGCTAAAACGTATCACTCCATCCTAGCTCCCGCATCCTCGAGGTAAGTTGCGACCCAATTAGGAAGGCCCTTATGTAATTAAAGAAGTAAATTTTGGGAATGCATACAGACTAGTAAATGCAGAAGGGGAAGAGCTCCCCGATCCATGGAACTCTTTGTACCTAAAAAGGTTTACAGTTTGACCCTTCCCTACTTCTTACGGAGTATGACCCTCCTTGCTCCTTAGCGTAGTTGTAGAAGTCCCGTAGGAGGACCGAAGAGATGCACACTGATCAAACCAGGAACTCAAACACACACCGGCACCTAAAAATACACAAAATAGTGGGTCTACCCCACACAAATTTTGCACGGTTAAAGCCACCCAATGTAAAGGTTTGTAGGTGAGATTGCCCGTGTCGTGAAAGCTTTTTGATTCCCAAAAAAAAAAAGAGAAAAAGAGTTTGTTTAGTTAGGAGTCTAAAAAAAATATTGTAACTAGTTTGGGTTCGTAGCCTTTTTAACCCGAGCCAGTAAGCACGTAGGGGTATTTATATATCTAGTGCCCTAAAGCCACCTGGTTTGGGAGTCATTGGCCAAATTCTCGTTACATGGGTTGATTAGAAAGCTTAAGGGACCTGAGCATTGCACAGTCAGTCGCCAAAAAATAAAAAAAAAACGAAACAAAAAAAAATAAAAAAAAATCTCTATTAGAATTAGGCTAGCTAGAGTGACATGGGTACTCATCAGGTGAACTAAGCAAAAAGTGGTTGGAAACCATAACACTAAGGTAGCACGGTGACTCACCACCCCACCCACGAACATTACTCACAAATGAGCCCCGGAGGCAGTCAGGTACTCTCCAAAGTTCAGCCGAAAAGACTAAGCAGCTACAAAAGGGGGCCCGTGAGGGCTCGACCTCCAAAGGAAAGTTAGGGAGGATCACATTACCACCAGAGTGAAAATCATGGATCGTGAAGCTAATCTACCTTTACGCCCTCACCCACGGCCAAAATGAACACTAGTCTTATGCTGGGACATTTTATATATATATATGTATACATGATTATATTTTTATCTCACATGACTTCCCAATCTGGGTCCTCATTGCATACACAATTGCCACGAGCACTCACTAGCCCACACACAAGCACCTCATGCACGCTTTTACTACTAATCACTTTTGGTTGGATGCAGGGAAGACATATCCCCTAAGGTATGAATTCAATCTTGTTATTCTCAAAGCTTGAATGCTGAAATGCCCCCCTGACATTTTTACCGAGAAAGAAAATATTACCTTACCCAAACTATGCAGGGGGCCTAAAATATTAAACTAACAAGTTTGTTTCGAGACCTTGCAGGGAACCCAACCCCAATCACATACAAAACATCCCACAAGCTGGGGCACTTTATTTTACATGCATCATTTTGTGCACAACTCCTCATGATTTGAAAAGAATATGATGGTGGTAATTAAATTCGAGAGATATAAATTAATTCTGTTATGATACTTCATGATGAATTTAATTATAGATGCCTGTTGTTCACACCTTTTTTATGAGATAACATGTTATGCTATTTGAAAAAAAAAATGCAGTTATTTTGAACCTCTGTCTTTACATTTATAGCTAGCAATGTGAATACCTTAAGACATAGAACTGCTTAGGCCACAAGCATCACACACCCAGGCACTCCCATTGTCTGAGAAGCCTAAGTCTATGTTACATCTCCAATACAAAAGTGCAGTCATTTGATCTATTATATAGGTTTCAGTCTGGCTATCTCTGATTACCAATGGTCTTACATACGAGATCCATGCTAGAGCATGAATTTCGAGAAATTCTAGAAAAATTTCGGCAGCATTTCCCCTTGTTTTTGGACCCTGGAAAATCTCCAAATACAAAAAACTTGTTACCTGTGAAGAAAAACACTTCATATATTCCCTGACACCTCCACAAAAACCCCGCGTCAATCAACCACATTCCCATAGCACTTCTAAGGCATTAAGCATATTATCTCAACTACACATACATGGTACATACACACACATCATACATCTCAGGCCAGATACATACGAACCCATGCCATAAGCCAAGTACAACATGAAACAACATAAATACATGGCCGACACATATGAATACAACATAGAACAAGGATGCTGTCGCGACCCCGGACCGAGAGATCCGGGATCGGGACTAATATTGATGTTAGGATGATACACAACTGCTTAATAATACCATATGATTTATTTGATTTCCCACAGGTGTCCGCGGTGAGGATATCATAACCATAATTGAATATTTCTGTTAAATGCGGAAGCATGTAGCAAATCAAATAGTCAAACCATCCTTGGTCATAAAAACAATAACACCAGACTAAAATACTGTATCAGAATGAGCAATGATTTATAGCATGTTTCCCAATGGTTGTTAAAGTTAGACAAAATATCATTTAATTACATTCCAAAAAATAGAGGCCAACAAAGGCCAATGTACACAAAACAACAACCCAAAAGAATGGTTAAATAGTTCCCCTCAAAATGTTACGCTTCTCAAAGCAATCTGATGTCTACATGACATCGTCAGCACGCCACTCGACTAGAGGTTGCGGCGCGCCTACCGCCTCCTCCGGCTCCTCCTCAAGGAAGCCGACAACGGGACCTGAGTACCAAAGCAAAGGGTCAGACACGACGGTCTGGCAAGAGAAAGCAAGGATACAACAATATCTAATACAAGAAAATCTCTGGCAAAGCGTATAAATCTGAGTTAAGCAAGAACTCTCATAAAATAGATAAATCATTTGCGATGAACAAGTAAACAATAAAAAAACATATCAGGTATCCAAGGATTCGGGAACTAACAAGGTGGCAATCACATAAAGCTAAGTCCTCTGTCACTAAAGTGACAATAGTATCACGGGACGTTGATCTCTGTCACACAAGGTGAGGAGAAACAACGTATACATATATACAATATAATTATATGGGAACGGGACCACAGTAGCGAACCGGGTATCGGGACGGGACCACGGTATTAGACCGGGTATCGGGATCCAAACTGCAGCTGGCGGGACGGGAGAGGGATTTCCAAGTCAATGGATCAGACTGACAAGGTATCCAAGCTTAGTGATGCCGACTCATAGGATAAAACCAATCGAGGCATATTAAGTATTCAAGTACAGTAAATAAACGGTAAAACGGGGGTGCTCAAGGGCACACTGTCTTTCCATATCGGGCAATACATTTCGGGGCAATTCACTGTTACTATTGTAGCTCCAAAGCTTTCGAGAAAACAAGTCATGCGATGAAATTCCTGGGAATGAGGTGAAACAATACACTATAATGAAATTTGGGTAAAATATCAATTTAGAAATCCAATTAAGTGAATAGGGGTCCCGTATGTCTATTATAGCCCTTACTTGGTACTCTTTGAGTTTTGAGACATTCCGGGCTCCTTATGCACTCCTACGATTTTTTCCAAAATTTCGAATGACATATTTGTGATATGGTTTCTTTCTTGGATGGCATCAAACAATGCCTAGTGAATCCCCTTCGATTGACAAAGCTCAACGCTCGAACGAACCGGAGAGTTCGTTCGAGCGGGGAGCTTTTCGAAATCTGGGGAATTTCGGTTACCTGGCGGTCAGCTGGCGGTCAGCCGCCGCTGGGATGGGCGGCTAGCCGCTGGCTGACCGCACAGCTGGCCGCGGCTGGGCTGCAGAAATGCAGCTTACTGGAAAGCTGACCGCCAAGTGCGGTTAGCTGGCGGTTAGCCGCCGATGTGTTCGGCGGTTAGCCGCTGGCCAACCGTGGCGCTGATTGAGTTTTGAGGAGAAGAAGTGTGCTCTCTGGAAAAGCCACCGTGACATTTCGGCTAGCTGGCGGTTAGCCGCCAGTCACCAAGCGGCTAACCGCCGGGTGACCGCAGGCTGACCGCCAGTGCGGGAATCACCCACTGTGTTCAGATTTTTGAGTCACTTTCCTCCTCAAAACCATCCTCCTCACTTTTACTTAATCCTTGACACAAAACTGAGCTAAAAGCTCCTCCAATGCATCTAATTACACTTCTCCCAAGGCTCCGATAATTGTTCATGCATCACTTCCTTCATCAACATCCCATTCCATACAAAGAAAGAAGGAAACCATTTCACCATAGAGTACTTTGGGTATAAACAAGAGAAGAATTAAATGCCATTCATTACTACACTTATAAGTCATAAATGCAATACCATGAATGCACTACCAAAGCTCCATTATGAACATTTATGTCAAAGCAAGGTAATAAATAGACATGAGTGAAAAACACCAAAAAATCATGGAACTTATAAAGATCAAAACATCCACTTGCCTCTAGTCCAAGCTAGTTGAAATCAAGCCTTTTATCACCTCTATTGCTCAAAGCCAAGCTACAAATCAAAAATCCCAAAAACAACCCTAAAATGGGTTACACAAGGAATGAAAATGAACAAACCAACAATAATGTAAAAGTAGTACCTCATGGCCTAGGAGACAACAAATCTAGAAGATGAGAATGATCCCTTACCTTGAAGGTCCTCTAATGGCAATGGTAAGCTCAATGAAGGTCTTGGAATGGAGGGTTCTCCTCACAAATGGTACCAATGGAAAGCTTGAGAGATGAGGGAGTGATTGGTGATCTCCAATGTTTGATTGATGAGCCCTAGGTGTGGCTTGGGGATGAAGAAACAAGAAGAAGAAGAAGAAAAGCACAAGAGCAAACCCTAGGCTCAGTTGTGCTGGAACAAGAATGGAGAGTGAATGAGAAAGAAGAGATGGGTTCTCTTTTGTTAACAAAGGGAGCTTGGGTCCCACAACTTAAGGAACTATATTAGCTGAAATCATCTACTTCGGGACCTCGGATGGGTTCGACGAAGAAGGAAGAAATGATCGTCGAAATATCTAGTTTCCAAAAAGTACATGTTTCGCGGGTTTCGGGGATATCGAGTTTTGGGTACAGACTTGGTGTGCAATGACTGTTTTGCCCTCTAGGCTATGAAAATCGGGTTTCGGGATCTCGAATGAATACGGGATTAACATGAAAGTTGTTGAGATCTACAAGATGCATGCAACGGGCCAAAAACATAATCCACAATAAATCGGGAAATTCCTCGAGAAAATACAAAGCCGAAAAGGGAACCCCCAAAGGGCCCCACAAGCTACCAAAGCAAATCAAGACAATCGAATTAGCCCGAAACCATAATCAAAGCTAATCCAAACCCAACTTAACCAGAAATCACTAATCAAGCTTAGCACTAACACGCAACTTAATTAGCACTAATCGGGTTCACTCGGGTCGGGGTCTTACAGATGCACAAGGGATGGATCCCTAGGAGATCAATCGAAGAATGATAACCCTACGGAGAAGCTCCATTATGACGAGCCGATGAAGCAAATGAGGACGGACCAAGGGTACGCTGAGAAGGAGCTCGCGTTGAGTCCGAAAACGTATAACCTCTCTCTCCCGCCCTCTGGCGATATCGATCGAGGTGCCTTTGCAAATCAGCAACCACCTCTTCGTGACATCGCGCCATGCGATCCATGCGCTCAGCATACTGATCATGGATAAGAGCCCTCTCCTCACTCAAGTTGAGACGTGAAGGAACAGAAGCAACGACAACACCGCTCTACAAGACAACATTTTAAAGAAACATTACATTCAACAAACCTTGCAGCAACAAACATGGAACCTAAAAGGGAGAAAAGTCCCTCACTTGCACGGAGGCCTCATAGCTCATGAGCTTGACACATAGCTCGTTAACCTGCAAATCACAAGATTACAAACCACATCAACGATGGACAAGGAATCAAGGTCGAAACGTCACATGAGTAAGGCTCATACCTGTGCCTCTGAAGCATCTCTCTCTGCGAGCGCCTTGTCGCACTCGCCCCAAACCTTCGCCTGAAAAATCACAAAGGGACAAACGGTCGAGGATCAATTGTTATACAAAAAAAATAAAAATACGACGCAATAAAAGTTTGAGCCTCACTAACCTGCAGTCGGTCCATCTCAGCTCGCAGTGTCTGAAGCTCGTCCTCCAATCTAATCCTTGTAGCCTCTGATGCAGCCAAGTCCCTATCCCTCTTTACAAGCAATCCGATGTCATAAATCCTGATTTACGATAAGGATTAAGTTAATAACCTTCTACCTCACAGGTATTCGCCAGTGCATCAGTGACGGCGTCGCGCAGCCGAAATTCCTCTTGTAGATCCCTCTGGACAAAGTAAAGAGAGTCAGTGAGTTCAAGGCATTACTTTTACAATAGACAAGGGATCATAATTCCCGTGCTTCCTTAGCCACAAAGGACGCATGTAGTCCCATCGTCATGGCCTCCTAAGGTCACAAGGTATACGATGCAGTAAGTGAGTACTCTGACACACAACACCAAAGGATAGTACCCCCAATCCCCATGCCACAAATTGAACAGGTATTACCTTCTCTCTCACAACTCGGATAGTCGGAGTACCTCCTCCCGAAGCGCTAACTCAACATCAGACACCACTCTCGTAGAGGTCCCCTGTCAAGAGGCACAATGAGAACAATTAGAAAGGGAGGATAAAAAAAATATATGGTTCATGAACCTGGTGAAATTTACCTCGCCTGCATTATCACCTAATGGACGAGTCTCTTCACACCCCATCCCGGCTGGGGAAGTCGTCTGAAACAGGAAAACAATATGATGTATCAAATCGAGGATAAGGGACAATATCAAGTCAGATAAGTAGAAAAGAATTAAATGATTACCCGAAGTGATAACAACGTCTCCATCGCCTCAGCGCAATTTTGGATAGAATAGGAAGATCCCCGGAATATGACTCAGGCAGTATGTATCGGTGCGTGATGTCCCTCCAGCGCCGCTCATAATCACCCGATGCTTCTTCATCCGCACTAAAAGTAGGCGTTTGTCCCCCTCTATCTCAATCATCGATTTCAAGCTGGGGCGGATGGGAATGACCGAATATCGCTTTGCCCCATCCCCTATATGAATGATTCATGGCAGGCTCAGGAGGTAGGACGACCTGATGACTACCGAACTGGCGAGCAACTCGACTCACAACGAGCCTAGAAACAATCTGAGGAGCGTGAAGTGATATGTCTCTTGCAAATAAATGTACCCCCTCTCGCATAGCCACCAACTCATCATCCGAACCGCCCTGGTAAGGACACCAAATGATCTGAAAAAAAAGAGGAGGAAAGAGCATAACCCCGAAGGATGGCAACCATTAGCAGCCTAAAGAAGAAAGGTGGCCAATCCTAGCCTAATTCCAAAACAAGCTAATAGCTTAAAAGGAAAAGAAAGAGAGAAAGAATGACTTACCTCCCTGCCCATCAACTCGTTCAAAATGAAGCGGTAGCCCTACTCATCAGGTCTCATCCTCAAATCTTTAGTTCTTTTCGCCAGCTCTGTAGGTCGGTTGTCAGCGAAACCTCGCACAGTAGCATTCGGATTCCACTGCGCCGCTCGGGGAGCAAGGCTCAACCGCACTGGGAAATGCTCGGGGCGACCCTGCAGGATATGCTCCCACATCCACACCTGTTTCAAAATAGTTAAATCATTAGTAAGGCAGAATGTTCAAAGCAGAAGGTTAACAAATATGGGAAGCTGATTTACCTAAAGAATTGGGACAAAGCCCCGGAGACTCCTGTGGCCCCTCTGGACCTGACATCTATCATCTAGGCTATGAAAGAGAAAGGCAAGAGCTACCGCAACCCATGCATAATTACCTACCCGGCTAAATCATCTACAAACCTAAGTAGGGTGCCAGACACTCTGTAGCCCGTGGTGTTCGCAAATAAACATTTCCCCAAGAAATAAAGGAGGAACGCACGAAGGCTCTCATCCCCACCTTGCCTAGCCTACAATAACCGAGGACGCCTCAATGCAACATTGGGACGGGTCCCCTTTTAACCTACCAAATTGACAAAGATCTACAGTTAATAATACTCATCAATTTACGGAAAGTGATATTAAGGTCATGGCTTACTACTCACCCGTCACATAGAAGGTCTCGCGAAGGATCCCCACTCCCTTCCGACGATAGTACCCATCGACGAGTACCTCTCTGCACTCATACTCTACAAATGGAAAAGGCGATTATAAACATTAGCTGCCAAAATAATGAGGGGTACGAATAAACTTAAGAATTTACCTGGAGGAGGGACAACATCACCACCGCCCTCATTGTCTCCGGCCACCACTCCGTTTCCAACCCCTCATCTCCGTTACCGCCGTCGTCCATCGGGTCATCACTATCATCGGACACAAGTAGCTCATCCAGAGGCGCTATATACTCCTCATCATCGAGATCGCTAGCCGTGCCCTCACTCTCGTCCATTCCTGTATCCAGGCGAGTAGTATCCGCCGTGCCCGTCCTTGCCCGCTTAGTAGGTGTGAGAACCCGACCCCTAATTTCCAGGATCAGTGTTGTTTTATTTATGGGTTAGTTTCTTTTTGGGGGATTAGTGTTTGTTGGGTTGAGTTGTTAGCTAGAATGGTTTTTCACTAGTTTTGGGGAATTTTGAGTGCCTTAGTGATTCGTGGGACCCTTTGGAGGTTCTTTTAGTGACTTTGCGCGTGATTGGGAGATTATTCAAAATTTTCGATAGTTCTTGTTTTAACATCGTTTGACTTAGTTTGTTAATCTCTACAACTTTCGTGTTCACTCCGTACCCATTCGAAGCTCTGAAAATCAGTTTTTCCAGCCCTGGGGGCAAAATCGATCTTTTCACATTGAATCTGGACCAAAATTTCGAGATCCTAGAACCATACCAAAATTATACTTCTTGAAAACTAGATTTTATGAGAAATATTTTCCTCTTCTTCGTTGATCGTACCTGAGGCCCAGAAATTGATGTTTTAATCCCGACAAGTTTAGGTGATGGTGGGGCCCACACCCACGCTTTTATAAAAGGGATCAGCCCCTCTCTTCCTCTCCCATTCGTTCCAGTACACTTGAGGGGGGGAGGAACTTCAGCTCCATAGGGCTTTTGCTTTTTCTTCTTCTCCTTCTTGCTTCCTTTCACAAAACCCACCTCCAAACCTTGCAAAATGGAGATTGGAGCTCAACTTCTTCTTCTCCATCCTTCTAGCTTCCCATGGACACCATTACTGTACACATCTCAGCTGGGCAGCCCCTATATCAAGCTTCTTCTTGTTCATTGATGGCCCTAGAGGTAAGGACTTCTTTCCATCTTCTTTTGTTGAGCTATGGCTTTCCCTTAGGTTCTATTTCCTAGTTTGGTTTGAGCCCATTCCTTGTCTTTCATTGTTTGACCCATTTTAGGGTTTATTTTAGGGGTTTTGCTTGTAGCTTTGGAGCTTGGATTTGGAAGAGTGTTTAAGCTTGATTTCTTGATTAGAAGACCCAAGGCAAGTGGATGAATGGATCGTTTGGATTTTGACATGTTTTGTGAGAAAAGCTTGATTCATTAATGGTTTTAATGATTTTAATACTTGTCTTTTTGAATGATTAATATTGATTTCGAAATGTGCTTATTGATGAGTCTATTTCTCTGTTGTTCATATATGGAAATGTATGCATCATGTTGTTAAGATTTCAAATGGTTTCACATAAATGAGTTTTCTCTACCTTGAGATTGATTATGAATGGAAAGAATGGAAAGGGAGAAATTTGAAATGAGGAGAATGGAAGTGTTGGATGATGCATTTGAGGAGCTTTTTAGCTCACTTGATGTCTTGAAAACATTGGTTTATAGTTTTCATTATTTCTTGTTAATAGCTCAATGGATCCTTGTGATTAGTGGGTTTCTGCTCTCTTTGGTGATTGAATGTAAAAAGATGGAGGTGTTTGGGATGGGTGTTTGCGAAATTTTGAGGGTGTATGGGAGGAGCTTTTAGCTCAATTTATTGTATGAAGATGAATGGGAATGAAGGGAAATGGTTTAAGGGAGAAAAAGGGCTCAAATCTGGTTACATATGGGCTTTTCTGCACCTGGCGGTCAGCCATAAGTCACCTGTCGGCTAGTCGCCTGGTGACTGGCGGCTAACCGCCAGATAACCGCACAGTCGTGGTCACTTTTCCAGAGAGCTTGATTTCTTCCCCAAAGGCGCGGTCAGCCACACGGTTCGCCAGCGGCTAACCGCCGAACCCATCGGCAGCTAACCGCTAGCCAACCGAACCATTTCGGTTACTTTTCCCGTAAGCTGCACTTTGTCAGGCCAACCGCGGGCAACCAGCGGCTAACCGCCAGCTGACCGCTCGGTGACCGAAATCACCCAGAAACCTTGAAATGAAGAGAAATGGAAGGGGTTTCTATCCCAATCATTCGTGAACCCTTTTAGAGAATGATGGGGACTGTTCATCGGGAGATACGTACGAAGCCCGTTTGAGAAGAGAACCATATCACAAAGATTCATTGAAGTCTTGAATTCACAAAGTGTATAAGGAGCCCAAAATGTCTTCAAATTCAAAGAGTACCAAGTCTATATCGAAATCGACATACGTGACCCCTATTCACCTTAAACAAAGCAGGAAATCTCTATTTTACCCGAAAGTGTATTAGGTCATTGTATTTCCTCATTCCCGAGGCTTACATTACATGACTTGTTTTCCCGAAAGCATCGAAGTTACACTGGTAACAGTTACTTGTCCCGAAATGTATTGCCCGACATGAAATGACAGTTGTGCCTTGAGCATTGTTGCCCCGCCTGTTTATGTACTTGCACTTGATGTAATTCATATATATATTTGATATTGTCATTTGACCTATGAGTCGGCACCACTAAGCTTGGATAACCTCGTTGGTCTGATCCACCGACTTGGAGATCCCCCTCTTGTCCCGCCAGTTGCAGTTTGGATCCTGCTACCCGGTTATTACCGTGGTCTTGTCCCGATACAGCAGATTACTACTGTGGTTCCTGATGCCCGGCTTGCTGCCGTGGTCATGTATAGTATATGTATATGTATTTATAAGATCCACTGTTTCTCCTCACCTCGAGTGGCTGAGATCAGTGCCTAGTTGTTGCTTTATCACTTTAGTGATAAAGGACTTAGCTTCATGTGGTTGCCATCTTGCTAGCTCCTGATTCCTTGGTTACCCTACATGTTTTATATTGCTTATTTGTTTTCCGGTAAATGATTCATTTCTTTTATGAAAGTTATTATTTAAACGGGTGTGAGTATTTTCTAAGGTAAATTATGTTATTAATATATTTCTTCCCGTTCCTTGTACACACACGCTTTAAATGAATACCCGGTTTGTTGAATACTCATTCTTTTACATATGTTACAAATGAACATTGGTTTTGCCAGATTTCTATGGTTACACACGCTTTAAATGAATACCTGATTTGTTAAATATCTGTGCTTTTAAATATGTTTTAAAAGACACTTGTTTTGCCAAATCCCTATGTTTACACATGTTTTAAATGAACACCCGATTTGTTAAATATCCATGCTTTTACATATGTTTCAAATGAACATTTGATTTGCCAGATTTCTATGGTTACACACGCTTTAAAAGAATACCCGGTTTGTCGAATACTCATGCTTTTACATATCTTTCAAATGAACATTTGTTTTGCCAGACTTCTATATTTACACATGTTTTAAATGAACACCCGATTGTCAAATATCTATGCTTTTATAGATGATGTAAATGAACATATGTTTTGTTAGATCTCCATGTTTAACTCATGCTTTAAACGAATACATGTTTTGTCAGAGATCCACGATTTTCCACCCGTTTAATTATATGCAGCATTTGATCAAATAGCATGATTTATCATATGTTTTATTCTTCAGTATATTTATTATCTTTTCATCCACCTGCCACACCGTCGTGTCTGACCCACTACTTTTGGTACTCGGGTCCAGATTTCTTCGTCCCGAGATGAGTGCTTTTGTTGGCCGTGGAGCCATGTTTTACTGGTTGTTTTGTCGGCTATGTCATGTAGACATTAAGCTTGACATCGGAATTGCGTCACATTTGGGTAGGGGTTATTAACTTATTATTGTATGACTTTTATTAGCCTTTTCTTGGGATTCTTAATTAATGTACATTGATAATTGTAACTTGAACATATATGGGAATATAATATCCTGTTACTGTCAGCTCTGTACTTTGTTGTGATTGTTTATTCCAGTATGATACGGTTTTTGATATAATAGCTATATGCTAGAGGTTGAGTACGATGCGGAATCCGATGGCCAGGGACTCCGGGTCGCAATGCCCCGAAAGCTTCCTCAAAAATATTCAGACTGTATTGGAATGTGTTGTCTTCACACACACGGATCTTGGGAGAGAGAAAAATATAATTATCCTTAATCCCATTTGCGCCCCCGAGGTTCCGGTTTGGGGGCGTGACAGACTGGTATCAGAGCAGGGTAGGTTTCTATGAAATAAAACACTCTAGGAACCTTAAGATGTGTGGTGAGGACTCGTTTAACTGTGTCGGTTTTCCTTTTGGCTAGCCATTGTTTCTGTGAGTTTGTGTCTGTTTTTCTTCTAGTGGGGGAGACTATCTTTGTCTCATTTTCTTGTCCTTGTTGTTAGAGAATTTGGGGGACCAAATTCTTTTCTAGTGGGGGAGAATTTAATGTCTCCGCACCCACATTTAGTACCTTTTCATTATTTTCGCGCCAGAGAGTCGGAGTTTTGTGGACTTAGTATGTGTTTCTCGAAGGACATTGGCAGAATTTTCAGCTTTTCGATGTCACAGATGGAGCTAGAGAAGGAATTTGCGACCAATTGTTCGTCTGCTAGGAATGTGAGCAGCATATCGAGACCTAATTACAGTTGATCGTGTACCATCAGTGGATTCGTCAGGCAAGTAAGTGTGGATTTTTGGATAAACTTGGATTATTTTCCTAAGTCAGAAGACTCCATAAGCAGAATAGGTGGTGGACTTTATGAGGTTTGAAGTGATTTTCAGTGGTGCAGCTCCAAGAAGATGTGAAAAGTTAGAAATTTCTCGAGCATTGATGAGCTTGTGATGGAGAATTGTTGGAGGAGGTTTAATAATTGCAGTTATGATGGTGAGTTGACTCAGTAGGATGTGTCAGTGGATGGTTAAAAGCATAGGAAATTAGTTTCCAGCAGCAGTGTAGAAAGTTATATGTGGAATTGATTGTTACCTGATCACATGATAGAGGAGATTTTGTGGATTTTACCGACTTGTAGAACATCAGTTAGGGCATAGTACATATACGAGCAGGAGAATCATCACCTATGGACAATGACAGTTGAAAGATTTAGAGAAGAATAAAGTTGACAAAAGCACACCTCACGAAGTTTGGACATGTGGAGTAACATGACAATTAAAGTGTTAGCAGGTCTAGTCAGAGCCGGAAACCTATAGAGTTGTGAACCGTGTGTTTTCAATGAGCAGATAGAGATGAGTGAAGTGTTCAGAGGACCATCCAAACGTTTGATTGAATCAGCTTGGCATATGAAGGAGTGACAGATTTCCAAGTCATTCAACTCGAAGATCGTGCATTGGCAGGAGACTTAATTTCGACAACTTTGACAGAGATGACGAAGTGTACTGAGGACTTGACGACATTGCCTAAAGTAAGATACATCTGGTAGTACTCAGCGTCACCAATTTTCCGAAGCCAAGGGCAGATAGAAGGGTAAGAAAATATTTCAAGGTAAAGGCATGTCCAAGACTGGTAGAGACCGGCTGTTGTGAAGTGGATCAAGAGCAACGAACGAAAATAGTTAGAGCTAGCAAGAGTTCGCATTGAAGATTGTGCGTTTGACACGAGACCCTAACTTCGACAGTTGTGATGAAGTCGATAGAATTGTTCCAAGAATTTTCTGTATCAGGGTGGCTAGAAGCGAGAGACTTGGTGGAACTTAGAAGGAGTCAGAGATGGCAAATTTCTTGAGCAGTCAGGACGGTAGAACAGTAACAGATTCGAGCTAGTGGTGGAATGTCTAACAACTGTTGATAATTGACAGAAGAGTTCTACAACGAGGATGACCCAGCAAGTCCAGATGCTTCCGAGAGGACCGAATTGGAGCAGTCATTTGAGGTTTTGTTTCCAAAGTGTGGGATTAATGTCCCCACTAGTTTTTTTGGGTTTGTTTAGTTCATTTGGAGGACCAAATGTTCTAATGGGGGGAGGATGTGAGAACCCGACCCCTAATTTCCTGGATTAATGTTGTTTTATTTGTGGATTAGTTTCTTTTTGGGGGATTAGTGTTTGTTGGGTTGAGTTGCGAGCTAGAATGATTTTTCCCTAGTTTTGGGGAGTTTTGAGTGCCTTTGTGATTAGTGGGACCCTTTGGGGGTTTCTTTTAGTGACTTTGCGCGTGATTGGGAGATTATTCGAAATTTTCGATAATTCTTGTTTTAGCATCATTTGACTTAGTTCGTTAATCTCTACAACTTTCGTGTTCACACTGTACCCATTCGAAGCTCCGAAAATCAGTTTTTCCAGCCCTTGGGGCAAAATCGGTCTTTTCACATTGAATCTGGACCCAAATTTCGAGATCCCAAAACCATGCCAAAATTATACTTTTTGAAAACTAGATTTTATGAGAAACATTTTCCTCTTCTTCGTCAATCGTACCTGAGGCCCAGAAATTGATGTTTTAATCCCGACAAGTTTAAGTGATGGTGGGGCCCACACCCACCCTTTTATAAAAGGGATCAGCCCCTCTCTTCCTCTCCCATTCATTCCAGCACACTTGAGGGAGGGAGGAACTTCAGCTCCATAGGGCTTTTGCCCTTTTCTTCTTCTCCTTCTTGCTTCCTTCACAAAACCCACCTCCAAACCTTGCAAAATGGAGATTAGGGCTCAAATTCTTCTTCTCTATCCTTCTAGCTTCCCATGGACACCATTATTATACAAATCTCAGCTGGGCAGCCCGTATTTCAAGCTTCTTCTTGTTGATTGATGGCCCTAGAGGTAAGGACTACTTTCCATCTTCTATTGTTGAGCTATGGCTTTCCCTTAAGTTCTATTTCCTAGTTTTGTTTGAACCCATTCCTTGTCTTTCATTGTTTGACCCATTTTAGGGTTTGTTTTGGGGGTTTTGCTTGTAGCTTTGGAGCTTGGATTTGGAAGAGTATTTAAGCTTGATTTCTTGATTAGAAGACCCAAGGCAAGTGGATGAATGGATCGTTTGGATTTTGACATGTTTTGTGAGAAAAGCTTGATTCATTAATGGTTTGATGATTTTAATACTTCTCTTTTGTTATGATTAATATTGATTTCGAAATGTGCTCATTGATGAGTCTATTTCTCTCTTGTTCATACTTGGAAATGTATGCATCATGTTGTCAAGATTTCAAAGGGTTTCACATAAATGAGTTTTCTCTACCTTGAGATTGATTGTGAATGGAAAGAATGGAAAGGGAGAAATTTGAAATGAGAAGAATGGAAGTGTTGAATGATGCATTTGTGGAGCTTTTTAGATCATTTGATGACTTGAAAACATTGGTTTATAGTTTTCATTATTTCTTGTTAATAGCTCAATGGATCATTGTGATTAGTGAGTTTCTTCTCTCTTTGGTGATTGAATGTAAAAAGATGGAGGTGTTTGGGATGGATGTTTGCAAAATTTTGATGGTGTATGGGAGGAGCTTTTAGCTCATTTTACTGTATGAAGATGAATGGGAATGAAGGGAAATGGTTTAAGGGAGAAAAATGGCTCAAATCTGGTTACAGAAGGGCTTTTCCGCACCTGGCGGTCAGCCAGCGGTCACCTGTCTGCTACCGCCAGATAACCGCACAGCCGCGGTCACTTTTCCAGAGAGCTTGATTTCTTCCCCAAAGGCGCGGTCAGCCGCATGGTTAGCCAGCGGCTAACCGTCGAACCCATCAGCGGCTAACCGCTAGCCAAACGAACCATTTCGGTTACTTTTTCCAGTAAGTTGCACTTTGTCAGGCCAACCGCGGTCAGCCAGCGGCGGCTAACTGCCAGCTGACCGCTAGGTGACCGAAATCACCCAGAAACCCTGAAATGAAGAGAAATGGAAGGGGTTTCTATCCCAATCATTTGTGAACCCTTTTAGAGAATGATGGGGCATGTTCATCGAGAGATACGTACGGAGCCCGTTTGAGAAGAGAACCATGTCACAAAGATTCATTGAAGTTTTGAATTCACAAATTGTATAAGGAGCCCAGAATGTCTTCAAATTCAAAGAGTACCAAGTCTATATCAAAATCGACATACGAGACCCCTATTCACCTTAAACAAAGCAGGAAATCTCTATTTTACCCGATAGTGTATTAGTTCCTTGTATTTCCTTATTCTCGAGGCTTACATTACATGATTTGTTTTCCCGAAAGCATCGAAGTTACACTGGTAACAGTTACTTGTCCCGAAATGTATTGCCCGACGTGAATTGACAGTTGTGCCTTGAGCATTCTTGCCCCGCCCGTTTATGTACTTGCACTTGATGTATTTCATATATGTTTGATATTGTCATTTGACTTATGAGTCAGCACCACTAAGCTTGGATAACCTCGTTGGTTTGATCCACCGACTTGGAGATCCCCCTCTTGTCCCGCCAGCTGAAGTTTCGATCCCGCTACCCGATTATTACCGTGGTCTTGTCCCGATAGCGCAGATTGCTACTGTGGTTCCTGATGCCCGGCTCGCTACCGTGGCCATGTATAGTATATGTATATGTATTTATAAGATCCACAGTTTCTCCTCACCTCGAGTGACTGAGATCAGTGCCTAGTTATTGCTCTGTCACTTTAGTGATAGAGGACTTAGCTTCGTGTGGTTGCCATCTTGCTAGTTCCTGATTCCGGTAAATGATTCATTTCTTTTAAGAAAGTCATTATTTAAACAGGTGTTAATATTTTCCAAGGTAAATTCAATTATTATTATATTGTGTCCCGTTCCTTGTACACACACGCTTTAAATGAATACCTGGTTTGTCGAATACTCATTCTTTTACATATGTTACAAATGAACATTGGTTTTGCCAAATTTCTATGGTTACACACGATTTGTTAAACATCCATGATTTTAAATATGTTTTAAATGACACTTGTTTTAAATGACACTTGTTTTAAATACTCATTCTTTTACATATGTTTCAAATGAACATTTGTTTTGCCAGACCTCTATATTTACACATGTTTTAAATGAACACCTGATTGTCAAATGTCTTTGCTTTTATAGATGATGTAAATGAACATATGTTTTGTTAGATCTCCATGTTTAACTCATGCTTTAAACGAATACTTGTTTTGTCAGAGATCTACGATTTTCCACCCGTTAAATTATATGCAGCATTTGATCAAATAGCATGATTTATCATATATTTTATTCTTCAGTATATCTATTATCTATTCATCCACCTGCCAGACCGTCGTGTCTGACCCACTACTTTTGGTACTCGGGTCCAGATTTCTTCGTCCCGAGATGAGTGCATTTGTTGGCTATGGAGCCATGTTTTACAGGTTGTTTTATCGGCTATGTCATGTAGACATTGAGCTTGACATCGGAGTTGCGTCACATTTGGGTAGGGGTTATTAACTTATTATTGTATGACTTTTATTAGTATTTTCTTGGGATTCTTAATTAATGTACATTGATAATTGTAACTTGAACATATATGTGAATGTAATATCCTGTTACTGTCAACTCTGTACTTTGTTGTGATGGTTTACTCCAGTCTGATATGGTTCTTGATATAATAGCTATATGCTAGAGGTTGAGTACGACGCGGAATCCGATGGCCACGGACTCCGGGTCGCAACGCCCCGAAAGCTTCCGCAAAAATATTCAGAGTGTATTGGAATGTGTTGTCTTCACACACGCGGATCTTGGGAGAGAGAAAAATAAAATTATCCTTAATCCCATTCGCGCCCCCGAGGTTCCGGTTTGGGGGCGTGACAATAGGAGTCGGGGCAGGTCCACTGTCTCCACCCCTAACCGGTGAACCTCCGGCAGCTGCCATCTGTACCTCATGACCAGGAAAAAACTCTGTCTGATCACGAGTCCAACCTAGGTCGCATAAGAAACGATGATAAGTGAATGAGAAAATGAATCAATGATTACAAGAACAAAGGGAGAATACTCACTATCTAGAATGTTCGCCCTCGCGAGGCCATAAGCCTCCCATAGCCACTCAATAACAATCTGGCTAGAGCCAAGATAAGGCCGTGCGCCAAACAAGCGCTGAATCAAGGGCCGAATGAGCTAGGGATTAGTGTCAACGGCACCAGTCGAAACTGGCAAACCGCTCACCCTCAAACCCCAACATCTCACTATGTCCTCAAGGGTGATGGTCATCTCGCCGGTCAGGAATGTTAGTATTATGGTCTCAATACCAGTATATGATGAATAAATTGATTAATTTCTTTATTTATCAATATATATTATTGCTTTCCTTTCATGAGATGAATGGTGTTTTATTACTTGTTTGCACATAACTAATACAAATGACATAATGGTTCATGAGATGAACCGGAGTCCACAAGTATACTAGATGTAATACATGTGTATGGCTGAGATCCACATACAGGAGACATGTATTGCAAATCTTATACTTAAATATTTTCACAACCAGTGATGAGATTGGGCATCTCATCTGACAAGGTTGCAGCACTTTGATCACTATGAGATAGTGTGATTTGTCTCGATCATCGGAATGTAAGATTCTAGATCATGGTGCTGGTACATTGGATGTATTGAAGGACCATGAGAAGCACCTTATATACACTGTCTTTACTTTAAGGTTTGCTCTTATAATTCCCTTGCAATAGGCTCATAATCCTGAGACATTAATGAACTCAAGTTTCTATCTATACATTTTCTTTGAGTCACCAATGAGTGAGGCCAATTGTAGGTCAACAACTCGGTGATTTGGGTACGTGGTAGTAGAGCTGTGGGAACATTCAATGGTCAAGATGAAATCTATCTTTAATATCCCCTTGTGCCAATTAATGGACTTATCATTGGTAAGTGCGCACCCATTCCAATTAAGAGTTAATTGGATCGGTACCAAATGATCATTATAATTTATTGGGGCTCAAGGATAATAAGATATGGATCTAATTTGGTGGACAGGTCCAATTGATCCATGGATATAGATGGAGGGGCCTACTTGTGGTAATTGGGAAGTTTAGGGTCTTTATTGTAATATATTCCTACGACTGGAGTTCAATTGCATTTATATAGTGGAGTTATTTGCAATTAACTGTGGGCCCAGATTGCACATGAGATGGGGGGTCGCGTGTCCCAGTTGGAGCCAGGTTTCTAAGGAATCCCTAGTGGTCCCCACGCTAGCCCAAGATATTAGAAAGATACTAATTATAGTGGAACTCTAAAAGGAAATAGAAAGTTACTATTTCTATTTGAAGTGAGACTTCTAATAGTGGTAATAGTAAGTTACTAATTATTAATGGAAGTAGGACTTCTATTTTAATTCGTAAAAGAGGAAGTTACTAATCATATTTGAAGTAAGACTTCTAATTGTGATTTAGTAAGCAACTAATTGTTTTGGAAGTAAGACTTCTATTTCAATTAGTAAGAGGCGGTTGCTTAAGTGTTATAAAAAGAGGAGAGGAGTGCCTTGGATGTTCTAATGCACAATCCCACCTAGGGATTCACGCCCATCATCTCTATTCCTCTCTTGTGCAAGTTGTTGCACATCTCTTCCCTCTTCTAGTTTCTCTTCTAGTTTCCTCTAGGGTTTTTCTCTTGGAGATTCCACCATCTTCTTGAGAAAAGAGAATCTGATACGGGTCATAGCGTGGAAGATCAAAAGGTGTTGGAGATTCTGATTTGATTAGTGAAGGTGTTCATCATCAAAGAAAGAATTCAAATTCTCCATTAGAGCACAACTGAGCTCCAAAGGTATAATCTATATCCTTGTATGTTGAGGATTTCATGGTTGCATGTTTAGGTGCTGTTTTCTATCTTCTAGAGAGGTAATATTGCTGTACATGATTTATGAGTTTGAGGGATTGCATCCTGGATTGGGTTTCTTGCCTTCTAGATAGTTGATCCCTGCATCAAGTGGGTCAAAAGTTTTTGAAACCTATCTGAATTGCCCACCTATTTTCCAACAAGGAAATGGAAAGAATGAGTCTCGTCCCTCCATCTCTCCAAAAGTGCGCTAATCAGACAACGGTCAACTCAGAAAGCTACAATCGACATGAAATCTCCGAAACCCATGGCTCGGAGACGATCCTTTAGAGTGTCCGACAGCTCCGTCCACCACTCTTTCACCTTAAGCCACCCCACCCTCATCTGAGCAAGAGGTACAAGCTGAGAACTGAGAGAAACATCATGATTGTTAGCCTAAAGATTTAAAGATGAGTAATGGTGAGATGCAATACAGAAAAGACCAAGTGTCATTACCTCGCCCGCTCTTATCTCGTCAGCAAGGTGGGGATCTTCCTTAGTTCGTTGCTTCTTGTGCCTCTTTCCTGGTCGGGCCATGTTCTGCCCCACCTCAGGCTCCCCAGTAAGTCCAGCTCCGGGGTCCTCCCCGAGCCTATCTAAGAGAACGCCCCCACAATCTCCCGGCGGACCCTCTCCTGACACAACCAACGTCGAAGTCCTCTTACTAGCAAGCCTCGTCTTAGCCATTCTGCACATTCCAAAAAGAGAGAGAGAGCATATATAAGAAACTATGGATTTAGAAATACTTGAACAAAAGTGGAAGTTTTAACTTTAAGGATGTCACATAGAAGGTTGTGCAAAACAACCAAGGTGAATCCAAAAGAGACATCAAATTGGAAAACATTGGCCAAACCAATCCTGAAGTAAATCAATCAAAGAACAAAACTGAAACCAATAACAAAATAATGATAATAATGATAATGAGAACAAGTATGGTGAACCCAATCTCAGCTGAAACAACCCCCTGACTTTTGTCCATTGTCCCATCACGACCTGATCATCACACCCCTCCATTATCAAATTTACTCCTCTATGCAAACAAACGAACAAACCAAAAAGAGAGGGGGAGTAAAAGGACAGAAGATTTTCAACGCAGTTACAAATATAAAAGCCAGCATAAAATACATCATCATTTTTTCAGGAACAAGACTAAACAAGCGCTCCACGAATTTAGGCAAATCCCTGAATAACAATAACAGAAAAATAATGCCAAAAAAGAAAAACCTATGCCGCCCGCTGCAATGACCAAAATCTATGTTAGGTGTTGACACCAAAAATGTCACTTTGTTTCTTCAACATCAAGAAGCCACATGAAGCCGCATCTTACTACAAACAGGCAATGCCGCGTCAAGCATCAGATCTTGTTAGAATCACTTGAAAATTGATAGATCCTTCAAGACAGCCAAGAGAGGAGTTCACATGAAGTTTCGAGCCATTCCGACATCATTTGGCCTAACTTCACTCCTCCAGTAGCCAAACAGGCGCTCCTGGCGGCGGCGGAGTCGAAGACATCAAAACTTTGATCAGAGCCTATGGATGGTCTCAAAATACCTCCAAAAGGCTCCATGTGAAATTTTAGGTCATTCCGACAATGTTTGACCCGACTTCGACGCTCCGAAAGAAAATCAAACCCCTCGGCGGCGTAAACCACCGGGACCATTACTCATCAAACAGAGCACATGGCCAGCTTCAACATGCTTCAAAAGGGATGCACGTCAAATTTCAGGTCATTCCGACTACGTTTGACCCGACTTTGACACTCCGAAAGAAAATCAAGGCTACCGTCGGCAAGGCACCCCGGGACCACGACATCCAAATCGGAGCTAACGGATCATCTCAAAATGACTCCAATAGGCTCCATGTCAAATTTTAGGCCAATCGGACATTGGTTGACCGCACATCAAAGCGAGACATCTTCCTCGCGGCGAAATCAAGCCTAGCGGCGACGGGACCCCAAATGGCTTCAAAACTCCAGCAAAACCCCATGGTTGGTCCTGCCTAAAAGTCCTGGGATCCTAACCCTAGAGGGGGGGGGGGGTGAATAGGGTGAGCTACAATTATGACCAATTTTAATTCCTTTAAAGTAAAGTAGTCACAAGTGATGATTTACCAAACAAGATGCGGAAGCTAACAAAAGAAATCACCACAACCATACACCATAACACAAAGGTTTATAGTGGTTCGGCCTCAATGCCTACATCCACTACCAGCTTGTGATCCAATCACCCCACCGGATTTCCACTAACTATGCTTTTTAATAGGCTAAGCAATAACCTTTACAATGTTGTTTTTCTAGGCTAAACAACAACCTTTACAAGATGCTTTTCCAAGGCTAAGCAATAACCTTTACAATGTGCTTTTCTTAGGCTAAGCAATAACCTTTACAAATGAAGGATTTCTCTACGAAGGTGTCTTCACAAAAGAACACTCTAAGAGATACAATTTAAGCTCAATGAAATTGCCTCTTAAATAGGCTAATGTGAAAGTTTAATTCAATGTACAAACATACACTAAGAAGAAGCTACGGTGTGTGCACAAAGTGTATGAAGGTTTACTTCAATCAAATTCTAAAAAGAAGCTCTTAAATGAATGCTTGATGCATTTTAAAATCTAAGTTAAGAAAATGATGATTGAAGTTATATGCTAATCACATGAAAGATTCAAGTAACTTGAAGAAAAGTACTAAACAAGTTGTACGAAGATTAACTATTAAGTACACATGTGATTTAGACAAGGATGTTCGCAAAGCAATCTAATATTCCAAAGATGATAATGTGTTTGCAAAACATCTCTTTAAAAGCTAGAAAAAATGCATTTATGAAAATACAAAGAGTTAAACATGCATTGATTTTAATTGGAATGGAAATCAAAATTAACTAGTAAGATATACCTTTTAAAAACTAAAAAATTTGATATCCAATAGTGTCGGGACCCCGGACCGGGCCCGAAGGACGAATCCAGGATCGGGACACTATTGATGTTGATACCACATTAATTTAATGATACCATATATTTATTTAATTTCCCACAGGTGTCCGCTGTGAAGATATCACAACCATAAACGAATATTTCTTTTAAGTGCGGAAGCATGTAGCAAATCAAATAGTCAAACTATCCCTAGTGATGAAGATAACATCAAGTATAAAATACTGTATCAGAATGAGCAATGATCAATATCATGTTTCCCAAAAGTAAGTTAAAGTTAAACAAAAGATCATTTAGTTACATTCCCCAAAATTGAGGCCAACAAAGGCCAATATAAACAAAACAATAACCCAAAATAATGGTTAAACAGTTTTCCCAAAATGTCACGTCTCTCGTAGCAACCTGATATCTACATGACATCGTCAGCACGCCACTCAACTAGGGGCTGGGTTCACCTACCGCCTCCTCCGGCTCCTCCTCAAGGTAACCGGCAACAGGACCTGAGTACCAAAGAAAATTGATCAGACACGACGGTCTGGCAAGAGAGTGAAAAGATATAACAACATCTAATAAAGGAAATATCTTGAAAAGCATAGAAATATGTTAAAGCAAGAACTCTCATAAAGGAGATAAATCATTTGCTAGAAAAAAAATAAACAAGATAAAACATGTAAGGTATCCAAGGAATTGGGAACTAACAAAATGACAATCACAAAAAGCTAAGTCCTCTATCACCAAAGTGACAAGAGTATAACGGGACATTGGTCTCAGTCACACAAGGTGAGGAGATTCAACGCAAAGCATATATACAATATAAATACATGGGACGGGACCACTGTAGCGAACCGGGTATCGGGACGGGACCACGGTGATAAACCGGGCAATTGGGATCCAAACTGCAGCTGGCGGGACGGGAGGGGGATCTCCGAGTCGGTGGATCAAACCGACAAGGTTACCCAAGCTTAGTGATGCCGACTCATAGGTCAATTATCAAATCGAGACATGAACAAGTAAACCAAGTGCAAAAAATTAACATGCGGGGCAAGTATGTTCAAGGAATAATTTTCATTTCATGTGGTGCAATGCATTTCGGGACAAGTAACTGTTACTAGTGTAACTTCAATGCTTTCGGAAAAGCAAGTCGTGTAATGCAAATCTTGGAAATGAGGTGAAACAGTGAACTATTACAATTTCGGTAAAATATTGGTTTCAAGATTTATTTAAGGTGAATAGGGGTCACGTATGTCGATTATAATATTGACTTGGTACTCCTTGAGTTTGAAGACATTCCGGGCTCCTTATACACTTTACGATTTTTCAAAACTTTAAATGAGCTTATAGATAGTACTAGACAGTATGATTTAAAAATCGAACTATAAACGGTTCATCCTAAGTATGATGTTAATCCTGAAGCATCGCGCAACCTACTCAGTCACTGAAAGGAATAGGATTCGCGATACCCAAGGAAATAGACTTCGCATATAGATATAAGGAGGATATCGCGTTGTCCCATACCGTTCAAGATTGAAATGGATTGGATTCTGATGCAACCGAACTAACCATGAAGAACGTCGGCTTAAGACATCCTCACATATAGTCCAATGAGTCCAAAAAGGGTAGCCAAAGTCCCACCTAAGCCCATCCAAAAACAGGGTAAAAATCCCTTCCAGCAGGAATTTCTCAGTTGGCCCGATCGACCTGGTACATAGCAGTCCTGGTCGACCTGGTCAAGGCCCGGTCGAACTGGTCCCTGTGTGCCCGGTCGATCTAGCCCATGGCCGGTCGACCGGGAGTTGTAACATAAATGTGCCAACAGTGTTTTGGTCAGGCTCCCAGGGAGCTTGACCCTGTGTCCCCGGTCAACCGAGCCACCGTGGGATCGACCGGGTACACTGCGGAACAGAACCCAAGTTCTGTTCTGCAGTGTGCTGGTTCCTCCTCCTTTTCCCTCCTTTCAATACTTATACAACCACACAAGACTAGAGATAAACAGACTATAAACTCATGTTTCCATGACATTAAATGAAGCTAGCAAGATGCATTATGAGCATTTATTTCAACAATGAAAATCAATAAAAGCATGAGAAATTCATAAATGTTTTACCAAATCATTTAAAACTCAAAACACCTAATCATCCACTTGCCTTAGGTCCAAGCTAGCAAAACCAAGCCTCTAATCACCTCTTAAGCTCAATTCCAAGCTACAAGCAAAAACCCCCAAAACAAACCCTAAAATGGGTCAAACAAGGAATGAAAAGGATAGGACTTTCAATAATGAAAATGAGGCTTCCCTAGGGCTAGAAGAACACAAATCTAGAAGATGGAGAAGATTGCTTACTTGGATGACCTTCAAATGGAAAGGGTTAGCTCAAAGATCTTGAAATGAGAGGTTTCCTTCACAAATGGTATCAATATGTAGTCTTCAAGATGAGGAAGAGGATGGTCAGCTCCATTTCTTGATTGATGCAAGTTTGGTGTGGATTGGAGATGGAGAGAGCAAGAAGAAGAAGAAGAAGTTGGAAGAAACCCTAGGTTCTAATGTTGTGCTGGGAAAATGGAGAATGAGATGAAAGGGAGAGTGGGTTTCCCTTTGTTAACAAATGGGGTTGGGTCCCACTACATGTAAGCTTGTTTGACTGAAATCATGTCTTTCGGGATCTCGGATGAATTCGACGAAGAAGGAAGAAATGATCGCCGAAATCTCTAGTTTCCAAAAAATATATGTTTCGCGGGTTTCGGGGATATCAAGTTTTGGGTACAGGTTTAGTGTAAAAGGGCTGTTTTGCCCCTCAAGGCTAGTAAATCGGGTTTCGGGGTCTCGAATGGAAACGGGATCAACATGAACGTTGTAGGGATCGATAAGATAAATGAAACGGGATAAGAATGCAATTCAAAAAAAATTCGTAAAATCCCCTAAGTAAATGCAAAGTGTAAGGGGAACCCCCATAGGGCCCCACTAGTTACCAAAACACTCAAAATTGCCCAAAACTGAACAAAAGCTATTCCAAACCCAACTTAGCCAAAATCACTAATCAAGCTTAGAGCTAACACACGACTTAACTAGCACTAATCGGGTTCACTCGGGTCGGGGTCTTACATCCTGTACCCCTTAGGGCATTTGGTCCTCCAAATGACATATAAGACTCACCTCTGGTAGAAGATGTGGGTACTTCTTCTGCACTTGGTCTCGTAATTCCCACGTTGCATCTTCTGGTCAATGATTCTCCCATAGTACCTTTACCCGCTAAATAGTCCGTGTCCTCAACTCTTGTTCCTTCGTATCAATGATCTGAACGGGCTTCTCAACATAGGTAGCATCCTCTCGAATCTCCAATGGCTCATGCCGGAGCACATGGGACGGACCGTGGACATACTTCTTCAACATAGACACATGGCAGACGTTGTGTACGCCGGATAGCTCGGGTGGTAAGGCTAATCTATAAGCCACGTCACCGATCTTACTCACAATGTCGTAGGGTCCAGTGTATCTCCGTGATAACTTGCCCTTCTGTCCAAATCTCAATGTTCCCCTTGTAGGTGACACTTTCAAGAAGACCTTGTCTCCTTCCTTGAACTGTAAATCTCTGCGGTGGGAGTTTGCATAGCTCTTCTGTCTACTCCGGGACACTTTTAGACGTTCTCGAATCAACTTGATTTTGTCGCTGGTCTCATTTACAATAGTCGTTCTATGGAAACTGCGAACGCCGACTTCTTCCCAACATACAGGTGTCCTACACCTTCTGCCATACAAAGCCTCAAAAGGCGCCATCCCAATGCTCGAGTGGTAACTGTTGTTGTAAGCAAACTCACACAACGGTAGAGTCTCATCCCATTGAGTCTTGAAGTCTAACACACAAGCACAGAGCATATCCTCAAGAGTCTGAATCGTTCTCTCTGACTGGCCATCTTTCTGAGGGTGATAAGCCGTGCTGAACTGTAATCTAGTACCCATAGACTCATGTAGTGTCTTCCAGAACCTCGAGACGAATCTGCTGTCTCTGTCGGATGTGATGGAAACTGGCTGCCCATGACGACTGACAATCTCGTTGACAAACAACTCTGGCAAAGGTAGCATGTGCATCTTCTTCCCTGTCTTCATAGCAATGAAATGTGCTGACTTGGTGAGACGGTCCACAATGACCTATATCGCAGCGTCGCCTCTGCTAGTCCTCAGTAGTCCCGAAATAAAGTTGTCGCGACCCCGGAACGGATCCAGGGCCCGCGACGTGCATTGAATTTTAAGATAGTTTATGTTTATTGTTTTCCCACAGGTTCCCGCGGTGAGGATTCCCAAAGACATCAAGATGAGCACCAACAAAATATTTAAGTGCCATAACAAATAATCACAAGGCATAGTTACAAAGAAAGAAGCTAACATGGCATTCCCATTAGAATTCAAGTTATGAGACTAACACCAAAGTAAGTTAAGTTTTAGGTACAATCCATAAGAGGCCAACAGAGGCCAATACAATTCTCCGAAATAATCAAAAGAAACCCCAACAAAAAGATGACGAGACTCAGGGACCCGCCCGACGTCTAAATGACATCGTCGGGTTGCCATTCTCTCACAGGGGTTGGCTCACAAGCCTCCTCCTGACGCTCCTCCTCAAAGGTAACGTCTCCTGCACCTGGGCACCAACAAACAAGGGTCAAACACGACGGTTTGGCAGGTAATCAATTTAGGTGCAAGCATGAAACAATAACGTTTAAGAAAACATATAAGCAAATCCTTGATTTGAAATACTATACTGACTGAGATACATTTGCAGAAATGTTTAACTGAGCTGAGATACTAAAACAAACTAGCATGAGTACATAATATATCATGAATAGTTATCATCCACAAAGAGCCCATCCTTTCTCTATCATTTATATAATGAAAAGAGCAAGCACGCACGACAAGCACGATATACATAATATAAGCACGACACGATTTCCCACAAAGACGGGAATTCCGGCCTCTGAACCGGACACGCACGATGTGTAATAAATACACGACCAGTCTGCAGACAGTCCACATGTTTAAGGACCCCCAGATAGTGGATCAAACTGAAAGGGCAGTCCAAGCTCAGTGGTGTTACTTAATTCATGAATGCACGAAACACGCGAAACACTATCAAAACAGTCGAGATAAAAAGGGGAAAATCACTTATCGAACACGATGAACACGACTAGCAAGGGCATAATTAATATGCATAACACGCTTAAGAAGTGATCCCCTTTTTCTGGAAACACATCTTCAAAACGAGCTTGTACTTAACTTCAAAACGAGTACACGATGATATTCATTATATCAAAACCAAAGTACGAATACAAAGCCTATCAAGCTCATGCAAGGACCTTTGGTTGATTGTTGTGCAGCCGAAGCCCAGATGTTGGAATTTTAAAACAGAGTTGGTGCCCCCAGACGTTTGAGGACATCTCGGGTTTCGAGTGCATAATATCAGGCTAAAGACCACTTAACATGTTCTAGTTTTCATTCATTTAAAAACTCTTCAAAACAGGAAATTTGTCAATTTCGGTCACCTCGCGGTCAGGTGTCGGCTAGCCGAACTAAGGTCTAGCGGCTAGCCGCCATCTGACCGACAGGCTGACCGCTGGAAGTCCAGGTCCAACGCAGCCCTCTGGGAAAGAAACCGAACTGACTGCGGTTAGCTTATGGTTAACCGAATTGAGACTTGGCGGTTAGCCGTAAGTTGACCGTAGGGCTGACCGCGGGAACCCAGTTTGAAATGTGGCTCTCGGGAAAAGGAACCGACAATGCGCGGTTGGCCAGCGGTTAGCCGACATGGGGTATGGCGGCTAGCCGCTTGCTAACCGACAAGCTGACCGTAATCCACTGTCGAAATGTCAGCTTCCGGAAAGGGAACCGCTGAGCTCGGTCAGCTCGCGGTTAGCCGAAATGGGGATTTCGGTTAGCCGCCAGCCGACCGATGGCCGACCGAACTGCACGGGAAATGCAGTCCAGTTCAGATTTTTTGCATTTTCTTCTTCCCTTCTTCTTGTTTCTCATTCCACTTGCACTCCCTGAGCCTACATGCTCTCCAAGGGACAAAACACATATTTTTCCCAATCTTAAACATTCAATCCGAAGAAAACATGATCATGAAGCTTGTAAACATATTCATATGCAACTTTCTAAAACAACAAGGAAGCTTACAGAACACATGCACAATGGTCCTATAGAGATTTCTTGCCTTGCACAAGTGCTAAACACTCCTCTTCAAGCACTTCACTCAAGCCAATCCAAAGAACTACAAAACCCCAAGAAAACCACACAAAACTCACTAAATCTTGCAAACAAGAAACCCATTTTACCAAAAGGGTTTGTAACATGGAAAACAAGATCTTTAAGGAACTAAAAAGACTTTATGAAAAGCATGGGTTGAAGCTCTTACCTACAGAAGGTCAAACAAGAGAGGAGGAAGAAAATGTAGAGCTTGATCCACAAGAAGCTCCATGAAACTTGTATTGATAGAGAGCTTGCAAGGAGATGAAGAAGATGATGTTCTTAGAATTTTCTTTGGAGTCCTCTAGCTAGATCATGCAAGGTGAGGAAGATGGAAGGGGAAAAGGGATTTTCCAGCCCTAGGTCAAGAGATTGCAGAGATTTGGTAAAATGAATGAAAAGAGGGGAAAGAGGGAGATTAAGCTAAAGACTTTAGCAAATGGGACCCAATGACTTGAACCTTGAAATGACAAAAACATGATCTTGTGGGCCTCGGATGACTTCGACGAAAAAGGATAAAACGATCCTCGAAATATCTAATTTCCAAAAAGTATATTTTTGACATGGTTTTGAGATCTCGAAAATTGTGTCCAGATTTGTGCATAAAAGACAATTTTACCCTCTTTGGGCCAAAACTTGGGTTTTTGGGCTTCAAACATGAATGGCCTTAAAGCGAAAGTTGTAACTCCTAGAAAAATCATTCGAATGAAATCAAAATGACAATCACACGGAAATCGATACGATCTTCCCAAGCTTACACGGGCACTCAGGCCTTCCTGAGTGTGTCAGACTAATACTAAACGTTCTCAAAATTCCCAAAGCTTTGTCCATGACTAAAGCTAATTACTTCTAACCCAACGACAACTAAACTCACTTAGGACTAAACACAAACTAATAGCACAGTAATCGACTTGGTCTGGGTCGGGGTCTAACATCCTCCACCCCTTAGGATATTTGGTCCACCAAATAAATCAAACAATTACCTCTGGTGTAAGCTGTGGATACTTCCTCTGCACTTGCTCTCTCAATTCCCAGGTGGCTTCCTCTGGCTCGTGATTTTCCCAAAGTACCTTGACCCAATGAATGGTCCGGTTTCTCAATTCCTGCTCCTTGGTGTCAACGATCTTGATCGGTCTTTCCACATACGAGGCATCTTCCCGAATCTCTAAAGGCTCATGTTGTAGAATGTGTGCAGGACTAGAGACATATTTCTTGAGCATAGAAACATGAAATACATTGTGCACCCCGGAGAGTTCCGGCGGTAACACAAGTCTATACGCAACATCTCCAATCTTGCTCAAAATCTCATACGGACCAATAAATCTTCGAGATAATTTGCCCTTCTGTCCGAATCTCAAAGTCCCTCTAACTGGTGAGATCTTCAAAAACACCTTGTCACCCACTTGAAATTGCAATTCTCTTCGGCTAGTATCTGCATAACTCTTCTGCCTACTCCGGGCGATCTTCAAACATTCTTGAATCAACTTGACCTTGTCACTTGTCTCTCCAACTATCGTCGGTCCATGAAAACTACGTTCACCGACTTCTTCCCAGCAAACCGGAGTTCTGCATCTCCTACCGTAAAGTGCCTCAAAAGGTGCCATACCGATGCTAGAGTGGTAACTATTGTTATAAGCAAATTCACAAAGTGGTAAGCGCTCATCCCACTGAACCTTGAAATCCAATACACAAGCACGCAACATGTCTTCGAGAGTCTGTATCGTCCTTTCTGACTGACCATCGGTCTGAGGATGATAAGCTGTGCTGAACTGAAGTTTGGTACCCATAGACTCATGAAGCGTCTTCTAAAACTTTGAAACAAACCTACTGTCTCTGTCTGAAGTAATGGAGACGGGCTGACCATATTTACTAACAATCTCATCAACAAATAACTTCGCAAGCGTTGCCATATGCATCATATTCCCTGTCTTCATCGGAATGAAATGAGCAGACTTTGTCAGACGGTCTACGATGATCCAAATTGCATTATTTCCCTTCTTGGTATTAGGCAAACCGGAAATGAAATCCATGGTAATGTGCTCCCATTTCCACTCCGGAATTTCCAAAGGCTGTAACAAACTTGGAGGCTTCTGATGCTCTGCCTTAATCAACTGACAAGTTAGACAACGAGACACAAAAGCTGTTATCTCTCTCTTCATGTTGTTCCACCAAAATCTATTCTTCAAATTGTGGTACATCTCCGTGCTACCCGGATGCATAGAAAATCTTGTGTTGTGAGCTTCATTCATTATTTCATTCTTCAAATCATCCACATTTGGCACACACAACCGGTCACGAAAATACAATATCCCATTTACCATCTTGAAATCGGGACGTTCTGCAATAACCTCTACTATCTTAGCCAAGTCTGGGTCTTGTAACTGATTTTCCTTGATCTTCTGGATGAAGGTAGGTTCTGATACTGTCATGTTCGCTAACATCGCACCCAACCTCAGGGTTTGCACCTCTACACCAAACTCTTCAAACTGCTGTAAGACACCCATTCCTCTCAAATTGGCCATAACCACTGATTTTCTGCTCAAAGCATCTGCTACCACATTCACTTGAAAACTCGTTTCACACTGATCAGTTCACACAAATGGGACATTCTTCCTAGTCAATTTTGTCAACGGGGCTGCAATGGACGAAAAACCTTGGACAAATCTTCTGTAGTAGCCTGCTAACCCCAAAAAGCTTCTAATTTCTATCACACTGCTTGGCCTCACCCAACTAACAACTGCCTCTATCTTAGCTGGATCAACTGCTAAACCTTCTCTAGAGATGATGTGTAAGACCCCGACCCGAGTGAACCCGATTAGTGCTAATTAAGTTGCGTGTTAGTGCTAAGCTTGATTAGTGTTTTTGGTTAAGTTGGGTTTAGAATAACCTTGATTCTAGTTTTGGGCTACTTGAGTGTTTTGATGGCTAGTGGAGCCCTTTGGGGGTTCCCTTTTCGGCTTTGTGTTTTCTTGAGAAATTTTCCCGATTTGTTGTGAATTGTGTTTTTGGCCCATTGCATTCATCTTGAGGAATCCTACAACTTTCATGTTGATCCCGTCCTCGTTTGAGATCCCGAAACCCGATTTCATAGCCTTGAGGGTAAAACAGTCATTGCACACCAAATCTGTACCCAAAACTTAATATTCTCGAAACCCGTGAAACATACACTTTTTTGAAACTAGATATTTCGACGAACATTTCTTCCTTCTTCGTCGAATTCATCCGAGGACCCGAGAGAGATGATTTCAGCCAATGTAGCTCCTTTAGTTGTGGGACCCAACCCAACCCAACTCACTTGTTAACAAGGGAAGCCATTTCCCATTCATTTCATTCTTCATATTCCAGCACAAGAGGAGAGCCTAGGGTTTCCTTACTTTTCTCTTCTTCTTCTTGCTTCTCCATCTCCAATCCACACCAAACTTGCATCAACCAAGAAATGGAGATCATCTTCTTCTTCCTCTTCACCATGGCTCCCTATTGATACCATTTGTGGAGAAAACCCTCCATTCCAAGACCTCCATTGAGCTTACTCTTGCCATTAGAGGACCTTAAAGGTAAGTAATCATCCCCATCTCCTAGATTAGTGTTCCTCTAGCCCTTGAGAAGCTACATTTGCATTATTGTTGGTTCTTTCATTTTCATTCTTTGTGTAACCCATTTTAGGGTTGTTTTTGGGGGTTTTTTTTATTGTATCTTGGCTTTGAGCAATAGAAGTGAATAGAGGCTTGATTTCAGCTAGCTTGAACTTGAGGCAAGTGAATGTTTGGATGTTTTTAAGTTTGAAATGGTTTGGTGAAGTATTTATGGATTTTCCATGCTTTCATTAATGTGTTTTTAGTTGAAATAAATGCTCATAATGCATCTTGATAGCCTCATTTAATGTCTTGGAAAACATGTGTTTAAGTCATCTTGTTTATAGTTCTAAGTGGTTGTTGATGTGTTGGAAGGAAAGGAAAAAAGGAAGAAAAATCAGTGTCCCGGACCTGCTACACGCCCAGGGCCAATCGATCAGACGTGCAGGCCGATCGATCGGTCTGTTTTTAACTGAGAGGCTTTTTGAGCCGATCGATCGGCCGATCGATCGGACTCTGTGCATAACTGGGACAGAAATTTCGGCCGATCGATCAGTTTGAGTCCAGTGGGTTTTGATATTTATTTTTTTGTGAACCTTGGCTACCCTCCTTGGACCCACTTGACCATATGTGAGAGTGTCTTGAGCCGATGCTCTTCACGGTTGGTTCGGATGCATCGAAGTCCAATCTATTTCAATCTTGAACGGGATGGAACGACACGATACCTTCTTCATACCTAAATGCAAAGTCTATTTCCTTGGGTATCGCGAATTCAATTCCTTTCGGTAACTGAGTAGGTTGCTCGATGGTTCCGGGTTGACATCATACTTAGGATGGACCGTTTATAGTCTTGATTTTTCTATCATAGCATCTAGTACTATCCATAAGCTCATATTAAGTTTTTAAAATCGTAAAAGTGCATAAGGAGCCCGGAATGTCTTCAAACTCAAGGAGTACCAAATCATTTCAATAATCGACATACGGGACCCCTATTCACTTAAATAGATCTTGAAATCAATATTTTCCCGGAATTGTTATAGTTCATTTTATTTCTTCTTTCCCAAGATTTACTTTACATGATCTGTTTTCCCGAAAGCTTGATGGTTACACTAGTAACATTGACTTGTCCCGAAGAGTATTGCCCGATATGAAATGAAAGTTATACATTTGAATATTCTTGCCCGTTCATTGATTTACTTGTACTTGATTTACTTGCATATGTATTGATGTGTTATTTAACCTATGTGTCGGCATCACTAAGCTTGGATACCTTGTCGGTTTGATCCACCGACTTGGAAATCCCTCTCCTGTCCCGCCAACTGCAGTTTGGATCCCGATACCCGGTCATTACCGTGGTCCCGTCCCGATACCCGGTTCGCTACCGTGGTCCCGTCCCATATATTTATATTGTATATATGATTTGCGTTGAATCTCCTCACCTTGTGTGACTGAGATCAACGTCCCGTGATACTGTTGTCACTCTAGTGACAGAGGAGTTAGCTTTATGTGATTGCCACCTTGTGAGTTCCCGATCCCTTGGTTACCTCATATGTTTTATCTTGTTTACATGTTTTCTAGCAAATGATTTATCTATTTTATGAGAGTTCTTGCTTAAACAGATTTCCTTGCTTTTCGAGATATTTCATCTATTATATGTTGTTGTATCTTTTCACTCTCTTGCCAGACCGTTGTGTCTGATCCTTTGCTTTGGTACTCAGGTCCCGTTGTCGGTTTCCTTGAGGAGGAGCCGGTAGGTGAGCCGCAACCTCTAGTTGAGTGGCGTGCTGACGATGTCATATAGACATTGGGTTGCTACAAGAGGCGTAACACTTTGGGGAGAACTTATTAACCATTCTTTTGGGTTATTATTTTGTAATATTGGCCTTTGTTGGCCTCTAATTTTGGGAATGTAACTAAATGATATTTTGTCTAACTTTAACAACTTTTGGGAAACATGCTATAGATCATTGCTCCTTCTGATGCAGCTTTGATATTTGATGTTAATGCTTGCATGACTAGAGATAGTCTACTATTTGATTTGCTACACGCTTCCGCACTCAAAAGAAATATTCATGCAAGGTTGTGATATCCTCACCGTGGACACCTGTGGGAAATTAAATAAGTTGTATATTGTGGATGTAGATAATCCTCTTTAATCATCATTACACACTAATGTCCCGATCCCGGGTCGCGACATGATGTGGCCTAGAAAAGCGACTTGCTCTAACCAGAATTCGCACTTACTGAGTTTTGCATATAACTGGTTGTCCCTCAAGAGTTGCAACGCTGTCCTCAAATGTTCTTCATGCTCCTTCTTACTCTTGGAATACACAAGGACATCATCAATGAATACTACCGTGGAGTGATCCAAATAGGGTGCAAAGACCTTGTTCATCAGAGCCATAAAGACTGCGGGTGCATTTGTCAAACCAAAGGGCATCACTAAGAACTCATAGTGCCCATATCTTGTTCTAAAGGCTGTCTTCTGAACATCTGAGTCTCTAACTCTCAACTGATGGTACCCTGACCTCAAATCTATCTTGGAAAAGTAGGCTGCTCCTTGCAATTGGTCAAACAATTCATCTATCCTTGGCAATGGATACTTGTTCTTCACAGTCACATGGTTCAACTTCCGGTAGTCTATGCACATTCTTAAACTTCCATCCTTCTTTTTCACAAACAACACCGGTGCTCCCCACGGTGAAACACTTGGCCTAATAAAACCTTTGCTCAACAAATCCTGCAATTGGAGCTTTAGCTCACCCATTTCTGCTGGAGCCATCCTATATGGTGCAATCGAGATCGGAGCTGTCCCTGGAAGGAGTTCAATTGTGAACTCAACTTCTCTAATTGGTGGTAAACCCGGGATTTCTTCTAGAAAAACATCCAGAAATTCACACACAATGGGGATATCCTCCTGAAGCTCTTAAATGAATGCATGATGCATTTTAAAATCAAAGCTTATAAAATGATGATTGAAGATAAAACTAATCACATAAAAGATTCAAACAACTTTGAAGAAATGAAACAAACAAGTTGTATGAATGTTAAAGTCTAAGAACACATGTGATTAGGAAAAGAGAGTTTGCAAACCAAACTAATTTACCAAAGAAGATATTGAGTTTGCAACACAACTCTAGAAATCATGCATAAGTGAAAATACAAAGATTTAAGCATGCATGGATTTCATTTTAATGGAAATCAAAATACAAGTAAAGTGTACCTTTTTAAATCTCAAGTATTTGATTTCCAAATGGCCCTCTAGCCTTTCCAACTTCTTCCCCTTTCTTTGGCTCCAATATGGTCTCAAAAGTTCATGTATCAAGCCTTGAAAAAGGTTGGAAATGAATGGACTTTATAGCCAAAAAGTGACCAACGGCTAGTCCTCGGTCGACCTGCAAACAGGCCTCGGTCGACCGGGAAAGTACAACGGTCATATATCTGACCGTTGGAAGGCTCTGCTCAAAACTGCATTTAAAAGCTGCAGTGTTCCCGGTTGTGAGAACCCGACCCCTAATCTCTTGGATTAGTGTTGTTTTGTGGTGGATTAGTTTCTTTTAGTGGGTTTAGTATTTGTTGGGTTGAGTTTGTGAGCTAGAATGGTTTCTCTCTAGTTTTGGGGAATTTTGAGTGCCTTTGTGATTAGTGGGACCCTTTGGGGGTTCTTTTAGTGACTTTGCGCGAGATTGGGAGATTATTCGAATTCCTGATAATTCTTGTTTTAGCCTCATTTGACTCATTTTGTTAACCTCTACAACTTTTGTGTTGACTCCGTACCCATTCGAAGCTCCAAAAATCAGTTTTTCCAGCCCGGAGGGCAAAACAGTCTTTTCACACCAAATATGGACCCAAATTTCGAGATCTCGAAACCATGCCAAAGTTATACTTTTTGGAAACTAGATTTTTTGAGAAACATCTTTCTCTCCTTCGTCGATCGCATCCGAGGCCCACAAATAGATGTTTTACCCTTTGCAAGCTTTGAGTGTAGTGGGACCCACACCCACCCATTATATAAGTGACTCCACTCTCTTTCTCCCTCATTTCTCCATTCCATCGACTGAAACCTCCATAGCTACAGTGCCAGCAGCCCCTCTTCTCCGTTTCTTCCATTTCTCTTGCTCTAATGGAGCCTCCAAGCCACCAATCCGATGAGGGAACTCCGGCAACTTCTTCTCCTTCATCTCCTCTCTTGTTTGACACCATTCTTGTGCAAAACCAAGGTGGGCAGCCCCTATTGCAAGCTCCTTCTTGTTCATTCATGACTCTAGAGGTAAAGACTCTTTCCCATTTTCCTTGGATGTGCAATGGCTTTCCCTTAGGTTCTATTTCCTAGCTTGGTTTGAGCCATTTCCTTGTCTTTCATTGTTTAACCCATTTTAGGGTTTGTTTTGGGGGTTTTTGTAGAGATTGTTGATCTTGAGCTTGAGAGGTGATTAGAAGCTTGATTTGCTAGCTTGGAACCCAAGGCAAGTGGATGAATGGATGGTTTTAATGTTATCAAAGTTTTATGAGAATTCCTAAATTTATTACTTATTCTTGGTAATTTGACATATGTTTCCCATATGCTTCTTGCTATAGTTCTATTGATTTCGAAAATGCATATTATGGGTCTCGCTCTATTGATTAAATCTCTTGGAAATTCTGCATTTCAATTGATCAAGTTTGTTCATATGGTTTTATAAGGAATGAGGTCGGTCTGGCTAGTCATGGTTATGTTTATGAGTTACATTGATTGAAATTGATACTCATTTAAAGAGTTTTGCTAAAACATCTTTGGTTAAGGAAATGTGATCAATAGACTTTGTTTATCCATAGATTTGGGCTCAAATGAACCCCGGTATATGATTGGGACTCTCCTCCTTATTTGGTTTTAAATGAGAAGAAAGGAGATGTTTAGTTATTTGTTTTCATTGGAGTTTTCATGAGGAATGGGGTGGGCTAAGTCATTCAATGTTTTATAAACATATTGGTAGAGTACTTATCATCCTTGTGATAGCCTTTATGAATGTTGTGAAATGGTTTCCTTCCCTTTTTCTTTGCATGGGACTTGACATGGAAGTAGTGATGGATAGAACTCAAATGGGGATTTGGAGAGGTATAAAGAGATGCATTGGAGGAGCTATTAGCTCAATGTTATTGTAAGGACTTGTGGATGTGAGGAAGATGGTTTTGAGGAGGAAAATGACTCAAAACTGAACACAGTGAGCATTTTCGTAACTGGCGGTCAGCTCACGGTCAGCCAGCGGCTAACCGCCGAGTGCATCGGCGGCTAACCGCCAGCTAACCGCGCACCGCGGCGACTTTTCCAGAGAGCATCGTTTCCCCCCTCAAAATACGGTCAGCCTCACGGTTAGCCAGCGGCTAACCGCCGAACACATCGGCGGCTAACCGCCAGCCAACCGCCGAACACATCGGCGGCTAACCGCCAGCCAACCGCCCACTCACGGTTACCTTTCCAGAAAACATCAGATATCCCACTTGAAAACTCGGTCAGCTTCACGGTTGCCCAGCGGCTAACCGCCGAATGCATCGGCGGCTAACCGCCAGGTAACCGCATTTGACGGTCAGCTTTCCAGTAAGCTGCATTCTGCAGCCCAGCCGCGGTCAGCTGTGCGGTCAGCCAGTGGCTAGCTGCCTGTCCCAGCGGCGGCTAACCGCCGGCTAACCGTCAGGTGACCGAAATTCCCCAGATTTCGAAAAGCTCCCCGCTCGAACGAACTCTCCGGTTCGTTCGAGCGTTGAGCTTTGTCAATCGAAGGGGATTCACTAGACATTGCTTGATGCCATCCGAGAAAGAAACCATATCACAAAGATGTCATTCGAAACTTTGGAAAATCGTAAAAGTGCATAAGGAGCCCGGAATGTCTTCAAACTCACGGAGTACCAAGTAAGGACTATAATAGACAAACGGGACCCTATTCACTTAAATAGATCTTGAAATTAATATTTTACCCGAAATTTGTTATAGTTCGTTATTTTACCTCGTTTCCAAGATTTGCATTACATGACTCGTTTTCCCGAAAGCATTGAAGTTACTCTAGTAACAGTTATTTGTCCCGAAAGGTATTGCCCGATATGAAGTGACAGTGTGCCCTTGAGCACCCCCGTTTTACCCGTTCATTTACTGTACTTGATTTACTTGCATATGTCTCGATTGGTTTTGACCTATGAGTCGGCATCACTAAGCTTGGATACCTTGTCGGTTTGATCCACCGACTTGGAGATCCCCCGCCCGTCCCGCCAGCTGCAGTTTGGATCCCGATACCCGGTTATTACCGTGGTCCCGTCCCGATACCCGGTTCGCTACCGTGGTCCCGTTCCCGTATATTTATTATTGTATATATGATTTACGTTGAGTCTCCTCACCTTGTGTGACTGAGACCAACGTCCCGTTCTTGTCACTTCGGTGATAGAGGACTTAGCTTCTTGTGATTGCCATCTTGCCAGTTCCCGATTCCTTGGACACCCAACATGGTTTATATTGCTTACTTGTTTTCAGATAAATGATTCATTGCTTTTATGAAAGTTGTTATTTAGATAAGTGTTAATGCTCTCTATTGTAAATTCAGTCACTATTATATTGTTTTATGTCCTTTGCACACGTATATGTTTTAAATGGATACCGGTTGGGCGAATACCCATGCTTTTACATATGTTTCAAACGATCGATGGTTTTACTAGATTTATGTGATTACACATGTTTCAAATGAATATCCGATTTGTTAAATATCCCTGCTTTGAGATATGTTTTAAATGAACACCCAGTTTTATTAAATATCTGTATTTTCACATATCTTTCAAATGGACTTTGGTTTTGCCAGACTGCTATGGATACCCGATTTGTTGTATACTTGTGTTTTTACTTAAGTTTCAAATGAACGTTTGTTTTGTCAAACCACTATATTTATACATGTTTTAGACGAACACCCGATTGTCAAATATCTATGATTATAGATGATGCAAACGAACACATGTTTTATTAGATGTTCATGTTTTACCCGTGCTTGAAATGAATACAAGTTTTCCCCGAGATTCCCGACTTTGCACCCGTTTAATTATATGCAGCATTTGATCGAATAGCATGATGTATCTTATGTTTTATTCTTCAGTATATTTGTTATCTTTTCATCCACCTGCCAGACCGTCGTGTCTGACCCACTACTTTTGGGTACTCAGGTTCAGATTTCTTCGCCCCGAGTTGAGTGTTTTGTTGGCTGTGGAGCCATGCCTTGCAGGTTGGTTTGTCGGCTATGTCGTGTAGACATTGAGCTCGACATCGGAGCTACGTCACATTTTGGGTAGTAGTTTATAGCTTCTTGTTGTATGGCTTTTGTTAGCCTTTTCCTTGGGATTCTTAATTAATGTACATTGATAATTGTAACTTGAACATATTTGGGAATGTAATATCCTGTTACTGTCAGCTCTGTAATTTATTGTGTTGGTTACTCCAGTCTGATATGACTCCTGATATAATAGCGATATGCTGAAGGTTGAGTGCGACGCGGAATCCGATGGCCACGGACTTCGGGTCGCAACGCCACAAATGCTTCCGCAAAATATTCAGAATGTGTTGTCTTCACACACGCGGATCCTGGGAGAAGAAAAATACAATTATTCCTTAATCCCATCTCCCGCCCCCGAGGTTTCGGTTCGGGGGCGTGACACCGGTCGACCGGCAAGCCTGGCCCGGTTGACCGGCGACACTGCCGGGCCACCCCCCTTTTGACAAAAATTCCAATTTTTGCACATTCAAAGGTATTTCTTTGGGAGGATTTTTGGGCCACTAAACCAAGCTAGAAAACATGTTTTAAATCAAATGAAGATGTTTAAAAAACATGAAACACACAAAGCCTAAATAGATTCGAAACTTTAAATCCAAAGGCTAGCTTGATTTCTAAAAACTCTTTTCAAATGAAAATGCATACAAAGATGATTCTGAAAGTGATGAAAGTATGCAAGACACAAACCTAAATTCTCAATATGATTTCACAAAAGTAATGCACACAGAATTAGGTTTTCAAAAGAGTTTTGATTCTAAATCCAATGCATCCAAGTTTAGAAACAAAACATGCATAAAACAAGATTTCTTCAAGTCTAAAACCAATGCATGTAAAAATCAAGATTTCAAGATATTTTAAATCAATGCAAGTGTGTGTAAATCAAATGATGCTAAAGTGAAAATGTATTTGTCGCGACCCCGGACCGGGAATCCCAATCCGGGATCGGGACATTAGTGTGTAATGATTATTCAAGAGGATTATCTACATCCACAATATACAATTTATTTAATTTCCCACAGGTGTCCGCGGTGAGGATATCACAACCTTGCATGAATATTTCTTTTTAGTGCGGAAGCGTGTAGCAAATCAAATAGTAGACTATCTCTAATCATGCAAGCATTAATATCAAATATTAAATCTGTATCAGAATGAGCAATGATCTATAGCATGTTTCCCAAAAGTTGTTAAAGTTAGACAAAATATCATTTAGTTACATTCCCCAAAAACTAGAGGCCAACAAAGGCCAATATTACAAAATAATAACCCAAAAGAATGGTTAATAAGTTCTCCCCAAAATGTTACGCCTCTTGTAGCAACCCGATGTCTACATGACATCGTCAGCGCGCCACTCAACTAGAGGTTGTAGCTCACCTACCCCGTCCTCCGGCTCCTCCTCAAGGAAACCGGTAACGGGACCTGAGTACCAAAGCAAAGGATCAGATACGACGGTCTGGCAAGAGAGTGAGAAGATACAACAACATAAAATAGATGAAATATCTCGAAAAGCAAGGAAATATATTTGAGCAAGAACTCTCATAAAATAGATAAATCATTTGTTAGAAAAACATGCAAATAAGATAAAACTCATAGGGTATCCAAGGAATCAGGAACAAGCAAGATGGCGACCACACGAAGCTAAGTCCTCTATCACTAAGGTGATAGAGTAATAACTAGGCCCTGGTCTCAGTCACTCGAGGTGAGGAGAAACAAGGGATCTCATATAAATACATATGCATATACAATACTATACATGACCACGGTAGCGAGCCGGGCATCGGGGACCACAGTATCAATCTGCGGTATCGGTACAAGACCACGGTAATGACCGGATAGCGGGATCCAAACTGCAGCTGGCGGGACAAGAGGGGGATCTCCAAGTCGGTGGATCAAACCAACGAGGTTATCCAAGCTTAGTGGTGCCGACTCATAGGTCAAATACAATCGAGACAATGCAAGTAAATCAAGTACAAATATATATAATCAAACGGGCAAGACGGGGGTGCTCAAGGCACACTGACATATCATGTGGTGCAATGCACTTCGGGTCAAGTAACCATTTCAAGTGTACAACAATGCTTCGGGAAAACAAGTCATGTAACGTAAATCTTGGAAATGAAGAATATAATGAACTATACCAATTCGGGAAAGATAATGGTTTTAAGATCTAATTGAGTGAATAGGGGTCCCGTATGTCGATTGTGGAAATGACTTGGTACTCCTTGAGTTTGAAGACATTCCGGGCTCCTTATCCACTTTTACGATTTTCAAAACTTAAATTGAGCTTATGGTTATAACTAGATGTTATGATAGAAAAATCAAGACTATAAACGGTCCATCCTAAGTATGATGCCAACCCGGAACCATCGAGCAATCTACTCAGTCACCAAAAGGAATAGAATTCGCGATACCCAAGGAAATAAACTTTGCATTTAGGTATGAAGAAGGTATCGTGTTGTTCAATCCCGTTCAAGATTGAAATAGATTGAACTTCGATGCATTCCGAACCAACCGTGAAGAGCATCGGCTCAAGACGCTCTCACATATGGTCAAGTGAGTCCAAGGAGGGTAGCCAAAGTCCACAAAAAAAAATCTCAAAACCCAGAAATTTTTGTACCAGAAATGCACAGGGTCCAATCGATCGGCCGATCGATCGGACTCTGTGTATAACTGGTACAGAAATTTCGGTGAAATTTGATATTGTTTTTTTTTTGAAACCTTTGGGCTTTCTATGAGTCCTAGGGGTATATACCTTAGTGTTGAGACTAGTTATACCCTAATCTAAGGTCTCTAAGATTAGGGACCTAAAAGAAAAGAATGATGTTGATTTAGACACTAATTCTTGGTTTTAGGTGGGACCCTGGCTACCCTCTTTGGACTTTTGGACCATGTGTGAGAATGTCTTGAGCCGACACGCCTCACGGTTGGTTCGGTGGCATCGGAGTTCAATCCATTTCAATCATGAACGGGATGGAACGACGCGATATCTTATTTATATCTAAACACAAGTCTTTCCCTTGGTTATCGCGAATTCTATTCCTTTCGGTGACTGAATAGGTTGCTCGATGTTTCTGGATTAATGTCATGCCTAGGATGGACCGTCTATAACTTTGATTCTTTTCTATTGTAACATCTAGTACTACCCATAAGCTCATTTTAAGTTTGGAAAATCGAAAAGTGCATAAGGAGCCCGGAATGTCTTCAAACTCAAGGAGTACCAAGTAATTATTATAATCGACATACGGGACCCCTATTCACTTAAATAGATCTTGAAACCGATATTTTTACCCGAAATTGTTATAGTTCATTGTTTCACCTCATTTCCCGAGATTTGCATCACATGACTTGTTTCCCGAAAGCATTGAAGTTACACTAGTAACAGTTATTTGTCCCGAAATGTATTGCCCGATATGAAGTGACAGTGTGCCCTTGAGCACCCCCGTTTTACCTGTTTATTTATTGTACTTGATTTACTTGCATATGTCCCGATTTGTTGTTTGACCTATGAGTCGGCATCACTAAGCTTGGATACCTTGTCGGTTTGATCCACCGACTTGGAAATCCCTCTCCCGTCCCGCCAGCTGCAGTTTGGATCCCGATACCCGGTTATTACCGTGGTCCCGTCCCGATACCCGGTTCGCTACCGTGGTCCCGTTCCCGTATATTTATATTGTATATATGATTTACGTTGAGTCTCCTCACCTTGTGTGACTGAAACCAACGTCCCGTTATACTCTTCTCACTTCGGTGATAGAGGACTTAGCTTCTTGTGATTGCCATCTTGCCAGTTCCCGATTCCTTGGATACCTGACATGTTTTATATTGCTTACTTGCTTTCCGATAATGATTCGTTTCCTTTATGAAAGTTGTTATTTAAACAAGTGTTAATATTCTCCAATGTAAATTCAGTTATTATTATATTGCCTTCTGTTCTTTGTACCCGCACATGTTTTAAATGAATGCCGGTTGGGCGAATACCCATGCTTTTACATAAGTTTCACACGATCGATGGTTTTACTAGATTTATGTGATTACACATGTTTTAAATGAATACCCGAATTGTTAAATATCCGTGCTTTGTTTTAAATGACATTTGGGTTGTAAGATTCCTATGTTTATACCTGTTTTAAATGAATACCCGAATTGTTAAATATCCGTGCTTTGTTTTAATTGACATTTGGGTTGTGAGATTCCTATGTTTATACCTGTTTTAAATGATTACCCGATTGTTAAATATCTATGCTTTGAAATATGTTTCAAATGACACTTGTTTGCCAGATCCCTACGTTTATACCTGTTTTAAACGATATCCGTTTTGTTAAATATCCATGCGTTGAAATATGTTTAAATGAACACTAGTTTTGTCAGATTTCTTTGGTTACACCTGTTTAAATGAACACCCGATTTGTTAAATATCCGTATTTCTACATAGGTTTCAAATGGACATTGGTTTTGCTAGACTGCTATGAATACCTGGTTTGTTGTATACTTATGTTTTTACCTAAGTCTCAAATGAACGTTTGTTTTGCCCGGCCACTATATTTATAAATGTTTTAGACGAACACCCGATTGACAAATATCTATGCTTTTTTACGGATGATGCAAATGAACACATGTTTTATTAGATAGTCATGTTTTACCCATGCTTGGAATGAATACAGGCTTTCCCCGAGATTCCCGACTTTTGCACCCGTTTAATTATATGCAGCATTTGATCGAGTATCATGATTTATCTTATGTTTTATTCTTCAGTATATTTTTTATCTTTTCATCCACCTGCCAGACCGTCGTGTCTGACCCACTACTTTTGGTACTCAGGTTCAGATTTCTTCGTCCCGAGTTGAGTGCTTGAGTTGGCTGTGGAGCCATGTTTTGCAGGTTGTTTTGTCGGCTATGTCATGTCGACATTGAGCTTGACATCGAAGCTACGTCACATTTGGGTAGTAGTTTATAGCCTTTTGTTGTATGGCTTTTATTAGCCTTTTTCTTGGGATTCTTAATTAATATACATTGATAATTGTAACTGAACATATTTGGGAATGTAATATCCTGTTACTGTCAGCTCTGTAATTTATTATGATGGTTACTCCAGTCTGATATGATTCTTGATATATTAGCTATGTGCTAAAGGTTGAGTGCGACGCGGAATCCGATGGCCACGGACTTCGGGTCGCAACGCCACAAATGCTTCCGCAAAATATTCAGAATGTGTTGTCTTCACACACGCGGATCCTGGGAGAAGTAAAATATATTTATGTTTAATCCCATTTCCCGCCCCCGAGGTTTCGGTTCGGGGGCGTGACACTCAGGTTCAGATTTCTTCGCCCCGAGTTGAGTGTTTTGTTGGCCGTGGAGCCATGTTTTGCAGGTTGTTTTGTCGGCTATGTCATGTAGACAATGAGCTTGACATCGGAGCTACGTCATATTTTGGGTAGTAGTTAATAACTTATTGTTGTATGGCTTTTATTAGCCTTTTTCTTGGGATTCTTAATTAATGTACATTGATAATTGTAACTTGAACATATTTGAGAATGTAATATCCTATTACTGTCAGCTCTGTAATTTATTGTGATGGTTACTCCAGTCTGATATGATTCTTGATATAATAGCTATGTGCTAAAGGTTGAGTGCGACGCGGAATCCGATGGCCACGGACTTCGGGTCGCAACGCCACAAATGCTTCCGCAAATTATTCAGAATGTGTTGGGATGTGTTGTCTTCACACACGCGGATCCTGGGAGAAGTAAAATACATTTATGCTTAATCCCATTCCCGCCCCCGAGGTTCTGGTTCGGGGGCGTGACATGCTTCATCTTCCTCACATCTCATGCAAAGTCTGGAGCAAGCTTGCTGATCTAACATGATTAGAGATGAGGTATGGCTCTGATACCAATTGTTGGAAACTAGGTGGGCCTTCCAGATAGGTTTCAAAAACTTTTGACCCACTTAATGCAGGGATCAATTATCTAGAAGGCAACAAACCCAATCCAGAATGCACTCCCTCAAACTCATAAACCATGTACAGCAACATATGTTAGAGTTTTTGTTTTGTTGCAATTTGATAGGATGCATTCATTTTCATAAGCTTGACCTCTCATTCTTTCATGGTCTTATTCTTAGGATCTTCATGCATATTTCTCTTTCATAATCTTTGTTTTCATCATTTGATATGCATGGTTTTCAATTCAGTTTATCTCTTAAGATCATGGAGTTTTTTATTTCAAAAATCATTCAAGCTTTCCATAGTTTCTTTCTTTAAAATCAGTTTTTTGATTTGGAGTTTTCATGGCTTTAGAAATTTAGTTTTCATCATCTTTCAGTCATGAATTCATGCTTGAGATATGTGCCTCAAAGTCCCCTGGAAAGTGCCTTTCTAAGTTGCAAATTTCTAAGATTTTCAGAATTCTGGGCACTCTTCAGGTCGACCTGCCTGTGTGGCCGGTCGACTAGGCCCCGACCGAGCACACTGCAGGTCGACAAGGTTCTGCAGCTCCAACAGTCAGTTTTCTAGCCGTTGTGTGTAGCCGGTCGACCCGGCCGTGCACCAGGTCGACCGGGGACTAGCCGTTGGGAACTTTTTCTCTATAAAAAGTGGCTTTTTTGTTTGGAAAAAGTTGCTGAAACTCAAGAGACTTTTGAGGCCAAGGACTAGCAACTTTTCAAGAGCATCTTTGAAGGGATTATGAAGCCATTCCCTTGATTCAACCTTTGATCTTCAAATGGGTGTGCTTTCTTTAATCCTAAGTCTTTTCAAATCATGTTTTGTTTCACTCTTTTGATTTCTTTCAATGCATGATTAACAAGATGCTTTTCTATTAAAATGTTGTCCTTCATAACATGCTTAGTACTTTAGAAATCTCATAAGCTTTATGAATACAACATATTGTCGTTGTTACACATGAAACTGGTTTCTTGTTTCAAAATCAACTTGTTAGACTTTAGTATATCTTCTTTGAAAACAAGTTAGTTCTCTTTGTTAAATTCATGTGTTAGACAATCAACTCTTTCTCAAACATATGATTATCATCTTTGCATCATTCAAGGCTTTAACTTTTCAAAAAGAGAAAGAGTAATTTCTAGTAAATGCATCATTCATAGACTTTGTCATCCATATGCATGTTTCTAGAAGTTGAGTTTTCACTTTCTATTTAGCCTATTTAGAGGCACTCTTTTGCACTTAAATAGATCTCTTAATCCATGCACTAATAGGCATATTTTTTAAGAGAAATCTTCTAGTTGTTAAGGTTTATGCTTAGCCTTGAAATGCATAGTTTATGTTGTAAAGGTTTATGCTTAGCCTTGAAAAGCATAGTGATGAATTGTAAGGTTTGAGGTGATCCTAAACCTTATTTGGAGTTAGTGAAATCCGGTAGGTGTACCGGGAGTAAATGTAGGCAATTTGGCCTAACCACTATATATGCTTGTGTTGTGGTGATTGTCTCTATGCTTTCTTTTTATGGATGATGTTATCTTGGTTGATTTACAATTCTTCTTCAAAGCATAAAAGACTTAAAAGCAAAGAGAATTAAAAGTGGTCTAGTTATTTGAGCTCACCCTATTCACACCCCCCCCCCCCCCCCCCACCTCCGCTCTAGGATTCGATCTTGGACTTTCAATTGGTATCAGAGCCTAGGTGCTCTTGTTTAGGTCTAACAACCTAGAGTTAGAATCCTTAGAGTGAGTTTTTGCTTTTGTGGTCACCATGCAATCCCAATTAGGAGAAGGTCATGCCACTAATAGACCACCCTTGTTTAATAGCTCTCATTACCGATATTGGAAGATTAGGATGCAAGTCTTTCTAGAATCTCAAAGTCTAGATGTTTGGAATATCATTGTAGAAGGGTATCATGAACCCATTATCACTGAACAAGATTCGGAAGGACAAGTCATATCTATCAAGCATAAGCCTAAGAAAGACTGGACTCAAGGAGAGAAAGATAGGGCAAATCTAAATGCTAAAGCTAAAAATGCCTTGTTTTGTGCTTTGTCCCAAGAAGAGTTCAATAAGGTAGTAAATTGTATTACTGCTAAGGAAGTGTGGGATACCTTAGAGACCACTCATGAAGGGACTAATCAAGTCAAAGTAGCTAAAATCCAAATGTTGTCTACTAAGTATAAAGAACTCAAAATGAAAGAGGAAGAAACCTTTGATGAGTTCTATACTAAATTCATGGAGATTGTTAATTCCCTCATAGGTCTAGGAGAGAAGATGGATGAGTCCAAAGCTGTTAGGAAAATATTAAGATCTCTCCCCAAAAGGTTCAAACCCAAGATAGTAGCTATAACTGAAAGTAAAGATGTTGACAAGATCAAAATAGAAGAACTTAGAGGAAATCTTCTCACTTATGAATTAGATTTTGAAGTCCCTAGCAAGAAGAAAGGTGTAGCTCTTAGCTCCCAACATAAAGAAAATGACAATGAGAGTGAGAGTGATGATGAAAACACTATTTTGCTTGCTAAGGAGTTTAAGAATTTCCTTAAAAACAAAAAGAACTATAAAAATTCTGAAGATTCTAGAAATGAAAATTTTCAAAGGAACTCAAGGGGATCTTTTACCAAGAAGGATGTGCAATGTTACAACTGTAAAGGATTTGGTCACATCGCTCAAAATTGCCCCTCCCCTAAAGAATCTGAAAAGAAAGATAAGAAAGGAAAGAAAGTCTTGAACATAACTTGGGATGATGATGAAGATGAAAGTAGTGACAATAATGAACCTCAAAATGATGAAGATAATGATAACTCCACTTCTTGGCTTCTCTTTACTCCCATTGAAGAAAACAATGATCATAATGTTTTAATAGAAGAAGTAAATGATGAGAATAGTGAAACGGATATTCATCAAGCCTATGAGGAACTATATGAACTATGTGAAGTCATAACCAAGAAAAATAAAAGTTTAAAAATTGAGTCTAAAAGGCTTGTGAATGATCTAAATGTTGTAAAAGATCAATTAATCTTGAAAGACAATGAGATAAGAAGTGTTCAATCTAAGTTGACTACCTCTAATGATAATCTAGCTAAAGCTGAAAAAGAAATTCATAATTTACAATGTCTGCTGGAATCTAGTCAACAAGAATCAGAATCTCTACAATTGAAACTTAAAAAGGGAAAACATGTTGTTGAAAATTTTACCTTGGGAAATGACAAATTCTATCAAATGTTAGGTATGAACAAAATTTTTGGTAACAAGAATGGTATAGGTTTTGAATGCTCCTCTAGTAGCAAGAAGAATAACTTTCAACATATATCTAGGACTCATTTCAAACCTATAGATAAAATCTTCTTTTCCTCTAGATGGACTTGTCACTTTTGCAATCAAATAGGTCATCTAGTTCCAAATTGTCCTTTTAAGTTTAGGATGTCTCAAAATCATCTTTCTAGAGCTCCCTTTAAATTTGTTCCCAAGACTACTACCTCTACCTTCATTAAGGCTACTTGGATTGAAAAAGAGAAAAGTATCAAGAACTTTCTAGTTCAAACATCTCTTAGAGTTAAGGAAAACTCTAGATGGTTTTTGGATAGTGGTTGCTCCAAACATATGACTGGAGACCGTTCTAGATTTATCACGCTTGAGAACTATGATGGAGGAAATGTGTCATTTGGAGATAATCGGAAAGCTCAGATTATTGGAAAAGGATGTGTTGGAGGAGATCAAATGCCTACGTTAAAAGATGTTTTCCTTGTAGATGGCTTAAAGCATAGTCTCTTGAGCATAAGTCAGTTATGTGATAAAGGAAACAAAGTTGTTTTTTTATAGCAAATCTTGCAAAGTTCTGGATGAGAAATCCCACAAAGTTCTACTCACTGGATTACGTACTAAAGATAACATCTACACCATAGAAGAATGTTGTGAGAATGAATCCATGTGTTTAATGTCAAAAGTTCAAGAAAATCAGTTGTAGCATCAAAGAATGGGACATATAAATTACAAACTGATGAAGATCTTATCCAAGAAAGAAATTGTTAGAGGAATACCCAAATTAGATGATTACAAATCTGAATTGTGCAAGGCTTGTCAAATGGGTAAACAAATCAAGAAAAGTTTTAAAGGTATAAAAGATATATCCTCTGCTCGTCCTCTTGAACTCATTCATATGGACCTCATTGGACCTGCACCTATTCAGAGTATTGGTGGGAGAAAGTATATCTTAGTTATGGTTGATGATTATTTGAGATTTGGATGGGTAGCCTTTCTTCATTCAAAATCAGATGCAGTAGATAATATCATAAGGATCTGCAAGAAAATTCAAGTTGAAAAGGACTGCAAAATTAAGAAGATAAGAAGTGATCATGGAGGCGAATTTGAAAATGAAAGATTTGCAGACTTCTGTGAAAGCCATGGGATCAGTCATTAATTCTCTGCTCCAAAAACTCCCCAGCAAAATGGAGTAGCTGAAAGAAGAAATAGAGTTATTCAAGAAATGGCCAGAACTCTTCTTAATGAGAAAAATCTCCCTCGCAACTTATGGGCTGAAGCTATAAACACTGCTTGCTATCTTATTAATCGTGTTTATTTGACAAAGAACACCAACAAAACCCCTTATGAGCTGTATTTTGGAAGAAAACCAAATCTGGGTTATCTTAGAGTGTTTGGTAGTAAGTGCTATATTTTAAGAGATAGAGAACAGCTTGAAAAGTTCGATTCCAAATCTGATGAAGGGATCTTCTTAGGGTATTCTGATAAAAGCAAGGCTTATAGAGTGTTCAACCTCAGATCGATGGCTGTTATGGAATCAGCTCATGTTGTCTTTGATGAGACTAATCAAATTAAGAAAGTTCTTCATGATGAAGAAGATACCTTAGTTGAGCAGCCTATTTCATCTGAAATTGAAAAAGAAATCCCCTCAGTCCCTACTATGCCCACAAAGTTATTAAGAAATCGCAACTTAGATAATGTCATTGGAGACATCACAAAAGGAGTCATGACAAGAAGACAGGTTCATAATCTATGTGCTCACTATTCCTTTGTTTCACAAATTGAGCCCAAGAACTTCGCTAAAGCAGAAACCAAGTCTGAATGGATTGATGCCATGCAAGTGTTGGAATATAGGTGGGCCTTCCACACAGGTTTCAAAAACTTTTGACCCACTTGATGCAGGGATCAATTGTCTAAAATGCAACAAACCCAATCCAGGATGCAATTCCCTCAATCTCATAGCCATGTACAGCAACATATACTATCTATAAAATAGAAAACAGCACATAAACATGATACCATGAAATCCACAACATGCAAGGATGTAGATATACCTTCGGAGCTTTGTTGTACTCTAATGGAGGATTTGAGTTCTTTACTTTGATGATGAACAACTTCACAATCCAATTCAGAATCTTCAACTCCTTTTGATCTTCCACGCTATGTCCCGTATTAGATCTCTTTTTCTCAAGAAGATGGTGGAATCCTCAAGAGAAAATCCTACTATTAACTCTAGGGAACTAAAGGTGAAAGAGAAGGGAACTTTGAGAGGAAGAGAACTTGTGCAACTCTTGCACAAAGGGGCTGAAAGTGCTCTATGTGTTATGTACGAATTTGAGAGGATTATTCCTCTATTTACAGCCCTCCATAACTCCTCTTTTCCTATTTGAAATAGAAGTTTAACTCCCATTACAAATTAGTAAACATCTCCCTTAATTGTTGCCATAGAAGTGTTACTTCTACAACAATTAGTAGCTTTCTCCTTTCTAATTAAAATAGAAGTCCTACTTCCATTAATAATTAGTAGCTTACCATTACCACTATTAGAAGTCTCTTCAAATAGAAATAGTAACCTTCCTTTTAGAGTTCAAGTAGAATTAGTATCTTTCTAATAAATTGGGCTAGCGTGGGGACCACTAAGGATTCCTTAGAAAGCTGGCTCCAACTGGGACACGCGGCCCCACATATCATGTGCAATCCGGGCCCACAGTTAATTGCAAATAACTCCACTATATAAATACAATTGCACTTCAGTCATAGGAATAAATTACAATGAAGACCCTAAATTTCCACAGTACCACAAGTAGGCCCCTCCATCTATATCCATGGATCAAATGGACATGTCCACCAAATTAGATCCATATCTTATTATCCTTGAGCCCCAATTAATTATAATGGTCATTTGGTACCGATCCAATTAACTCTTAATCAGAATGGGTGTGCACTTACCAATGATAAACCCATTAATTGGCACAAGGGGATATTAAAGATAGATTCCATCTTGACCATTGAATGTTCCCACAACTCTACTATCAAGTACCCAAATCACCAAGGTGTTGACCTCGATTGGCCTCACTCATTGGTGACTCAAAGCAAATGAATAGATAGAAACTTGAGTTCATTAATGTCTCAGGATTATGAGCCTATTGCTAGGGAATTATGAGAGCAGACCTTAAAATAAAGACAGTGTATATAAGGTGTTTCTCATGGTCCTTCAATACATCCAATGTACCAGCATCATGATCCAGAATCTTACATTCTGATGATCGAGATAAATCACACTATCTCATCGTGATCAAAATGCTGCAACCTTGTCAGATGAGATGTCCAATCTCATCACTGGTTGTGAAGATAATTTAAGTATAAGATATGTAATACATATCTCCTGTATGTGGATCTCATCCATACACATGTATTACATCTAGTATACTTGTGGACTCCGGTTTATCTCATGAACCATTATGTCATTTGTATTAGTTATGTGCAAGTATAAAAAACACCATTCATCTAATGAAAGGAAAACAATAATATATATTGATAAATGAAGTAATTAATCAATTTATTTATCATATACTGGTATTGAGACCATAAAACTAACAATCTCCCACTTGGGCTCAATGCCAGTCAGGGTTGAATCTCATGCCCATCCCATCTACGTGTTGCTCAAAGACTTTGGTGGTCAAAGGCTTAGTAAAGGGATCTCCCAGATTGTCTGCAGAGTCTATTTAGGTGATAGCAGTATCACCTCTCTGCACAATCTCTCTGACCATGTGTAACTATATCTGTACATGTTTTTGGCTCCTGGGTTCCTTGGACTTATCGACTGCCCTGCTGTTATCACAGTAAACTGTGAGCAGCAGTCTTACCAAAAATACCACTCCAAGTTCCATAAGGAATCTTTTGAACCAATTTGCTTCTTTAGTTGCTTCTCAAGCAGCTATAGCATAAACACATACCCAGAAGTTGATATCTTGGAATCCTTATCTGACATGAAGTCAGAATATGTGTAACCGACTGGAATCAACTCATTATTGCCATAAATCAACATGTAATATCTAGTCCTTCTCAAGGATTTGAGAACACATCTTACAGCAATCCAATGGTTAGGACCTGGGTTAGACTGATATCTGCTGACTAAGCCCAATGCATGACAGATATCCGGTATAGTATATAGCATAGCATACATGAGGCTACCAACACCCGAAGAGTATGGTATCGACCTCATCTGCTCCCTTTCCTCAGGTGTCTTGGGACACTGATCCTTGAAAGGTGCACTCCATGTCTGAAAGGTGTAATACCCTTCTTGGAGTCTTGCATTGCAAACCGTACTAGTACCTTATCTATGTATGCATATTGGGATAAGCCTATCATCCTATTTATCCGGTCTCAATGGAGTTTGATCCCCAGGATGTGACTGGTTTCTCCCAAGTCCTTCATATCATAAGTCTTAGCCAACTAAACCTTTTATTGTTGACAACATCCATATACCACTCTCTAGGAGAATGATGTCGTTGACTAGAAAAATTACCCTGCCTCCTTTACTTTTCATATACACCCATGACTTATCTGGATTTTGACAAAATCAACTGACTTGATTGCTAAGTCAAAACGAATGTTCTAGGTTCGGGATACCTGCTTCAGTCCATAAATGGACTTCTGCAGCTGGCAAAGTCTTTGCTTTTGGTTACTGGCTATAAAACCGTCTGGCTGCATCATATAGATGTCTTCCTCAAGATGGCCGTTGAGAAACGCCGTCTTGACATCCATTTGCCAAATCTCGTAATCGAGATGAGCCGCTATGGATAAGAGTATCCGGATGGACTTGAGCATGGCTACCGGCGAGAAGGTTTCCTCTTAATCGATATCTTCTTTCTGAGTATATCCTTTCGTAACAAGCCTTACCTTTAAAGGTCTCAACTCTTCCATCTGGTTCTCTGTTTCTCTTGTAGACTCACTTGCACCTAATAAGTTAGATATTGGCAGGCAAGTCCATAAGTGTCCAGACCTGATTAGAGTACATAGACTCCATCTCAGCTTTCATAGCATCTTGCCAATGTCCCGAATTAATGTCATTAATTGCTTCATCATAGTTACAGGGATCTTGTTCCGGTTCTTCCGGGACTGCCTTGTAAGACTCTCCCAAGAACGAGAACTTGTCAGGGGGCCTGACTATGCTCCCACTATGACAAGGCACTGGTGTAATTACTGGGTTAGGTAAGGGCGCTTCTTCCTTAGGTTCGGTCATACTAGGATTTAGAATTGTTTGCTCTTGAATTTCTTCCAAGATCACCTTTTTCTAAAGGTTTCTGGTCTATCATATAATCTTCCTCCAGAAAAACCGCATTAGTGCTCACCATCACTTTCTGCTCTCTGGGATTATAGAATAACCAACCGCTAGTTCATTTAGGATATCCTACAAACGTGCATACTTCCGACTTCGTTTCCAACTGATCCGTCTTAACCTTTAGCACAAATGCCAGACAACCCCAAATGTGTAAATGTTGTAGACTAGGCTTTCGCCCGGACCACAACTCCCAGGTAGTCTTAGGTATAGACTTAGATGGTACGAGGTTTAGTATGTACATCGCAATATCCAAGGTGTATCCCTAAAAGGATATACGTAATCCTGAGAAACTCGGTATAGACCTGATCATATCTAAAAGTGACTGGTTCCTTCTTTCTGCTACTCCGTTCTGTTGAGGCATACCAGGAGCAGACAACTGGGATAAAATCCCATTTTCTGATAAGTGTGTCATAAAATCTCCAGACAGATATTCTCCTCCTCGGTCTGATTGAAGAGTCTTGATACTTTTACCTAATTGCTTTTCCACTTCCGCTCGAAACTCTCTGAACTTTTCAAAAGCCTCAGACTCGCGGTGCATAAGGTATATGTATCCATATCTTGAGTAATCATCTGTGAAAGTGATGAAGTACTCATATCCTCCTCTGGCTCTTACATTAATGGGCCCACACACATCAGTATGTACTAATTCCAATAAATCTTTGGCCCTATTGCCCTTGGATGAAAAGGGTCTTTTGGTCATTTTGCCTTCCATACAGGACTCACAGACAGGCATTGGTTCTACAACCAATGAAGGCAAGATACCATCTTTCACTAGCCTGTCAATCCTATTTAGGTTTATATGACCTAGCCTCAAGTGCCAAAGTTTTGTTGGATTAGATGAAGGTGACTTTCTCTTTAATGATGGTCTATTAATTATTTCGGTATCATGTATCTCATACATTGTAGGATTAACAAATAAATTCCATTGATTACCTTGTCAGAATAAAAGTATCGTATCTCTTTATGACAATTTCAGTACCAAGAGTAATAGAATAACTCTTATTCACCATACTAAAAACTGAAATTGAATTCCGCCATAAAGACGGTACATATAACGTGTCTGACAAAACCAATTTATCATTTGAAAAACATAATGTAATAACTCCCACTGAAACTGCCTCTGCCTTAGTATCAGATCCTAGGTTGACAATGATTTCTCCGTCACTGAATCTCCTGGTTTCCCTGAACCCCTACAACGAATTACATATGTGATCAGTTGCCCTGGAGTCCATACACCAAGATTCTGAAGTACCAGTTGTAAAACTAACTTCAAAAAGAAGTGACTCAATCATACCTGAGGTCTTCTTCATAGACAGATATTCTGGACAATTCCTTTTCCAATGTCCTGTCTTACCACAATGGAAACACTTTCCTTTTACTCCCGTAACCTTAGCCTTGGCCATACTACAAGCAGAACCATTCTCCACCTTAGGACTCTTGATGACTGATTTCTTCTTGCTATCTCGGTCTTTGCCTTTCAGCTTGGTCCTAGCAAATGACTTTTCTGTCATGAGGGAATTTTTCTCTTTCTTCATGATTTCCTCCGCCACTACCAGCTGGCGAGACAGCTCAGCTATGGTCATTTCCAATTTATTATAATTGATCTCGAAATGATTGAAAGAATCCGGTAGTGACTAAAGGATCAAGTCGATCTGCGATTCTTTATCAATCGTAACACCCAGTACATCTAACTCATTTAGTGCGATACTCATTTTCAACAAATGTTTTTGTACTGGGGTTCCCTCAGTCATCTTAGTGTTTATCAGCACCTTCATAGCAGCTTGCCAAGAAGGTCTAACCTGGTCCGCTAACATCTCCTTTAAGTTCGATATAATATCGTATGCTGACTTATAGGATTGATGTTGGTGTTGTAAAACACTAGACATGGATGCCTGTATAAAACATCTGGCTACCTCATTGTCTTTTGTCCATTCGGTGTAAAGGTCCTTTTCATACTGAGGTGCATGAAGCTCAGGGTCAGGAAGGGAGGGTATGGTAAGGACATATCTGCATCCTGAAGCTGTCAGGATAATATTCAGGGTCCTTTTCCAGTCTATAAAGTTGGATTCCATCAACTTATTCTGGCTGAAGATGGTCGCAAGTGATTGAAAGTATTTGAATTCATGCTTGAAAAACTGTAGCACATAACCATACATTCAATTAATGAATTTAAATGACATTAGGGTTTAGTATTCTACCAAAATTTATGTGGAATCCTCATAACCACTAAATTCAGAATACATCGGAATCCCAATCCCCGGGGTATGCCTCCTTGGGGAGTGCGAATACCCACCTAGATTGGTGTGGATCAAAGTTGGTCAAAATTAGGATTAAGACTAACTTTCCTTGATCCCCTTCATTCATTATTATCTAGGTATCTCATACCAAATGATCAATGACTCCCGATTAACTTTGGTTTCTAAAATAAATGAGGCAAATCCTTGGGGATAAGTGTGACCCACCAACTAGCATTGCATGACAACGGTTGCGAGCAGCTCCTCCTTGGGGAGTGGGCCCCCGCCCCGTCTCATCAACACTATCCATAGGAGATCCATATCTAGTAACCAGACAAGTAAAAGCCCTCCGTGGGGAACGGCCATACTCGAGATGGCGCGAGGCTAATACTTTCCTTACAATGGACCTATGGTGGAAAACCGTGGGGATTTCTAAATATAAATGCCCCGCTCCCACTTAATATTTTAGAATTGAGGATTTCTTTGTAAGGTATTAGGGCCCACATGTATACATATGAACATCAAATCATCTCATGATATAATCTAAGATTGGTTCCAAGTCAAGTTATTTTAAGGAAAGTCTAGTTTCTAAATTAGTGTTACCAATGTGTCCATCTCATGGGTCATCAACACTAATTAGAACTCTTTCCAAAAATTAATTTGATTTGACCAATTTTTAGTAACTTGCTATGTTTGGATCAGATCTGGAAAAATTCTAATTTAAGCATGCATCCATAAATAGGAATTGCAAAAATAGAAACTAGTCCTCTCCTCCACATGGCCCAAGCGGAATAGACTTCTTGGACTTCTAGACTTTCCAAAACTTTGGAATTCCTCAAACTCTTTGGGAAACTCCAGAACTCTCTTGGTAATCTTCAAACTCTTTGATTAGGAGTCCAACATCGCTTTCCATCTTCGTCTCGGACATCGCCAGAATTTACAAATTTAAGAAAAATTACATAAATTCCTATGCCTCAATTATGAGACTTTCATGGTAATCTAAACATGGAAATAAAAGGGTTACAGAGAAATTCATCATGCTTTGCCCTTTCATGGGAAACCATGATGCCCTTTACATTTAGCCTTAAATAAACCAATAACAATAAATAGAAAGCAAAAGACTTGTGGGCCATATGGAGAGGATATTATCATCTGCAAGTTAGTATCTCATACAACCATACAAATCACAAAAATAGGCTGCCAAATAATGCTGGAAAAATAGGAAGTAAAAGTAGACCCGAAACTTGAAAAATCAGTTTCTGCAGCATCCTTCACAGAAGGCCCGGTCGACCGGCCTGCAAGTCAGCCGGTCGACCGAGCACTGGGCCAGGTCGACCGGACTGATGAATTTCTACAACTTGGATTTTTTGTTTCGTGTCCATTCTTCTCCAAATCACTTCCAAAGTGTTCCAATGGCTTCCTACCATCCTTCCATCATTATTAAACCCTTTTGTGACTATCCAAACATGAATTTACTATCAAACCAAGAAAATCCATTAAAATTGATCCTTACATAGCCCTTGCTTCATCTTCTTCACATCTCATGCAAAGATTAGATCAAGCTTGTTGCTCTAACATTATTAGAGATGAGGTTAGGCTCTGATACCAATTGTTGGAATATAGGTGGGCCTTCCAGACAAGTTTCAAAAGCTTTTGACCCACTTGATGCAGGGATCAATTGTCTAAAATGCAACAAACCCAATCCAGGATGCAATTCCTTCAATCTCATAGCCATGTACAGCAACAAATACTATCTATAAAATAAAAAACAGCACATAAACATGCTACCATGAAATCCACAACATGCAAGGATGTAGATATACCTTCGGAGCTTTGTTGTACTCTAATGGAGGATTTGAGTTCTTTACTTTGATGATGAACAACTTCACAATCCAATTCAGAATCTTCAACTCCTTTTGATCTTCCACGCTATGTCCCGTATTAGATCTCTTTTTCTCAAGAAGATGGGGGAATCCTCAAGAGAAAACCCTACTATTAACTCTAGGGAACTAAAGGTGAAAGAGAAGGGAACTTTGAGAGGAAGAGAACTTGTGCAACTCTTGCACAAAGGGGCTGAAAGTGCTCTATGTGTTATGTACGAATTTGAGAGGATTATTCCTCTATTTACAGCCCTCCATAACTCCTCTTTTCCTATTTGAAATAGAAGTTTAACTACCATTACAAATTAGTAAACATCTCCCTTAATTGTTGCCATAGAAGTGTTACTTCTACAACAATTAGTAGCTTTCTCCTTTCTAATTAAAATAGAAGTCCTACTTCCATTAATAATTAGTAGCTTACCATTACCACTATTAGAAGTCTCTTCAAATAGAAATAGTAACCTTCCTTTTAGAGTTCAAGTAGAATTAGTATCTTTCTAATAAATTGGGCTAGCGTGGGGACCACTAGGGATTCCTTAGAAAGCTGGCTCCAACTGGGACACGCGGCCCCACATATCATGTGCAATCCGGGCCCACAATTAATTGCAAATAACTCCACTATATAGATGCAATTGCACTCCAGTCTTAGGAATAAATTACAATGAAGACCCTAAATTTCCACAGTACCACAAGTAGGCCCCTCCATCTATATCCATGGATCAAATGGACCTGTCCACCAAATTAGATCCATATCTTATTATCCTTGAGCCCCAATTAATTATAATGATCATTTGGTACCGATCCAATTAACTCTTAATCGGAATGGGTGTGCACTTACCAATGATAAATCCATTAATTAGCACAAGGGGATATTAAAGATAGATTCCATCTTGACCATTGAATGTTCCCACAGCTCTACTATCAAGTACCCAAATCACCAAGGTGTTGACCTACAATTGGCCTCACTCATTGGTGTCTCAAAGCAAATGAATAGATAGAAACTTGAGTTCATTAATATCTCAGGATTATGAGCCTATTGCTAGGGAATTATGAGAGCAAACCTTAAAATAAATACAGTGTATAAAAGGTGCTTCTCATGGTCCTTCAATACATCCAATGTACCAGCATCATGATCCAGAATCTTACATTCTGATGATCGAGATAAATCACACTATCTCATCGTGATCAAAATGTTGCAACCTTGACATCTCATCACTGGTTGTGAAGATAATTTAAGTATAAGATATGTAATACATATCTCCTGTATGTGATCTCATTCATACACATGTATTACATCTAGTATACTTGTGGACTCCGGTTCATCTCATGAACCATTATGTCATTTGTATTAGTTATGTGCAAGTATATAAAACACCATTCATCTCATGAAAGGAAAACAATAATATATATTGATAAATAAAGAAATTAATCAATTTATTTATCATATACTGGTATTGAGACCATAAAACTAACAGCAAGAAGAGCTAATTCAGTTTAAAAAGAATGATGTGTGGGATCTTGTACCTCTTCCTGAAGGCAAAAGCCAAATTGGCACCAAATGGATTTTCAAGAACAAGTTGGATGAATCAGGAAATGTTATAAGGAACAAAGCTAGACTTGTAGCCAAAGGGTATGCTCAAGTTGAAGGAATTGATTTTGAGGAAACCTTTGCCCCTGTAGCTCGGTTGGAGTCTATTCAAATTTTATTGGCCTATGCCAGCAGCATGAAGATTAAACTGTTTCAAATGGATGTGAAGAGTGCCTTTTTAAATGGTGAAATTGAGGAAGATGTGTATGTTACTCAACCTCAAGGCTTCGAGGATCCTCATCACCCAGAATATGTTTTTAAGTTGAAAAAGGCTCTCTATGGATTGAAACAAGCTCCAAGAGCCTGGTATGAAAAGCTTACAAGTCACTTACTTGAAAATGGATATGAATGTGGGAATGTGGACAAGACTCTCTTCATTAAAAAGGTTGATAAAGATATACTCATTGCTCAGATATATGTTGACGACATTGTTTTTGGATCCACATCTAATCAACTTGCTCAAGGTTTTTCTCAGTTAATGAGCTCCACTTTTGAAATGATTTTGGTAGGACCCCTTCAGTTCTTTCTAGGATTATAAGTTAGTCAGACTGATCATGGTATCTTTCTTAGTCAATCCAAGTTTGCTCTGTTAGGTCTTTTGTATTTGCAATTTGATGGATGCATTTGCATATTGGCATCATTTGAATTCACACACATGCATTGATTTAAAATATCTTGAAATCTAGTTTTACCCATGCATAGCTTTTAAGATTTGGAAAAGCTTTTGTTTTATGCATGTTTTGGTTTTAAACTTGGATGCATTGGTTTTAGAACCCAAAACTCTTTTGAAAACCTATTTCCTTGTGCACTACATTTGGAAAATCATCTTGTGTATTTAGGTTTAAGTCTTGCATACATTCTTCACAAAAAGAATCATTTTGTATGCAATTTCATTTGAAAAGAGTTGTATTCAAATCAAGCTAGCCTTTGGTTTTAATCTTGTGAATCATTTTAGGCTTTGTGTTTCTCATGTTTTTAAACATCTTAGAATACCTTAAAACATGTTATTTAAGCTTGATTTAGTGGCCAAAAGATCCACCAAAGAAAAACTTTGAAAATGGAAAAAGTTGGAATTTTGGCCCAGGGACTCGCCCGACAGTGTCGTCGGTCGACCGAGCCCTGTGTCTCGGTCGACCGAGAACACTGCAGGGCAAATGGACAGTTTTTGAACTGTTTCAGGCCAACGGTCAGAAATATGACCGTTGTGCTTTCTCGGTCGACCGAGACCTGTGTCTAGGTCGACCGAGAACTAGCCGTTGGCAACTTTTTGGCTATAAAGTCCATTCTTTTCCAACCTTCTTTGGTGTTGAACACATGAACCCTTGAGAGCATTTTGGAGCCATTGAAAGGGGATAAAGTTGGAAAGGCTAGAAGGTCATTAGGAGAGCTAAAGCTTGGATCAATGAGTTAAACAACCAAGTAAGCTCTACCTTTTGTTAATCATAGTTTTCATGTTTTGCTTAAGCTTTTGGTAAATGGTTTTGTACATGATAACTATGATGTGTAGAATCCTTTCTTCTTCTAATCTTTGGTCTAATTAAGATTGGATTCTTCACATTAGGTTTCAATCCAAGTTGTTTTTTAAAACTTACTTAATCATGCTTAGCCAAAGTCTTTGATTTCCTTTAATGCATGATTCTTTGTCTTGGTTGAAACTTGCTTGTTGTTTTCATTCATTTAAACATTAGTAAAATCTATTTGCTTTTGAAAACAACATTGCACATGCATCACATGTTCTAAGTTAGTCTTTTTCTTACAACTTGTGATTCTTGATTTTCATATCATAAACAAGTTATTAAACATACATGTGATTTGCATTAGACTTCATTCAAATCTTTTATGAGTCTTAAACTTTGAAATGCCTTGGGCATACATTTGATTAAGCTTCCTTTTTAATCTTGATTGAAGTCATCACACACACACCTCATTAGCATACATCTTTGCATTCTTAGAGTGTTTGTGTGAGTTTGTTATTCACTTTCAAATCCGCCTATTTTAAGAGGCAATTACATTGAGCTAAAATTGTATCTCTTAGAGTGATCTTTTGTGAAGACACTTTCTTTGAGAAATCTTTATTTGTAAAGGTTATTGCTAAGCCTAAGAAAAGCAACTTGTAAGGTTATTGCTTAGCCTAATAAAAGCATATTGTAAGGTTATTGCTTAGCCTAAGAAAAGCATATTGTAAGGTTATTGCTAAGCCTAGAAAAGCACATAGAGAGGTTGTTGTTTAGCCTTGAAAAGCAACTTTGGAAGGGTTATTGCTTAGCCTAGTAAAAAGCATAAGTAGTGGAATCCGGTGGGGTGTTGGAGACACAAGCCGGTAGTGGATGTAGGCACGTTGGCCGAACCACTATAAATATTGTGTTGTGGTGATTGCTATGTGGTGATTGTTTTTGTTTTAGCTTCCGCATATTGATTGATTTATCATCACATGTGACTAGTTTAGTTTAAGAATTAAAATTGGTTTAAATTGGTCACAATTGTAGCACACCCTATTCACCCCCCCCCCCCCTCTAGGGTTAGGATCCATAGCGGACTTTCAATTGGTATCAGAGCCTCGTGCTCTATCCCTTAGGATCAAGTGTTTGGAACTCTTGATTAGGTGTAAAAACCTAGAGTTAAAACCCTAGAGTTGTGCTTATTTGAAAATCTTTAGAATGGACTCCACTAGGCTAGACTTTGTAGATTCTTCTAGATCTCTCACTCTTCCTTCTATTAGAGATTCAAACCATCAATTAAATGAATATCAATTTGACTCAAAAGAGGAAGAAATTGAGTATGATGAAGATGATCTTCAACAAGCCTTTGAAGAATTATATGATATATCCTTAAAGCTTGAGAAGAAAAACAAAAGTTTAAGAGAAGAATCTAAAAATCTAACCAAAGAATTAGCCTCTTCAAAAGATGAACTTAGAGAGAAAGAAGAAGTAATAAAATGTCTAGACTCTAAGTTCATGATCTCTTTAAATAATCTATCTAACATTCAAGATGAACTAAAAGAATTAAAGATGGATTATGATAATGTCAATAAGGAAAATCTAAAACAAAGAGATCAATTACAAAGGCAAGATAAAGACTTTAACAATCTTGAATCTAAATTGACTATCTCTAAGGAAAATTTATCTCAAGATGAATTAAATGAGATTAAGATAAATTGTGATGAGCTTAAAATTGAAAATTTGAACCTAAGAGATACAATTAAAAGACAAGATGAAAACATTAACTTTTTAAAATCCAAGTTGACAATTTCCAATGAAAATTTGTCTAATGCTCAAAGTAATTTAAAAACTTTAGAACTTGGATCAAATGTTGTTAATGAGCTTAATTCTAAGTTAAAACTTGCCTATGAAGAGCTAAACAATTTTAAGGGAATTGAAAATGAACTAACAAAAGTTAAAAATAAAAATTCAACCCTTAAAACCCAAGTCACTCAACTTGAAGAGTATAAACAAAAGTATGAGTGCAAGGTTACCCAAAGTGAAGATAGACTTGAAAAATTATTTAAAATGGGTAAACCTCATGGAGATAGGACGGGTATTGGATTCAATAGGAATATGTCTCATGACCCTAAATTCACCAACACTTTTGTGAAAGGTGAGTCCTCTTTCTCTAGCACTCTTCCTCCCTTGCCCAAATCAAAATGTAATTATTGTGGCATTGAAGGGCATTTTACATTTGAGTGCAAACTAAGGAAAAGAAGCTATGTGTCTAAACCCATCTTTGAACTCAAGAAAGTAAAATCAAACTTGAAGGGTAAGACACTAAAAACAAAGGAAGACTCCATAAAGCTTAAACAAGTTAAACCAATTAACAAGGAGTCTCCAAAAATAGATTCTAAAAAGGTTAAACAAGTCAAATCAAGTTTAAAAGAATCTATTAACAAAAAGCTTCTTAACCTACCTCCCTTAAGTCAAAACATGAAAGAACTTTTGAAGAAAATTACTAAGTTAAATCTAAATTTCAAAAGTCAAAGAAAGGGAGAAAATAAGAAGAAAAGAAAAGTGAAACAATCCCCTAAGAAGAAAACTCACCAACATCAAAAGACTAATCACCATTTTAAGCCAAATTTAGTAAAATCTAAATATCATGGTGATAAGTTCAAATTGAAAATTTATCAAGTTAAATCTCCTTTAGTTGGTGAGAATTCCAAGATAGATCTCAAAGTTCAACCCTCCCAAGACCTTAGGTGGATTCCTAAAGTTATTTACCTAGACAAACCTTAGGGTCTTGAACCTCATTGACCAACCTACTCTTTATTAGTTAAATCACTTTGTTGGTCATGATTGCATTTGCATTTTGTTTCTCTTAGTTACATTTCATAAAATGCATTGCTTCTTTATGATCAATTGATTTTGTCTTCATGCACCATTCTAGTTACATATCATGGTTTTCAAAATCTTTTGATTATAATCTCATCATGTTTGATTTGCTTGTTGCACTCATATGTTTTGCATTGCATTTCTACATGATTAATTGATTGTGATGTTAAAAGCTTTCATAGCTAATTTGTCATGATCAATTGTTGTTAGATCATTTGATGGATGTCTTAGTTAGATCCTTTTTGTAAATCAATTGATTTGAATCAATTCAAGTTTTTCCATGGATTTATAAGGTATACCTTTATATGGAAAATCATTGTTTTGAAAAATCAACTTGTATGTGTTTTAATGAAGTTATATCTTTTCAAATACAATGTTGATAATTGATCTTCAAAATCATTCCTTTATGCTCATTGTCGGATTTTGTTTTTCAAAATGATTTGAAGATTGTTTTGAATGGAAATGCTTTTTAATCTCATTAGTTATATTCATCTAAGCATGTTCCATTATTCTCATTTCCTTTTTCTTTTGGTTTCATTATCTTTAGAAATGGAAATGTATGTTGTTTGCATCTCTAGCTTATGTGTTTACATTCTTTTCATATGCAAATGACTTTTGGTTCCATGTATGGTTGTAATCTTAGTTTCATTTGTAGAAACCATACTAGAACCCAAATCCATCCTCTATGCCTTATAGTCATATCTTTATGGATGGTTATGATGTTGATTCATGTAGATTTTCTTGATGTCATCCTTATACATGTTTCAACTTCATAAGTAGTGTTCTTAATCATATGAATCTCTTTGAAATCCATTCCTTGCTTTTATGTTGGTTGATGGATATCTTAGTAGTTGAATTCATATGATTTGGACACTTTGGAAATTGCATGCATTGCCAAGTAATATTCTTTTGCATTGCAATTTACCATTGTTCATCACTATGCTCAATAGTTATATCATTAAAAGTGATGAATATGCATTTATGATGCTTGATGGTAGTTTATCACATCCTTGCTTTTACTCATGTTATCACATTCAATTGGTTTCATTTGGTATAACTTTCCATTGATTTCATATCCAATTGATATCTTATCTTGTGTATGTGATAGACCTTGTGTGCATTGGACTAAACTTGATAAGTAATATGATCATTCCATGTCACACACCATTAGCATCATAATGCTCATGATTGCCTCCTCATTTGCTCTCATAGGTATATCTCATGACCACCATGTTTATGTGTTAATAATATTGGTTGGTTATTATTTGAGGTTGGCTTCATGGTTGAATTTCATTTCACTCTTTCATGCACTTTAATAGTCATATTTATTGATTGAATGAAATGAGTTCAAAACTTACATAGCATATGATTTTCATAAGTAATATTGATTGATGCTATGTTTGAGTAAACCCCATATCATGGATAGCTCTAATTTGGATTTTTCCTAATAAGTGACATTCTTGAATCCATTTTAGAGTGATTATGTTAATAGTCATATCCTTTAATCTCAATTGATATGTTTGTTTCAATTGATATCCATGATTGCTTCTCCCATTAGACCTAGCTCTCTTTTGGTAATTTGATCATATTGTGCTTAATAGTTAAATGAATCTAATCCTTTCCTTGAAGTTAACCCTCACTTGGTTAAACCATCTACTTCTTGAATCTAATAGTTATATCTTGTCAAAAGCTTGACAAAAGAAGAGAATGGATTGAGGGGGAGTGTAAACCTTCATAGGAAGAATTAGTTTTGATCAAATTCACCCTTGGAATGCTAATGAGCCCTTAGAGTTAACTTCCATACATGATAACCTGTTATGTTTTTCATTTTCGATTTCATTTGTTAACAGGTGCTACTAAAGGTATTCTTCTTGTCTCATGTGTGTAGGTACCTTTGCAATTTAATGTCAAAGGGGGAGAGAGAGTTCAAGTGTGACTCAAAGATCTCCTACTCATCAAAGGGGGAGAGATTTCGAGAGTTCAAGTACTCGAAGATCTCCTATCCATCAAAGGGGGAGAAAGCTTTCAAGTTCTCAAGAGGAGAAAGAAGCATGGTCAAAGGGGGAGAGCAATTAGAAGAAAGAAAGCTTGGAGCTAAAGAAGATGCTTGGCTAAAGAGAGGAAGATGAGAAGAAAGCTTGAAGAATGATCAAGCACCAAGCATCAAGAAGATTGAAGAAAAGAGCCCAAGAGCCCAAGCTAAGAGAAGAAGCATCCAACAAGATTTCAAGACTTGTCAAGCTAAGGGGGAGCTAAAGACTTTGTGTGAAAATTCTATGATGAGTAAGTTGCCATCAAATTGCAAAGGGGGAGATTGTTAGGTCTTTTGTATTTGCAATTTGATGGATGCATTTGCATATTGGCATCATTTGAATTCACACACATGCATTGATTTAAAATATCTTGAAATCTAGTTTTACCCATGCATAGCTTTTAAGATTTGGAAAAGCTTTTGTTTTATGCATGTTTTGGTTTTAAACTTGGATGCATTGGTTTTAGAACCCAAAACTCTTTTGAAAACCTATTTCCTTGTGCACTACATTTGGAAAATCATCTTGTGTATTTAGGTTTAAGTCTTGCATACATTCTTCACAAAAAGAATCATTTTGTATGCAATTTCATTTGAAAAGAGTTGTATTCAAATCAAGCTAGCCTTTGGTTTTAATCTTGTGAATCATTTTAGGCTTTGTGTTTCTCATGTTTTTAAACATCTTAGAATACCTTAAAACATGTTATTTAAGCTTGATTTAGTGGCCAAAAGATCCACCAAAGAAAAACTTTGAAAATGGAAAAAGTTGGAATTTTGGCCCAGGGACTCCCCCGACAGTGTCGTCGGTCGACCGAGCCCTGTGTCTCGGTCGACCGAGAACACTGCAGGGCAAATGGACAGTTTTTGAACTGTTTCAGGCCAACGGTCAGAAATATGACCGTTGTGCTTTCTCGGTCGACCGAGACCTGTGTCTAGGTCGACCGAGAACTAGCCGTTGGCAACTTTTTGGCTATAAAGTCCATTCTTTTCCAACCTTCTTTGGTGTTGAACACATGAACCCTTGAGAGCATTTTGGAGCCATTGAAAGGGGATAAAGTTGGAAAGGCTAGAAGGTCATTAGGAGAGCTAAAGCTTGGATCAATGAGTTAAACAACCAAGTAAGCTCTACCTTTTGTTAATCATAGTTTTCATGTTTTGCTTAAGCTTTTGGTAAATGGTTTTGTACATGATAACTATGATGTGTAGAATCCTTTCTTCTTCTAATCTTTGGTCTAATTAAGATTGGATTCTTCACATTAGGTTTCAATCCAAGTTGTTTTTTAAAACTTACTTAATCATGCTTAGCCAAAGTCTTTGATTTCCTTTAATGCATGATTCTTTGTCTTGGTTGAAACTTGCTTGTTGTTTTCATTCATTTAAACATTAGTAAAATCTATTTGCTTTTGAAAACAACATTGCACATGCATCACATGTTCTAAGTTAGTCTTTTTCTTACAACTTGTGATTCTTGATTTTCATATCATAAACAAGTTATTAAACATACATGTGATTTGCATTAGACTTCATTCAAATCTTTTATGAGTCTTAAACTTTGAAATGCCTTGGGCATACATTTGATTAAGCTTCCTTTTTAATCTTGATTGAAGTCATCACACACACACCTCATTAGCATACATCTTTGCATTCTTAGAGTGTTTGTGTGAGTTTGTTATTCACTTTCAAATCCGCCTATTTTAAGAGGCAATTACATTGAGCTAAAATTGTATCTCTTAGAGTGATCTTTTGTGAAGACACTTTCTTTGAGAAATCTTTATTTGTAAAGGTTATTGCTAAGCCTAAGAAAAGCAACTTGTAAGGTTATTGCTTAGCCTAATAAAAGCATATTGTAAGGTTATTGCTTAGCCTAAGAAAAGCATATTGTAAGGTTATTGCTAAGCCTAGAAAAGCACATAGAGAGGTTGTTGTTTAGCCTTGAAAAGCAACTTTGGAAGGGTTATTGCTTAGCCTAGTAAAAAGCATAAGTAGTGGAATCCGGTGGGGTGTTGGAGACACAAGCCGGTAGTGGATGTAGGCACGTTGGCCGAACCACTATAAATATTGTGTTGTGGTGATTGCTATGTGGTGATTGTTTTTGTTTTAGCTTCCGCATATTGATTGATTTATCATCACATGTGACTAGTTTAGTTTAAGAATTAAAATTGGTTTAAATTGGTCACAATTGTAGCACACCCTATTCACCCCCCCCCCCCCCTCTAGGGTTAGGATCCATAGCGGACTTTCATGCTCTAGCAATAGTGAAAAAGTTTGGCTTAGGAGAATCTAAGACTAGTTGCAATCCCATGGGCTCCACTACTAAAATCTCTAGTGACCTTCAGGGTAAGAAAGTTGACCAAAAACTTTATAGGAGCATGATAGGAAGCCTTCTCTATCTCACTGCTAGTAGACCTGATATCTCGTTTAGTGTTGGAATATGTGCTAGGTATCAATCTGATCCCCAAGAGTCTCATATTAAAGCAGTTAAACGTATCATAAAATATATTAATGGGACTTCTCATTATGGTATCTGGTATCCTCATGACTCAACTCTGCAATTAATTGGATATAGTGTTGCAGATTGGGCAGGATCAATAGATGATAGGAAAAGCACTAGTGGCTGTTGCTATTTCTTAGGAAACTGCTTAGTAGCCTGGCATAGCAAAAAGTAAAATTCTGTATCCTTGTCTACTACAGAAGCTGAATATATTGCTGCAGGTAGCTGCTGTGCCCAACTGTTGTGGATGAAACAAACTTTGTTAGATTATAATGTTCCACAACAATGCATGCCTATCATGTGTGATAACTCTAGTGCCATTAGTATCTCTAAAAATCCGGTTCAACACTCTCGCACTAAGCACATTGACATTCACTATCATTTCTTGCGTGATCATGCTGACCAAGGCACTATTGAGTTATTGTTTGTTCCTACAGATACCCAATTGGCTGACTTATTTACAAAATCCCTTGGAAATGATCGTTTCATAAAATTGAGACATCAATTGGGCATTGGCCCTTGCCCTGATTTTTAAATTCTTGTTGGCTAATCACCTGTTCCACATTTTATTTTTATATCTCTTATAAACAGGTGCTACTAACAAGGTAGGTTGTATGTTTTATCTTTGATGGGCAGGCTCCTTTGCAATTAGATGTCAAAGGGGGAGAGAAAATATCAATTGTTCCTCAAGGTATTCACCAATTGAGGGGGAGAAGATTCAAAGGTCGCTATTGTTGAGGGGGAGTAGCTTTGCCTAGAGTGTTATTTTGTATAGCTTCTAGGTTGGTCGTCTTATGTCGTCGCTCCTGTAAGGAAAATCCAAAGCTCCAAAATATCCAAATGCTCCCAAATATCCAAAGCTACTTAAATATCCAAAGAAGTTGTTGTTCAAGATTCAAAGGAGATTGAGAGAGAGTTCAAGCTTCAAGAAGTTGCTATCAAATTGCAAAGGGGGAGATTGTTAGAGTTTTTGTTTTGTTGCAATTTGATAGGATGCATTCATTTTCATAAGCTTGACCTCTCATTCTTTCATGGTCTTATTCTTAGTATCTTCATGCATATTTCTCTTTCATAATCTTTGTTTTCATCATTTGATATGCAAGGTTTTCAATTCAGTTTATCTCTTAAGATCATGGAGTTTTTTATTTCAAAAATCATTCAAGCTTTCCATAGTTTCTTTCTTTAAAATCATTTTTTTTATTTGGAGTTTTCATGGCTTTAGAAATTTAGTTTTCATCATCTTTCAGTCATGAATTCATGCTTGAGATATGTGCCTCAAAGTCCCCTGGAAAGTGCCTTTCTAAGTTGCAAATTTCTAAGATTTTCAGAATTCTTGGCACTCTTCAGGTCGACCTGCCTGTGTGGCCGGTCGACCGGGCCCCGACCGAGCACACTGCAGGTCGACAAGGTTCTGCAGCTCCAACAGTCAGTTTTCTAGCCATTGTGTGTACCCGGTCGACCTGGCCCTGCACCAGGTCGACCGGGGACTAGCCGTTGGGAACTTTTTCTCTATAAAAAGTGGCTTTTTGTTTGGAAAAAGTTGCTGAAACTCAAGAGACTTTTGAGGCCAAGGACTAGCAACTTTTCAAGAGCATCTTTGAAGGGATTATGAAGCCATTCCCTTGATTCAACCTTTGATCTTCAAATGGGTGTGCTTTCTTTAATCCTAAGTCTTTTCAAATCATGTTTTGTTTCACTCTTTTGATTTCTTTCAATGCATGATTAACAAGATGCTTTTCTATTAAAATGTTGTCCTTCATAACATGCTTAGTACTTTAGAAATCTCATAAGCTTTATGAATACAACATATTGTCTTTGTTACACATGAAATTGGTTTCTTGTTTCAAAATCAACTTGTTAGACTTTAGTATATCTTCTTTGAAAACAAGTTAGTTCTCTTTGTTAAATTCATGTGTTAGACAATCAACTCTTTCTCAAACATATGATTATCATCTTTGCATCATTCAAGGTTTTATCTTTTCAAAAAGAGAAAGAGTAATTTCTAGTAAATGCATCATTCATAGACTTTGTCATCCATATGCATGTTTCTAGAAGTTGAGTTTTCACTTTCTATTTAGCCTATTTAGAGGCACTCTTTTGCACTTAAATAGATCTCTTAATCCATGCACTAATAGGCATATTTTTTAAGAGAAATCTTCTAGTTGTTAAGGTTTATGCTTAGCCTTGAAAAGCATAGTTTATGTTGTAAAGGTTTATGCTTAGCCTTGAAAAGCATAGTGATGAATTGTAAGGTTTGAGGTGATCCTAAACCTTATTTGGAGTTAGTGAAATCCGGTAGGTGTACCAGGAGTGGATGTAGGCAATTTGGCCGAACCACTATATATGCTTGTGTTGTGGTGATTGTCTTTTTGCTTTCTTTTTATGGATGATGTTATCTTGGTTGATTTACAATTCTTCTTCAAAGCATAAAAGCAAAGAGAATTAAAAGTGGTCTAGTTATTTGAGCTCACCCTATTCACACCCCCCCCCACCCCCCCTCCAGGATTCAATCTTGGACTTTCAACATATACCATCTAGAAGATAGAAAATAGCATCTAAACATGCAACCACGAAATCTACAACATACAAGGATGTAGATATACCTTTGGAGCCTTGTAGCGCTCTAATGGAGAATTTGAGTTCTTTCCTTTGATGATGGACACCTTCACTATGCAATTCAGAATCTCCAACTCCTTTTGATCTTCCACGCTATTACCCGTATTAGATCTCTTTTTTCAAGAAGATGGTGGAATCTCCAAGAGAAAACCCAACTAGTAACTCTAAGGAACTAAAGGTGAAAGAGAGGAGAACTTAGAGAGGAAGAGAACTTGTGCAACACTTGCACAAAGGGGCTGAAGTTGCTCTATGTATTATGCACGACCAAGAGGGGTTTATTCCTCTTTATATAGCCCTCCATTCCACCTCTTTTCCTATTTGAAATAGAAGTTTAACTCCCATTACAAAATAGTAAACTTCTCCCTTGCTAGTTGCTATAGAAGTCTCACTTCTACAACAATTAGTAGCTTTCTCCTTTCTAATTAAAATAGAAATCCCACTTCCATTAATAATTAGTAACTTACCATTACCACTATTAGAAGTCTCACTTTAAATAGAAATAGTAACCTTCCTTTTAGAGTTCAAGTAGAATTAGTATCTTTCTAATATCTTGGGCTAGCGTGGGGACCACTAGGGATTCCTAAGAAAGCTGGCTCCAACTGGGACACGCGACCCCACATCTCATGTGCAATCTGGGCCCACAGTTAATTGCAAATAACTCCACTATATAAATGCAATTGCACTCCAGTCTTAGGAATAAATTACAATGAAGACCCTAAACTTTCTCAGTACCACAAGTAGGCCCCTCCATCTATATCCATGGATCAAATGGACCTGTCAACCAAATTAGATCCATATCTTATTATCCTTGAGCCCCAATTAATTATAATGATCATTTGGTACGGATCCAATTAACTCTTAATTGGAATTGGTGCGCACTTACCAATGATAAATCCATTAATTGGCACAAGGGGATATTAAAGATAGATTCCATCTTGACCATTGAATGTTCCCACAACTCTACTACCACGTACCCAAATCACCGAGGTGTTGACCTACAATTGGCCTCACTCATTGGTGACTCAAAGCAAATGAATAGATAGAAACTTGAGTTCATTAATGTCTCACGATTTTGAGCCTATTGCTAGGGAATTATGAGAGCAGACCTTAAAGTAAAGACAGTGTATATAAGGTGCTTCTCATGGTCCTTCAATACATCCAATGTACCAGCACCATGATCCAGAATCTTACATTCCGATGATCGAGACAAATCACACTATCTCATAGTGATCAAAGTGCTGCAACCTTGTAAGATGAGATGTCCATTCTCAGCACTGGTTGTGAAGATATTTAAGTATAAGATTTGCAATACATGTCTCCTGTATGTGGATCTCATCCATACACATGTATTACATCTAGTATACTTGTGGACTCCGGTTCATCTCATGAACCATTATGTCATTCGTATTGGTTATGTGTAAGTATATAAAACACCATTCATCTCATGAAAGGAAAAGCATGAATCATATTGATAAATAATTAAATTAATCAATTTATTACATCATATACCCTTGGTATTGAGACCATAAACTAACATAAGGATTCACACCCAAGGCTGGGTGTGGTCCGTACTGTACTTTATTTTTTTCCTTCTTCCTCTTCTTTTCTCTCATTCTCTCCAATATTTGGGTCCCCACTTTGTGATAGTTTCTTATAAAACAAAGAGAATACTGCAATTAAAATTAATTGTGTGAGACATGAATATCATGCATGGGACCCAACTATGTTTTCAATATGCCTAATTATATCATGATGCAAGAGATTGACACATGTCTGAAAATAAAAAAAGCCTAATTGGTGAGATGATTAAGTGGCCCAAAACCCTAATTTCATGAAAACCATGCAATTGAACCAATGTTGACTCATTTTGACCTAATTTCCAATTTCTATGCTCAGATGCATGAAATCATTAGAATTTATGCCATTGGATGCAATTTGACCAAATTATGTCCACAATTGAACATGAAATGATGACTTTATAAGCTGCTTTGGTGGACTTATGGTTAGGATCTTTTTTGTAGAAAGTATTGTTTCACATGATCCCTACTATTATCATGCTCTTGCTTTATTACCTAGTGTTTCTCCGATATTCGCTTGATTATTATTCTTGTCATTTATTCTATATTGATACATTATATCTTTTATTTATGTTTTTTCGTATACCTAGCTTTTTAGTGTGATGATTTTCCACTTGGTGTTATAGGTGACCCCACTCCCTTTAAGCAAGAGGTTAATGCATTGCAGGAGGATCTGCAACCAACAGAGTTTTACGAGTCGTCTGCTGATGATGTAGAGTAACGTCTTCTTATCCGATCAAGTGTCTGATCAGCGCCTTCATTTGGGATGTCTTGGGAGATAGAACTTTGTACGTCTTTTATTGTATGACCTAAGTTTTTAGGTGGCCATTATAACAAAATACTTTGTTTATTTTTTGTATAAACTTTAACTCATAGAAAGAAATCTATATCTTGCTTCGATTATTTATTATGCCTATTTTCTTACATGCTTGTACATGCATTAATGATAGAAGCTTCCACAAGAAACGCTCCAACAATTGAGGAGCTTTCTTAACTTTACTGCGGACTTCAATCCATAACAACACAATTAGGGGCCATGTTTGGGAAAAATCTTAAATGGTCCCTAATCCCCACCCTGGAAGACGGTTGGTCATTAATCGAGTCGGGGCTGACACTTACCCCTGGTGTAAACCCATATATGGCCATTGGAAACTCATTTGTCTCTCCATGGGCAGTTCTCGCAGTTATTACTACTCTCTCGTATAAATTTTTAATGATGTCAATATTACCTCTTGAAAGACTCCGTTTATCTAAATCCTACCAAATTAAATCTCTAGGTATCCTATTGTAGGTTTCCTCTAGATCAATGAAGATCATATGAAGAATTTCTCTCGTCTTGATATTATTCATCAATTTCGTAAATGAGAAGATAGCTTTTATAGCTGAACTCCTTAACAATGTTAATCATTAAATAGATATAATATTATCCTTATGTAGAATCACATAAAAAATAATATACTACAAAATCAAATTAATTGAACTAATCAAGCTCAGGTTGAGTCTTTAATGAGTCAAGCTTGAGGCCCTCTGAGCCAAATAGGCTCCAGCTCAATCTCAGCCTCGGGCTAACCGAGCCATCTCAAGCTTTTCATGATTAGCGGAACTTGACTCATGCTCAATTGAGCCAAGCAGTGTTGGCTTGGCTCAGTAATATCCCTAGTAATACAAAAATTGGCCCGAAAAAATCCTTCAATATCATGGTTAGGGTTATGTAATGACCATATTTTAAGATATGATCTCGTGGAAGCCTTGTGGACGTCCTACTTATCATGAGCATTAATTTCATACACGTGGTATGTCTGTTTATTTTGGTGAAAAATCTTCGCAAAACATGTGCATTGTTGGGTCACTCTTGGGTTTCAAACTTAAATCACCTGTTTTACAAGTGATTAATTTGACTTACTCTGGATTCAACTCCAATGATAGTTTCAGTGGATCTGGACTCTTAAATCACTACAAGTGGCAATACACTTACCGGTAGAAATTATCTAGTGCACAACTTTTTCCTTTTTTGGGTGTTTCTCTATACACCCTATAGTGGGACCACCTGTTCATCCATCCAAGTAGGCCTCACATATAGAACCCTCCTAAATTACACTGATCCAATTTTTTGTAAAGCCATCTATATGGACTGCACCGTTGGATTGAATGTCCATTGTTTTCAAGGGGTGAAACTTGTGGACGTTGATGAAGGGGTTAGGATGATCAGGTAGGTCTCATATTTTATACAAGGTAGACCCAACTAGATCTTTGGAACCCCCACCTCATCCCTAGGTAGGCCCCCAGCTGAGCCCCATCCACACTGCGAGCAGTTGATGTGCACTGAACTTTTGGGACCCGGCACTTAATTGCTGTTGGAATCTAATAAATATACATCTTTTTCATGTCACAAGAGTACCGAAATTGGGTTGCTGGGTGGCTAACTGCAAAAGCAGCCAATTAAGCTTTCTAATTGCATCAAGTTAGCCCCATAAACAAAGAGAACACCGGAATTAGAAAAAAGAAAAGGACTTAGTTATTGCATTGGAACAAAATCATCGACAACATGAAATGAAAACTTAATGGGGCTGCAAGTCCCAATTTCCTTATGGCCCACCACGTGCTTTTACTATTTAAAATTCATTAGATCAAGGTTCCTGCCAATTGTAAAATTGAAATAAATTGAAATGTATTTTTGTGATGTCATTCAAGAGATGCTTGATTTTAGATAAAAAGATAGCAGCTCACCTTATTACTTTATTTATTGATTTATTGATTTATCTCGCTATGTTAGACTATTGGTTAGCAGTGATGCTTTTAACTTAAGGGCCCATGGATGGACTTCTAGGCATATGTGTGTAACTAAGGTACCAACACTCTGTTGTGTACGTGTGTGCGGAAGCGTGAATCACTGTGATCTAACGATCGATCAACTATACAAGAAAGAGAAAATCACACACATAGGATTTACGTGGTTCGGCAAACTCGTCTATGCCCACGGGAAAGAAACTCGACTTTCTTTTTAGTTCTACTCTCTGATGTATCTAATGGGTTACACATTACAACATATAAATAATGCACTCTTCCTTATCTCCAAGGAAACCCGATCTTAGTCAACAAGAAAGTCTCGGTATGATTATCAAAATACCCATGACCCTGAACCCACTTTGTCTTGACCCACTAGGCCAACAATCTCCCTCTCCAGACCATGGGGAAGACACCTCTAAACCCCCTTACTGGGAGTTCAATCCTACTAACTCTGAACACAACTCTAGCTTTCCTTGAGATACGACCATAGTCGTCATGTCCAAAGGGTTTTTGTCAATGTGAATCTTTTCCAGCTTCATGAGATTCTTGTTGATGACCTTACGAATCCATAGATATCTCACATCAACATGCTTTGTGAAAGCATGATATGTAGCATTCTTGCTAAGGTCCATAGAACTTTGACTATCATAATAGACTACATACTTTCTTTGCTTCAAACCCAGTTCTTGAAGAAAATTCTTCAACCAAAGCATCTCTTCCGCTGCTTCATTTACAACTATATATCCCGCTTCATTCGTAGACAATGTTGTAGATTTCTGCAACTTAGACTCCTAGACAACAGTTTGTGCTTGGGTCTAACTGAATCAATGTGCTTGTGTAGCCAACCAGTCTAGAAATTTAAGCAACAAATCTGAATTAGTGTGTGTTGTCTACCTCTTCTCTCCCAACTAATATAAGTGCTCAGTGATTATCTTCCACTACCATTCTATCCAGCACTAGAGAGCATTCTGTTCTTCATCACAGTCATGCCTAGAACTAAACAAACCTTTGCTAAGGTCCATAGCATTTTGACTATCATAATAGACTACATACTCTCCTTGCTTCAAACCCAGTTCTCGAAGAAAAATTATTCAACCAAAGCATCTCTTTCGCTGCTTCATTTGCAACTATATATTCCACTTCAGTCGTAGACATAGACAATGTTGTAGATTTCTGCAACTTAAACTCCCAGGAAATAGCTCCCCCTGCAAAAGTAAAAAAGTATCCAGAAGTCGACAACCGGCGATCTAGATCTCCTGCAAAATCAGCATCTGTGAAACCTTAATGTACTGGGTTTGAACCTTTGAGACACAAGAACAACTTCGAAGTGACTCCAAAATATCTAAAAATCCACATCACTGCTTCCCAATGCTCTTTCCTAGGATTATAAAGAAATATACTCACTAAACACACTACATAACCAATGTCTGGCCGCGTGCACTTACATAGGACTCCCAACTATTGGGGAGTATGGAATAGACGACATCCGTTCATTTTCTTCATCTTTAGTGGGACATGATCTCTTAATGAGCTTAAAGTGACCATATAGAGGCATGCTAATTAGTTGAGCATCTTTCATGTTGAACCTTGGTAGCACTCATTCAACATATTTTTCCTATGACAATCATAACTTCTTTGCATCCCAGTCACGACGTACGTGCATGCCTAATATTTGTCGTGTGGGACCGAAGTCCTTCATGTCAAAAGTCTTTAACATCTCCTCTTTTAATTTGCCAATCATCTTACTATCTTGTCCAACTATCAACATATCATCTACATATAAAAGAAGGGTGATGAATTTTCCATTAGCAAACTTACGAATATAAATACAGTGATTTGCAACTGTCCTCCAGTACCCGTGACTTACCATGAACGAATCAAACTACTTGTACCACTGTCTTGACGCTTTCTTCATCTCGTAAAGAATCTTCTTTAATCTATAAACCAACTATTCTTTTCCTTCTACCTCAAACCCCTCTGGCTAAGTCATGTAGATCTCTTCATTCAAGTCACCACGAAGAAATCCAGCCTTCACATCCATCTCTTCAAGCTCAAGGTCCATGATGGCAGCTAGACCCAAGACAATTTTGACGGAAGTCATTTTCACAATTGGAGAGAAAATCTCATCGAAATCAATACCTTTCATCGGCACAAAGCCTTTAACAACTAATCGTGCTTTGTGCTTCACCGGTCTTCCACTGTCATCCTTCTTTAACTTGAACACCTATTTATTACTCAAAACCTTCCGGCCTTTCGGAAGTTCTATAAACTCATAAGTGTTGTTTTCTTCAAAGAACTTATCTCATTCTGCATGGCCTTCATCCACTTGTCTTTATCTTCATGGGTCTTTGCTTCTTGGTAGCTCTCTGGCACCCCCTATTTAGTATGCAAAATGTAACCAGCTGTAGGATACTTTGTCGATGGTTGACGCTCTCGAGTAGACCTCCTAACCTGAGGTTCCGTAGTTTCTGACTAAGGAAACATTCCTCCTACCTAAACCCCCGGTCATTTGGCAACCCATGTTCCTCATCACAATCCAGATCGTCTTGTCTACCTTCTCACTCATACGTTCAAGTCTCTTGTGCTACAAATTTGGAGAGGATCTGTTTTCAGCAACATTCAACACTCCTTTACACAACTTTACATGTGTCTTGTACAATATTGTATTACACGCCTTCCCTCTCACAATAACAAGAGACCCTCTAGTGAGCTTCCACCTGCAATTTCAAAAGTAAATTTCATAACCTGCACGTTCCAATGAAGTCTCAAAAGTCGGATTCAACATAAATCATGTATATATCTCACATCTTTAAGCGTCAATGTGCAACCAAAATTAGTTTAAATGAAGACATCACCGATCCCAACAATCTTTGAATGACTCCTATTGCCCATCTTCACAGTAGCAAAGTCCCTTGCTTTATACATCGTGAAGATCTCCTTATAAGGAGTCGCATGGTAGGATGCCACTGTGTCAATTAACCCGTTCAACCTAATCATTTATAACACTGAAACACGCTTCATTCTCACCGGTTCAAAGCAATTATAGTGTTAGTGTCATTCTTCTTCTCATTGTTGGCTTCTTTATGTTCCTTCAAGACAAAGCAATTCTTCTTGATGTAGCCATCCTTGCCACAATGAAAATACTTTCCAAACTTTTTTCTAATCTGCAATCCACCTTTAGAGTTGCCACGACCCCCTTTGATCATCTACTCTTACTCCTCTCTTTTCTCAGTAACAAAGGCTTGTGTACTATCTATCCCTTTAGTATTTCTTCTTGTTTTTTCGTGCGACATGCTGCTAGTAACTTGACACATAAACAACACAACATCTAGAGTAGAGCTACTCACAGACACAACCAATGTGAGATATGTAGACATATAAACAACACACTATCTGTATTGAGGCTGCTCATGCTTTGGCCAAACATTGCTCTAAGCTTGGTATGAGTGTTTGATGTAGGGATGATGATGTTTGGAGTGGTGTTGACCTTGGTTGCACACTCTCTGATTGTTGTTTTGGCTTTTCTTTTTTCAATGAATTTTTTTTATAAAAAAAAAGAGAGATGGTATTGATGGTTATGTTAACGGTTATATTCAAAAGCTACATGTAAGAAATGTCAATATAAGCGAATATTCCTTCATAGATATGGGCTTATCAAGTGCTCAAATCGAGCCATATTTATTTTAGTTTTGTCACGGACAATTACTTTATACGTGACATTTAGGTTGAAGTTCTTCAATATATATGTATTACTTGCAAATTGCTTGCATAAAAAATAAAGTCATTCGTAGAAGAGAACTCTTGATATAAGCTTTTGAGTCAAATTATTTGGGGGTTTGTATAAAAAAATGATTAGAATAAGGACAAAAGGTGGAGCTGTTTTGATAAGGTTCTTCCCCATGTCTTTGCAATCATGAAATCCAAATGGTTGGGCCCCACAAGTGCTTCAACTATATGGACCTTGTCTTTTTAGTTGTTTTGTATTTGCGTGGTAGTTGGGAAATTAGTGATGGGACGTGTGTAATTAATTAGGCAAGGAAGATAAAAAATTATAGGATCACCAAAACTAAGTGCAGGTCAAGCTACCCTATACCGAATGAAAATTCAGCCCTCAGCCGTGAAGAAAATGATGTTGGAAAAAATTGGATAGATCACCTTAGTTTTTGGTCTTCTTTGAGCGAAAAGATAAAAAAAAATAAAAAAATTGGACCCCACTTATCTTTTTAGGTGAGACTACATGGGAATGTGATCTACTCCATTAGTAGATTAAGAAAATGTATTGATCAGTTGCTCTAAACCATTGAGGAGTGAATGAGAAATTGACTCCTAACACCACTACTCGAACATGCTAAACATAAAAACACAAAGAAGTGGTAAACTTGCATCCCACATTGCTTGGGGGTAAAAGATTCTTTGGAGATATATATATATATATATATATATATATGTATGTGTATGTGTATGTTGGTATTAAAGGTTGAGCCCCACGGAGCATCCAACTTTTGTGGAGGACCACATGCGCACCCCGCATTGAATTGAGCAAGGCTTGGGCTTAGGCTTCACACGCGAGTCGGGTCAGGCCTGGTTCGGCCCATTACCCATTTATATTTTTGGAGAAATTTATTTAACAAAATTTCTTTTTTCCAAATGAGGGGTGTTCGAAGTCCAAAAGGTGTGTGTCCAAAGGGTGTGCCTAAACACTGAACGGGTATGTCCAAAGAAAAGATATGTTACTGTTTTTTATATCTTTTCAACCATAAATAGTTATTTACAGAATAGATGCGCCCCATGAATGAACAGCCCTGAAGTATTTAAACTCATTTGACCTTATTTTTTTCTGCATCGTTTTTCCTGCATCTACACTGTCTCTGCATCATCTATATATGTTGTCTGTCGGAGTCAAAAGAGAGTTTGTCACAAGTCTAATTCATTGGTCATATAGTTTGTAGTGGCGCTACTGTGTGAGTAATCATTGTATCATGGAAGACAAACACCACAAAAGCTCATAAATACTGAACTAATTCTGAATGTAGTCAGGTGAACAAACGATAACCAAAATCACAAGACAACGATGTTATATTACAGTAAATGAGTGTTAGTTGATGTGTAATCATGTTATATTACTGTAAATGAGTGTTAGTTGATGTGTAATCTTCATCTAACAAACCCCATCTGCCCCAATTCATTTCTTGAATGCCTTTAAATCCTGCCCTCACCCTATTGCATACACAGCTAGCCCCCTTTGTCCGTGTGAGATAAACACGGCAACATAAGGTTCTTCCCTTCCCTCTGGGTCACACGGCAACACAAGGTTCTTCCCTTCCCTCTGGGTCCAAAGTCAAAAAGCGCCCCCCCCCCCCCCCTCCATGTACCTTCTCCAACACCCAACTCTGACCAAGTCCTTGAGTCCTTCATCAAACAGCCTCTCTCTCTCTTTCTCTCTCTGAGTCCCTCATCAAACACCCAAAAATGCCTACCCCTCTACCTGAATTTTCTTCCTCTGTCAAGCTCAAGTATGTGAAACTTGGCTACCAGTACTTGATCAACCACTTCCTTTCCTTCCTCCTAGTCCCCATGATGGCTGCCATCATCCTCCAAGTTGCCCGCACTGGCCCGGATGAGATACTCAAATTTGGGTTATCTTTAAAGCTCAATCTATTGCATATGTTATGCTCATCTTTCCTCATGGTCTTTATCACCACCGTCTACTTCATGTCGAGGCCTAGACCAATCTATCTGGTCGACTACGCTTGCTACAAACCACCATTTACATGCCGAGTTCCCTTCTCAACTTTCATGGAGCACATGAGGCAGATTAACAAGTTTGATAATAAGAGCCGTGAATTTCAAATGAGGATCTTGGAGCGCTCCGGGCTTGGCGAAGAGACTTGTCTTCCACCACCAATTCACTACATCCCTCCACGCCCCTCCATCCAAGCAGCCCGCGAAGAGGCCCAAACCGTCATCTTCTCTGCAATTGATTCACTGTTTGAGAAAACCGGGATCAATCCAAAAGACATTGACGTACTGGTCGTGAACTGTAGCCTCTTCTCGCCGACACCATCCTTGTCGGCGATGGTGGTAAATCAGTACAAGATGCGAAGCAACATTCGCAGCTTCAATCTGTCCGGAATGGGGTGCAGCGCCGGGCTTTTGTCGGTTGATCTCGCCCGTGACCTCCTTCAAGTGCACCCCAACTCATATGCATTGGTTGTGAGCACAGAGATCATCTCCCCCAACTGGTATGCAGGGAACAACCGCTCCATGCTCCTCCCCAATTGCCTCTTCCGCATGGGTGGCGCAGCAGTGCTCTTATCAAACCGCCACCATGAGGGGTGGCGCGCCAAGTACCGCCTCCTCCACGTTGTCCGCACCCACAAGGGCGCCGACGACAAGGCCTACCGCTGCGTGTTTGAAGAAGAAGATGAACAAGGCAACGTAGGCATCGCCCTTCAAAAGGACCTGATGGCGATAGCAGGAGAGGCGCTCAAGTCCAACATCACCACCATGGGACCGCTGGTGCTCCCTGCCTCAGAGCAGCTCCTCTTCCTTATCAAGCTCATAGGCCGCAAAATCATCAACCGCAAGTGGAATCCTTACATCCCTGACTTCAAGCAGGCCTTTGAGCACTTCTGCATCCATGCAGGGGGGCGGGCCGTGATCGACGAGCTCGAGAAGAACCTCCAGCTCTACCCTGAGCAAGTCGAGGCCTCAAGGATGACCCTCCACCGCTTTGGAAACACCTCATCATCTTCCCTATGGTATGAGCTCAGTTACATAGAGGCCAAGGGGCGAATGAAGAGGGGGGACCGCATTTGGCAGATCGCCTTTGGCAGCGGCTTTAAATGTAACAGTGCAGTGTGGAAATGCCATAGGACTATCCCTTCATCAAAAGATGGTCCATGGTCCGATTGCATCGACAAGTATCCGGTCTATATCCCGGAAGTCGTAAAGTTATAGGCCATTTTTATAAAAATTGCATCCATCCATCTTCAATCTATCCTAGCCTGCATCCATATGTCATCATCCCTAGCTTTGCCTCATTAAAATTCGATCGATCAACTTCTGTCCACACAAGAACCATAGGTATAGACATTTGCCTTGAACTTTCATGAATTTCTATGTAAGGAGACCCAGCACCAGTGAAGGGACTGGGATCACATGGGGATGAAGGCGAAGCTTGTTTTACCGTTTACGTGTCCTTCCTGAATAGTTGAACATGTACTGGTACCTTTTGATCTATGCATGTATATGTTAAGTAAAATTTGCTTCAGTATTTTCTATCCCTGCTACCAAAATTTAGTTATGTAAGGCCCGTTTGTTTGCTCTGTATTCTCTACTAATTAAGTGTTCTAATCAATGTCTTCCTATCGAATGACCTATGTCATGCCCCTAGAAGTGAAATCGGGTTTATGCGTGAGATTAGGGCCAATTAAAAATTTTCCAACATAAATAACAACACTTGGCCCCAATCATGTCTCAAATGGATTGAAGATCGCTGTGAGATATAAACATTTCCTCAAATATATAAACAATAGCGGAAGCTTCATATTTACAAGAGGTATCTCAAGAGATGTATAGTTGAGAGCAATTATGGAAATATATTAACTAAAGTTCAATGTTGAAACAGTTTAACCAGAAGTATTATTTACACAAAAGGCCACACAAAAACTTGGGCCTAATCAAAAGATGAACAAGAGACCAAAAGATGAATCTATCCAAAATAAGCATGAAGGCTCTCAAGTATAGGGTCAATATGACTATACAACACCGTCCGTACTATAATCTAAGAAGTCATTAGGCTGATTCGCCTGAACTTCTTCCGTCGTTTCCTTCTCAAGATAGAAGGGATCGGTACCTATGATCCAAGAGTAGCATCATCAGACACTACAGTCGGCAAGCAATGCATATATAAATCATCAAGATATGCAGTATAAATAAGAGTAGACGATAGATAAGATCATATGAAATGCATAACATTCTCATAGTAAGAAGTGCTTAGGATTTGAATAATAATCAATCTAACATAAACATCTAACAAGATAGGCAGTCCACATAGGCTAATTACAACGGGATAGTGTCATTGCCCTCCCTACTCACATTTAGTTGTGGTGGAGATATTAATTGGCACAGGGATGAAAGCCCGGCAAGCAAGCAAGCAAGATGGATACCAGTAGGCCAACAGTCATCAAAATTAAGCGTTCAAGATGTATCCGATGGTGTACATCCATCAAAATGTAAAAAGTCATACTGTGCAGATGTTCAATCCAAAGTTCTCACACAGATGGTGCCCCACCTATGTTGGGAGTTAAACAGCTAAGTGGTGCCTGATACAAAGATTCCTAAACAAACAATAGTGAGGGGGTAGACGTTCTTGCATGAACAAGATTCTTCAATCAATAGAGAAACTACCTTTCCATCATCAAATCAACACCAAAATCATCAAACTTCTTCAAAGCATCATCATCGCAAGTAGTTCTCAACAAGCTTTTACAATCAAAGCTGCCTAGGGTCAACACTTCATCAAACCTCAGAATAAACTGAACATCAAAAGGGATCCTAAGTTCATCATGTGATCCCCAAACAAAACAAAGTAAAACGAGCTAAGGAGCATGGACATTGCATGTAGACAAGTACTAGACAGTACGGTTAGGAATCAGAGGCAATAAATAATCAAATCCTAAGTCCATTGTTATTCCTTAAATCTCGTACAACCCTCCTCAGTCAACGAAAGGAGTCATGGTTCGCGATACCCGAACGAAACATCTTCGTGCATAGATATAAAGAAGGGTATCCCGTTGTCCCTTACCGTTCAAGATTGAGGTAAGTTAAAAACCAAGAAAACCAGAATAACTACAAGGAAACATGGGCTCAAAACATCCTTTGTATCAAGTCCAAAGTAGGCATCAAAGGTACAACCAAAGGTCCCACCTAGGTCATCAAGCTAAGGAAGCAAATTCCTTTCAAAAAGGAAATCATACCATACCCTAAGGCCACCTTACGGCTAGCCGTGGGCCTTCTACGGCGAGCTTCACGGCTAGCCGTGAGGTCATCATAGGCACATGGTTGTAAAATCCCATCAGGTTTCATCAGTCAGGTACCCCAGACAGAGGCTGACTTTAGGAATCATGGCTAGTCGTAGGCTCGTCGTGAGGTCGCCATACAACAAAAGTTGTAAAAAAAAACCATAGGAGTGCAGGCGTCACAGGCTTCTACAGTTAGCTTCATGGCTAGGCGTAGAGACATTCACGGCTAGCTATAGAGAAAATCCACGGCTTGCTATGAGCTTCATAATTTTGTCCTAATTCTGTTCAGTTCACAAATTTTGAGAGAAATCCATCTCTCTTCATCCACACCTGTAGACAATTAAATGGGGGCCTTGCCCACTTCACATGCACCAAACAAACCCCTCTTCAAGTCCATTCACATCCTAATCCATTTCATTCAATCCATGAAGCATAATTATCATGTTTCAATCAAAACAATCTATCTTAGAGCATATGGTCATCTAAGCATGATTGATCATCAATTCAAGGGGAAACAAATATATCACAACATAAATATATAGATGATAAGAGCCTAAAATACACCATTTACACCCTCAATAAAGACTTTGTTGAACCTTGGAATGATAATTTAGATATTTAATTATGTTATTTTTACGTTTTCAGGTACTTTAGGTGAAAGACTAGAAGCCAGAGATAAAACAAAGAAAATGGCGAAACCGGAAGAGAACCGGAGCTCACTAGCCACTACAACAGTTTACATATGTAGCCACAATTTTTTCGTCGCTAAAAGTAGACAAAACGTCGTTAAAAACCTTTACCGGCAAAAAGATTTTCGTCGGCCAGAAGTCAGTAAAAAGTCGTGGACAAAACTTTTTACTGACGAAATTATTTTCCATCAGGAAAAATATAAATTTTACCGACGATTATTAGGATTTTACCGACGAAAAAAAAAAACGTCGGTAAAATTATTTTACTTTTCTAAAAATTTTATATATAACATTTACCGGCGTTTTTTTCATCGGCAAAAGAAAATTAAAAAAATATTAAAAAAATGCAAATACTTTTACCGACAATTTTTTTGTCGGCAAAAGAAAACAGAAAAAATAAATAAAATTGAAAATACTTTTACCGATGTTTTTTTCGTCGGCAAAAGAAAATTAAAAAAATATAAAAAAATGCAAATACTTTTATCGACGTTTTTTTTCGTCAACAAAAGAAAAAAAAAAAAAAAAAAAAGGCAAACTCTTTTACCGACCTTTTTTTTCGTCGGCAAAAGAAAACAAAAAATTAAGAAAAATGCAAATACTTTTACCGACGTTTTTTTCGTACGCAAAAGAAAACTAAAAAAAAAAAAAAACGCAAATACTTTTACCGACATTTTTTTTTGCCTGCAAAAGAAAACTAAAAAAATAAAAAAAAATGCAAATTATTTTACCGACGTTTTTATGCGTTGGCAAAAGAAAACTAAAAAAATAAAAAATGCAAATTATTTTACCGACGTATTTTTTCGTCGGCAAAAGAAAACTAAAAAATAAAAAAAATACAAATACTTTAACCGACTTTTTTTTTTGGTAAAACTAAAAAATAAAATAAAATATCTTTTAACGACGATTATTCCGTAGATTTTTTTTAATATTATATTTGTTTTTTCAATATACTTTTCCTGTAAACCTGTTTATACACATGTATTAAAAATAAACCTGTTCATGTACCTGTATTCAATTTAAAAAAAGCATACAAACAAAATTTGCTAAATAAAGAAACAACCATCACCTTTTTTCATCAAATCATTCATCTCATTAACCAAATATTACAATCATCAATGATACAGTCCCATATAAATGTCCAATATACATATACAAATAAACAAAAAAGAATAAAACACCCTCAAAACTCTGCAACCGACCCCAAAGCGTCAATCAATCTGCAATGACAAAAACAACATTAGAATCTTTTCAATGAACTAAAATATAAATGAAAGATAAACATGTATATATATAAATCTTTTCCTAATTTTTTTGGTGGCCTGTTTTTTTCCAGCCTAAGTGTTAAGAATCAGAAGGTTTCTGTGTATAATTCACTAACCGGAAGTCCGATTCACTAACCTTAAATTCCTACAAGTTACTTTGGCCTTTAACAAGGTACCCGAGCTGGTTTCTAGGCCGTCCGATGGCCGTTTCACGTTTTCGACCTCTGACAGCTTATTTTCAATACTAAGTGTTAAGAATCCAACGTTTTTAGGTCTAATTCGTTAACCGAGAGTCCGATTTACGAGTCGTCAATTCTAGCAAGCTAATTTTGACTCGATTGAGGTGCTCGTGCCAGTTTCCAATTTTTCCGAGGGCCGTTTCCCGTTCCGGACACACAACAGTCCGTTTTCGAGCCTAACAATTAGGAAATCCGATGTTTTCGCTTCTAATTCTCAAACTGTGAGTCCTATTTACAAACCATCAGTTCCCACAAGTCACTCTACTATCGAGCGAAGTGCTCGTGTTGGTTTCCGATTTTTCGGGGGCCATTTCCCGTTTCGGACCCTTGGCGGGCCGTTTTTGAGTCTAAGTGTTGGGAAATCTGATGTTTTTGCTTATAATTCTCAAACCGTGAGTCCTATTTGTGAACCGTCAGTTCCCATAAGTCACTCTACCCTCAAGCAAAGTGTTCGTGCCGGTTTTCGATTTTTCCGGGGGCCGTTTCCCGTTCCGGACCCTCGACGGGTCATTTTCGAGCCTAAGTGTTGGGAAATCCGATGTTTTCGCTTCTAATTCTCAAACCGTGAGTCCTATTTGTGAACCGTTAGTTCGCACAAGTCACTCTACCCTCGAGCGAAGTGCTCGAGCCGGTTTTCGATTTTTTTGGCGGCCGTTTCCCGTTCCGGACCCCCGACAGGCCGTTTTCGAGTCTAAGTGTTGGGAAATCCGATGTTTTCGCTTCTAATTCTCAAACCGTAAGTCCTATTTGCGAACCATCAGTTCCCACAAGTCACTCTACTCTCTAGCGAAGTGCACGTGCCAATTTCCAATTTTTTCGGAGGCCGTTTCCCATTCCGGACCCCCGGCAGGCCGTTTTCGAGCCTAAGTGTTTGGAAATCCAATGTTTTCGCTTCTAATTCTCAAACTGTGAGTCCTATTTGCGAACCGTCAGTTCCCACAACTCACTCTACCATCGAGCGAAGTGCTCGTACTGGTTTCTGATTTTTCCGGGGGCTGTTTCCCGTTCTAGACCCCCGGCGGGCCGTTTTCGAGCCTAAGTGTTGGGAAATTGGATGTTTTCGCTTCTAATTCTCAAACCGTGAGTCCTATTTGCAAACCGTTAGTTCCCACAAGTCACTCTACCCTCGAGCGAAGTGCTAGTGCCGGTTTCCGATTTTTCTGGGGGTCGTTTCCCATTCTGGACCCCCGGCGGGCCGTTTTCAAGCCTAAGTATTAGGAAATCCGATGTTTTCACTTCTAATTTTTAAACCGTGAGTCCTATTTGCGAACCGTTAGTTCCCACAAGTCACTCTACCCTCGAGCGAAGTGCTCGTGTCGGTTTATGATTTTTTCAGGGCCTGTTTCCCGTTCCGGACCCCCGGCAGGTCGTTTTTGAGCCTAAGTGTTGAGAAATACGATGTTTTCGCTTCTAATTCTCAAACCATGAGTCATATTTGCGAACTGTCAGTTTCCAAAAGTCACTCTACCCTCGAGCGAAGTGCTTGTGCCGGTTATCGATTTTTCCGAGGGCCGTTTCCTGTTTCAGACCCCTGGCGGGCCGTTTTCGAACCTAAGTGTTGGGAAATCCGATGCTTTCGCTTCTAATTCTCAAACCGTGAGTTCTATTTGTGAACCGTCAGTTCCCACATGTAATTCTACTTGCATATAATTGGTTAGAGCCAAGAAAAAAAAGGAAGTATTTAGTGAATTACAAAATGGAAAGAAATAAGTATGACATTAGTGTAGCTTAAGCAATCCAAGTGCAGCAGTCATTTACAAGTAAACCAAGTAACCTACATTCAATCAGTTCATGAAGATCTAAACAGTCCATAGCCTGTTCCATTATCATGCATGTGTGTGGTCCATTGAACCACTGACCTTTGGGTTCGGTGAGCCCTCTCCAATAAACTTCTGTTGGAAATTTATATAAGTGAAAAATAAAAAATCAATACATGAGATGCCATCATAAATACTACATTTTTTTTTTTGAAAAAGAAACATACCTATCACAGAGGGCTGTATGAATTGTAGGGATGAGATCATCCCTGAAACTCAGCAACTGGTGCCTACCAGCACTTGCCATAACTTCGCTCAGACTGATACATACTTCTTGTGATCAATTGGAAATGTGAAAATGGAGAATAAATAAATAAACAGAACTTCGAAGGATATTTTAATCCAAGAAAATACCACCATACGAGATTAGTATGAACGTAAATTCAAGAAACCCAAGCGCCATCTACTGCTGCTAAGCTCAAAATGGATAAAAACTGCATATAGCTCACATTCAATTAACCTAAATAAGATGCAAAATGGTACCTGTGTATTCATATCATAATCTCGCTCATGTGATCAGAAACACGTGACTCACTGGTAGGAGGTAGGTGTTAGGAATTTTCTAGATTGCAATTTGATGGATGCATTTCATTCTAGCATCATTTGATTCACACACTTGCATTGTTTTAAATAAACTTGAAATCTTGTTTTATTCATGCATTGCTTTTAAGATTTGTAAAAGTATTGATTTATGCATGATTTGTTTTTTAATCTTGGATGCATTTGTTTTTAGAAAAGAGTTTTCAAGAAATCAAGCAAGCCTTTGTTTTAAAAGTTTTGAATCTTTTTAGGCTTTTTATGTCATGTTTTAAAAACCATTAGAATCTTTAAAACATGTTTTCCAAGCTTGATTTAGTGGCCAAAAGGTCCCCCAAAGCTAAACCTTCAAATTTGCAAAAGTTGCATTTTTTGTCAAAGGGAGGCTGTCCCGGCAGTGTCGCCGGTCGACCGAGAGGCAGGTCTCGGTCGACCGAGACAACTGGAGGTAAAACCTGCAGTTTCTGAACTGAAACCTCCAACGGTCAGAAATCTGACCGTTGTGCCTTCCCGGTCGACCGAGACCTCTTTGCCGGTCGACCGAGGACTAGCCGTTGGCAACTTTTTGCTATAAATATGAGTTCTTTCCCTTGCCAAAAGTTGGGAATTTTTAACCCCTCCTTGAGAGGATTTGAGGCATATCAAAAGGGAAAAGAACCAAGGGATGAAGGGGATGATTAGGAAAGCTAAAGCTTGGATTAATGAAGTTAAACCACCAAGTAGGCTCTTCCTTTCTTAATCATATGTTTTCATGCTTTGTTTTATTTTTGGTAAATCATTTCTAGCATGTTAAACTATGTTTGTGTTGTGTCCTTAACATGTTTTATGTTTTGAGTTGATTTATTGTTTTGGATACAACATCACATGATTCAATCCAAGTAGTACTTAACTTTGGTAAATCTAAGTAGATCATGTTAATGAAAGAACTTTGGTAAATCATATGTAACATGATCCATATACTTGGTTGAATCTTTGGTTGTTGTTTTCCATCATAAGAACATCTCTCTCAAAACTAACTTATGTTTTGGATTCAACTTCTTTACAAATCATATGTTCTCATGTTTTGTTTTATCATTGGTAAATCTTAGTAACATGTTAACCTATGATGTGTTGTATCCTTAGCATGTGTTATATTTTGAATAGATCTATTGTTTTGGATACATCACCATTGATTCATCAAAGTAGTACTTTATCTTTGGTAAATCTAAGTAGATCATGTTAATGAAATATGTAACATGATTCATATACTTTGTTGAATCATTGGTTGTTGTTTTTCCATCATAAGAAAATCTCTCTCAAATGTATCTTATGTTTTGGATTCAACATCATTACAAATCATATGTGTATTATTGTTTTAATGCTTCACAACTTGCCTTACTTTGATTGGTAAATCTTTTTCAAGTTGTCCTTATAATTACATATGATTTGTCCCCTCTTTTCAATCAAATCTATTTTTATGTTTTGAGCTTCATTGATGATTTGATTGACATCCCTATGCATCACATGTTTAGAGCTAATCCATTTCATACAACTTGTGTAACTTTGATATCATTAACAAGTTGTTACTTTTAACATGTGATTGCATTACATCCTCAATCATAAATGTTTTATGAACTAAAACTTTCAAAAGCCTTAGGCTTACATTTATGAACTTTCATTTTCAAAATGATTGAGGACTACACACACACACTTCATTTGCTTTCATCTTTGCATTCATAGTGTGAGTGTGTATTAGTTTTTCACTTCCATATCCGCCTAATTAAGAGGCAATGTAATGAGCTTAATTGAATCTCCATCAAGTGTATTAAAGACGCTATCTTAGTGAGATAACCAACCTTGTGGTTGAAGAGGTTATTGCTTAGCCTATAAAAGCATAATGGATAGGTTGATGTTAAGCCTTGAAAAACATCAATGTAAAGGTTATTGCTTAGCCTTGGAAAGCATATTGTAAAGGTTATTGCTTAGCCTATTGAAAAGCATAAATAGTGGAAATCCGGTGGGGTGTTGGATCACAAGCCGGTAGTGGATGTAGGCATTGAGGCCGAACCACTATAAATACTTGTGTGATGGTGCTTGCTTTGTGGTGATTCTTTTGTTAGCTTCCGCATCTTGTATGATAAATCATCACATGTGACTAGTTTGTTTTAAAGAAGTTAAAATTGTTAAAATTGGTCATAGTTGTAGCACACCCTATTCACCCCCCCCCCCCCCCCTCTAGGGTTAGGGTCGCCGGACTTTTCAATTGGTATCAGAGACTCGTGCTCTATATTAGGATCAAGTGTATCTTGTTTAGGTGTAAAAACCTAGAGTTAAAACCCTAGAGTAGTGCTTATTTGAAAATCATTAGAATGGACTCCACTATGCTAGACTTTGTAGATTCTTCTAGACCCCTCATTCTTCCTTCTATTGGAGATTCAAACCCTCACTTAAATGAATATCAATTTGACTCAAAAGAGGAAGAAAATGAGTATGATGAAGATGATCTTCAACAAGCCTATAATGAATTATATACATTATCTTCAAAGCTTGATAAAAGAAATAGAAGTTTAAAAGAAGAATCTAATAAACTAAACAAAGAGCTAGCCTCTTCAAAAGATGAACTTAGAGAGAAAGAAGAAGTAATAAAATGTCTAGACTCTAAGTTCATGATCTCTTTAAATAACCTATCCAACATTCAAGATGAACTAAAAGAATTAAAGATGGGTTATGAAAATGTCAATAAGGAAAATCTAAAACTAAGAGATCAATTACAAAGGCAAGGTAAAGACTTTAACAATCTTGAATCTAAATTGACTATCTCTAAGGAAAATTTATCTAATGCTCAAGATGAATTAAATGAGATTAAGATAAATTGTAATGAGCTTAAAAATGAAAATTTGAACCTAAGAGATACAATTAAAAGACAAGATGAAAACATTAGCTATTTAAAATCCAAGTTGACAATTTCCAATGAAAATTTGTCTAATGCTCAAAGTAATTTAAAAACTCAAGAACTTGGATCTAAAGTTGTTAATGAACTAAAACATGAATTAAAACTTGCCAATGAAGAGCTAAGCAATTATAAGGAAATTGAAAATGAGCTTTCTAAAGTCAAACATGAAAATTCAATCCTTATAACCAAAGTCACTCAACTTGAAGGATATAAACAAAAGTATGAGTGCAAGTTTACCCAAAGTGAAGATAGACTTGAAAAATTATTTAAATTGGGTAAACCTCATGGAGATAGGACGGGTATTGGATTTAATAGGAATATGTTACATGACCCTAAATTCACCAACACTTTTGTGAAAGGTCAGTCCTCATTCTCTAGCACTCACTACTAGAAAAAAGGGTTTTTATATCGGCTAAAAACCGATATAAAAGACCTATTATATCGGTTTTTCAGTAAACTTCAAACCGATATAAGTACCCCCGATATAATAGATAACTATAACCGATATAATATGTGTATTATTTCATATCGGTTTTTGGACAACTGATGTCTTTTAAACCTGAAATTATAACACATATTGCTGTAAAACCGATATAAAAAAAGTGAAACCGATATAAAAAGTATTTATAATATCGGTTTTTTGGGATTGTATTATATCGTTTGTTCTGTAACCGATTTAATATTATATATGTATTTTTTTTTTTTTTATAAATAGTCCTTCTAGAAAGGGTCAGGTGACCTTACGGTCACCTGGCGGCTAGCCGCCCTTTGCAAGGGGGCTAGCCGCCAGACCCACGGTCAGCTTTCCAGTAAGCATTTTTTTTTTCAGGATGATTTTCTGTGCTTCCTGCGGCTAACCGCCAGTGCACCTGCGGCTAGCCCCCAACTTTTCCTGCGGCTAGCCGCGAGCCATCCTGATTTGAATGGCAGAATTTGTCTCCAGTAGAAAATTCATAACTTCCTCTTCTGAACTCGAAACAACATGATTCTTTATCCAAATGAAAGATTTATCAGAGGGCTACAACTTTCATGTTTTGAGATTTAACCCAGATTGAATGGAAAGTAGTGTAAACTCACCTTGAAGCGGACTGGTCACAGAAAAACAGCAACCCGAGTGAAGCAGAGTTGTCTCCAGTAGAAAATTCATAAATTCCTCTTCTGAACTCCAAACAACATGATTCTTGATCCAAATGAAAGATTTATCAGAGGGCTACAACTTTCATGTTTTGAGATTTAACCCAGATTGAATGGAAAGTAGTTTAAAATCACCTTGAAGCTGACTGGTCACAGAAAAACAGCAACCTGAGTGAAGCAGAGTTGTCTCCAGTAGAAGATTCATAACTTCCTCTTCTGAACTCCAAACAACATGATTCTTGATCCAAATGAAAGATTTATCAGAGGGATACAACTTTCATGTTTTGAGATTTAACCCAGATTGAATGGAAAGTAGTGTAAACTCACCTTGAAGCGGACTGGTCACAGAAAAACAGCAACCCGAGTGAAGCAGAGTTGTCTCCAGTAGAAAATTCATAACTTCCTCTTCTGACTCCAAACAACATGATTCTTGATCCAAATGAAATATTTTTCAGAGGGCTACAACTTTCATGTTTTGATATTTAACCCAGATTGAATGGAAAGTAGTGTAAAATCACCTTCAACTTCTGGCGGCTAGCCTCCAACTTGGAGGCGGCTAGCCGAACCAAGTTGGAGGCTAGCCTCCAACTTCTGGAGGCTAGCCGTCAACTTGGAGGAGGCTAGCCGTCAACTTGGAGGCGGCTAGCCGAAACAGCAGGGAAAAAAAACAGCAGAAACACAGCAGGGAAAGAAAAACAACAGGGAAAAAAAATACATAACAGCAGCAAGAAAAACAGCAGCAGAGATCGTGAGAAAACAGAACAAAAAAAAAAAAACAGAGAGAGAGAGAACAGAAAACAGTAGCAGCAGAAGAAAAGGGAAAGAAAGAAATGAAACAAAAAGAATGGAAAGAACGTGATGTACCTGGCACCTGCACAGCGCCGGAAGAGCAGCTTCTTCCTCTTCGTCGTCGTCGTCTTCTTCTTCTCCGGAGAACGAGAGTGAGCGAGAGAGACAGGGAGAGCAGAGAGAGAGTAGAGAAAGCGAGAGTGAGAGAAGAGCAGAGAGAGCGAGAGTGAGAGGAAATGGGTTTTTGGAGGGAGAGAAGCGCTGGGAAGAGAGGCGAGAGTGAGGAGAGAAGAGAGCGAGAGTGAGAGGAAAGAAGGAATGATGGAGAAAGAAAGAGAAGGGAGGGAAGGAAATAAAAAGAGGGAAAGAAAAAAAAAAGAGGGAAAGAAGGACTGAGCCCGCGCGGGGGATTAAGGGATTTGAGGTATATAATATCGGTTTCATAATAACCGATATAAAATATTATATATAACTGGCGGCTAGCCGCAGGTGCACTGGCGATTAGCCGCATGTGCACTTGCGGTTAGCCGCATGTGCACAGGCGGTTAGCCGCAGGACGTCCTGAAAAGGGAGGGAAGAAGGAAAAATAAAAAGGAGGGAAATAACCGATATAAAATATGTATATATAATATCGGTTCCATAATAACCGATATAAAATATGTCTATACAACCGATATAAAATATATGTATACAACCGATATAAAATATTTGTCTATAATATCGGTTTTATTGAAATTAATATCACATATTTTCCTAACCGATATTATATATAGAGATTATTATGTCGGTTCCAGTGTAACCGATATAAAAAAAAATTGACCGATATAAAAAAATATTAACCGATATAAAATACCTTGACTGAAGATATTATATCGGTTATATGAAAAACCGATATAGGGCAGTTTTTGCAACCGATATAAAAGCCCTTTTTTCTAGTAGTGACTCTTTCTCCTTTGCCCAAAACCAAATGTAATTTTTGTGGCATTGAAGGACATTTTATGTTTGAGTGCAAACTAAGAAAAAGAAGCCATGTGTCTAAACCCATCTTTGAACTCAAGAAGGTAGAATCTAAATCTATGAAGGGTAAGACACTTAAAAACAAAGAAGACTCCAAAAAGACTAAACAAGTTAAATCATTTAAAATGGAGTCTCCTAAGATAGATTCTAAAAAGCTTAATCAAGTTAAAACAAGCTTGAAAGAATCTAAGAACAAGAAGCTTCTCTCTTTTCCTCCTTTAACCTTAGAAATGAAAGAGTTCATGAAAAAGATTGAAAAGTTAAAATTAAAGTTCAAAAGGCAAAAAGAGGGAGGGAAAGTTAAAAGAAATGAGAAGGTTAACAAGAAAACAAATCGATCCCCTATGAAACAAACACACCAACTCTCTAAGACTAATCATCAATCTAAAATAGTCAAACCTCAAAGATTTGATGTTAAGTCTAAAAGAATTCAATCTCTATCTCCTTTAGTTGGTGGAATTTCCAAAGTAGTCTCCAAAGCTCAAGACCTTAGGTGGATTCCCAAAGTTATTTTCCTAGACAAACCTTAGGGCCTTGAACCCCTTGACCAACCTATTCTTAATAGTTAAATCTCCTTGTTGGTCAAGTTGCATTTGCATTTTGTTTTCTTTTAGTTACATTTATTTAAATGCATTGCATTTCTTTATGATCATTTGATTTTGTCTTCATGCACCATTCTAGTCACATATCATGGTTTTCAAAATCTTTTGATTATAATTTCATCATGATTAGATTTGCTTTTTGCTCTCATTAAGTTATATGACTTGCATTGCATTTCTTTACATGATTAATTGATTGTGATGTTAAAAGCTTTCATAGCTAGATTTATTCATGATCAATTGTTGTTGAATCATTTGTGTAGATATCTTGGTAAGACTATTTGAACAAATGATTTGACTCAATTCAAGTTTTTCCATGGACTTCTAAGTTATACTTTTATATGGAAAATCATTGTTTTGAAACATCAACTTGTATGTGTTACAATTAAGTTATATCTTTTCATATACATGTTGAAAATTAATCTTCAAAATCATTCTTTCATGCTCATTGTTGGATTTTGTTTTTCAAAATGATTTGAAGATTGTTTGAATGGAAATGCCTATAACATCATTAGTTATATTCTTCTAAAGCATGTTCCATGTGTTCATTTCCTTTTCTTTTGGTTTCATTATCTTAGAAATGGAAATGTATGTTGTTTGCATCCTTGCTTGTTTATTTACTTTCTTTTTATATGCAAATGACTTTTGGTTCCATGTATGGTTGTGATCTTAGTTTTATTTATAGAAACCATACTAGAACTCAAATCCATCCTCTATGCCATTCTAGTCATATCTTTTTGGATGGTTATGATGTTGATTCATGTATTGTCTCTAAGTGATGTCATCTTTATACATGTTTCAACTTCATAGTAGTGTTCTTAATCATATGAAACTCTTTGAAATCTATTCCTCATATTTCTATATGTTTGATGGATATCTTAGATGTTGAATTCATATGATTTTGACACTTTGGAAATTGCATGCTTTTCAAAGTCATATCCTTTTGCATTGCAATATGCCTTGTTCATCACTAGGCTCATTAGTCATTGAAAGTCCACGAGGATCCTAACCCTAGAGGGGGGGGGGGGGGGGGGAATAGGGTGAGCTACAAGTATGACCAATTTCGACCAATTTTAATTTCTAAAACTAAACTAGTCACATGTGATGATTAAACAAACAAGATGCGGAAGCTAATACAAAATCAATCACCACATAGCATGCACCACAACACCAATATTTATAGTGGTTCGGCCAACGTGCCTACATCCACTACCGGCTTGTGTCTCCAACACCCCACCGGATTCCACTAATTATGCTTTTTACTAGGCTAAGCAATAACCCTTACAAAGTTGTTTTTCTAAGGCTCAACAACAACCTTTACAAGATGCTTTTCAAGGCTAAGCAATAACCTATCAAGATGCTTTTCTTAGGCTAAGCAATAACCCTACAATATGCTTTTATTAGGCTAAGCAATAACCTTACAAGTTGCTTTTCTTAGGCTTAGCAATAACCTTTACAAATATAGATTTCTCAAAGAAAGTGTCTTCACAAAAGATCACTCTAAGAGATACAATTTTAGCTCAATGTAATTGCCTCTTAAAATAGGCGGATTTGAAAGTTTAATACAAACTCACACAAACACTCTATGTATGCAAAAGATGTATGCTAATGAGGTGTGTGTGTGATGACTTCAATCAAGATTAAAAAGAAAGCTCAATCAATTTATGCTTAATGCAATTTGAAAGTTTAAGGCACAAAAAGATATGATTGAAGTTCTATGCAAATCACATGAATAATAAACAACTTGTTAATGACATGAAATTCAAAGAATCACAAGTTGTATGAAAAATAAAGTTTAAGAAAACATGTGATTTGATAAGAGTGATTGCAAACTAATCTAATTTACCAAGAAAGATATTGAGCTTGCAAATCAACTCTTTAAGGACTTGAAATCATGCATAAATGAAAATACAAAGGATTTGAACATGCATGAATTTCAATTGTATGGAAATCAAAATAACTTAGAAGATGTACCTTTTAAAAACTCATGAGTTTGATTTCCAAATAGCCCTCTAGCCTTTCCAACTTCTACCCCTTTCTTTGGCTCCAAAATGCTCTCAAAAGTTCATGGTTCAAGCCTTGAAAAAGGTTGGAAATGAATGGACTTTATAGCCAAAAAGTTGCCAACGGCTAGTTCTCGGTCGACCTAGACACAGGTCTCGGTCGACCGAGAAAGCACAACGGTCATATTTCTGACCGTTGGCCTGAAACAGTTCAAAAACTGTCCATTTGCCCTGCAGTGTTCTCGGTCGACCGAGACACAGGGCTCGGTCGACCGACGACACTGTCGGGCGAGTCCCTGGGCCAAAATTCCAACTTTTTTCCATTTTCAAAGTTTTTCTTTGGTGGATCTTTTGGCCACTAAATCAAGCTTAAATAACATGTTTTAAGGTATTCTAAGATGTTTAAAAACATGAGAAACACAAAGCCTAAAATGATTCACAAGATTAAAACCAAAGGCTAGCTTGATTTGAATACAACTCTTTTCAAATGAAATTGCATACAAAATGATTCTTTTTGTGAAGAATGTATGCAAGACTTAAACCTAAATACACAAGATGATTTTCCAAATGTAGTGCACAAGGAAATAGGTTTTCAAAAGAGTTTTGGGTTCTAAAACCAATGCATCCAAGTTTAAAACCAAAACATGCATAAAACAAAAGCTTTTCCAAATCTTAAAAGCTATGCATGGGTAAAACTAGATTTCAAGATATTTTAAATCAATGCATGTGTGTGAATTCAAAAGATGCCAATATGCAAATGCATCCATCAAATTGCAAATACAAAAGACCTAACAATCTCCCCCTTTGCAATTTGATGGCAACTTACTCATCATAGAATTTTCACACAAAGTCTTTAGCTCCCCCTTAGCTTGACAAGTCTTGAAATCTTGTTGGATGCTTCTTCTCTTAGCTTGGGCTCTTGGGCTCTTTTCTTCAATCTTCTTGATGCTTGGTGCTTGATCATTCTTCAAGCTTTCTTCTCATCTTCCTCTCTTTGGCCAAGCATCTTCTTTAGCTCCAAGCTTTCTTTCTTCTATTTGCTCTCCCCCTTTGACCATGCCTCTCTCTCTTGAGAACTTGAAAGCTTTCTCCCCCTTTGATGGATAGGAGATCTTCGAGTACTTGAACTCTCGAACTCTCTCCCCCTTTGAAGAGTAGGAGATCTTTGAGTCACACTTGAACTCTCTCTCCCCCTTTGACATTAAATTGCAAAGGTACCTACACACATGAGACAAGAAGAATACCTTTAGTAGCACCTGTTAACAAATGTAATCGAAAATGAAAAACATAACAGGCTATCATGTATGTAAGTTAACTCTAAGGGCTCATTAGCATTCCAAGGGTGAATTTGATCAAAACTAATTCTTCCTATGAAGGTTTACACTCCCCCTCAATCCATTCTCTTCTTTTGTCAAGCTTTTGACAAGATATAACTATTAGATTCAAGAAGTAGATGGTTTAACCAAGTGAGGGTTAACTTCAAGGAAAGGATTAGATTCATTTAACTATTAAGCACAATATGATCAAATTACCAAAAGAGAGCTAGGTCTAATGGGAGAAGCAATCATGGATATCAATTGAAACAAACATATCAATTGAGATTAAAGGATATGACTATTAACATAATCACTCTAAAATGGATTCAAGAATGTTACTTATTAGGAAAAATCCAAATTAGAGCTATCCATGATATGGGGTTTACTCAAACATAGCATCAATCAATATTACTTATGAAAATCATATGCTATGTAAGTTTTGAACTCATTTCATTCAATCAATAAATATGACTATTAAAGTGCATGAAAGAGTGAAATGAAATTCAATCATGAAGCCAACCTCAAATAATAACCAACCAATATTATTAACACATAAACATGGTGGTCATGAGATATACCTATATGAGCATGAGAGGTGGCAAACATGAACATTATGATGCTAATGGTGTGTGACATGGAACAATCATATTACTATCAAGCTCAATCCATTGTACACAAGATCTATCACATACACAAGATAAGTCATCAATTGGATATGAAATCAATGGACAATTATACCAAATGAAACCAATTGAATATGATAACATGATTAAAAGCAAGGATGTGACAAACTCAAAATACCATCAAGCATCATAAATGCATATTCATCACTTTTAAAGATATGACTATTGAGCATAGTGATGAACTAGGCAAATTGCAATGCAAAAGGATATGACTTGGTAAAGCATGCAATTTCCACAGTGTCAAAATCATATGAATTCAACTACTAAGATATCCATCAACCATCATAAATGCAAGGAAAGGATTTCAAAGAGTTTCATATGATTAAGATCACTACTTATGAAGTTGAAACATGTATAAGGAAGACACCAAGAGTATCTACATGAATCAACATCATAACCATCCAAAAAGAAATGACTATAAGGCATAGAGGATGGATTTGGGTTCTAGTATGGTTTCTACAAATGTAACTAAGATCACAACCATACATGGAACCAATAGTCATTTGCATATAAAAAGAATAACTAAATGAGATTAAAAAGCATTTCCATTCAAACAATCTTCAAATCATTTTGAAAAACAAAATCCAACAATGAGCATAAAAAGAATGATTTTGAAGATCAAGAATCAACAATGTATTTGAAAAGATATAACTTCATTAAAACACATACAAGTTGATTTTTCAAAACAATGTTCTCCATATAAAAGTATAACTTATAAATCCATGGAAAACTTGAATTGATTCAAATCATTTGTTCAAATAATCTTACTATGACATAAACACAAATGATTCAACAATTGATCATGAAGAGTCTAGCTATGAAAGCTTTTGAAATCACAATCAATTGATCATGTAAAGAAATGCAATGCAAGACATATGTGTGCAAAAGACAAATCAAACATGATGAAATTATAATCAAATGATTTTGAAAACCATGACATGTAACTTAGAATGGTGCATGAAACCAAAATCAAATGATCATAAAGAAGCAATGCATTTTAAGAAATCTAACTAAAAGAAACAAAATGCAAATGCACTCATGACCAACAAAGTGATTTAACTAATAAAGAGTAGGTTGGTCAATGAGGTTCAAGACCCTAAGGTTTGTCTAGGTAAATAACTTTAGGAATCCACCTAAGGTCTTGGGAGGGTTGAACTTTGAGATCTATCTTGGAATTCTCACCAACTATAGGAGATTTAACTTGATAAATTTTCAATTTAAACTTATCACCATGATATTTAGATTTTACTAAATTTGGCTTAGAATGGTGAATAGTCTTTTGATGTTGGTGAGTTTGTTTCTTTGGGGATTGTTTCACTTTTCTTTTCTTCTTACTTTCTCCCTTTACTTGACTTTTGAATTTTAGATTTAACTTAGCAACTTTCTTCAAAAGTTCTTTCATTGGTTCATATAAGGGAGATAGATTGAGAAGCTTTTTGTTCTTAGATTCTTTCAAGCTTGATTTAACTTGTTTAAGCTTTTTAGAATCTATTTTAGGAGACTCCATTTTAAAGGATTTAACTTGTTTAGTCTTTTTGGAGTTTTCCTTGATTTTTAGTGTCTTACCCTTCAAGTTTGATTTTCCATTTTTGAGTTCAAAGATGGGTTTAGACACATGGCTTCTCTTTCTTAGTTTGCACTCAAACCTAAAGTGTCCTTCAATGCCACAATAATTACATTTAGACATGGGCAAAGAAGTGTGAGTGCTAGAGAATGAGGACTCACCCTTCACAAAAGTGTTGGTGAATTTAGGGTCATAAGATATATTCCTATTAAATCCAAGACCCGTCCTATCTCCATGAGATTTACCCAATTTGAATAATTTTTCAAGTTTCTCTTCACTTTGGGTAAACTTGCACTCATACTTTTGTTTATTGTTTTCAAGTTGAGTGACTTTGGTTATAAGGATTGAATTTTCATTTTTAACTTTTGAAAGTTCATATTCAATTTCCTTATATTTGCTTAGCTCTTCATTGGCAAGTTTTAATTCATGTTTAAGTTCATTAACAATATTAGATCCAAGTTCTTGTGATTTTAACTTACTTTTAATCAACTTGGCTTCTAAGTTGTTAAAGTCTTTATCTTGTTTTTTAATTGTATCTCTTAGGTTCAAATTTTCATTTGTAAGCTCATCACAATTTATCTTAATCTCATTTAATTCGTTTTGAGTATTAGATAAATTTTCCTTAGAGATAGTCAATTTAGATTCAAGATTGATAAAGTCTTTATCTTGCCTTTTTATTTGATCTCTTAGTTTTAGATTTTCCTTATTGACATTGTCATAATCCATCTTTAATTCTTTTAATTCATCTTGAATGTTAGATAGATTATTCAAAGAGATCATGAACTTAGAGTCTAGACATTTTATTACTTCTTCTTTCTCTCTAAGTTCATCTTTTGAAGATGCTAGCTCTTTGGTTAGATTCATAGATTCTTCTCTTAAGCTTTTGTTTCTTTTATCAAGCTTTGTAGATAATGTATATAATTCATTGTAGGCTTGTTGAAGATCATCTTCATCATACTCAGTTTCTTCCTCTTTTGAGTCAAATTGATATTCATTTAATTGATGGTTTGAATCTCTAATAGAAGGAAGAGTGAGAGGTCTAGAAGAATCTACAAAGTCTAGCCTAGTGGAGTCCATTCTAATGATTTTCAAATAAGCACAACTCTAGGGTTTTAACTCTAGGTTTTTACACCTAATCAAGAGTTCCAAACACTTGATCCTAAGGGATTAGAGCACTTGGCTCTGATACCAATTGAAAGTCCACGAGGATCCTAACCCTAGAGGGGGGGGGGGGGGGAATAGGGTGAGCTACAAGTATGACCAATTTCGACCAATTTTAATTTCTAAAACTAAACTAGTCACATGTGATGATTAAACAAACAAGATGCGGAAGCTAATACAAAATCAATCACCACATAGCATGCACCACAACACCAATATTTATAGTGGTTCGGCCAACGTGCCTACATCCACTACCGGCTTGTGTCTCCAACACCCCACCGGATTCCACTAATTATGCTTTTTACTAGGCTAAGCAATAACCCTTACAAAGTTGTTTTTCTAAGGCTCAACAACAACCTTTACAAGATGCTTTTCAAGGCTAAGCAATAACCTATCAAGATGCTTTTCTTAGGCTAAGCAATAACCCTACAATATGCTTTTATTAGGCTAAGCAATAACCTTACAAGTTGCTTTTCTTAGGCTTAGCAATAACCTTTACAAATATAGATTTCTCAAAGAAAGTGTCTTCACAAAAGATCACTCTAAGAGATACAATTTTAGCTCAATGTAATTGCCTCTTAAAATAGGCGGATTTGAAAGTTTAATACAAACTCACACAAACACTCTATGTATGCAAAAGATGTATGCTAATGAGGTGTGTGTGTGATGACTTCAATCAAGATTAAAAAGAAAGCTCAATCAATTTATGCTTAATGCAATTTGAAAGTTTAAGGCACAAAAAGATATGATTGAAGTTCTATGCAAATCACATGAATAATAAACAACTTGTTAATGACATGAAATTCAAAGAATCACAAGTTGTATGAAAAATAAAGTTTAAGAAAACATGTGATTTGATAAGAGTGATTGCAAACTAATCTAATTTACCAAGAAAGATATTGAGCTTGCAAATCAACTCTTTAAGGACTTGAAATCATGCATAAATGAAAATACAAAGGATTTGAACATGCATGAATTTCAATTGTATGGAAATCAAAATAACTTAGAAGATGTACCTTTTAAAAACTCATGAGTTTGATTTCCAAATAGCCCTCTAGCCTTTCCAACTTCTTCCCCTTTCTTTGGCTCCAAAATGCTCTCAAAAGTTCATGGTTCAAGCCTTGAAAAAGGTTGGAAATGAATGGACTTTATAGCCAAAAAGTTGCCAACGGCTAGTTCTCGGTCGACCTAGACACAGGTCTCGGTCGACCGAGAAAGCACAACGGTCATATTTCTGACCGTTGGCCTGAAACAGTTCAAAAACTGTCCATTTGCCCTGCAGTGTTCTCGGTCGACCGAGACACAGGGCTCGGTCGACCGACGACACTGTCGGGCGAGTCCCTGGGCCAAAATTCCAACTTTTTTCCATTTTCAAAGTTTTTCTTTGGTGGATCTTTTGGCCACTAAATCAAGCTTAAATAACATGTTTTAAGGTATTCTAAGATGTTTAAAAACATGAGAAACACAAAGCCTAAAATGATTCACAAGATTAAAACCAAAGGCTAGCTTGATTTGAATACAACTCTTTTCAAATGAAATTGCATACAAAATGATTCTTTTTGTGAAGAATGTATGCAAGACTTAAACCTAAATACACAAGATGATTTTCCAAATGTAGTGCACAAGGAAATAGGTTTTCAAAAGAGTTTTGGGTTCTAAAACCAATGCATCCAAGTTTAAAACCAAAACATGCATAAAACAAAAGCTTTTCCAAATCTTAAAAGCTATGCATGGGTAAAACTAGATTTCAAGATATTTTAAATCAATGCATGTGTGTGAATTCAAAAGATGCCAATATGCAAATGCATCCATCAAATTGCAAATACAAAAGACCTAACAGTCATATCATTATAAGTGATGAATATCCATTTATGATGCTTGATGGAATTTTGTCACATTCTTGCTCTTTATCATGTTATCAAATTCAATTGGATTCAATTGGTATAATGTTTGATTGATTTGATTTCTTGTGAATGTGATAAACTTTGTGTGCATTGGATTGAACTTGTTAAGTAATATGGTTGTTCCATGTCACACACCATTAGCATCATAATGCTCATGTTGCCACCTCTCTTTTGCTCATATAGGTATATCTCTTGACCACCATGTTTATGTATTCATAATATTGGTTGGTTATTAGTTGAGGTTGGCTTCATGATTGAATTTCATTTCACTCCTTCTTGCACTTTAATAGTCATATTTAGTGATTGATTGAAATGAGTTCAAAACCTTACATAGCATTTGATTTTCATAAGTTATATTGATTGATGCTATGTTTGAATGAACCCCATTTTATCATGGATAGCTCTAATTTGGATTTTTCCTAATAGGTATATTCTTAAATCCATTTTAGAGTGATTGATTTATTAAGTCATATCCTAAATCTCAATTGGTATTCTTTGTTTGTCCAATTGATATCCATGATTGCTTTTCTCATTAGACCTTGCTTTCTTTTGGTAATTTGATCAAATTGTGCTTCATAGTTAAATGAATCTAATCCTTTCCTTGAAGTTGACCCTCATTGGTAAAACCATCTTCTTCTTGCATCTAATAGTTAAATCTTTGTCAATATGTTGACAAAAGAAGAGTATGGATTGAGGGGGAGTGTAAACCTTCATAGGAAGTATTAGTTTTGATCAAATTGACCCTTGGATTGCCTTTAAGCCCTTAGAGACTACTACCACTCATGATAGCCTGTTATGTATTTCATTTTCGATTTCATTTGTTAACAGGTGCTACTAAAGATATTTTCCTTATTTCATGTGTGTAGGTACCTTTGCAATTTAATGGCAAAGGGGGAGAAATTATGCAAGTTCTCAAAAGGGTGAAGAGAATGTCCAAGCTTCCTAAGGGGAGAGTTGTGTATGATCTTCTACAAGGGGAGAGAATACATACATTGCCAAAGGGAGAAAGAGGCATGGTCAAAGGGGGAGAGCTAATAGAAGAAAGAAAGCTTGGAAGCTAAAGAAGATGCATGGCTAAAGAAAGAAAGATTGAAGAATAATCAAGCTCCAAGCATCATGAAGAATGAAGAAAAGAAAAGAGCCCAAGCTAAGAGAAGCATCCAAGAAGATTTCAAGACATGTCCAGCTAAGGGGGAGCTGAAGACTAAGTGTGTTTTCTCAGTGGTGAGTGTGTTTGCCATCAAATTGCAAAGGGGGAGATTGTTAGGAATTTTCTAGATTGCAATTTGATGGATGCATTTCATTCTAGCATCATTTGATTCACACACTTGCATTGTTTTAAATAAACTTGAAATCTTGTTTTATTCATGCATTGCTTTTAAGATTTGTAAAAGTATTGATTTATGCATGATTTGTTTTTTAATCTTGGATGCATTTGTTTTTAGAAAAGAGTTTTCAAGAAATCAAGCAAGCCTTTGTTTTAAAAGTTTTGAATCTTTTTAGGCTTTTTATGTCATGTTTTAAAAACCATTAGAATCTTTAAAACATGTTTTCCAAGCTTGATTTAGTGGCCAAAAGGTCCCCCAAAGCTAAACCTTCAAATTTGCAAAAGTTGCATTTTTTGTCAAAGGGAGGCTGTCCCGGCAGTGTCGCCGGTCGACCGAGAGGCAGGTCTCGGTCGACCGAGACAACTGGAGGTAAAACCTGCAGTTTCTGAACTGAAACCTCCAACGGTCAGAAATCTGACCGTTGTGCCTTCCCGGTCGACCGAGACCTCTTTGCCGGTCGACCGAGGACTAGCCGTTGGCAACTTTTTGCTATAAATATGAGTTCTTTCCCTTGCCAAAAGTTGGGAATTTTTAACCCCTCCTTGAGAGGATTTGAGGCATATCAAAAGGGAAAAGAACCAAGGGATGAAGGGGATGATTAGGAAAGCTAAAGCTTGGATTAATGAAGTTAAACCACCAAGTAGGCTCTTCCTTTCTTAATCATATGTTTTCATGCTTTGTTTTATTTTTGGTAAATCATTTCTAGCATGTTAAACTATGTTTGTGTTGTGTCCTTAACATGTTTTATGTTTTGAGTTGATTTATTGTTTTGGATACAACATCACATGATTCAATCCAAGTAGTACTTAACTTTGGTAAATCTAAGTAGATCATGTTAATGAAAGAACTTTGGTAAATCATATGTAACATGATCCATATACTTGGTTGAATCTTTGGTTGTTGTTTTCCATCATAAGAACATCTCTCTCAAAACTAACTTATGTTTTGGATTCAACTTCTTTACAAATCATATGTTCTCATGTTTTGTTTTATCATTGGTAAATCTTAGTAACATGTTAACCTATGATGTGTTGTATCCTTAGCATGTGTTATATTTTGAATAGATCTATTGTTTTGGATACATCACCATTGATTCATCAAAGTAGTACTTTATCTTTGGTAAATCTAAGTAGATCATGTTAATGAAATATGTAACATGATTCATATACTTTGTTGAATCATTGGTTGTTGTTTTTCCATCATAAGAAAATCTCTCTCAAATGTATCTTATGTTTTGGATTCAACATCATTACAAATCATATGTGTATTATTGTTTTAATGCTTCACAACTTGCCTTACTTTGATTGGTAAATCTTTTTCAAGTTGTCCTTATAATTACATATGATTTGTCCCCTCTTTTCAATCAAATCTATTTTTATGTTTTGAGCTTCATTGATGATTTGATTGACATCCCTATGCATCACATGTTTAGAGCTAATCCATTTCATACAACTTGTGTAACTTTGATATCATTAACAAGTTGTTACTTTTAACATGTGATTGCATTACATCCTCAATCATAAATGTTTTATGAACTAAAACTTTCAAAAGCCTTAGGCTTACATTTATGAACTTTCATTTTCAAAATGATTGAGGACTACACACACACACTTCATTTGCTTTCATCTTTGCATTCATAGTGTGAGTGTGTATTAGTTTTTCACTTCCATATCCGCCTAATTAAGAGGCAATGTAATGAGCTTAATTGAATCTCCATCAAGTGTATTAAAGACGCTATCTTAGTGAGATAACCAACCTTGTGGTTGAAGAGGTTATTGCTTAGCCTATAAAAGCATAATGGATAGGTTGATGTTAAGCCTTGAAAAACATCAATGTAAAGGTTATTGCTTAGCCTTGGAAAGCATATTGTAAAGGTTATTGCTTAGCCTATTGAAAAGCATAAATAGTGGAAATCCGGTGGGGTGTTGGATCACAAGCCGGTAGTGGATGTAGGCATTGAGGCCGAACCACTATAAATACTTGTGTGATGGTGCTTGCTTTGTGGTGATTCTTTTGTTAGCTTCCGCATCTTGTATGATAAATCATCACATGTGACTAGTTTGTTTTAAAGAAGTTAAAATTGTTAAAATTGGTCATAGTTGTAGCACACCCTATTCACCCCCCCCCTCTAGGGTTCGGATCCCCATGGACTTACAGTAGGCACTAAAGAGAAGCCATATCATCATGAAATTCATCACAAAACCGGCCACTCAAATGTATTGGATCCTCACCCAATTCATTTGCTCTTCGAATTATCTGCAGTACCCAAGAAATTAGCAGCCAAGACCAAATTGGATATAAAATGTTGTTTGAATGGAAGTATGTAAAAAACTAATAATGAACATTAAAATTTCCCATTTTATCTGTGTCATTATTTTTAAATTGTCAATTGTTTGTATTGGACAGGGCCATTTAAGATCAATGGTGTCCCTCTGCGAGGGCATCATCATCATGGCCTTACTGATTACTTGAAGGGCATCATCATCATGGCCTTATCCCATCTATCTGGGTCCGACCGAAAAAATTCAGATATGGGCCCATTTTAGCACCCGATTGATAATTGGGTTTGTGCGCAGGGTCCACAGTTTGGATCAACTGCTAATTGAATTCTGGTTGGGGTTCTGTTGAGTTCATTCATTAATAACTAGTAAAAGTAAGGCTTATTGGTTTTATAGTATACATCTGTTTTGGGATTTTTAGGACATCGGTGCCCATCAGAATTGCATATTGGAGGTCACTGTTAGATCATGTCATGCTGCAAACGTGTAGAAAATCCATTTGTGGATTCATGTGTATGCTGCAAACATGCCATACACCCAATATGGTGAAACATAAGGTGGATTATGTGGCCCGAACTGGTAAAAACTAGAGGTTTTTGTTTTTTTTTTTTGGGTAAAAGGTAGAATATTTACAGAAGCAGCTGGAATTTAATCACCATTAATCTCGTACTGTTTTTTTCGCCCTCATTTTGTCCAACATTTGATCAATGTTACATCCAATTAGCCTCATTTTCTGTTCCATTAATTGATACACCCAAGGCAAGTAGGGGGTGCAAATTCCTAACCCGATCCACCAACATGATCCGAAACCAATCCAGTAGTTTTGGGTATGGGTTGACACACTTGAACCCAATTAGAAAAATGGTTCGGACATGCATGGGTAGTAGTGGTATAGAAGGGAGTAGTAGAGCTTTAGAAGTATGGAATGGTGGGTATTACCGTAGTAAGTTCTAACATTGATAGTAATAGTGCAGAAGAAGTAGCATCGTGGGTAAGAAGAATAAGTTATACTAGCTATAGTATAGTGTGGGTCTGAGATGGACAGGAAGAAGTTAGTATGGTGAGTTCTGATATGGTTAGGAAGAAGAAGAAATAACATGGGTAGGACTAGGAGAAAGAAGATAGATTTCACTGCATTGTGATTGATAGATTTCAATCAAATCAAATGCCTTGCGCTAAATGCTAATAACATTATTAGTACTCTCAATCATTCACTTAATTAATTTGGTTTCATCTCTCTCTCTCTCTATTTCACTGCATTGTGATTGATAGATTTCAATCAAATCAAATGCCTTGCGCTAAATGCTAATAACATTATTAGTACTCTCAATCATTCACTTAATTAATTTGGTTTCATCTCTCTCTCTCTCTCTCTCTCTCTCTCTCTCTCTCTTGTTTTTTTCTATTGTTTTGGATATGTAATGATATAAAGGGGTCAAGGCCAGACCTAGGCCTGGAGTTAATTGTCCAACCAAAAGTGAATCTAATTGGAGTCAGGTTCTTTGGGTAACAGGAGGATAATCGGTGGTCTAATTGACATCTAAACCCTGACCCAAACCTGATTAGTGTGGTTTGTCTGGACCCGAACATAGAGAGAGTTCAATGTGTGAGACCAAGGCCCACCTCATTGAGCCAACCCGACTCTGAACCCAAGCCAAGCCAAAGCCCTTGTAAGTTAATTAATATATATATTTATGTTTTATAATATACAATAGAATTTAGATAGTTAATATTAGTATATTACCATGCCTATTATTATTATTATACGCAGGAGCAGAAGTCTTTGGGTAAGAACATGACTCTGGACACGCACCTCGATCTAAATTGTAGACCTGGACCTTGACCTTGTTGTGAATCAGGTCTTAACCGATGCTCTGATCCTTTTCGTTGGGTCCTTTGGTAACTAGATACTCATTACTTCTGGGACCATGGTCGTCCCATACAAATCATCATTATCAAGTTTCAACAATATACAACTGGTAGGAGGTAGGTTCAAAAGTCATGGAGGTGGACATTCATCAGGTGGGCCGCATGGCTAAGACAGCCAACACCTTGTGGGTCCCAGGAGTGTCGGTGAAGAATGAAGATGCTGCTCCTACTAACTACACAAATGCTTGGGTCGGGGTTCTAAACCCATGAACACCACTGCATGTAATCATCGCAGATGCACAAAATGTATAAATAAATAAATACATCATGGGTATGACTTATGAGTGTAAGACTGTAATCTCCAACTGGTATAGTTTTGTTCTCATGAAGTTTTCCTCAGACTTGATAGCAAATGGGAGGAAAAAAGTGAAATTTAGAACAGTTTGGAACCATGCAATCCAATTGCTGGTAGGTTCAAAATGGTAAGATGGAGAATGAAGGAATCACTCACCCAAGTAATCCTATTAAGAACATCCAACATAAGTTTGATAGAGAGGGGAGGTCTTGTTTTTCTGCATCAATAAATTAAACAGATCAGTATAGTAAGATTTCTTTTTTTTTTTTTTTTTTTTGGCTGAAAGGGTAAATTTATATTAAAGAAAGGGGGGGGGAAGAGGAATAAGAATACAAGGGTCAAACGAAGACCCCCAAAAGAGCAAGAAACCAGAAAAGAACAAATGAGGAAGGCGAAGAACCAAAACAGCACTAGCACAGAGCCAGAACTCCACGAGCACTTAAGCACTGGTGGCTATTCTCATGGATGCAAAAAGGGCGCTGAGATGGATGCTTACAAAAGGGGAAGACATCTGCTTCAGGGAGAAGGAGATGGCCTCTGTTAAGTGAGCTTGGATGGAGGGAAGAGAGGTCCTGCGATTTTCAAAAATTGCTTCATTACGAGCCTTCCATAAGTGGTAGAGAATTGTGATGAAGATGGCAGCCATATATTTGAAACCCTTAGCGTCATTATCTTTGGAAAGGATCATCCAAATTGAGGAGGCAGAGAAGCTGCAAGGAATAGGAGCCCCAGTTGCACGCAGAAACCAGGACCAGGTGGCTTTGGCTTGATCACAAGAGAATAAAAGGTGACCCACTGAATCTTCAGCAGCACAGCAAAAGATGCATTTGGAGGCAAGGGAGAAGCCCAGACGTTTCAGCCTAGTCTCTGAGGGGATTTTGTTGAGCATCAGACGCCATTCGAAACAATTGACTCTGTGGGGGGAGATGTTGTTCCATATCAGCTTGGGCCAAGGGAGAGTTTGAGCTCTGTGTCTGATTCTCTGCCACGCAGAGCACAAGGAGAGCTTACCATCAGGGGAGTCTCTCCGGCTAAGGGAATCACTGATGGCTAGGTTGGGGGAGAGATCCTTGAGGAGATGGAGAAGATGCTGCTGGACATTTGTAGGCAGGAGATCAGGAGTGACCCATGTTCCAGATTGGTAGAGGGAAGACAGTCGTTGGTCCCTAGGGAATTGAAGCCCAGGGAAGCAGCTAGAGATAGGATCTCCTGCAGTCCAGGAATCATGCCAAACATTTATGCTCTGGCCATTTCCAAAAATCCAGGAACTACCTTGGTGAATGATAGGAGCTAAACGGCGGATTTTCTTCCAAATGCAAGAACCATAGATAGTATTCTCTGAGCTCCAAATTGGACGGAATTTAAAGTAACGGTTCTTAAACCAAATGGACCAGAGAGAGCTAGAGGAGGAAGCCTGCCAGCCAAGCTTGATGAAAGAGGCTGTGTTCACTTCTACAATTTTCCTGATCCCCAGCCCACCTTCTGCCTTTGGAAGAGTAACAGTGGCCCAGCTGACATAGTTGATCTTATAATTAGGGGCATTTCCTGACCAGAGGAAATGCCTCATTAGTCTCTCAATGTCATTGAAAATTGAAGCAGGCAGGGGAATGATGGCTGCCAGGTGAAAAGGTAAGCTAGAGATGACATGTTTAATAAGAATTAAACGACCAGCAAATGACAGAGTTTTAGCTTTCCAGGCTGCAAGCTTAGACTGAACAGCATCCAATAGAGGGAGAAAGTGGCTCCTTTTAAGAGTTCCAAAACAAATCGGGGTACCCAGGTATTTAAGGTGAGTAGAGACATCTTGAATGCCTAGTATGGAGCTGATTCTTCTCTTTCTTCTCAAGCTACATTTACCAAAGAACAGTTGGCTCTTCTGAAGGTTAAAGGATTGGCCAGCAGCAAGCTAGTAAGTCTCCAGGAGGTCCTGTAGAATTAATACACTAGAGGCAACCCCTTGCATGAAGATGAGAATGTCATCAGCATATAGCAGATGGCAGGGGGGTCGAGGGGACCTTAGAGAGAGGCAGGAGGAGTCCTTGACATTGGATATTTTGTAGGTGAAGACTCAAGATTTCTTCAGCTAGTATAAAGAGGTAAGGGGACAGAGGGTCCCCCTGTCTGAGGCCACAGGAGGAGCTAAAAAAACCATGGGGCATTCTGTTTAGGAGCACAGAGCCTTTGGTTGTGCAAACACACTCTTTGATCAAAGAAATCCAAGCATTAGAGAAATTGAAGAAATGGAGAGCAGAGAAGAGAAAAGACCAATTCAACTTGTCAAAAGCTTTGGAGATATCAAGTTTCAGGCAGAGGGAACCTTTCTTAATCTTGGAATTCAGTTTCTGGAATAGTTCAAAAGCCAAACCAGAATGGTGCTGTATGTTCCTTCCTTTGATGAAAGCAGCCTGGTGAGGGGAAATCAGCTTAGGAATAATTGTGGAGAGCCTGGTGGAGAGGATTTTGGAGAGGATTTTGTAGGTGAAATTCAGCAAGCTAATAGGTCTGAAGTCTGCAAAGGAGTTTGGAGATTTAGACTTGGGGATAAGAGCTAGGAAGAATGTGTTAGAAGCTCTAAGGATCCTTTTAGATAGGAAAAAGTGCTGCACAGCTGAAGAGACAGATTGGCCTATAATGCTCCAAGTAGTAGTGAAAAAAGTTCCATTAAAGCCATCTGGGCCAGGGGAACTATTCTTTTTAAGGGAGAAGACTGCTGCTTTAATCTCTTCTGAAGAGGGAGTGGAAGAAAGGAAAGAGTTCTCTGAGGCAGAAACCTTGGGGCTATTGATTTGGAAAAGGGAGGGGCTAGGATGGCTAACCTGAGACTTGAATAAATTGGAGAAGAAGTCCACTGCATTGGCTTGGATGGTGGCTTGGTCTTCAGTGAGAGAGCCATTGACAGAGATTTGGTGAATAGAGTTGAAAGAGCTCCTAGCCTTAGCTGATAAGTGAAAAAACTTTGTGTTTTGGTCACCCTCTTTCAGCCAATTAATTATGGATCTTTGTTTACAGTGAAGTCTTTGAGCAGAGAGGGCCTCATGGAGCTCTGATTTAGCTGACTGAAGGTCAGCTCTGGAGAGGTCCGTAGGATCTGAGTCAAGGAGCAGTTGGTAGTAGAGGACTTTATCTTCTGCTGCTCTGATGTTCTAGGTGAGATTGCCACAAGTGGACTTGCTCCAAAGTCTAAGGGAATGCTTGAGAGCTTTGAGTTTTTGGGCAAGGATAACTTGGGGATCGCCAGCTACAGCCAGCTCCCAGCTGGACTTGATAGTGTCAAGGAAGGAAGGGTGGAGCAGCCATTTATTTTCAAATTTGAAAGGGGGGGGGGCGGGGGGGGGGGGGTGTGTTAGAGCAAGGAGCTTGGGTGTGTTGGGCAAGGAGGATTGGACTGTGATCAGAGGAAATTCTGGGAAGGTGGTGGATTATGGGGTCACGGAAATGGCGAAGCTAGATGGGGTTAACTAAAGCTCTATCAAGCCTAGCAGCCACATAGGAAGAGCCTTGCCTATTGTTAGACCAAGTAAACCTGTTACCAACAAATTTGGTGTCAAGGAGACCTGCTTGCATCACTGCAACTTGGAAAGCTTTAAGGGAGGAGAGAGTAGGATGGCGGATACTAAGCTTGTCAGCATGGCAGAGGGTGGCATTGAAATCCCCTATAAAGCACCAGGGCAAGGTGGTTGAGGAGGAGTCAATGAGGACAGCCCAGAGGTCCTTTCTAAGGGAGGGATTAGTGGAACCATAGACACATGTAATGATAGTAGTTAAACCAGTGGAATTATTGTGTAGGAGCATGGAGAGGTGTTGAGAAGAGAAGTCTTTGACAGTGATAGAGAGATGGTGAGAGGATTTGGAAAAACACCAGAGGTTAGAGGTTGTGGAGGTTACTGAGGGGCCATTAGAGTGAAAAGTGTCAAAACCAAGCCTGTTCCAGCTGAGGGAGATAGCAGGAATGAAAGGAGACATAGGTTCAAAAATGAAGATAAGGTCAGGAGAGTGTTTGAGAATCATGTTAGCCAAAGCATGTTGAGTGGGGCGATTGGCAATGTCCCTACAGTTCCAGTATAGGACTTTTAACATGGGGAAGAGATTGGGGGGGGGGGGGATTTTTTGCCTCTAGATCTCCTTGTAATCGGGCCAGAAGAGGGAGCTGGGAGGGAAAGGTTTTTCCCTTTTCTTTGTTTACCTCTGGTATTGATAGTGGGTGATGGGTTGACAACTGTGGTGTCCAAGGGGGAGCTAGGCGAGATTATTTGAAGGCTGGTGGGATCTAGAGCAATTGAACTAGAACAGGGGGAGCTTGGATCAGCTGGGAGGAGAACTTGGGAAGAGGGTGTGACTAGTAAGGGGGGGGGGGTGGAATTATAGGAGGCTCAGGGGGGGACTCAAAACCTGGGGGCAACTCAGTGGAGGAATTACCTTCTGAGAAAGCTTGAAGATTACGGCCATAGATTGAGGGGTTGTCTACTAGGTCTAGAATAGAGCAGTGGTCTAGAATAGAGAAGGGATTGGAGATGTCAATGGCTGGTGTGGATGATTTCTGGAGAATGACAGAGACTACATCATAGGGAAGGTCATTAAGAAAGGAGGGGTTGGCCTTCTGGTTGGTATCTTTTTGGCTCAGAATAGGGGATTTATTGGGAGGTGGGAGACTCTGGCTAATAATGGGGAGAGGAAGTTTAAGGGAGGATTTGACTAGAGGGCTATGGGGGGCGGAGGAAAGAGTAGAGGCAGGGAGGGGAGAGGGGGAGATTGAGACCACAGGAGGAGGAGGGCCTATGGGGATAGCACTAGGATTAGGGGCTAAAGATTGAGTGGGAGGGCGACCTGAGCTAGAGTTTAAAACTGTAGAGTTTTCCAGAGATTCTGTATGAGGAACAGGGGGACTAGAGGTGAAGGTTGAAGGTCTGAGCTGAGGAGACGAGGGAAAGCTAGAAGGGACAGGGGAACAGGGGGCTGAGAGTTGGTTTTGGAGGAGACTAAAGCTGAGGAGGTGATGTTGCTAATAGAGGTTTTACTGGAGAGGGGACAAGATAACTGACTGTGTCCTGGGGAGAGGCATAGAGAGCAAGGGCATTGCTCATATATAGTCCACAGTAATTTCCAACTCTCCTTCCCCTTGGAAGTTTACCAGAATGGAAGGGGGTTTAGGTTTAGAGAGGTCAACATTAACAAGAACTATGGCAAAGGAAAGGATTCGCTGCGCCATTGTTATATTGTCAAGCTTGATTGGCTGCCCTATTGAGTTGGCTAGAGAGAGAATGATATTCTGGCTCCAGCAGTGGTAAGGTAGCCCAGACAGTCTAATCCAAACTGGTGCTATAGAAGGCCAAATTGATTCATCTTGCCCAGGAGTCCAAGGTAAGAAGAAGACTTTTTTCTTTTCAATGGAGAGAGGAGAGAGGCTGAGGATAGAGGTTTTATCTTCTGAAGAGTTGAAACGAAAAAGGAAGTAACCTTTGTTGGTGAGGGATACCATACAGGGTCTGGTTAAGGGCCAAAGCTTAGCTTTTGCTTCCATCCATTCAAGAGACGGGCGCCTACCAACGAATCTGCATATAACAGCATAGGAGAAAGATTCTTTGCTAGAGATAAGCATAGATTGAGGAATGGTTAGAGATGGCTTACCGTTGATCCATGTTGGAGAGGGAAGTGAAGCTGCAGTGCAGGAAAGAAGGGGGGATTGGGGCACAGAGAAAAGGTTAGCAAACGATTGTTGAAGAGGAGGGTGAGTAGGGGGTTTATGACTGAGGGGCAAAGCTGAGACTTAAGCCTAACAGGGTTGGGAAAGGGGACAGAAGAAGAGGTGCTTGGTTCTGTATAGGGAAAAGCTGGAGACGGCAAAGAGGAAATCTGGGAAGGGAGAGGAGGGAAGTTATGGGGTTGAAGGGAGAGAGGATGAAGACTACTGGGAGCAAGCAGAGGTTGTACTGTGGAGGGGGAGGAAAGAAGGGGGAGGAAAGCAGGCCGAAGCAGAGGCTGGACAACGGTAGGAGTTGGAAATGGTAGGTGGGGCCGTGGTTGGCCAGTGGAGGTGGACGGAAAAAATTGGTGGGTTTGGGCGGGAAGGGGAGGCAGGGACATACTTTTCAAAAAGGATAATATATTGGAGTTATACGTAAAGGAGGAGTATAGTAAGATTTTAGTAATTACAATACAAAAAAAGAGAAAGTGGGGTGGAAATTAGAAGGACACCTTTCAATGAAGAAAGCTAGAGGACCCATGAAGATGGTGGCTGCAGTGAACTGATATATGTTGAAGACAATGGTGTTTGTCCCTTGTGTGAAGACTATTTTGCTAAGGATTGCATAACTTGCTGCTATGATCTGTGCTAATATCATGCAAACATATGGAGCTATTCTTTTTGTCACGTCCCCCAAAATAAGAATTGAGAAAAATGTGAAAAATTAAATAAAATTCAAATTTCCTGTGTTTAATACAACACAAGCTTCCAAAAGTGGATCCATAAAAAATTTCAATCTGTGGTGAGTCAAAATAAATTTCATTAAATGCAGCGGAAGCTTTATTCAATTGGTATCCAATGTTCACAAATGAGAACCAACACAAATTCAGATAAAACAATAATAGTTGAAGTTGCTGAATAAATTAAATAATTTCTAAAAGAGGTCTCAACACTAAAAGAAAAGTTCATTTAAAATAATTCTACGTTGTCGTTCACTCTTGTGCAGGTTCAGACGGCTCCAAAGCCATCTCCGGCATCCCACTTGGGTTCATCAGTTGGCTCAAACGTTTGAAACATTTGACCCTCCTCCGTCTCCTCGGTAAAGTGGGGCTCGGTACCTGTGCACTAAATATTACAAAGTAAACAGCAAGTACATAATCATAATTCAAAATTGAATACAACAACGAGAAGAATATAGACGAGAGTGTTCATATAGAAGTAATGACAGTAATAATGATAAGAAAGAACGTATAGTATAATCCAAATAAAGCAAAACGAGCAATATGATTCACACGAAGAAAAGTGTCCCCGTTTTGGGTGGTCAGCCCTAAATAAATCGGGAGAGCCCGTCCATAACATCGGTGGTCATAAACCGATCGAATTAAAAACAAATCAGAATAACCTGTTCACATTCAAAGCGGATTATAAGTGATCCGGTCACATCGGTGATCAACCGTCCATATATTGATCTGCAGTCGTCCATAAATGACCCACATAAACATAAACATATAAGCATAATAGACCTGAATAATAAAGCTCCGACACAAGAGTCCTAAGTCAAAGTAAAGTGCTGGCCATTCCACATCCCATATCATAATCAAATCATCATACAAAATTTGCCGAGCCACTTTATAGTCCATAATACACAATAGGGTATGCATCTAAGGGAGTACATATCCTAAATCAACATATATATGCATGCGAAGGTTAAGACATAGATACGAATCAATCTTAAGGTCAAACATAAGGTCTCGTACCCCACAATCATAAAAATCTCTAATAAATATAAGATCAATGCATCCCTTTTCCATCAATGGTGCATAGACCCACCTAAGGGTTTTCCAATAGAGATGGGGTGAACTCGAATCCATTAGGATTTCCCCAAGGTCATACCAAGTACTAAACTCTGTGTTAGTAATATACCGTATGCCCGAACTGTATTTACTTGGTCCAAAGATCCATTAATAAAGTATGAAAATATAATTTTAACACATTAAAAACTAAGATGTCATTTAATATTAATTTGCAAATAAAAATAATCTTGGTCTATAATTTTAGAAAACTCAAGGACCTCCCTAAGATATTTTCCAAATCAATTCTTTATAAAATAAGCCAAGGGGTTTAATTTAAATTTATCAAAAGCTAAGGGTCCCCATTTTTAGTTCAAGGAACTAATGGCACAGGTGTTGTGACTCAAATCATAACAGAACTCATCCCTTCTTCCTTTTTTTTTATATTCTAATGGCAAGTTAAAAGTCAATGCGATATGTTAACAGAACCCATCCCTTCTCCCACACGTCACCTCCCATCATTTCTATTCACTCAACCATACACGTCATCACCTTCTACCTTTTTTTTTTTTTCATCACAGAACGTGTTCTGTAATGGAGTCCAACGGCGTCTCAGCCTCTATGCACTTGGGATAGTGGGCCATTGATCAAAAGGCCCACGATCAGACCCCATCAACATAGTCGCCCAAGACCCCTCTAAAAGATGTAGGGATCTGATATGCGATCGGTGGCCCACCTGGGCCCCACTGTCCCAAAAATGAAATTTCCCCTTTTTTATTTATTTATGCAGTCAGCCACCTTTAAGACGTTCGATGGTGGACCAAACAAGGCTCACCTCGCACGGGTCCGCCATCCCTATGGTCGCCCGTGGGTCCACTATCGGACCTACGATCTTGATCAATCATCAGTGGGGCCCCCCTGGGCCCCACAACCAATACACAGTGACAAGCCCCACAGTTTCCATCAGGAACCTGTGAGAGATCGGGTCGGCAGTAATGCTAAAAGAAAAAAAAAAGAAAATCCATACAATGATCTCCAATCTCCGATTTCATCACAAAAACAATTAACATCATAAAAAGGGCATCAAAGGTTTCTATATGCATCACAATGGAATCAAGAGAAACACATGTATTAGATTCACAGATTATGATTAGGTAATTGCCTTTCACCGGGGTTTGAGGAAAATGCAACAGATCCTAACCAATACCTAATCCGAGATTCCCACAGCGCTCGAGAATAACCCTATCACCAATCTGACAGAGAATATGGGAAAGGAATGCTTAGATGCACAGATCTATGGTTCTCTTACCCAAATCTACCATTGGAAAGAAAAAGGAGATAACCCAAGAATATAGAACTACTTCTAATGGTTTGAGGAGAGGATTACCTGAGATAAGAAAGTTGAGCCAATAATGATTGTGTCTTCAGATCTTGATTCTGATGGTTGGATCCAAAAGTTGTAGAAGCTTGGGAAGTTGAAAGAAGAAGAAGACGAACGAGAGGAGTTGCAAAGATAAGTGGGAAGGGATAAAGAGGTGCGTTCGTAATAAAGAGGATTAGGTTAAGAGAGGGAATATTCTTTGGGCTTAAGTCATTGGGTCAAAACTACGGGTCAAGTCACCTACCCATTAACCCAACTCACCAATCCACACATCTAATCTAACGTGTGTCCCACTTAATCCTAACCACTTAAATAACTAAAATACATTTAATTAAAATAATAGTATACTCCAATTAAAATATAATAAAAATATTAGAAGTGGGGCCGGGATCTTACAATCTCCCCCCCTTAGGACATTTGGTCCTCCAAATGCAATCATACCTCTGGAAGAAGATGCTGGTAAAGCTTCTTCACTTGGTCCCGGAGTTCCCAAGTGGCTTCTCGAGGACTATGGTGCTCCCACTGAACTTTCACCTAATGTATTATTCGAGTCCTAAGAACTTGCTCCTTCGTGTCGATGATCCGAGAAGGTCGCTCAGCATAAGTAACATCTGGCTGCAATTCCAATGGCTCATACTGCAACACATGAGATGGGTCTGCGATATACTTCTTCAACATCGAGACATGAAAAATATTATGCACCGCTGACAATACTGCTGGTAAGGCTAATCTGTAAGCAACTTCTCCAATTCTTTCTAAGATCTCAAATGGACCGATATATCTCCGAGATAATTTCCCTTTCTGCCCAAACCTCAATGTTCCTCGTGTTGGTGAAACCTTTAGAAACACATGTTCACCAATCTCAAATTGAAGATCTCACATCTTCAAGTCTGCATAACTCTTTTGTCGGCTTCTAGCAATTTTCAACAGATCATGGATTTGCTTCACTAACAATAGATGGACCATGAAAACTCCTGACACCTATCTCCTCCCTGAAAGTCCACGAGGATCCTAACCCTAGAGGGGGGGGGGTGAATAGGGTGAGCTACAACTATGACCAATTTAGACCAATTTTAATTTCTCAAACTAAACTAGTCACATGTGATGAATTGTCATACAATATGCGGAAGCTAATACAAAAACAAACACCACATTGCAATCACCACAACACAATATTTATAGTGGTTCGGCCAACGTGCCTACATCCACTACCGGCTTGTGTATCCAACACCCCACCGGATTCCACTATTTATGCTTTTTACTAGGCTAAGCAATAACCCTTACAATGTTGCTTTTCAAGGCTAAACAACAACCTCTCAATGTGCTTTTAGAGGCTAAGCAATAACTTTTACAAAATGCTTTTCTTAGGCTAAGCAATAACCTTTACAAATCAATATTTCTCTAAGAAAGTGTTTACTCAACACTCTAAGAGATTACAATTTAAGCTCAAATAAATTGCCTCTAAATAGGCGGATATGAAAATGAAAATCCTAACTCACACAAACACTCAATGAATGCAAAGATGTATGCTTATGAAGTGTGTGTGTGAAAACTTCAATCAAGTTTAAAAGTAAGCTCAATCAATTTATGCTTAATGCAATTTGAAAGTTTAAGGCACAAAAAGATATGATTGAAGTTCTATGCAAATCACTTGAACAATTACACACTTGTGAATGATATGAAAATCTAAAGATCACAAGTTGTATGAAAGTGTTTAAGCCTAATCAAGTGATGCATGTGCAATGTTGTTTTCAAAAACTAATTTGACTAAAGATTAAATGAATGAAAACAACAAGGGAAGTTTCAACCAAGTGAAGTAATCATGCAATAAAAGAAATCAAAGATTTATGGCTAAGCATGATTAAGAAAGTTTAAAACAAAACTTGGGTTGAAATCAAAGTGATGAATCCAATCTTGAATATGAAAGATGGAGGGAAGAAAGGATTCAACACATCATTGTTATCATGCTTGAAATCATTTTCCAAAGATTCAAATAAAGCACATAACAAATGATTAATAAAAGTAAAACTTACTTGGAGATTTAACTTAGTTGATCCAAGCTTAAGCTTCACTTAATGACCCTTTGATGTCTCTTAGATCATCCCCTTTGTCTTCTCTCAAAGCTCCTCAAAGAGGGTTTCAAAATCTCCAACCAAAGACAAAGGAAAGAACTCATTTATATCCCAAAAACAGCCCAACGGCTATATCCCCGGTTGACCGGCCATGACAGGCAGGTTAACCGGCCAAGCACAACAGTCATAAAAATGCCCGTTGAAGCCTCAGCAGTCCGGTTAACCGCCAGTTTGGCCGGTTGACCGGGCCTCTTGGCCGGTTGACCGGCCATACACGGCCGGTTGACCGGGCCTGCCCAGAAATTCCCATTTTTTGGGTTTCTTGAAGAATATCTTTGGGGATATTTTGGGCCATTAAAATCAAGCTTTTTCACATGTTTTAAATCATCCAAAGATGTATAAAAACATGAAACATCCAAAGCCTAAAATGGTTTGAAACTTTAAACCATAGGCTAGCTTGATTTCTAAAAACTCCTTTTTCAAAAACAATGCATACACAAATGATTATGAAGGGATGAATGTATGCAAAGTTCAAACCTAAATTGTCAAGATGATTTTCCAAATATATTGCACAAGGAAATAGGTTTTCAAAAGAGTTTGGGTTTCAAAACTAATGCATCCAAGTTTAAAACCAAAACATGCATAAAACAAGAACTTTTCCAAATCTTAAAAGCTATGCATGTATGAAACTAAATTTCAAGGTTTTCTAAAACAATGCAAGTGTGAGAATTCAAATGATGCTAAAGTGCAAATGCATCCACCAAATTGCAAATTACAAAATCCCTAACAATCTCCCCCTTTGCAATTTGATGGCAACTTACTCATCATTGACATTTCACACTTAGTCTTCAGCTCCCCCTAAGCTGGACAAGTCTTGAAATCTTCTTGGATGCTTCTTCTCTTAGCTTGGGCTCTTGGGCTCTTTTCTTCAATCTTCTTGATGCTTGGAGCTTGATCATTCTTCAAGCTTTCTTTCCATCTTCCTCTCTTTAGCCAAGCATCTTCTTTAGCTCCAAGCTTTCTTTCTTCTATTTGCTCTCCCCCTTTGACCATGCTTCTTTCTCCTCTTGAGAACTTGAAAGCTTTCTCCCCCTTTGATGAGTAGGAGATCTTTGAGTACTTGAACTCTCGAACTCTCTCCCCCTTTGATGAGTAGGAGATCTTTGAGTACTTAAACTCTCTCCCCCTTTGACATTAAATTGCAAAGGTACCTACACACATGAAACAAGGAAAATACCTTTAGTAGCACCTGTTAACAAATGAAATCGAAAATGAAATACATAACAGGCTATCATGTATGGAAGTTAACTCTAAGGGCTCAAAAGCAATCCAAGGGTGAATTTGATCAAAACTAATTCTTCCTATGAAGGTTTACACTCCCCCTCAATCCATTCTCTTCTTTTGTCAAGCTTTTGACAAGATATAACTATTAGATTCAAGAAGTAGATGGTTTAACCAAGTGAGGGTCAACTTCAAGGAAAGGATTAGATTCATATAACTATAGGGCTCATATGATCAAATTACCAAAAGAGAGCAAGGTCTCATGAGAGAGACGATCATGGATACCAATTGAAATAAACATATCAATTGAGATTAAAGGATGTGACTATTAACACAATCACTCTAAAATGGATTTAAGAATATTACTATTAGGAAAAATCCAAATAAGAGCTATCCATGATGCAATGGGGTTTACTCAAACATAGCATCAATCAATATAACTTATGAAAATCATATGCTATGTAAGTTTTGAAATCATTTCATTCAAACAATAAATGTTACTATTAATGTGCAAGAATGAGTGAAATGAATTTCAAGCATGAAGCCAACCTCAACTAATAACCAACCAAGATTATGAATACATAAATATGGTGGTCGTGAGATATACCTATAAGAGCAAAAGAGGTGGCAATCATGAACATTATGATGCTAATGGTGTGTGATATGGAACAATCATATTACATATCAAGTTCAATCCAATGCACACAAGGTTTATCACATTCGTAAGAAATCAAATCAATCAAAAATTATATCAATAGAAACCAATTGAATTTGATAACATGATAAAGAGCAAGAATGTGGCAAACTCCATCAAACATCATAAATGCATATTCATCACTTATATAGATATAACTATAGAGCATAGTGATGAACAAGGTAAATTGCAATGCAAAAGACTATTACTAGGCAATGCATGCAATTTCCAAAGTGTCTAGATCATATGAATTCAACACTAAGATATCCATCAAACAAGAGATATAACTATGAAAAAGGAATGGATTTCAAAGAGGTTCATATGACCAAGAGCACTACTATGAAGTTGAAACATGTTTAAGGATGATATCAAGAGAATCTACATGAATCAACATCATAACCATCCAAAAAGAAATGACTATAAGGCATAGAGGATGGATTTGGGTTCTAGTATGGTTTCTACAAATATTACAAGTTCACAACCATACATGGAACCAATTGTCATTTGCATATAAAAAGAATAACTAAATAAGCAAAGATGCAAACAACATACATTTCCATTTCTAAGATAATGAAACCAAAAGAAAAGGAAATGATAATCATGGAACATGCTTGGATGAATATAACTAGTGATGTTATAGAGCATTTCCATTCAAACAATCTTCAAATCATTTTGAAAAAAAAAATCCAACAATGAGCATAAAAAGAATGATTTAGAAGATCAATTTTCAACATTGTATTTTAAAAGATATAACTTAATTGAAACACATACAAGTTGATTTTTCAAAACAATGTTCTCCATATAAAAGTATAACTTAAAAATCCATGGAAAACTTGAATTGATACAAATCATTTGTTCAAATAATCTTACTATGACATATACACAAATGATTCAATAACAATTGATCATGAAAAATCTAGCTATGAAAGCTTTTGAAATCACAATCAATTGATCATGTAGAAATGCAATGCAAAACATAAAACTAAATGTGAGCAAAAAGCAAATCAAACATGATGAAATTATAATCAAGAGATTTTGAAAACCATGACATGTAACTAGAATAGTGCATGAAGACAAAATCAATTGATCATAAAGAAACAATGCATTTTAAATAAATGTAACTAAAAGAAAAAAAAATGCAAATGCAACTTACTTGACCAACAAAGTGATTTAACTATTTAAGAATAGGTTGGTCAAGTAGGGTCAAGGCCTTAAGGTTTGACTAAGTAGATAACTTTTGGAATCCACCTAAGGTCTTGGGAGGGTTGAACTTTGAGGTCTAGTTTGGACTTCTCACCAACTATAGGAGATTTAACTTGATAAATTTTCAATTTAGACTTATCACCATGATATTTAGATTTTACTAAATTTAGCTTAGAATGGTGATTTGTCTTTTGATGTTGGTGAGTTTTCTTCTTAGGGGATTGTTTCACTTTTCTTTTCTTCTTATTTTCTCCCTTTACTTGACTTTTGAATTTTGAATTTAACTTAGCAACTTTCTTCAAAAGTTCTTTCATGGGTTCATATGAGGGAGATATGTTGAGAAGCTTTTTGTTCATAGATTCTTTTAAGCTTGGTTTAACTTGTTTAAGCTTTTTAGAATCTATCTTAGGAGACTCCATTTTAAATGGTTTAAATTGTTTAGTCTTTTTGGAGTCTTCTTTGTTTTTAAGTGTCTTACCCTTCATAGATTTAGATTCTCCCTTCTTGAGTTCAAAGATGGGTTTAGACACATGGCTTCTTCTTCTTAGTTTGCACTCAAACATAAAATGTCCTTCAATGCCACAAAAATTACATTTGGTTTTGGGCAAAGGAGAAAGAGTGCTAGAGAATGAGGACTCACCTTTCACAAAGGTGTTGGTGAATTTAGGGTCATATGACATATTCCTATCAAATCCAAGACCCGTCCTATCTCCATGAGATTTACCCAATTTGAATAATTTTTCAAGTTTCTCTTCACTTTGGGTAAACTTGCACTCATACTTTTGTTTATAGCTTTCAAGTTGAGTGACTTTGGTTTTAAGGGTTGAATTTTCATATTTAACTTTTGTTAGTTCATTTTCAATTCCCTTAAAATTGTTTAGCTCTTCATAGGCAAGTTTTAACTTAGAATTAAGCTCATTAACAACATTTGATCCAAGTTCTAAAGTTTTTAAATTACTTTCAGCATTAGACAAATTTTCATTGGAAATTGTCAACTTGGATTTTAAATAGTTAATGTTTTCATCTTGTCTTTTAATTGTATCTCTTAGGTTCAAATTTTCATTTTTAAGTTCATCACAATTTATCTTAATCTCATTTAATTCATCTTGAGCATTAGATAAATTTTCCTTAGAGATAGTCAATTTAGATTCAAGATTGTTAAAGTCTTTATCTTGCCTTTGTAATTGATCTCTTTGTTTTAGATTTTCCTTATTGACATTATCATAATCCATCTTTAATTCTTTTAGTTCATCTTGAATGTTAGATAGATTATTTAACGAGATCATGAACTTAGAGTCTAGACATTTTATTACTTCTTCTTTCTCTCTAAGTTCATCTTTTGAAGAGGCTAATTCTTTGGTTAGATTTTTAGATTCTTCTCTTAAACTTTTGTTTTTCTTCTCAAGCTTTAAGGATATTTCATATAATTCTTCAAAGGCTTGTTGAAGATCATCTTCATCATACTCAATTTCTTCCTCTTTTGAGTCAAATTGATATTCATTTAATTGATGGTTTGAATCTCTAATAGAAGGAAGAGTGAGAGGTCTAGAAGAATCTACAAAGTCTAGCCTAGTGGAGTCCATTCTAATGAATTTCAAATAAGCACAACTCTAGGGTTTTAACTCTAGGTTTTTACACCTAATCAAGAGTTCCAACTACTTGATCCTAAGGGATTAGAGCACTTGGCTCTGATACCAATTGAAAGTCCACGAGGATCCTAACCCTAGAGGGGGGGGGGGGGGGGTGAATAGGGTGAGCTACAACTACGACCAATTTAGACCAATTTTAATTTCTCAAACTAAACTAGTCACATGTGATGAATTGTCATACAATATGCGGAAGCTAATACAAAAACAAACACTACATTGCAATCACCACAACACAATATTTATAGTGGTTCGGCCAACGTGCCTACATCCACTACCGGCTTGTGTATCCAACACCCCACCGGATTCCACTATTTATGCTTTTTACTAGGCTAAGCAATAACCCTTACAATGTTGCTTTTCAAGGCTAAACAACAACCTCTCAATGTGCTTTTAGAGGCTAAGCAATAACCTTTACAAAATGCTTTTCTTAGGCTAAGCAATAACCTTACACAATGCTTTTCTTAGGCTAAGCAATAACCTTTACAAATCAATATTTCTCTAAGAAAGTGTTTACTCAACACTCTAAGAGATTACAATTTAAGCTCAAATAAATTGCCTCTAAATAGGCGGATATGAAAATGAAAATCCTAACTCACACAAACACTCAATGAATGCAAAGATGTATGCTTATGAAGTGTGTGTGTGAAAACTTCAATCAAGTTTAAAAGTAAGCTCAATCAATTTATGCTTAATGCAATTTGAAAGTTTAAGGCACAAAAAGATATGATTGAAGTTCTATGCAAATCACTTGAACAATTACACACTTGTGAATGATATGAAAATCTAAAGATCACAAGTTGTATGAAAGTGTTTAAGCCTAATCAAGTGATGCATGTGCAATGTTGTTTTCAAAAACTAATTTGACTAAAGATTAAATGAATGAAAACAACAAGGGAAGTTTCAACCAAGTGAAGTAATCATGCAATAAAAGAAATCAAAGATTTATGGCTAAGCATGATTAAGAAAGTTTAAAACAAAACTTGGGTTGAAATCAAAGTGATGAATCCAATCTTGAATATCAAAGATGGAGGGAAGAAAGGATTCAACACATCATTGTTATCATGCTTGAAATCATTTTCCAAAGATTCAAATAAAGCACATAACAAATGATTAATAAAAGTAAAACTTACTTGGAGATTTAACTTAGTTGATCCAAGCTTAAGCTTCACTTAATGACCCTTTGATGTCTCTTAGATCATCCCCTTTGTCTTCTCTCAAAGCTCCTCAAAGAGGGTTTCAAAATCTCCAACCAAAGACAAAGGAAAGAACTCATTTATATCCCAAAAACAGCCCAACGGCTATATCCCCGGTTGACCGGCCATGACAGGCAGGTTAACCGGCCAAGCACAACGGTCATAAAAATGCCCGTTGAAGCCTCAGCAGTCCGGTTAACCGCCAGTTTGGCCGGTTGACCGGGCCTCTTGGCCGGTTGACCGGCCATACACGGCCGGTTGACCGGGCCTGCCCAGAAATTCCCATTTTTTGGGTTTCTTGAAGAATATCTTTGGGGATATTTTGGGCCATTAAAATCAAGCTTTTTCACATGTTTTAAATCATCCAAAGATGTATAAAAACATGAAACATCCAAAGCCTAAAATGGTTTGAAACTTTAAACCATAGGCTAGCTTGATTTCTAAAAACTCCTTTTTCAAAAACAATGCATACACAAATGATTATGAAGGGATGAATGTATGCAAAGTTCAAACCTAAATTGTCAAGATGATTTTCCAAATATATTGCACAAGGAAATAGGTTTTCAAAAGAGTTTGGGTTTCAAAACTAATGCATCCAAGTTTAAAACCAAAACATGCATAAAACAAGAACTTTTCCAAATCTTAAAAGCTATGCATGTATGAAACTAAATTTCAAGGTTTTCTAAAACAATGCAAGTGTGAGAATTCAAATGATGCTAAAGTGCAAATGCATCCACCAAATTGCAAATTACAAAATCCCTAACACTCCCAACAGATTGGGGTCTTGCATCGACGTCCATTCAACGCCTCAAATGGTGCCATGCCGATACTGGAATGATAACTATTATTGTATGCAAACTCGCACAATGGAAGGCTTTTCTGCCAATCCTTCCCAAAATCAAGGACGCAACCTCGCAACATATCTTCCAGTGTTTGATTAGTCCTTTCAGTTTGACCGTCGGTCTGAGGATGATATGCTGTACTAAAATTCAATGATGTGCCTAGAGCTTCTTGAAGTTCAGTCCAGAATTTTCCAAAAAATCGAGGATCTTTGTCTGATACAATCGATCGGGGAACACCATGAATTGTGACAACCTTCTCCATATACATTCTCACTAACTCATCCTGATGTGTCTTCATGCTCATTGGTAAGAAATGTGCCACTTTAGTCAATCTGTCAACTATCACCCAGAAGCTATCTTTGTTATGCATTGATGGCAACCCATAGATAAAACCCATCGTTATGTGTTCCCATTTCCAGTCGGGCACTTCCAATTGTTTTAAAAGTCTTGGGGGCTGCTTCCGTTCTGCCTTTACTTGTTGACACACCAAGCACCTTGCTGTAAACTCTACTACATCCCTCTTCATATTACTCCACCAATAATGATTACGCAGGTTCTGGTACATCTTTGTACTACCCGGATAAAAAGTATAGCGGGAATGATGTGCTTCTGTCATGATCTCATTCTTCAGTTCCTCTATATTTGGCTCACATAACCGATCTTGAAAATACAACACACCCTCCACTATTATGAAATCTGGTCTGTTGTCAATTTGTTCGATCACTCGAGCTAGCTCTGGATCCTCTGCATGTCTGCTTTTGATCCATTTCAAGATTTCTGGTTCCCAAACAAACATGTGAGCCAACTTAACCTTGTCATCAATTAATTGCAAAGACACTCCCAAATCAAGGAAAATTTCTGCCCAAGGCCATTCTGCTCGCAAACATGCATTAGTTGCTGCCCTTCGACTCAAAGCATCAGCCACTACATTGGCTTTCCCAGGATGATATTTGATTGGAGAATCAAAGTCCTTCATGTATTCCATCCACCAGGTCTGTCTCATGTTCAATTCAGGCGGAGTAAACAAATATTGAAGACTTCGATGGTTTGAATGAAATTCAAACTTCACACCGTATAGGTAATGACGCCACATCTTCAATGCCATAACCACTGCTGCAAGTTCCAAATCTTGAGTGGCATACTTTTTCTCATGCTCTTTCAATTGTCTAGAGCCATAAGCCACTACCTTCCCATCCTGCATAAGCACACAACCCAATCCAACCTTCGAGGCATCCGTGTAAATGACAAATCTGCCATTTTCTGTAGGCAATGTGAGCACTGGAGCTGTAGTGAACCTATTATTTAACTCCTGAAAACTTGCTTCACATTCGTCAGTCCATACGAACTGTACATCTTTTCATGTTAATCTGGTCAATGGAGCAGCAATGGATGAAAATCCTTTCACAAATCTCTTATAGTAACCTGCTAAACCCAAGAAACTACGAATCTCTGTTACTGACATGGGTCTCTGCCACTTGACCACTGCCTCAATCTTTCCTGGATCTTCCGCCAAACCTTCCTTGTTGATGATGTGACCCAAGAAAATTACTTGCTGAAGCCAAAATTCGCACTTACTCAACTTGGCATAGAGTTGATGCTCTCTCAAAGTTTGTAATGCTGACCTCAAATGCTGCTCATGATCTTCTTGAGACCGAGAATATACTAACACGTCGTCTATAAAAACAACGATAAACTAGTCGAGAAATGGAGCAACTATCTTATTCATCAAGGGCATAAATACTCCTGGAGCATTGGTTAACCCAAATGGCATTACCAAAAACTCATAGTGGCCATATCTCGTTCTGAATGCTGTCTTTTGAATGTCCTGATCTCGAACTCTGAGCCGGTGATATCTTGATCTCAAGTCTATCTTTGAGAAATATTCAGTTCCCTGAAGCTGATCAAACAATTCATTGATCCTTGGGAGAGCGTATTTGTTCTTGATTGTGACTTGATTGAGTTGTCGATAATCTATGCACATCCTCATAGAACCATCCTTTTTCTTCACAAATAGGACCGGCGTACCCTAAGGTGATACACTTGGTCTCACAAACCCCTTGTCCAACAAATCCTGCAATTGAGTTTTCAACTCTCTGAGTTCTGCTGGAGCCATTCTATATGGAGCTTTAGAAATGGTAGCTGTCCCTGGTACCAATTCAATCGAAAAGTCTATCTCCCTGAATGGAGGAAGCCTGGAATTTCATCCGGGAACTCACAGACCACTGGAATATCCTCCACCCCTTTTGACTGTTTATCCTCTGTGATAAACGCCAAATATCCTTCACATCCAGATTTCAACAATCTTTTTGCTTTCAATGCCGAGATCCTGCATGTCCGAATTGGTTTCCTCCGACCACAAATTCAATAGTGTCCGAATGCAATGACAACTTGATTGTTTTATTAAAACAGTCCATCACTGCTATATAGGTCGCTAGCCAGTCCATACCAAGTATGACATCGAAATCCTTCATCGTTAAAAGAATCAGGTCTGCAGGTAAGATGAAATCCCCAATTTGAACTCGGGTACTTGGAAAATATTGGTGGCAAAGAACTTGTTTGCCCACTGGGGTACCCACTACTAAAGCAACATCTAATCTCACTACAGCCTCATTGATATGTCTAGCAAAATCATGGGAAACAAAGGAATGTGTAGAGCCAGGGTCAATTATGGCCTTAGCTTGTACCTCTGATATTAGAACAATACCTTCCACAACCTCTGCAGAAGCATCTGCATCCTCATGAGTAACTGCATATACTCTGCCCATCTGCTGAGCTTGGTTCGGCTGCCCTTGCACTGGCCTAGGTGCTCCTGGTTGATCCACTGGTTGCTACTACCTTTGTGGCTGGAATTGCCTTTGCTGACCTTGCACTGGCCTCTGCTGCTGTGGCGCTGCACCCCTATATTGCTGATACTGAGGGGCTGGTGCTCAGTACATTTGCTGTTGTGGTGCCCGAGGAATTTGTTGTGGTCCCTGCGGAGGTGCTGTCCTCCAAGGCTGCTGTGCAGGAGCATGATAAGCTGCTAGCTGGGACACTGGCAACTGACTACCGCCATTGGGAAAATCGCGAACTCGATGGCCAATCCGTCCATAGTGAAAACATGCACATGTCTCTCTGTAGCACTACTTAGTAGGATGGTTCCTTCCGCATCGTCCACACAATTGTCTCTGACCACCTAAGGGTTGACCTTGGAACTTCTGTTTCTTCGGGTTGCCTTGGCTAGAAGATTGCCTCAACTGATGTTGTTGATATTTAACCTGTCGTTCTACTGCCTTCTTCTTTAGTGCACCTTCAGCCCAATATGCACTTTTCACAATCTCCTGGAATGTCGGGCGTTGATTATCTCCGATCTGTTGGAAATAGGTGGGCCATTCAGATAGGTTTCAAAAACTTTTGATCCACTTAATGCAGAGATCAACTATCTAGAAGGCAACAAAAACCCAATCCAGGATGCAATCCCTCAAACTCATATATCATGTACAGCAATATAACCTATCTAGAAGATAGAAAACATCACCTAAACATGCAACCATGAAATCCACAACATACAAGGATATAGATTATACCTTTGGAGCTTCATAGTGCTCTAATGGAGAATTTGAATTCTTTCTTTGATGATGAACACCTTCACTTAATCAAATTAGAATCTCCAACATCTTTTGATCTTCCAAGCTATGACCCGTATCAGATTCTCTTTTCTCAAGAAGAAGGTGGAATCTCCAAGAGAAAAACCCTATAGGAAACTAGAAGAGAAACTAGAAGAGGGATAGGAAGAGGAGTGTGCAACACTTGCACAAAAGGGGCTTGGGCGTCAATTCCAAGATGGAATTAATGCATGGGGACGTCCAAGGCACTCCTCTCCCCTTTTTATAGCACTTAAGCAACCACCTCATTCTAATTGAAATAAAAGTCTTACTTCCACAACAATTAGTTGCTTACTAAATCACTATTAGAAGTCTTACTTCAAATATGATTAGTAGCTTTCTCTTTTTCTAATTAAAATAGAAGTCTCACTTCCATTAATAATTAGTAACTTACTATTACCACTATTAGAAGTCTCACTTCAAATAGAAATAGTAACTTTCTATTTCCTTTTAGAGTTCTACTATAATTAGTATCTTTCTAATATCTTGGGCTAGCGTGGGGACCACTAGGGATTCCTTAGAAAGCTGGCACCAACTGGGACACGTGACCCCACATCTCATGTGCAATCCGGCCCACAGTTAATTGCAAATAACTCCACTATATAAATGCAATTGCACTCCAGTCTTAGGAATAAATTACAATGAAGACCCTAAACTTCCACATTACCACAAGTAGGCCCCTCCATCTATATCAATGGATCAATTGGACCTGTCCACCAAATTAGATCCATATCTTATTATCCTTGAGCCCCAATTAATTATAATGATAATTTGGTACCGATCCAATTAACTCTTAATTGGAATGGGTGAACACTCACCAATGATAAATCCATTAAGTGACACAAGGGGATATTAAAGATAGATTCCATCTCGACCATTGAATGTTCCCACAGCTCTACTACCATGTACCCAAATCACCGAGGTGTTGACTTACAATTGGCCTCACTCATTAGTGACTCAAAGCAAATGAATAGATAGAAACTTGAGTTCATTAATGTCTCAGGATTATGAGCCTATTGCTAGGGAATTATGAGAGAAGACCTTAAAATAAAGATAGTGTATATAAGGTGCTTCTCATGGTCCTTCAATACATCCATTGTACCAGTACCATGATCCAGAATCTTACATTCCGATAATCGAGACAAATCACACTATCTCATAGTGATCAAAGTGCTGCAACCTTGTCAGATGAGATGTCCAATCTCATCACTGGTTGTGAAGATATTTAAGTATAAGATTTGCAATACATATCTCTTGTATGTGGATCTCATCCATACATATGTATTACATCTAGTATACTTGTGGATTCCGGTTCATCTCATGAACCATTATGTTATTTGTATTGGTTATGTGCAAGTATATAATCAAACACCATTCATCTCATGAAAGGTAAGCATGATTGTATTGATAAATAAAGAAATGAATCAATTTATTACATCATATACTTCGTATTGAGACCATCAAAACTAACAATCTCCCACTTGAGCTTAATGCCAATTAGGATTGCATCTCATGCCCATCCCGTCTACATGCTGCTCAAAAACTTTGGTGGTCAAAGGCTTAGTAAAAGGATCTGCCAGATTGTCCGCAGATGCTATCTTGGTGATAGCAATATCACCTCTCTGCACAATCTCTCTGACCAAGTGATACTTCCTCTGTACGTGCTTTTGGCTTTTATGGCTCCTGGGTTCCTTGGACTGAGCGACTGCCCCGCTGCTGTCACAGTAAACTGTGAGCGGCTGTTGTGCCAAAGGTATCACTCCAAGTTCCAAAAGGAATCTTTTGAGCCATACTGCTTCTTTAGCTGCTTCACAAGCCGCTACATATTCAGCCTCAGAAGTGGAATCAGTGGTATATTCCTGTTTAATACTCGTCCAACTGATAGCTCCTCCACCAATCATAAACACATAACCAAAGGTGGATTCCCTGGAATCCTTATCTGACATGAAGTCAAAATCTGTGTATCCGACTGGAATCAGCTCATCGCTGCCGTAAATCAACATGTAATCTCTAGTTCCTCTCAAGTACTTAAGGATACATTTTACAGCAGTCCAATGGTCAGGACCTGGGTTAGACTGATATCTGCTGACTAAGCCCACTGCATGACAGATATTCGGTCTAGTACATAGCATAGCATACATGAGGCTACCAACAGCCGAAGCGTATGAAATTGCTCTCATTTGCTCCTTTTCCTCTAGGGTCTTGGGACCCTGATCCTTGGAAAGGTGCACTCCATGCCTAAAAGGTGTAATACCCTTCTTGGAGTCCTGCATAGCAAACCATACCAGTACCTTATCTATGTGAGCAGCTTGAGATAAGCCAATCATCCTATTTTTCCGGTTTCGATGGAGTTTGATCCCTAAGATGTAACTAGCTTCTCCCAAGTCCTTCATATCAAAAGTCTTTTCTAACCAAACTTTTACCATTGACAACATTCCTATTTCTTTCCCAAGGAGAAGGATGTCGTCGACATATAAAATCAGAAAAACTACCCTATCGCCTTCATTTTTCATGTACACACATGACTCATCCGAATTTTGACTAAAACCAAAAGATTTGATTGCCCGGTCAAAACAGATGTTCCAGCTTCGGGATGCCTGCTTCAGTCCATAAATGGACTTCTGCAGCTTGTAAACTCTTTGCTTTTGGTTACTCACTATAAAACTGTCTGGCTGCATCTTATAGATGTCTTCCTCAAGATGGCCGTTGAGAAACGCCGTCTTGACATCCATTTTCCAAATCTCGTAATCGAGATGAGCCGCAATGGATAAGAGTATCCGGATGGACTTTAGCATGGATACCGGCGAGAAGGTTTCCTCATAATCGATACCCTCTTTCTGAGTATACCCTTTCGCAACAAGCCTGGCCTTAAAGGTCTCAACTCTTCCATCTGGTCCTCTCTTTCTCTTGTAGACCCACTTGCACCCAATAGGTTTGATATTGGTAGGCAAGTCCACAAGTGTCCAGACCTGATTAGAGTACATAGACTTCATTTCAGCTTTCATAGCATCTTGCCAATGTCCCGAATCTATGTCATTAATTGCTTCATCATAGTTACAGGGATCCTGTTCCAGTTCTTCTGGGATTGCCTCGTAAGACTCTCCCAAGAACGAGAACCTATCAGGGGGCCTGATTATTCTCCCACTACGACGAGGCGCTGGTGTAACTACTGGGTCTGGTAGGGGCGGTTCTTCCTCAAGTTCGGTCATACTTGTATTTGGAATTGATTGTTCTTGAATCTCTTCCAAGATCACCTTTTCTAAAGATTTTCGGTCCATCATATAATCTTCCTCCAGAAAAACCGCATTGGTGCTTACCGGCACTTTCTGCTCTCTGGGATTATAGAATAACCAGCCTTTAGTTCATTTAGGATATCCTACAAACGTGCATACTTCCGACTTCCTTTCCAATTTATCCATCTTTACCATCAGCACGTGTGCCGGACAACCCCAAATGTGTAAATGTTGTAGACTAGGCTTTCGCCCAGACCATAACTCCTGGGAAGTCTTAGGTACAGACTTAGATGGTATGAGGTTTAGTATGTACATCGCAGTATCCAAGGCATATCCCCAAAAGGATATAGGTAATCTTGAGAAACTCAACATAGACCTAATCATATCTAAAAGAGTCTGGTTCCTTCTTTCCGCTACTCCATTCTGTTGAGGCATACCAAGAGTAGACAACTGGGATAGAATTCCATTTTCTGATAAGTATCCCATAAAATCACCAGAGAGATATTCCCCTCCTTGATCTGATCGAAGAGTCTTGATATTTTTACCTAATTGCTTTTCCGCTTCCGCTCGAAACTCTTTGAACTTTTCAAAAGCCTCGGGCTTGCGGTGCATAAGGTATATGTATCTATATCTTGAGTAGTCATCTGTGAAAGTTGTTAGACCCCAACCCAGACCAAGTCGATTAGTGTGTGATTAGTATGTGTTTAGTCCTAAGTGAGCTTAGTTGTTGTTGGGTTAGAAGTAATTAGTTTTAGTCTTGGACATAGCTTTGGGAATTTTGAGAACGTTCAGTATTAATTAGACACACTCAGGAAGGCCTGAGTGCACGTGTAAGCTTGGGAAGATCGTATCGATTTCCGTGTGAGTGTGATTTTGATTTCATTTGAATGATGTTTCGACATGTTGCAACTTTCGTTTTAAGGCCATTCGTGTTTGAAGCCCAAAAACCCTTGTTTTGGCCCAAAGAGGGTAAAGTTGTCTTTCTTGCACAATCTGGACACAATTTTCGAGATCTCAAAACCATGTCAAAAATATACTTTTTGGAAACTAGATTTTTCGACGATCGTTTTATTCTTCTTCGTCGAAGTCATCCGAGGCTCCCAAGATCGTGTTTTGAGCACTTCAAGTTCAGCTAGTTGGGGCCGCCCATTTTCCTCACTTAAGCCCCATCTCCCTCTCTTTTCAATCACTTTACCAAATCTTTGCAAGTTCTTAACTGTCGCGACCCCGGAACGGATCCCGGGCCCGCGACGAGTGTTGCATTGCATTCGGTGTTGTTAATTGCTTTCCCACAGGTTCCCGCGGTGAGGATTCCCAAAGACACGCGGAATCTGGCTCACACGTACAAGTATGCGGAAGCGTGTAGCAAAACACATCAAGATGAGCCCAACAAAACATTTGGGTACCATAACAAATGATCACAAGGCATGGTATCATAGAAAGAAGCTAACAAGCATTCCCATTAATATTCAAGTTATAGAACTAATACAAAAACAAGTTAAGTTTAGTACAACCCATAAGAGACCAATAAAGGTCAATACAATCTCAAAATAGTCAAAAGAAACCCCAAGACTAAGGGTGACGAAACTCGAGAACCAGACCGACATCTAAATGACATCGTCGGGCTGCCACTCTCTCACGGGAGTTGGCTCACAAGCCTCCTCCTGACGCTCCTCCTCAAAGGCAATGTCTCCTGCACCTGGGCACCAATAAACAAGGGTCAAACACGACGGTTTGGCAGGTAATCAATTTAGGCATGAACATGAACAATAACATTTAGAGAAAACATGTGAGCAAATCTTTGGTATGAAGTACTATCAAAGTTGAGATACATTTTCAAGAGTACGAACAAAGCTGAGATACAAAATAATCTAGCATGAGTACATAATATATCATGAATAGTTATCAACCACAAAGAGCCCATCCTTTCTCTATCATTTATATAATGAAAAGAGCAAGCACGCACGACAAGCACGATATACTTAATATAAGCACGACACGATTTCCCACAAAGACGGGAATTCCGGCCGCGGAACCGGACACGCACGATGTGTAATAAATACACGACTAGTCTGCAGACAGTCCACATGTTTAAAGACCCCCAGACAGTGGATCAAACCGAAAGGGCAGTCTAAGCTCAGTGGTGTTCACTTAGTTCATGAATGCATAAAACACGATCTAAACATGTCGAGACAAAAAGGGGGAAATCACTTATCAAAACACGGCGAGCACGACTAGCAAAAGGCATAATTATTATGCATAACACGCTTAGGAAGTGATCCCCTTTTTCTTGAACAAAACTTCAAAACAAACTTATACTTGAAATACAAAACAAGTGCACGTTTGTACTTATAGTACCAAGACGGAAATTCAAATACGAAATCTGACAAGCATGTGCTAAGGCTACAAATTGACCTTTGTGTAATTGAAACTCCAAATGTCAAAATATACAAGAATTGGTGTCCTTAGAGGTTGGGTGGCATTTCGAGGTTTCATTTACACAATGTCAAGTCAAAACCCTTAACATAGTCTAGTTTTCGGACCTCAAGAAAAATACACAAAATGGAAAGAAACTCATTTTCCTGCAACTGGCAGGTTCGCTCGAGCGGACCTGCCACGTTGATGACACTTCGCTCGAGCGAGACACTTCGCTCGAGCGGACCTTACAAAGCGTAGACAGTTCGCTCGAGCGAATGTTGGCTCGAGCGAATAATAAAATGCGTTCGAACGAACGACTCACTGCCTCGCTCCGTAGGAGACAGTGGCATGTTCGCTCGAGCGGACCCAGGGGTCGCTCGAGCGAACAGGCTGCTGCCTGAGCTCGCTGAGTGCAGAAATCTCCCTTTCTTTGCACATCTTTCACTACATTCTTCCCCTTCTTCTCATCCACCAACCACATATCATCCCTTGAGCCTTCATGCTCACCAAGGGTTTATTTATCATCATCCACACATCCAAATCAAGTAAGATAAAATCATAAACTTGTAGACAAATCACATGCACAATTCCTAAAACGAAATAGAATCAAAATACAATGCACATGAAGCCTATAAAGATCACTTGCCTTGACCAATGCTAAAAATCTTCTCAAGCACTTCTCCCAAGCTAATCAAGAACTACAAAACCCAAAGAAAACACACAAAACTCACTCAAAATGGAGCAAAGAACCCATTTTAACAAAAAGGGTTTGAACACTTGAAAAACACAATCTTAAGGAGTTAAAAAGACTTTATGGAAACCATGGCTTGAAGCTCTTACCTAGAGAAGGTCAAACAAGAGAGATGGAAGAGAATGGAGAGCTTTCCAAACTTGAAACCTTAAGAAAATTGTATCAATGGAGAGCTTGCAAGGAGATGAAGAAGATGATGACTTTGAAGTTCTTTTTGGAGCTCACTAGCTAGCTCATGCAAGAGGAAATGAAGAGAAAGGGAAAAAGGGGTTTTCCTTGCCCTAGCTTCAGAAATTGCAGAGATTTGGGGGAATGAATGGAAGAGAGGAAGAAAGGGTTTAAGTGAAGGAAAATGGGTCCCAACTAACTTGAACTTGAAATGGCTAAAACATGATCTTGTGGGCCTCGGATGACTTCGACGAAGAAGGATAAAACGATCGTCGAAATATCTAGTTTCCAAAAAGTATATTTTTGACATAGTTTTGAAGTCTCGAAAATTGTGTCCAGATTTGTGCAAGAAAGACAATTTTACCCTCTTTGGGCCAAAACTTGGGTTTTTGGGCTTCAAACATGAATGGGCTTAATACGAAAGTTGTAACACGTCGAAATATCAATCAAATGAAATCAAAATCACACTCACACGGAAATCGATACGATCTTCCCAAGCTCACACGTGCACTCAGGCCATCCTGAGTGTGTCTAACTAATATTAAACGTTCTCAAAATTACCAAAGCTATATCCAAGACTAAAACTAATCACTTCTAACCCAACAATAACTAAACCCACTTAGGACTAAACACATACTAATCACACACTAATCGGATTGGTCTGGGTCGGGGTCTAACATTAACCTAGGGCAAGGAAGAGTCTCTTTTTCTCTCCATCTTCCCCATCTTGTTTGATCTAGCTAGATAGCTCCAAAGAAGATCCTAAGACTACCATTTTCTTCATCTCCTTGCAAGCTCTCCATTGATACAATTTTCTTAAGGTTTCAAGTTGGGAAAGCTCTCCATTCTCTTCCATCTCTCTTGTTTGACTTTCTCTAGGTAAGAGCTTCAAGCCATGTTTTCCATAAAGTCTTTTTAGCTCCTTAAGATTGTGTTTTCTTGTTTACAAACCCTATTTGTAAAATGGGTTTCTAGTTTTCAAGCTTGAGTGAGTTTTGTGTGTTTTCTTGGTTTTTCTTATAGTGTGGGATTAGCTTGAGGAAGTGCTTGAAGAAGAGTATTGTTAGCTTTGGTCAAGGCAAGTGATCTCTATAGGAATGATGCATGTGTATTTGGATTTCATTGTATTTTAGAAATTATGCATTTATCTTGTTTATAAGCTTCATGTTTATGTTTTCTTTTGATTTGGATGTGAAATGGTGATAAATGAACCCTTGGTGAGCATGAAGGCTCAAGGGATGATTTGTGGTTGATGGATGAGAAGAAGGAGAAGAATGTAGTGAAAGATGTGCAAAGGAAAGGAGATTTCTGCACTCAGCGAGCTCAGGCAGCAGCCTCTTCGCTCGAGCGACCCCTGGGTCCGCTCGAGCGAACAAACCACTGTCTGCTATGGAACGAGGCAGAGTCTCGTTCGTTCGAACGCATTTTTATTATCCGCTCGAGCCAACATTCGCTCGAGCGAACGGTCTACGCCTTGTAAGGTTCGCTCGAACGAAACGGTCTTGTTCGAACGAACGGTCTCGCTCGAGCGAAGTGTCATCAACGTGGCAGGTCCGCTCGAGCGAACCTGCTAGATTCAGGAAGATGAGTTTTTCCCATTTTGTGTATTTTCTTGAGGGTTGAAAACTAGACTATGTTAAGGGTTTTAACTTGACATTGTGTAAATGGAACTTCGAAATGAAACCCAACTTCGGGGACACCAATTCTTGTATTTTCTGACGTTTGGGGTTTCAATTACACAAAAGTCAATTAGTAGCCTTAGCACATGCTTGTCAGATTTTGTATTTGAACTTCCATCTTGGTACGATAAGTATAAACGTGCACTTGTTTTGAATTTCAAGTATAATCTTGTTTTGAAGTTTTGTTTCAAGAAAAAGGGGATCACTTCCTAAGCGTGTTATGCATAATTATTATGCCTCTTGCTAGTCGTGTTCGTCGTGTTTTGATAAGTGATTTCCCCCTTTTTATCTCGACATGCTTTGATCGTGTTTCACGTGTTTTGTGCATTCATGAATTAAGTAAACACCACTGAGCTTAGACTGCCCTTTCGGTTTGATCCACTGTCTGGGGGTCTTTAAACATGTGGACTGTCTGCAGACTAGTCGTGTATTTATTACACATCGTGCGTGTCCGGTTCCGCGGCGTTGACGTTGCTGAATAAATTATATAATTTCTAAAAGAGGTCTCAACACTAAAAGGAAAGTTCATTTAAAATAATTCTACGTTGTCGTTCACTCTTGTGCAGGTTCAGACGGCTCCAAAGCCATCTCCGGCATCCAACTCGGGTTCATCAGTTGGCTAAAACGTTTGAAACGTTTGACCTTCCTCCGTCTCTTCAGTAAAGTAGGGCTCGGTACCTATGCACTAAATATTACAAAGTAAACAGCAAGTACATAATCATAATTTGAAATTTAATACAACAACGAGAAGAATATAGACGAGAGTGATCATATAGAAGTAATGACAGTAATAATGATAAGAAAGAACGTATAACATAATCCAAATAAAGCAAAAGGAGCAATATGATTGATACGAAGACAAGTGTCCTCGTTTTGGGTGGTCAGCCCTAAATAAATCGGGAGAGCCTGTCCATAACGTCGGTGGTCATAAACCGATCGAATTAAAAACAAACCAGGATAACCTGTTCACATTCAAAGTAGATTATAAGTGATCCGGTCACATCGGTGATCAACCGTCCATATATCGATCTGTAGTCGTCCATAAAGGACCCACATAAACATAAACATATAAGCATAATAGACCTGAATAATAAAGCTCCGACACAAGAGTCCTAAGTCAAAGTAAAGTGCTGGCCATTCCACATCCCATATCATAATCAAATCGTCATACAAAATTTGCCGAGCCACTTTATAGTCTATAATACACAATAGGGTATGCATCTAAAGGAGTACATATCCTAAATCAACATATATATGCATGCGAAGGTTAAGACATAGATACGAATCGATCTTAAGGTCAAATATAAGGTCTCGTACCCCACAACCATAGAAATTTCTAATAAATATAAGATCAACGCATCCCTTTTCCATCAACGGTGCATAGACTCACTTAAGGGTTTTCCAATAGAGATGGGCTGAACTCAAATCCATTAGGATTTCCCCGAGGTCATACCAAGTACTAAACTCTATGTTAGTAATATACCGTGTGCCCGGACGGTATTTACTTGGTCCAAAGATCCATTAATAAAGTACAAAAATATAATTTTAACACATTAAAAACTAAGATGTCATTTAATATTAATTTGCAAATAAAAATAATCTTGGTCTATAATTTTAGAAAACTCAAGGACCCCCCTAAGATATTTCCCAAATCAATTCTTTATAAAATAAGCTAACGGGTCTAATTTAAATTTATCAAAAGCTAAGGGTCCCTATTTTTAATTCAAGGAACTAATGGCACAGGTGTTATGACTCAAATCATAACAGAACTCATCCCTTCTTCCTTTTTTTTTTTATATTCTAATGACAAGTTAAAAGTCAATGCCATATGTTAACAGAACTCATCCCTTCTCCCACATGCCACCTCCCATCATTTCTATTCACTCAACCATAGACGTCATCACCTTCTACCTTTTTTTTTTTCATCACAGAACGTGTTCTGTAATGGAGTCTAGCGGCGTCTCAGCCTCTGTGCACTTGGGATAGTGGGCCACTGATCAAAAGGCCCACAATCAGACCCCATCAACATAGTCGCCCAAGACCCCTCTACAAGATGTAGGGATCTGATATGCGATCGGTGGCCCACCTGGGCCCCACAGTCCCAAAAATGAAATTTCCCTTTTTTTTATTTATGAAGTCAGCCACCTTTGGGTCGTTGGATGGTGGACCAAACAAGGCCCACCTCGCATGGGTCCGCGATCCCTATGGTCGCCCGTGGGTCCACTATCGGATCTACGATCTTGATCAATCATCAATGGGGTCCCCCTGGGCCCCACAACCAATACACAGTGACAAGCCCCACAGTTTCCATCAGGAACCTGTGACAAATCGGGTCGGCAGTAATGCTAAAAACAAAATAAGAAAATCCATACAATGATCTCCAATCTCCGATCTCATTACAAAAACAATTAACATCATAAAAAGAGCATCAAAGGTTTCTATATGCATCACAATGGAATCAAGAGAAACACATGTATTAGATTTGCAGATTATGATTAGGTACTTGCCTTTCACCGGGGTTTGAGGTAAGTGCAACAGATCCTAACCAATACCCAATCCGAGATTCCCACAGCGCTCGAGAATAACCCTATCACAATCTGACAGAGAATATGGGAAAGGAATGCTCAGATGCACAGATCTATGGTTCTCTTACCCAAATCTACCATTGGAAAGAAAAAGGAGATAACCCAAGAATATATATCTACTTCTAAGGGTGTGAGGAGAGGATTACCTGAGATAAGAAAGTTGAGCCAAGAATGATTGTGTCTTCAGATCTTGATTCTGATGGTTGGATTCAAAAGTTGCAGAAGCTTGGGAAGTTGAAAGAAGAAGAAGACGAACGAGAGGAGTTGCAGAGATAAGTGGGAAGGGAAAAAGACGTGCGTTCGTAATAAGGGGGATTAGGTTAAGAGAGGGAATATTCTTTGGGCTTAAGTCATTGGGTCAAAACTACGGGTCAAGTCACCTACCCATTAACCCAACTCACAAATCCACACATCTAATCTAACGTGTGTCCCACTTAATCCTAACCACTTAAATAACTAAAATACATTTAATTAAAATAATAGTATACTCTAATTAAAATATAATAAAAATATTAGAAGTGGGGCCGGGATCTTACATTCTCCCCCCCTTAGGACATTTGGTCCTCCAAATGCAATCATACCTCTGGAAGAAGATGCGGGTAAAGCTTCATCACTTGTTCCTGGAGTTCCCAAGTGGCTTCTCGAGGACTATGGTGCTCCCACTGAACTTTCACCCAATGTATTATTTGAGTCCTGAGAACTTGATCCTTTGTGTCGATGATCCGAGAAGGTTGCTCAGCATAAGTAACATCTGGCTGCAATTCCAATGGCTCATACTGCAACACATGAGATGGGTCTGCGATATACTTCTTCAACATCGAGACATGAAAAATATTATGCACCGCTGACAATACTGCTGGTAAGGCTAATCTGTAAGCAACTTCTCCAATTCTTTCCAAGATCTCAAATGGACCGATATATCCCTGAGATAATTTCCCTTTCTGCCCAAACCTCAATGTTCCTCGTCTTGGTGAAACCTTTAGAAACACATGTTCACCAATCTCAAATTGAAGATCTCTCCTCTTCAAGTCTGCATAACTCTTTTGTCGGCTTCTAGCAATTTTCAACAGATCATGGATTTGCTTCACTTTCTCACTGGTATCACTAACAATAGATGGACCATGAAAACTCCTGACACCTATCTCCTCCCAATAGATTGGGGTCCTGCATCGACGTCCATACAACGCCTCAAATGGTGCCATGCCGATACTGGAATGATAACTTTTATTGTATGCAAACTCGCACAATGGAAGGCTTTTCTGCCAATCCTTCCCAAAATCAAGGAAGCAAGCTCGCAACATATCTTCCAGTGTTTGATTAGTCCTTTTAGTTTGACAGTCGGTTTGAGGATGATATGTTGTACTAAAATTCAATGATGTGCCCAGAGCTTCCTGAAGTTCAGTCCAGAATTTGCCAAAAAATCAAGGATCTCTGTCTGATACAATTGATCGGGGAACACCATGAATTGTGACAACCTTCTCCATATACATTCTCACTAACTCATCCCGAGGTGTCTTCAAGCTCATTGGTAAGAAATGTGCCACTTTAGTCAATCTGTCAATTATCACCCAGATGTTATCTTTGTTATGCATTGATGGGAAACCAGAGATAAAATCAATCGTTATGTGTTCCCATTTCCAGTCGGGCACTTCCAACTGTTATCTTCCGTTTTGCCTTTACTTGTTGACACAACAAGCACCTTGCTGTAAATTCTGCTACATCCCTCTTCATATTACTCCACCAATAATGATTACGCAGGTTCTCGTACATCTTTGTACTACCCGAATGAATAGTATAGCGGGAATGATGTGCTTCTGTCGTGATCTCATTCTTCAGTTCTTCTATATTTGGCACACATAACCGATCTTGAAAGTACAACATACCCTCCACTATTCTGAAATCTGGTGTGCTGTCAATCTGTTCGATCACTCGAGCTAGCTCTGGATCCTCTGCTTGTCTGTTTTTGATCCTGTTCAAGATTTCTGGTTCCCAAACAAACATGTGAGCCAACATAACCTTGTCATCAATTAATTGCAAAGACACTCCCAAATCAAGGAAAATTTCTACCCAAGACCATTCTGCTCGCAAACATGCATTAGTTGCTGTCCTTCGACTCAATGCATCAGCCACTACATTGGCTTTCCTGGGATGATATTTGATTGGAAAATCAAAATCCTTCATATATTCCATCCACCAGGTCTGTCTCATGTTCAATTCAGGCTGAGTAAACAAATATTGCAGACTTCGATGGTCTTGTTGAAATTCAAACTTCACACCGTATAGGTAATGTCGCCACATCTTCAATGCCATAACCACTGCTGCAAGTTCCAAATCTTGAGTGGCATACTTTTTCTCATGCTTGTTCAATTGTCTAGAGCCATAAGCCACTACCTTCCCATCCTGCATAAGCACACAACCCAATCCAACCTTCGAGGCATCCGTGTAAATGACAAATTTGCCTTTTTCTGTAGGCAATGTGAGCACTGGAGCTGTAGTCAACCTATTCTTTAACTCCTGAAAACTTGCTTCACATTCATCAGTCCACACGAACGGTACATCTTTTCATTTTAATCTGGTCAATGGAGCAGCAATGGAAGAAAATCCTTTCACAAATCTCCTGTAGTAACCTGCTAAACTCAAGAAACTAAGAATCTCTGTGTAAGACCCCGACCCGAGTGAACCCGATTAGTACTAATTAAGTTGTATGTTAGTGCTAAGCTTGATTAGTGATTTTGGCTAAGTTGGGTTTGGAATTGCTTTGATTGTAGTTTTGGGCTTCTTCGAGTGCTTGATAGCTAGTGGGGCCCTTTGGGGGTTCCCTTTTCGACTTTGCATTTCCTTAAGTGATTTTTCTGGAATTGTTTTGAATTGCTTTCTTAACCCGTTTAATTTATCTTAATGATTCCTACAACTTTCATGTTGATCCCGTGTCCATTTGAGATTCCGAAACCCGATTTCATATCCTTGAGGGCGAAACAGTCATTGCACACAAAATCTGTACCCCAAAACTTGATATTCCCGGAACCCGCGAAACTTATACTTTTTGGAAACTAGATATTTCGACGATCATTTCTTCCTTCTTCGTCGAATTCATCTGAGGTCCCGAAAGAGATGATTTCAGCCTAACTAGTGCCTTTAGTAGTGGGACCCAACTCATTGTTAACATAGGGAAGCCACTCCTCATTTCCTTCTTCATGTTCCAGCACAAGAGGAAAACCTAGGGTTTTCATTGTCTTCTTCTTCTTCTTTCTTTTACTTGCAATCACCAAACTCACCACCAACCTTGCACAACTTGAGTAGTGGAAATCACCATCTTCTTCCTCATCTTTCAAGCTTCATCTTGATATCATTTGTGGAGAAATCTTACAACCTTGAGACCTCCCTTGAGCTAGCCCTCTTCATTTGAAGGTCATCCAAGTAAGTAACCCTCCCCATCTCCTAGATTAGTGTTCCTCTAGCTCTTGATAAGCTCCATTTGCATTATTGAAAGTTCTATCCTTTTCATTCTTTGTTTGACCCATTTTAGGGTTTGTTTTGGGGATTTTTTATTGTAGCTTGGAAGTGAGCTTAAGAAGTGTTTAGAGGCTTGATTTTTGGCTAGCTTGGACCTAAGGCAAGTGAATGATTGGGGTGTTTTTGGGTTTTACATGGTTTGGTGAAACATTAATGATCTTCTCATGCCTTTATTGATTTTCATTGTTGAAATAAATGTTCTTGATGGAGTATTAAAGGATGCATTTATGGTCATAAAGATATGTTAGCTCATAGCATTTAATTCTTCTTGTTTGGTTCCAAATGTATCTTATGTGAAATGGTGTCCTTCTTCTTCCCTTCTTATATTGAATGTGATATGGATGGAGGAGAATGGGATGGATGTGGTTGGAGATTTGAGGTCATTTAAATGGAGATTTATACTCCTCATTTGATGTATGAAAGTGGTTAGAGGGGTTGTAAAAGGAAGAGTTATGGTGGAGCTGAACTGGTCCGGAATCAGTTCCTGGACAGTTCGCTCGAGCAACCATGACACTTCGCTCGAGCGACCTGCCCAAAAAAGGGTTCGGAGCATTCCAGTAGCTTGGTCGCTCGAGCGCACCCTTGGTCGCTCGAGCGGACATCCCATAACTCATTCCAGAGAGTTGTTCATTCGAACGCATTTAAATATTCGCTCGACCCAATGAGTTCGTTCGAGTGACCTCAACTTCGCTCGAACGAACCCACCCAGACAGCCATTCCACAGAGCGACTCGCTCGAGCGAACTATCCAGTCCGCTCGAGCTAGGGGCCCTGTTGGGCAAGGCTATGTTTGGAACGATGTTTAACTATTTCAATGTTTGGGTCTATTCTCTGGGAACCCCTCGATGGCAAGGAGATTTGCTGAACATTTTACGAGGCCATTCGTGGAAAGAAACCATATCACAAAGATTTCATTCGAGGTTTTGAAACTTCAAGGTGCATAAGGAGCCCAGAATGTCTTCTAACTCGAGGAGTACCAAGTCTTTATTATAATCGACATACGGGACCCCTATACACTAAATAGATCTTGAAACCAGTATTTTTACCCGAAATTGTTATAGTTCATGGTTTTCACTTCCTTCCAAGGTTTATGTTATATGATCTGTTCTCCCGAAAGCATGATAGTTACACTAGTAACATGGACTTGTCCCGAAGAGTATTGCCCGACATGAAATGAAAGTTATGCATTTGAGTATTCTTGCCCCGTTCATTTAATTACTTGAACTTGATGTATTTTGCATATGTCTCGATTTGTTGTTTAACCTATGAGTCGGCATCACTAAGCTTGGATACCTTGTCGGTTTGATCCACCGACTTGGAGATCCCTTTCCCGTCCCGCTAGCTACAGTTTGGATCCCGATACCCGGTCTATTACCGTGGTCCCGTCCCGACACCCGGTTCGCTACCGTGGTCCCGTCCCATATATTTATATTGTATATATGATTTGCGTTGAATCTCCTCACCTTGTGTGACTGAGATTAACGTCCCGTTATACTGTTGTCACTTTAGTGACAGAGGACTCAGCTTTATGTGGTTGCCATCTTGTTAGTTCCCGATTTCCTTGGTTACCTTATATGTCTTACCTTATTTGCCTGTTTTCTAGTAAATGATTTATCTACTTTATGAGAGTTCTTGTTAAACAGGCTTCTATGCTTTTCAAGGTATTGCCTTTATTATTATATGTTGTTGTATATTTTCATTCTCTTGCCAGACCGTCGTGTCTGACCCATTTGCTTTGGTACTCAGGTCCCGTTGCCGGTTTCCTTGAGGAGAGCCGGAGGAGGCGGTAGGTGAGCCGCAACCTCTAGTCGAGTGGCATGCTGACGATGTCATGTAGACATCGGGTTGCTATGAGAGGCGTTTCATTTTGAGGAAACTATTTAACCATTCTTTGGGTTATTGTTTTGTTTATATTGGCCTTTGTTGGCCTCTAATTTTGGGAATGTAAATAAGTGATCTTTTGTTAAACTTTAACTTACTATTGGGAAACATGCTATAGAACGTTGCTCATTCTGATACAGTAATTTATACTTGATGTTAATGCTTTCACGACTAGAGATAGTCTGACTATTTGATTTGCTACATGCTTCCGCACTTAAAAGGAATATTCAATTCTGGTTGTGATATCCTCACCGCGGACACCTGTGGGAAATTAAATAAGTGTATGTTATCATTTAAATAGATGTGGTTATCATCATCACCACCAATGTCCCGACTCCAGATCAGTTCCTTCGTGGGGCCCGGTTCGGGGTCGCGACAGACTAGTATCAGGGCGAGACGTGTTTCAAGCAATTAAAAGAAACTAGAAATCCTAAGGACGTGGCGAGGATTCTTTAGATCTTTCGATAGCTAGTATCGTGTGAGCAATGTGTGACCCATTATATTATCATGTGCTAACAAATTGTTTTGCAGCATCATGCCTCCCCGTAAGAGAATAGTGAATGACATTCCTTTTGGAAGTAACAGTGGTCACACCGGACCGATAGAAGAGGATATAGTTGAGAACAACCCACCAAATCAGTTCCAAGAAATGATGCAAGCAATGCTTGACTAGCAACGTCAAGCTAATGAGAACCAGGCCAGATTGCAAGAGCAGATGCTCACGAGGGAAGAGGATCACGCAAGGGAAATGGCAGAGATGCAAAGGCAATTGCTTAAGGTCTTACAGAGAAGACCGGAACCGGTTCAACCTCAACCAGCTATCGTCATTAACCAGAGGCAACATGACCCTAATGCCTTGTTTGAACGGTTTCAGAAGAGAGCTCCGAAAGAATTTCTTGGGGAAGAAGATCCTTTGGCTGCAGATGACTGGTTAGAACATACAGAGAACATCTTCGAGATTTTCTACTGTACAGGAGGAGATAGGGTAAAGCTAGCATCATCCCTTTTCAGCGGTACAACAGACAGATGGTGGAAAACGGTTAGGGAATAATACAGGAACATGGCTGATGCAGAGGTGTTGGCAAACTTCAAGAGACAATCCCATGATAAATACGTACCTGCCCATATCAAGAGACAAAAGGCCATAGAGTTTCAGCAGCTGGTGCAGGGGAGTATGACAGTCTTAGAATATCTCACTAAGTTTGAGAGACTGTCCAGATATGCCCCGGAGTTGGTAGATACGGTGGAGAAGAAAATTGCTAAGTTCTTTGAGGGACTCAATCCCTTCATTGAGAGAGATGCCACCGGAGTAGTACCACCTGCTACTTTCAACGAGGCAGTCAAGAAGGCCTACAAGTTTGAGAACTTCCACAACAAGATCCTCAGAGTGCAAGGCAAGAGTCCAGCTCAGCAGTAGAATTATCAACAACAGAGAAACCATCAGAATAAGAGGCAGAGGACAGGGCCAAATGTGCAGAATCCAGTGGTGTGTATCCACTGTGGGAAGAACCATGCTAGTGCTGAATGTCGTACCATTACGGGAGCGTGCTTCAGGTGTGGTTCGATGGACCATCGGATGAGGGATTGCCCTAGGCCAAACAGACAAAATCAGCAGCAGCAGCAAGAGCCACAACGTCCACCACCACCACAGCATGCATTGGTTGTCCAAAACCAGCCAAGGCCACTTCAGCAGCAAGCACCACATCAACAATAGTTCAGACAGCAGCAGCCACAGCAGCAGGGACATCAACGTGCACCGCAGCAGAACAGGAATGCACCACATGGCATGCCACAACAAGCTCAGAACAGGCTACAGCTTCGAGGGCAAATCTACAGGGTCAATAGAGTTAATGCAGAGGCAGCGGGAAATGTAGTGGAATGTACACTTCTTGTTTGTGGGATTAAAGCTATGATTTTGTTTGACCCTGGCTCTACACATTCTTTCGTGTCCCTAAATTTTTAAGTTGATTGATATGCATGCTAGAGAACTTGAGTTCATTTTGACTGTGGCAACCCCAGTAGGTAAACAAGTTATTTGTAGAACATTTTACCCTAGTTGCACAGTCCAGATAAGAGAAGTGGTTTTAACCGCAGATCTCATTTCTTTGGAGATGTTTGATTATGATGTCATCCTAGGGATGGATTGGCTGGCAGGGTACCATGCCACAATGGATTGTTTCCATAGGACCCTCACTTTCAAGTTGGTTGAGACACCAGCAGGAGTGTCATTTCAAGGTGAGAGGAGGAATCCTCGTGCAGGGTTTGTCGCATCATTGAAGGCTAACAGACTTTTGAGAAGTGGTTGTGAAGCTTATTTAGCGTTTATCACGGAGGATAAATGGTCCCAAGGGGTGGAGGAGATCCCAATTGTTTGGGAATTCCCGGATGTTTTTCCGGAGGAGATTCCAGGTTTGCCACCCATGAGAGAGATTGATTTCACCATTGAGTTGCTACCAGGGACCGCTCCGATATCTATTGCACCTTATAGAATGGCTCCAGCAGAGTTGGGAGAGTTGAAGACTCAGTTACTAGAGTTATTGGACAAAGGTTTTGTAAGACCGAGTGTTTCACCATGGGGAGCTCCAGTCTTGTTTGTTAAGAAGAAGGATGGTTCGATGAGAATGTGTATAGATTACAGAAGATTGAACCAAGTGACCATCAAGAACAAGTACCCATTGCCAAGAATAGATGAATTGTTTGATCAATTGCAAGGTGCATCATACTTTTCGAAGATTGATTTGAGATCCGATTACCATCAGCTGAGAGTTAGAGAAGCAGATGTGTTGAAAATAGCTTTCCGGATAAGATATGACCACTATGAGTTCCTAGTGATGCCGTTTGGATTGACAAATGCACCGGCAGTGTTCATGGCTTTGATGAACAAGATATTTGCGGAGTATCTAAATCAGTTTGTTGTAGTTTTCATAGATGACATTTTGGTGTACTCCAAGACCAAGGCAGAGCATGAAGAGCATTTGAGGATAACATTGCAACTCTTGAGAGAGAATCAGCTGTATGCGAAGCTTAACAAGTGTGAATTTTGGCTAGACCAAGTAGCATTCTTGGGGCACATTATCTCAAAAGAAGGATTATCAGTGGATCCGTCCAAGATTGAAGCAGTAGTGAATTGGGAAAGACCGAAGAATGTGACAGAAATTAGAAGTTTTCTAGGATTGGCAGGCTATTACAGGAGGTTTGTGCAGGGATTTTCGTCGATTGCGTCACCTTTAACAAAGTTGACAAGGAAAAATGCACCATATGTATGGACAGAGCAGTGTGAAGAGAGTTTCCAAGAGCTAAAGAAGAGATTGACTACAGCACCAGTCCTTACTTTACCATCCAGGAGCGGCGGTTTCACCATTTTTATCGATGCTTCGAATGTTGGACTTGGTTGTGTGTTGATGCAAGAAGGAAAAGTGATTGCTTATGGATCTCGGCAGTTGAAATATCACGAGAAGAACTATGCCACCCATGATCTGGAGTTAGCAGCGGTTGTGTTCGCATTGAAAATGTGGAGACATTACCTCTATGGAGAGCAGTTCGAAGTCCACTCCGACCACCGCAGCTTATAGTAACTGTTTTCACAGAAGGATTTGAACATGAGGCAGAGAAGATGGATGGAATATATCAAGGACTATGATTTTCCAATCAAGTACCACCCGGGAAAAGCCAATGTAGTTGCAGATGCCTTGAGTAGGAAATCAGTGGGCTTGGCTAATCTAAGTGGCACTTGTATCTTTGAGCAATTTGAAGAATTGAGTATAGACCTGCAACCACTAAGGAAGGGTGTTTTGTTAGCTAACATGACAGTGTCAGAACCTTCTTTCATTCAGAAGATCAAGGATAGTCAGTTGTAAGATCCAGAGTTGGCCAAGATTTCAGAGCATATAGCAGAACGTCCTGATTTTCGTATTGTTGATGGAGTTTTGTACTACCGTGACCGCCTGTGTGTACCTAACATTGAAGGTTTGAGAAATGACATCATGACTGAGGCTCACAGTACGAAGTACTCCATGCATCCCAGCAGCACAAAGATGTATCAGAACTTGAAGGGCAGATTTTGGTGGAACAATATGAAGAGAGAGATTGCAATGTTTGTCTCCCGTTGCATGACCTGTCAGTTGATTAAAGCAGAGCATCAGAGGCCTCCAGGATTGTTACAGCCATTAGAGATCCCGCAATGGAAGTGGGAGCACATTACCATGGACTTTATTTCGGGATTACCGAGGACTAGTAGAGGCAACGATGCGATTTGGGTCATTGTGGACCGTCTCACCAAGTCAGCGCATTTCCTTGCTATGAAGACAGGGAAGAAGATGCACATCCTACCTTTGGCAGAGTTGTTTGTCAGCGAGATCGTCAGTCGACATGGGCAGCCAGTTTCTATCACATTTGACAGAGACAACAGATTCGTCTCTAGGTTCTGGAAGACATTGCATGAGTCTATGGGTATGAGATTACAGTTCAACATAGCTTATCACCCTTAGACAGATGGCCAGTCAGAGAGAACGATTCAGACTCTTGAGGATATGCTCCGTGCTTGTGTGTTAGACTTCAAGACTCAGTGGGATGAGACTCTATCGTTGTGTGAGTTTGCTTACAACAACAGCTACCATTCGAGCATTGGGATGGCTCCTTTTGAGGCTTTGTATGGCAGAAGGTGTAGGACACCTGTTTGTTGGGAAGAAGTCGGCACTCGCAGTTTCCATGGACCAACTATGGTTAGTGAGACCAGCGACAAGATCAAGTTGATTCGAGAACGTCTGAAAGTGTCCAGGAGTAGGCAGAAGAGCTATGCAGACTCCCACCGCAGAGATCTACAGTTCAAGGAAGGAGATAAGGTTTTCCTGAAAGTGTCACCTACAAGGGGAACATTGAGATTTGGACAGAAGGGCAAGCTATCACGGAGATACATTGGACCCTATGACATTGTGCGCAAGATTGGTGACGTGGCTTATAGGTTAGCCTTACCACCAGAGCTATCTGGTGTACACAACGCCTTCCATGTGTCCATGCTGAAGAAGTATGTCCCCGACCCGTCGCATGTACTCCGGCATGAGCCATTAGAGATCAGAGAGGATGCTACCTATGTTGAGAAGCCCGTTGAGATCATCGATACAAAGGAAGAAGAGTTGAGGACACGGACTATTCAGTGGGTGAAGGTACTATGGGAGAATCACGGATCGAAAGAGGCAATGTGGGAATTACGAGATCAAGTGCAAAAGAAGTACCCACATCTTCTACCAGAGGTGAGTCTTATGTTTCATTTGGAGGACCAAATGCCCTAAGGGGTGGAGGATGTAAGACCCTGACCCGAGTGAACCCAATTAGTACTAATTAAGTTGCGTGTTAGTGCTAAGCTTGATTAGTGATTTTGGCTAAGTTGGGTTTGGAATAGCTTTGATTCTAGTTTTGGGCTTCTTCGAGTGCTTGATAGCTAGTGGGGCCCTTTGGGGGTTCCCTTTTCGACTTTGCATTTGCTTAAGTGATTTTTTCGGAATTGTTTTGAATTGATTTCTTAACCCGTTTAATTTATCTTAATGATTCCTACAACTTTCATGTTGATCCCGTGTCCACTTGATGTTAATGCTTTCACGACTAGAGATAGTCTGACTATTTGATTTGCTACATGCTTCGGCACTTAAAAGAAATATTCAATTATGGTTGTGATATCCTCACCGCGGACATCTGTGGGAAATTAAATAAGTGTATGTTATCATTTAAATAGATGTGGTTATCATCATCACCACCAATGTCCTGACTCCAGATCAGTTCCTTCGTGGGGCCCGGTCCGGGGTGGCGACACTCTGTTACTGACATAGGTCTCTTCCACTTGACCACAGCCTCAATCTTTCCTGGATCTACCGCCAAACCTTCCTTGCTGATGATGTGACCCAAGAAAATTACTTGCTGAAGCCAAAATTCGTACCTACTCAACTTGGCATAGAGTTGATGCTTTCTCAAAGTCTATAATGCTGACCTCAAATGCTGCTCATGATCTTCTCGAGACCGAGAATATACTAACACGTTGTCTATAAAAACAACGATAAACTGGTCGAGAAATGGAGCAAATATCTTATTCATCAAGGCCATAAATACTCTTGGAGCATTGGTTAACCCAAATGGCATTACCAAAAACCCATAGTGGCCATATCTCGTTCTGAATGCTGTCTTCTGAATGTCCTGATCTCGAACTCTGAGCCAGTGATATCCTGATCTCAAGTCTAACTTTGAGAAATATTCAGCTCCCTGAAGCTGATCAAACAATTCATCAATCCTTGGGAGAGGGTATTTGTTCTTGATTGTGACCTGATTGAGTTGTCGATAATCTATGAATATCCTCATAGAACCAGCCTTATTCTTCACAAATAGGACCGGCGCACCCCAAGGTGATACATTTGGTCTCACAAACCCCTTGTCCAACAAATCCTGCAATTGAGTTTTCAACTCTTTGAGTACTGCTGGAGCCATTCTATATGGAGCTTTAGAAATGGCAGCTGTCCCTGGTACCAATTCAATCGAAAAGTCTAATCTCCCTGACTGGAGGTAAGCCTGGAATTTCATCCGGGAAAACATCCGGGAACTCACAGACCACTGGAATATCCTCCACCCCTTTTGACTGTTTATCCTCTGTGATAAACGCCAAATATCCTTCACATCCAGATTTCAACAATCGTTTTGCTTTCAATGCCGAGATCCTGCATGTCCGAATTGGTTTCCTCCGACCAGCAAATTCAATAATGTCCGAATGCAATGACAACTTGATTGTTTTATTAAAATAGTCCATCACTGCTCTATAGGTCTCTAGCCAGTCCATACCAAGTATGACATCGAAATCCTTCATCGTTAAAAGAATCAGGTAGCCGGTAAGATGAAATCCCCAATTTGAAATTGGGTACTTGAAAAATATTGGTGGCAACGAACCTGGTTACCCACTGGGGTACCCACTACTAAAGCAACATCTAATCTCACTACAGCCTCATTGATATGTCTAGCAAAATCATGGAAAACAAAGGAATGTATTGAGCCAGGGTCAAATATGGCCTTAGCTTCTACCTCTGATATTAGAACAATACCTTCCACAACCTCTGCAGAAGCATCTGCATCCTCATGAGTAACTGCATATACTCTGCCCATCTGCTGAGCTTGGTTCGGCTGCCCTTGCACTGGCCTAGGTGCTCTTGGTTGACCCACTGGTTGCTGCTGCCACTATGGTTGGAATTGCCTCTGCTTACCTTGCACTGGCCTCTGCTGTCCTAGGACTGGCCTCTGTTGCTGTGGCGCTGCACCCCTATATTGCTGATACTGAGGGGCTGGTGCTCAGGTACATTTCCTGTTCTGGTGCCCGTGGAATCTGCTGTGGTCCCTGCGGAGGTGCTGTCCTCCAAGGCCGTTGTGCAGGAGCACGATATGCTGCTAGCTGGGACACTGGCAACTGACTACCGCCATTAGGAAAACCAAGGTATTGCAGCTTTGCATGGGGTCCACACTAACCTGGTTGGAAGATTCAATTCGAGCCAAAGAAAGAAGAAAAAAAATGCAAAAGAAAATCCAACCATATGAAGGACATCCAAGGTAAGGGAATTTCAAGCATTGCACACAGAAGTGGGGCCCATCATGTGTTCCAACTGATAAAACAAATCTAAATTTCAGATTTGTAATTATTTAAGCCAAGATGTAATTTGAGGAATTTCTTAATAGAGGAAGTGGGCCCAGATTTGGATAGATTCAAGCAAATTTCAGAGTCCTAAATATGAAGGGTAGTAACCCAGAAGTTGCAAGATAAATTCAAATCCAAAGAGTCCAGGTTTCCTTAAGAACTCTACAAGTTGGATTTCAATCAAGATATGCTTCCAAATATTTGGAAACTTTTGCAAGCCAAGAAGCTATCCAAATTAAAGGAGATATCACACGTCCAACACTTTGCCTTCCCAAGCTTCTCCATTCCAAGTTGGACGTCCAAGCCATGATTGAAGATAAAATTTAAGATACAAATTTTGAATCTTGAATCAAGAAAGAAAATAAAAACAAAGGAAAAAAAATCTAAAAGAGGCTCCCAGTTAGAGAATTAGAAGCGAAAATAATTCTTTTTCTAACACTTAGGCTCGAAAACAACTAGCCGAGGGTCCGGAATGGGAAACAGCCCCCGAAAAAAGCAGAAACTGACAAGAGCACTTCGCCCGAGGGTATAGTAACTTGTAGGAACCAACGGTTAGCAAATAGGACTCCCAGTTAAAGAATTAAAAGCGAAAAAATCGGATTTTCCAACACGTAGGCTCGAAAAACGGCCCGACGGGGGTTCGTAACGGGAAACGGCCCTCGAAAATTGGGAACCAGCATGAGCACTTCGCTCGAGGGTAGAGTAACTTTTAGGAATTGACGGTTCGCAAATTGGACTCCTGGTTAGAGATTTAGAACCGAAAACAATTGATTTTCCAACACTTAGGCTCAAAAATGGCCCGCCGGGGGTCCGGAACAAGAAACGGCCACCGAGAAAATCGTAAACCGGCATGAGCACTTTGCTTGAGGGTAGAGTAACTTGTAGGAACTGACTGTTCGCAAATAGGACTCCCGGTTAGAAAATTAGAAGCGAAAGTAATTCTTTTTCCAACACTTAGGGTCGAAAACAGCCAGCCGTGGGTCTGGAACGGGAAACAGCCCACGAAAAAATCGGAAACCAGCACGAGCACTTTGCTCGAGGGTAGAGTAACTTTTAGGAACTGACAGTTTGCAAATAGGACTCTCGGTTAGAGATTTAGAAGCGAAAACATCGGATTTTGCAACACTTAGCTCAAAAACGGCCCGCCGGGGTCCGGAACAGGAAATGGCCCCCGAAAAAATCGAAAACCGGCATGAGCACTTTGCTCGAGGGTAGAGTAACTTGTAGGGAACTGACTGTTCACAAATAGGACTCCCAGTTAGAGAATTAGAAGTGAAAATAATTCTTTTTTCCAACACTTAGGCTCGAAAACGGCCAGCCGCGGGTCCGGAACAGGAAACGGCCCCCGAAAAAATAAAAAGTGGCAAGAGCACTTCGCTTGAGGGTATAGTAACCTGTAGGAACCGATGGTTTGCAAATAGGACTCCCGAATAGAGAATTAGAAGCAAAAAAATCAAAATTTCCAACACTTAGGCTCGAAAACGGCCCGCCAGGGGTCCGGAACGGGATACTGCCCCCAAATAAATCAGAAACCAGTACGAGCACTTCACTCGAGGCTAGAGTAACTTGCAGGAACTGACGGTTCACAAATGGGACTCCCGGTTAGAGATTTAGAAGCGAAAACATTGGATTTTCCAACACTTAGACTAAAAAAACGGCCCGCCGGGGGTCCGTAACGAGAAACGGTGCCTGAAAAAATTGGAAGTCGGCACGAGCACTTTGCTCGGGGGTAGAGTAACTTTTAGGAACTGACGGTTCGTAAATAGGACTCTCGGTTAGAGATTTAGAAGCGAAAACATCGGATTTTCCAACACTTAGGCTCGAAAACCGGCCCGCCGGGGGTCCGGAACAGGAAACGACCCCTGAAAAATTGGAAAGCGACACGAGTACTTCGCTTGAGGGTAGAGTAACTTGTAGGAACTGACTGTTCGCAATTAGGACTCCCGGTTAGAGATTAGAAGCGGAAATATCAGATTTTCCCACACTCAGGCTCGAAAATGGCCTGCCATGGGGTCCGGAACTGGAAACGGACCCCGGAAAAATCGAAAACCAGCACGAGCACTTCACTCGAGGCTAGAGTAACTTGAGGCTCGAAAACGGCTCGCCGGGGGTCCTTAACCGGCAACAGCCCCTGGAAAAATCGGAAACCGGCATGAGTACTTCGCTCGAGGCTAAAGTAACTTATAGGAACTGACAGTTTGCAAATAGGACTCTCGGTTAGAGAACTAGAAGCGAAAACATCGGATTTTCTAACACTTGGGCTCGAAAACGGTCCGCTGGGGGTCCGGAACGGGAACTGGCCCCCGGAAAAATCGGACACTGACAGGGGCACCTTGTTCGAGGCCAAAGTAACTTATAGGAATTGACGGTTAGTGAATCGGACTTCAAGTTAACGAATTAAATGCAAAAACCGCCTGATTCTCAATACTTAGGTTGGAAAACAGGCCGCTGAAAATTTGATGAAAAGATTTATATATATACATGTTTATCTTTCATTTATAATTTAATTCATTAAAATGATTCTAATGTTGTTTTTGTCATTGCAGATTGATGGACGCTTTGGGGTCGGTTACAGATTTCTGGGGCTGTTTTATTCTTTTTAGTTTATTTGTATATGTATATTGGACATTTATATGTGATTGTATCATTATTGAATGTAATATTTGTTTAATGAGATGAATGATTTGATGAAAAATGGCGATGGTTGTTTGTTTATTTAGCAACTTTTGTTTGCATGCATTTTTTTATATTGAATATAGGTACACGAACAGGTTTACTTTTTGACACAGGTGTATAAACAGGTTTACAGGAAAATTATATTGAAAAAACAAATATAACATTTTTAGAAAAGATAAAAATAATTTTACCAACGTATTTTTTCGTCGGAAAAAGTAGAAATAAAAATAAAAAAACATAAATTACTTTTACCGACGTTTTTTTCATCGGCCAAAAAAATAAATATATAAAAACATTAAAAAACACTTTTACCGACGTTTTGTTTTGTCGGCAAAAGAAGATAGAAAAATAAATATAAAATAGAAAAGTACTTTTATTGACTTTTTTTTTCATCGATAAAATAAAAATAAAAATAAAATATAAAATAATTTTATCGACATTTTTTTTCGTCTGCAAAAAGAGAAATAAAATAAAACATATAAAAATACAATTACCGACGTTTTTTTCGTCAGTAAAAGAAAAATAAATAAATAAATATAATACTTTATAGACGTATTTTTTCGTCGGTAAAATAAAAATAAAAATAAAATATAAAATACTTTACCGACGTTTTTTTTTTTCAACAGCAAAATAAGAAATAAAATATAAAATATAAAAATACAGTTACCGACGTTTTTTTTTGTCGGTAAAAGAAAAATAAATAAATAAATATAATACTTTTACAGACGTATTTTTTAGTCGGTAAAAGAAAAATAAATATAAAATATAAAATACTTTTTCCGATCTTTTTTTTCCTCAGTAAAATAAGAAATAAAATAAAAAGTATAAAAATACAGTTACCGACATTTTTTTTCATCGGTAAAATAAAACTAAAAATAAAATATAAAATATAAAATACTTTTGCACATTTTTTTTTGTCAGAAAAATAAGAAATAAAGTATAAAATATAAAAATACAGTTACCGTCGTTTTTTTTCGTCGGCAAAAGGATAAATAAAAATAAAAAACTTATAAAAATACTTTTACCGACGTTTTTTTTCGTCGGAAAAAAAAAGAAAATTAAATAAAATATTACCGACATTTATATTTCGTTGGTAAAATTTCGTGATTTTTATTTTCCCTGAAAAATAAGCTAATGATAAAATTGAACTTTTACCGACGTTTTTTTAAAAAACGTCGGCAAAGAGTATACTTTTACCAATGTTTAATAAAAAACGTCAGTAAAAGTCCTATCTTTACCGACGAAATTTTATATACGTCGGTAAAAAGTACTCTTTATCGACAAATTTAGAAAAGGGTCGCTAAAAGTGTTGTTTGTTGTAGTGGGCTCTGGGCGTCCGGACGCCAGACACCCGGAAGCTACCGCTGGGCGTCCAGACGCCTGACCCAGGTGAAGACTCGGCCCCAGCACATTTTGACGAGATTTTTGGTCCAAAAAAGCCTAAAAATATGATGCCAAACTCCTTTTTAATTCATTCACATATTGGGAGAAATTCTGGAGGCTGGTTTGGGAGCTTTGGAAGAAAGCTAATGGGGATTTTGTCAGAGATTTTTCGTCAACCTCTCGCCATGCGTAACTAAATCTTTATCTTCGGGTTGCGATGAAGCCCTAATCTTGTGTTTATGGTGATGTATAGGTTCTAGGGTTTTACTCTAAAACGGTTTTGGTTATATGACAAGATGTCATCCATTGATTGGATTTTTTTCTTTAATGCAATATATATTTCTTTCGTATTTTAAGCTTGTAGATTTTAATACTAAGTCATATAATGATGCTTGAATGAATGTGTTGTTAGATCTAGGATAATCTATGCCACAGAGATATGTTATGCCCCGATTTACATCCACATCCCTTATTTGTTGACTCTGAAGGTTTGTAATCAGAACGAGTCTTTTCAGCATTGATAGTGAAACCTTAGGTCTACACTTACCATTGTGCGAGGTTAGAGTGGATTCGTACCCTGAGATCTTTTCTCTGATTGGATCTAAACATTGTCTTTTAATTTGTTAATTTAGGAATTAAACCCATCAAACCAACACTTCATTTTCTAGTAGGATTAGTTTAAGAATTCTCGCTTTGTTTTCTATTAGGATTAGTTTATAAATTTAGGAACCAACAAAACTTAGCCTTTTTGTCCGAGTGGAAACGATACTCAGTTTGTTGACATAAAAAAATGTCACTTTGCCTCTTTAACATCGAAAGCTACATGAAGCTGCATCCTACCACAAATAGGCAATGCCACTTCAAGCGTCAAATCTTGTCAGAACCAAACAAAAACTGAAAGATTATTCAAGACAGCCAAAAGAGAGGCGCACCTAAAGTTTCGGGCCATTTCAACATCATTTGGCCTAACTTCAGTCCTCCAGCAGCTGAGTAGTAGCTCTCGGCGGCAGTGAAGACAAACACCCTAACACATAAAACAGAGAACACAACTGTCCTCAAAATGCCACTTGGAGGCTCCATATGAAGTTTCAGGCCATTCCAGCATCATTTGGCCTAACTTCACTCCTCTAGTAGCCAAATAGGCACTCCTGGCGGCGACAGTGTCGAAGACGTCAAAACTTCGATCAGAGCCTACGGATGATCTCAAAATACCTCCAAAAGGATCCGTGTCAAATTTTAAGTCAAACCGACAACGTTTGACCCTCCATCAACCATCGAGCAATAAAATCAAGCCTCTCGGCGACGAGAACCACCAAGGCCATCACTCATCAAGCAGAGCACATGGGTGGCTTCAAAAGGCTTCCAAAGGACTACACGTAAAATTTCAAGTCATTCCGACGACGTTTGACCTAACTTTGACGCTCGGAAACAAAATCAAGCCCCTCGACGGCGGAGCTTTCCGGGACCATGACTTCCAAATCAAAGCTAATGGATCATCTCAAAATGATTCCAAGAGGCTCCCTGTCAAATTTCAGGTCAATCGGACATCGGTTGACCGCACATCAAAGCGCGGCATCTCCCATGTAACAAAATTAAGTCTATTGGCGACAGGACCCCACACGGCTCCAAAACTCCAGCAAAAACCCATTGTTGGTCCTATCTACTACTCAGGAGGCTTCATCTTAAATTTTAGGTCATTCCGATATTGTTTGACCTAGTTTTGACTTCTTATGGAAAATCAGCGACAAAGTCTCTGACTTTCCTAGAAGATCAGAAACTTTGTGCTCCGATTTGCACGGCTTCTCGTCAGGTTTTCTTCAGAAGAATCAAGCCAATAAATGAGGAAAAGTGTCAAGAAAAATCCAGGAGAAAAAAAGATCGAAAAAGATCGGAGAAAGGGCCAAAAAAAGGCGACCATAGCCCATGGTCACCGGTGACCCTAGAAATCTGGGTCGCTGGATTTCCGTCGAAATGGTCATTTTCTGACCCTTTTCACGTTTCAAGAATCCCGGCCCCTGTAGTTTTCCGAAAATTTGATTTTTTTGTGATCGAAATCAGCTGATCTTCACCAACATCTTGAATCTACCATCAAGAGCATGTGATCATCATCACACGCTTGAAAATCGCTAAACCGGCCAACCAAGAAAGTACACTTTCTGTCTGACCGATCGAGAAATCTACAAGACAGATGTTACCGGCCCACTGATATCAACCAGTGTCTGAAGTTGCGTCGCCATCCGACATCAAACAACATGCGGATCCCTTGGCTTTTATCATGAGAAGAATTCCAAAAGACACGGTACGGCACGCGATAGTCGAGCGCCCTGGCGACCATTTAATACAGTTAAATGACCCATTTTATGACAACTTAATGCGGTCATTAACCCATTATTTTGGTCGGCCCAATCAGAAGCAAGGAAATAAGAGTTACAAATCAAAACAATCATGGCATTAAAACCATGAAACTCCTTTCATCATGGAGATTAAAGGCGATTAAATGCCCATCATTCTCCATTAGCCAATCAAAAGGCAAGAAAAAGGAATTACAAAATAAATGAATTAAAACTTGTAACTCCTCCCATCATGGAGCATCAATGCCATCAATGCTCATAAACCCACCCCATGGCTACCAAGAGCTCATAAAAGGGGGTCATTCCAAGAAGAAAAAAGGCCAGATCCAAAAAGATCGACATATACACACAGAGAAGGGAGAGAGAAGTCCAAGAAAAAAGCTCCGCTACCTTGAAGAAACTCTGCTGCAACAAACACCACAAAGTGATTGAAGTCCCTTGGGAGGCCACCCCCCAAGGCCCATCTCTTTCCATCCGACATGGCCTAGACGCGGCTTTTTCGCTTGTCTATTCAGTCTTTTATTGGATATAGGACCTCCCCTTGCTCCTTATCCTCTAAAAAGCTGAAGTTCAAGCCAAGCCAAAGGAATCAAAGCATCATGCGTTCTCATCTGAAGGATGATGGCGAAGTCCACACAAGACTTGCGACTGTCGATCTAAACGAGTCCCCCCAATCTCCTGAGAAGTCAGAATTCATTTTCTTACTTTTCTGTTGTATTTTGTATTTTTTCTAAAGAGAAAAAAAATCACAATTCTTGTCTTTCATGATTGATAAGATTTGTACATCGCCTTCTACAGCAAAATCGCCTTTCACGATAAACACCACCTTTCACGGCAAACATCGCCTTTTACGGCAAAAAAACCCCCCTTTTACGGCAAACAAAAAATCACCTCTTATGGCATTCAAATAAACTTTGTCACTTTTCTTAAATATATGTGCAATGGAAAATTAGGAAAAAAGATTGATTTCCTTTCTACTTGTGAAGGTGGATCTCCGGATCACCATTTCTAAATTACAAGTAGAATAGAAAATCTGGCATACCCGTACAAAAATGTTGATGCCCGCCTTTCTCTTTTTCCCTCCGCCAGCCTTTCGGTAGCCCCGGGGACGAAGGAGAGGTGAAAAGGAAGAAACGGGTCCATCAAGTTGGCACACCTGGTGGGACACGTTTATTTTTTAACGCGATGCTTGTATTCTTGTATCTAAAAAAAATGAGATGGGATTTTTGGAAATTTCTATGTTTGAATTTATTTCCACGCTTTCTCATTTAAAAAAAAAATATGGTTTCTATTTCTTGGATTCAATTTTGAGAAACTTTGATCCTTTCCTCTCCGAAATTGATAGTTCACAGAAATGTTTGTAGCTATTGTTCGTGTCGGGGAATGGGTCATTTTTCTCTTTGATGAATCTGATAGAGATTTTCAAAAAGAAAAAGTCTAATTTCAAACTCTTCAAAAAAAAATAAAATCAGTTTCTCTCTTTTGGATTCAAATTAGAGAAACTTTGGTTTCTTCCTTTTCAGACAATGGCTCGCGGAAATCGTTTGTAGCCAGCGTTTGGACTGGGAAGGACCATTCGCTCTCTTTGATGGGTCCATTCGAGATCTCCCAAGAAAAGTTTTTTAAAAAAAAGGCCACTAAGGTTACACCAATTGTGTTCTTTGACCAAAGTGGATCTAAGAAAAGCCTTGTCCAGAGTGTGGAGGCAGCTATACTGCTCGAGGCAAGGGTCCTCCAAATGGGTTCATTAAGTAATCCTTCCCTTACCTGGGGGGTGATCTATCTACTGAGGTTTCATAAGACAGAATTGGAAACCTATGTGTACTCTTCAAAAAATTAAAAAAAAATCTCTTTGAAAAAAAAGATTTTCAAAATAAAAATAAACATTTTGGATCTGAGAAATCTTGGTTCATTCCCTTTCGGATGAAATCGCTTGTAGCTTGTGTTCGGATTGGAATACCATTTGCTCTCTTCGATAAATCCAATTTTGACCTTTCAAAAAAAAAAAAACCCCATCTCGTGTCCATTCCAAGGATGCGATTTGCAGCATCTGTGCCTAGCGGTGTTAGTACCCCTTTTCGGGTCTACTGTATTCACGACCGACACATTTCTATCTCAAACCTTATATCATCTTACTTCGAGTGAGCCTTGCTTCTCAGTAATTTAAATTAAGGTTTACAATTTCTTCTAAGCAATCACTGGAACGCTCACTCTGAGCCTCCTATACTTGCGTTTAGAACAATTGTACCCTCTATGGCCTTTTGCCTTCTTCACCTCGCTTGGGCCGGGCCATGTTCCTGTTAGATTGTGTGGTCTCAATCCATTAGATGATGTAATAAATTGATTAATTTCTTTATTCATCAATAAAATCATGCTTTCCTTTCATAAGATGAATGATGTTTTATTACTTAATGCACATGACCAATACAAATGACATAATGGTTCATGAGATGAACCAGGTCCCATTAGTATATTAAATGTGATATATGTGTATGGATGAGATCCACATACGGGAGACATGTGCCACAAATCTCATACTTAAAATATCTTCACAACCAGGGATGAGACTGATAAGGTTCCAACACTGATAAGGTTCCAACACTTTGATCATTATGAGAAAGTGTGATTTGTCTCGATCATCAGAATGAAAGATTCTGGATCACGGTGCTGGTACATTAGATGTATTGAAGGACTATGAGAAGCACCTTATGAATGTTGTCTCGAGTTTAAGGTCTGCTCTCATAATTCCGTAGCAATAGGCTCTCAATCCTGATACATTGATGAACTCAAGTTTCTATCTATTCATTTGCTTTGAGTCACCAATGAGTGAGGCCAATGTAGGTCAACACCTCGGTGTCTTGGGTACGTGGTAGTAGGATTGTGGGAACATCCAATAATCAAGATGAAATCTATCTACAATATCCCCTTGTGCCAATTAATGGATTTGTCATTAGTAAGTGCGCACCCATCTCGATTAAGAGTTAATTGGATGGTATTGATGATTATTGTGATTAATTGGGGCTCAAGGATAATAAGATGTGGATCTAAGATTGGATGGAACATATTTATTCCAATTGATCCATGGATATTGATAGAGGGGCCTACTTGTGGTAATTGGGAAGTTTAGGGTCTTCATTGTAATTTATTCCTAAGACTGGAGCGCAATTGCATTTATATAGTGGTGTTATTTACAATTAATTGTGGGCCCGGATTGAACATGAGATGTGGGGTCGCGGTGTCCCAGTTGGAGCTAGCTTTCTTTTGGAATCCCTAGTGGTCCCCACGCTAGCCCAAATTATTAGAAAGATACAAATTCTACTCGAACTCTAAAAGGAAGGAATTAGAATGTTACTATTTCTATTTGAAGTGAGACTTCTAATAGTGGTAATAGTTAACTTACTAATTATTGTGGAAGTGAGACTTCTATAGTAATTAGAAAGGAGATGGTTACTAATTCTTAATGGGAGTTGGACTTCTATTTTAATTAGTAAAAGGAGGAGTCTTTGTGATATAAATAAGGGAGAAACTCCTCTTGGACGTCAAGCCACATTGTTGCACGCCCAAGACCTTAAAGTGCAAGTGTTGCACTTCTATTTCTCCTCTCCTTTCTCTTCTAGTTCTTTTCTAGTTCCTTGGAGTTTCTAGTAGGGTTTTCTCTTGGAGATCCCACCCATCTTCTTGAGAAAAGAGATCTGATAGAGGGTCATAGCGTGGAAGACAACAAGGTCTTGGAGATCTCAAATTGCTTCAAGAAGAGTTCTTGATCTAGTTAATTGTCTTCTCCTCCATTAGAGCACTACCGTGCTCCAAATGTATAATCTACTTCTCTATTTATTGTGGATTGTTTTGGATGCATGTAGTTGCTGATTTCTATCTTTTCGATAGGTTTTATTGCTGTACTTGATTCATGAGATGGAGGGATTGCATCCTGGATATGGTTTACGGGCTTATGTGTACTTGATCCCAGAGTCAGGTGGGTCAAAAGTTTTGAAAATCTATCCACGAGGCCCACCTACTTCCAACAGTTCCTCGAGCGATTTGAAAAGACAAAACCATAGTTCTTTTCCATTTATAATCACCATTTTCTTGTGATTACTAATGGATGTGGTCTTGTTTCAGAAGTTTTCCAAACTAACAATGGCAGCTTCATTGACCATCACCTTTGATGAGAACACATACTAGCTGATGCTTCAAGAGAAGCAAAACAAGCGCACTCAAAAGTGCCCTGCCAACTGCCGAAGCGTCATCTCCTTTGGCAACTCTCAGAACACTGGGTCGACCTCTATTCCCTGGACCATTGTCTTTGGGTCAGCTCGATCCCCGTTGGGGGACACCCTCGGACCACCTTTGCGAAGGGCATGTTTTAAAGAAGTGGCAACCTTTGGCATCTTGTTTTTCAACTGTGGTTTGGTAACCTGGTTTTGTGAGTTGCTTTGTTGTATGAGATACTAACTTGCAAGTGATAATGTCCTCTCCATATGGCCCACAATTCTTTTACTTTCCTTTTATGGTTGATGGTTTATTTTGGGCAACTTGTACTGGGCATCATGGTTGCCTTGGTTTCCCGTGAAAGGGCAAGGCATGATGAATTTTCCTATAGCCTTTTTATTTCCATGTTTAGATTACTATGTAAGTCTCATAATTGAGGCATAGGAATTTATGTAATTTTTCAAATTTGTAAATTCTGGCGATGTCCGAGACGAAGAAGGAAAGTGAAGTTGGACTCTTAATCAAAGAGTTTGAAGATTACAAAAAGGTGTTTTGGAGATGCCCAAAGAGTTTGAGTAATCCTAAAGTTTTGGAAAGTCTAGAAGTCAAAGAAGTCTATTCCGCCTGGGCCATGTGGAGGAGAGGACTAGTTTCTAATTTTAGCACTTTTTATTTATAAATGAATGCTTGTTTTAGAAAGTTTCCAAACCTGATCCGAACATAGCAATTTCCAAAAAATGGTCAAATCAAATTACTTTTTGGAAAGAGTTCTAATTAGAGTTGGTGGGCCCATGAGATGGATCCATTGGTAACACTAATTTAAGAAACTGGACTTTCCATAAAATAACTTGACTTGGAACCGATCATTGGTCATATCATGAGATGATTTGATGTCTATATTTGTGGGCCCATATACCTATAAGGAAATCCTTAATTTTAAAATATTAAGTGGGAGCGGGCATTTATATTTAGAAATCCCCATGGTTTTCCACCATAGATCCATTGTAAGGAAAGTATTAGCCTTGCGCCATCTTGAGAATGGTCGTTCCCCACAGAGGGCTTTTACTTGTCTGGTTACTAGATATGGATCTCCTATGGATAGTGTTGGTGAGAAGGGATGGGGGCCCACTCCTCAAAGAGGAGCTGCTCGCAACGACTGTCATGCAATGCTAGTTGGTGGGTCACACTTAACTAAAATAATGATGTAGTATCCCCAATGATTTGCCTCATGTATTTTAGAAACCGAAGCTAATCGGGAGTCATTCAATATTTGATATGAGATACCTAGATAATAATGAATGAAGGGGGATCATGGATAGTTAGTCTTAATCCTAATTTTTTATCAACTTTGATCAGCACCAATCTAGGTGGTATACGCACTCCCCAAGGAGGCATACCCTGGGGATTGGGATTCCGATGTATTCTAAATTTAGTAGTTATGGGGATTCCCACATAAATTTGGAAGAATACTAAACCCTAATGTCATTTAAATTCATTAATTGAATGTATGGTTATGTGCTACAGTATTTCAAGCATGAATTCAAACACTTTCAATCCACTTGCGATCATCCTTAACCAGAATAAGTTGATGGAATCCAACTTTATAGACTGGAAAAGGACTCTGGATATTGTCCTGACAACTTCAGGATGCAGATATGTCCTTACCATACCCTCCCTTCCTGAGCCTGAGCCTGATGCGCCACAGTATGAAAAGGACCTTTACACCAAGTGGACCAAAGACAATGAGATGGCCAGATGTTACATTCTGGCATCCATGTCTAGTGTTTTGCAACACCAACATCAATCCTATAAGACTGCATACGATATTATATCGAACTTAAAGGAGATGTTTGCGGACCGGGTTAGACTTGCTAAACAAGCTGTTATGAAGGTGCTGATAAACACTAAGATGGCTGAGGGAACCCCAGTACAAATTTTTTTGTTAAAAATGACTTTAGCCCTAAATGAGTTAGATGTACTAGGTGTTACGATTGATATAGAATCGCAAATCAACATGATCCTTCAGTCACTACTGGATTCTTTCAATCATTTCGAGATCAATTATAATAAATTGGAAATGACCATAGCTGAGTTGTTCGCCAGTTGGTAGTGACTGAGGAAATCATGAAGAAAGAGCAAAATCCCCTCATGACAGAAAAGTCATTTGCTAGGACCAAGCCGAAAGGCAAAGATTTTGATAGCAAGAAGAAATCAGTCATCAAGGGTCCTAAGGTGGAGAATGGTTCTAATTGTGGTATGGCCAAGGCTAAGGGTTCAGGGACAAAAGGAAAGTGTTTCATTGTGGTAAGATAGGACATTGGAAAAGGAATTGTCCAGAGTATCTGTCTAAGAAGAAGACCTCATGTATGATTGAGTCACTTATTTCTGAAGTTAGTGTTGCAACTGGTACTTCAGAATCTTGGTGTGTGGACTCTGGGGTAACTAATCACATATGTAATTCGTTCCAGGGGTTCAGGGAAACCAGGAAGTTTAGTGATGGAGAAATCAGTGTCAACCTAGGATCTGACGCTAAGGTAGAGGCTGTTTCAGTGGGAGTTATTACTTTATGTTTTTCAAATAATAAATTGGTTTTGCCAGACTCATTATATGTACCGTCTTTATGGAGGAATTTAATTTCAGTTTCTAGTTTGGTGAATAAAAGTTATTCCATTACTTTTGGTACTAAGTTGTCATAAAGAGGAATGGTACTTTTATATGTTCGGCAAGGTAACCAATGGGCTTTATTTGTTAACTCCTACAATGTATGAGATGTATGATACTGAAACAATTAATAGACCATAATTAAAGAGGAAGTCACGTTCATCTAATCCAACAAAACTTTGACACTTGAGGCTAGGTCATATAAACTTAAACATGATTGACAAGCTAGTGAAAGATGGTATCTTGCCATCATTGGTGGTAAAACAAATGCCTGTCTGCGAGTCCTGTCTGGAAGGTAAAATGACCAAAAGACCCTTTTCATCTAAGGCCAATAGGGCCAGAGATTTATTGAAATTAGTGCATACTGATGTGTGTGTACCCATTAATGTCAGGGCCAGAGGAGGATATGAGTATTTCATCACTTTCACAGATGTTTACTCAAGATATGGATACATATACCTCATGCACCGCAAGTCCGAGGCTTTTGAAAAGTTCAAAGAGTTTCGAGCGGAAGCGGAAAAGCAATTAGGTAAGAGTATCAAGACTCTTCGATCAGATTGAGAAGGGGAATATCTCTCTGCTGATTTTATGGGATACTTATCAGAGAATGAGATTCTATCCCAATTGTCTGCTATAGGTATGCCTCAACAGAATGGAGTAGCAGAAATAAGGAACATGACTCTTTTAGATATGATTAGGTCTATGCTGAGTTTATCAGGATTACTATATCCTTTTGGGGATTGCCTTGGATATTGCAATGTACATACTAAACCTCGTACCATCTAAGTCCATACCTAAGACTCCCCGGGAGTTGTGGTCCGGGCGAAAGCCTAGTCTGCAACATTTACATATTTGGGGTTGTCCGACACATGTGGTAAAGGTTAAGACGGATAAATTGGAAACGAAGTCGGAAGTGTGCACGTTTGTAGGATATCTTAAAGGAACTAAATGTTGGTTATTCTATAATCCCAGTGAGCAGAAAGTGCTGGTGAGTACTAATGCGGTTTTTCTGGAGGAAGATTATATGATGGACCAGAAATCTTTAGAAAAGGTGATATTGGAAGAAATTCAAGAGCAAACAATTCCAAATCCAAGTATGACCGAACTTGGGGAAGAACCGCCCTTACTGGACCCAGTAGTTACACCAGTGCCTCATCGTAGTGGGAGGATTGTCAGAGCCCCTGACAGGTTCCCGTTCTTGGGAGAGTCTTACGAGTAGTCCCGGAAGAACCGAACAAGATCCCTGTAACTATGATGAAGCAATTAATGAGATAGATTCGGGACGCTGGCAAGATGCTATGAAAGCTGAGATGTAGTCTACGTACTTCAATCAGGTCGGGACACTTATGGACTTGCCTGCCAATATTAAACCTATTGAGTGCAAGTGGGTCTACAAAAGAAAAAGAGAACCAGATGGTAGAGTGGAGACCTTTAAGGCCAGGCTTGTTGCGAAAGGGTATACTCAGAAGAGGGCATCGATTATGAGGAAACCTTCTCGCCCGTAGCCATGCTCAAGTCCATCCGGATACTCTTATCCATTGCGGCTCATCTCTTTTACGAGATTTGGTAAATGGATGTCAAGAAGACATTTCTCAATGGCCATCTTGAGGAAGACATCTATATGGTGCAGCCAGACGGTTTTCTAGCTAAAAAGCAAGAGCAAAAAGTTTGCAAGCTGCAGAAGTCTATTTATGGACTGAAGCAGGCATCCCGAAGCTGGAACATCCGTTTTGACCAGGCAATCAAGTCATTTGGTTTTTCAGGGTACTCTTTCTGGTTTTATATGTCGACAACATCCTACTCCTTGGGAAGGACGTGTGTTAACAACAATAAAAGTTTGGTTGGCCAAGACTTTTGATATGAAGGACTTGGGAGAAGCTAGCTACATCCTACGGATCAAATTCCATCGAGACCGGAAAAATAGGATGATTGGCTTATCCCAAGCTGCATACATAGATAAGGTACTGGTATGATTTTCCATGTAAGACTCCAAGAAGGGTATTACACTTTTCAGGCATGGAGTGCACCTTTCCAAGGATCAGTGTTGTTGACACCAAAAATGTCACTTTGCCTCTTCAACATCAAGAAGCCACATGAAGCCGCATCTTACTACAAACAGGCAATGCTACTTCAAGCATCAGATCTTATTAGAATCAAACAAAAACTGCAAGATCCTTCAAGACAGCCAAAAGAGGGGTTCACATGAAGTTTTGGGCCGTTCCGATTGACCCAACTTCACTCCTCCAGCAGCCAAATAGGTGCTCCTGGCAGCGACGGCGTTGAAGACATCAAAACTTCGATTAGAGCATACGGATGGTCTCATAATAGCTCCAAAAGGCTCCATACCAAATTTCAAGTCAAATCGACACTGTTTGACCCTCCATCAACCCTCGAGCAGTAAAATCAAGCCTCTCGGCAGTAAGAACTAACGAGGCATCACTCATCAAACAGAGCACATGAGTGGCTTCAACATGCTTCTAAAGAGCTGCACGTCAAATTTCAGGTCATTCCGACAACATTTGACTCGACTTTGACGCTCTGAAACTGTGAGAACCCGACCCCTAATCTCTTGGATTAGTGTTGTTTTATTTGTGGATTAGTTCTTTTAGTGGGATTAGTATTTGTTGGGTTGAGTTTGTGAGCTAGAATGGTTTTTCTTCTAGTTTTGGGCTTTTGAGTGCTTTGGTAGCTTGTGGGGCCCTTTTAGGGTTCCCTTTTCGGCTTTGCATTTACTTATGAGATTTTCCCGATTTGTTTCGTATTGTGTTTTTGGCCCGTTGCATTCATCTTGAGGAATCCTACAACTTTCATGTTGATCTCGTATCCATTTGAGAACCCGAAACTCGATTTCTTGGCCTTGAGGGCAAAACAGTCATTTCACACCAAATCTGTACCCAAAACTCGATATTCTCGAAATCCATGAAACATATACTTTTTGGAAACTAGATATTTCGAAAATCATTTCTTCCTTCTTCGTCGAATCCATCCGAGGTTCCGAATTAGATGATTTCAGCCACCCAAGTTCTTTAAGTTGTGGGACCCAAACCTCACTTGTTTATAAGAGGAACCCATCTCCTTCATTCATTTCATTCACCATTGTTCCAGCTGGACCTAGGGTTTTCCCTTGTGCAACTTCTTCTTCTTCTTGCTTCTTCATCTCCAAGCCACACCAAGAGTTCATCAATCAAGAAATGGAGACCATCTTCTTCTTCCTCTTCACCATGGCTCCCCATTGATACCATTTTTGGAGAAATCTCCCAACCTAGAGACCTCCCTTGAGCTTGTTCTTCTCATTTGAAGGTCATCCAAGTAAGTGTTCTTCTTCATCTTCTAGATTTGTAATCTTCTAGCCTTAGAGAAGCTCCACCTTGATTATTGAAAGGTTTCATTGTCATTTCATTATTTAACCCATTTTAGGGTTTGTTTTGGGGGTTTTTGTAGAGATTGTGGATCTTGAGCTTGAGAGGTGATTAGGAGCTTGATTTGCTTGATTAGAGTCAAAGGCAAGTGTGTCACGCCCCCGAACCGAAACCTCGGGGGCGGGAAATGGGATTAAGCATAAATGTATTTTACTTCTCCCAAGATCCGCGTGTGTGAAGACAACACATTCTGAATATTTTGCGGAAGCATTTGTGGCGTTGCGACCCGAAGTCCGTGGCCATCGGATTCCGCGTCGCACTCAACCTTTAGCCCATAGCTATTATATCAAGAATCATATCAGACTGTAGTAACCATCACAATAAATTACAGAGCTGACAGTAACAGGATATTACATTCCCAAATATATTCAAGTTACAATTATCAATGTACATTAATTAAGAACCCCAAGAAAAGGCTAACAAAAGCCATACAACAAGAAGCTATAAACCACTACCCAAATGTGACGTAGCTCCGATGTCAAACTCAATGTCTACATGACATAGCCGACAAACTAACCTGCAAGGCATGGCTCCACAGCCAACAAAACACTCAACTCGGAACGAAGAAATCTGAACCTGAGTACCAAAAGTAGTGGGTCAGACACGACGGTCTGGCAGGTGGATGAAAAGATCACAATTATACTAAAGAATAAAACATATAATAAATCATGCTAATCGATCAAGTACTGCATATAATTAAACGGGTGCAAAGTCGAGAATCTCGGGGAAAACTTGTATTCATTTCAAGCACGGGCAAAACATGAACATCTAATAAAACATGTATAAATATAGTGGTTTGACAAAACAAACGTTCATTTGAAACTTAAGTAAAACACAAGTATACAACAAATCAGGTATCCATAACAGTCTAGCAAAACCAATGTCCATTTGAAACCTATGTAGAAATATGGATATTTAATAAATCGGGTATCGTTTAAAACAGGTGTAACCAAAGAGATTCAACAAGACTAATGTTCATTTAAACCTATTCCAAAGTATGGATATTTAAACAAATCGGGTATCATGTAAAATAGGTATAACCGTAGGAATCTGGCAAAACAAGTGTCATTTGAAACCTATTTCAAAGCATGGGTATTTAACAATTCGGGTATTCATTTAAAAACAGGTATAAACATAGATATCTGACAAACCAAATGTCCTTTAAAACAAGGCACGGGTATTTAACAATTCGGGTATTCCCGTAAAACACGTGTAATCATATAAATCTAGCAAAATCATTTATCGTTTGAAACATATGTAAAAGGACGGGTATTTACCCAACCGGCATTCATGTAAAACATGTACGTGTGCAAAGGACATAAAACAATATAATAGTGACTGAATTTACAATAGAGAGCATTAACACTTATCTAAATAACAACTTTCATAAAAGCAATGAACCATTTATCTGAAAACAAGTAAGCAATATAAACCATATCGGGTGTCCAAGGAATCGGGAACTGGCAAGATGGCAATCACTAGAAGCTAAGTCCTCTGTCACCGAAGTGACAAGAGCGGGACGTTGGTCTCAGTCACACAAGGTGAGGAGACTCAACGTAAATCATATATACAATATAAATACACGGGAACGGGACCACGGTAGCGAACCGGGTATCGGGACGGGACCACGGCAATAACCGGGTATCGGGATCCAAACTGCAGCTGGCGGGACGGGAGAGGGATTTCCAAGTCAGTGGATCAGACTGACAAGGTATCCAAGCTTAGTGATGCCGACTCATAGGTTAAAACCAATCGAAACATATGCAAGTAATCAAGTACAGTAAATAAACGGGTAAACGGGGGTGCTCAAGGGCACGTAAATAAACGGGTAAACGGGGGTGCTCAAGGGCACACTGTCATATCATATCGGGCAATACATTTCGGGACAAGTAATTGTTACTAATGTAACTTCAATGCTTTCGGGAAAACAAGTCATGTAATGCAAATCTCGGGACAAGAGGTGAAACAATGAACTATGACAATTTCGGGAAAAGTATTAATTTCAAGATCTATTTAAGTGAATAGGGGTCCCGTACGTCGATTATAACAATTATTTGGTACTCGTTGAGTTTGAAGACATTCCGGGCTCCTTATGCACTTTTACTACTTCCAAAATTTAACATGAGCTTATGGGTAGTACTAGATGTTACAATAGCAAGATCAAGATTATAACCGGTCCATCCTAGGTATGACATTAATTCGGAAACATCGAGCAACCTATTCAGTCACCGAAAGGAATAGAATTCGCGATAACCAAGGGAAAGACTTGTGTTTAAATATAACGAAGATATCGCGTCGTTCCATCCCGTTCGAGATTGAAATGGATTGAACTTCGATGCTACCGAACCAACCGTGAAGAGCATCGGCTCAAGACGCTCTCACATATGGTCGAGTGAGTTCGAGGAGGTTAGCCAAGGTCCACGAAGAAAATAAACCTCAAAACCCACTTGGCCCAGTGCATTTGAAACAGTTCAGGCAGACCGCATCGCTCGAGCGAACCTGACAGTTCGCTCGAGCGAACTCATCGTTCGAGCAAATATTTAAATGTGGTCGAGCGAACTAGCTACTGGAATTCCCGTATCCCTTTCTGGACAGGTCGCTCGAACGAACTGTCATGGTCGCTCGAGCGAACCGTCCAGAAACTGAATTCTGAGCAGTTCATTTCCCCTCTTTCTCTTCCTTTTACAACCCTCTTTCAACCATCTTTATACATCAATTGAGGAGTCTAAAACTTGATTCAAATACCATCAAATGTTTCACAACCTCCATCACATTCCCCTCCATCAACATCACATTCAATCCAAGGAGAGCAAGAATGAAACCATTTCACATAAGATATAATTGGGACAAAACAAGAGGAATTAAGGCTATGAACCATCACATATCTATGACAATAAATGTACTATCAAGGCTCTTCATGAGCATTCATTTCAAGTCCAAGTAATAAATAAACATGTAGGGAGAAACAATAAAATCAACCACATTTCTATAAAACCATATGAGTAAACTTGATCAATTGAAATGCATACCTCTCCAAGAGATTAACAAGATAGAAACCACCATTAATGTGCAAATTTCGAAATCCATATATATGTGACAAGGAGCATATGTGCAAGCATGTATTCAATGATCAAAAACAAGAAATAAACTTGGGATTTTCTCATAAAGCTTTGATAACATTAAAAACATCCATTCATCCACTTGCCTTGGGTTAAGAAGATGCACAAATCACTCCACAAAAGCCTCAAAGAAGTCTCTAGCTCCAAACCCACCAAAACCCCCAAATTTTCCCATGAAAACCCTAGAAAATCCAATCCATTGCAAACCTCAATGAAAATCCATGAATGGAAGATAAAAATACTCCAAATGGTTTGGGAAAACAAAGATTAAAAGAAAGAAACCAAATGCTAACCTTTAAAGCCTTGAACCAAGAAGAAGAGCTTGAAAAGAGAAGTTGCCTTTGCTCAAAATCCATGAAAATAACATCTTTGGAAAGCTTGGAAGGTATGGAAGATGATGAGGAGATCAAATCTCCATTTACAATCAAGAGAAGCCAAGGGAGAGAGGAGAGAGAGAGAGAGGCTGAGAGAGGAGTGGTTCCAGCTCTTGCTGGAACCGTTGCAGGGAAAAGGATGAAGAGGAAGGAGAAGGAACCCATTTTATAAAGGGGTGGGTGTGGGCCCCACCTCACTTAAACTTCTCAAAGGAAAAACACAAGTTTCTGGGCCCCGGATGAAAACGACGAAGAAGACAAAATTCATCAGCGAAAAATCTACTTTCCAAAAAGTCTAATTTTGCCAAATTCTGAAATTTTCGAAATTAATGGACAGATTTGGTGTGAAAAGACTGTTTTGCCCTCAAGGCCAAGAAAATCGGTTTTTGGGTTCTCAAATGGATATGGGATCAACATGAAAGTTGTAGGATTCCTCAAGATGAATGCAACGGGCCAAAAACACAATACGAAACAAATCGGGAAAATCTCACAAGTAAATACAAAGCCGAAAAGGGAACCCCCAAAGGGCCCCACAAGCTACCAAAGCACTCAAAAGCCCAAAACTAGAAGAAAAACCCTTCTAGCTCACAAACTCAACCCAACAACTACTAATCCCACTAAAAGGACTAATCCACAAATAAGACAACACTAATCCAAGAGATTAGGGGTCGGGTTCTCACAAAGTGGATGAATGGATTGTTTTGATTATTAACATGTTTTGTGAGAAAAATCTTGTTCCATTAAGGGTTTTGGTGATTTTAGTAGTTGTCTTTACTATGATTAATATTGATTTCGAAATGTGCTTATTGATGAGTTATTTCCCTCTTGTTCATGCTTGGAAAATGTATGCATCATATTGTCAAGGTTTCAAATGGTTTCACATGAATGAGTTTTCTCCACCTTGAGATTTATTGTGAATGGAAAGAATGGAAAGAATGGAAAAAGGAGAAACTTGAAATGAGGAGCTCTTTAGCTCATTTTAATGTCTTGGAAACATATATTTAAACCATCTTGTTTATAGTTCTATGTGATTGTGTAAGTGTTGGAAAGGAAAGGAAAAAGAGGAGGAAAAATCAGTGTCCCGGACCTGCTGCACGCCCAGGTCCGATCGATCGGACCTACAGGCCGATCGATCGGCCTGTCTTTAACAGTAAGGCTTTTTGGGCCGATCGATCGGACCCTGTGCTTTTCTTTCAGTTTGAGTCCGGTGAAATTTGATATTTGTTTTTTTTTTGGAAACCTTTGGGCCTTCTATGAGTCCTAGGGGTGTATACCTTAGTGTTAAGACAATTGTACCCTAATCTAAGGTCTCTAAGACTAGGGAACTGAAAGAAAAGAATGGTGTTGATTTAGACACTAATTCTTGGTTCTAGGTGGGACCCTGGCTACCCTTTTTGGACTGTTTGGACCAAGTGTGAGAATGTCTTGAGTTGACACGCCTCACGGTTGGTTCGGTGGCATCGAAGTTCAATCCATTTCAATCTTGAACGGGATGGAACGACGCGATATCTTCTTTATATCGAAACACAAGTCTTTCCCTTGGTTATCGCGAATTCTATTCCTTTCGGTGAATGAATCGGTTGCTCGATGTTTCAGGATTAATGTCATGCCTAGGATGGACCGTTTATAATCTTGATTCTTGCTATTGTAACATCTAGTACTACCCATAAGCTCATGTTAAGATTTTAAAATAGTAAAAGTGCATAAGGAGCCCGGAATGTCTTCAAACTCAAGGAGTACCAAGTAATGATTATAATCGACATACGGGACCCCTATTCACTTAAATAGATCTTGAAATTAATACTTTTCCCGAAATTGTTATAGTTCATTGTTTCACCTCTTTTCCCGAGATTTGCATTACATGACTTGTTTTCCCGAAAGCATTGGAGTTACTCTAGTAACAGTCATTTGTCCCGAAGTGCATTGCATCACATGATACGACAGTGTGCCCTTGAGCACCCCGTTTTACCCGTTTATTTATTGTACTTGATTTACTTGTTTCCCTGAAAGCATTGAAGTTACACTGGTAACAGTTATTTGTCCCGAAATGTATTGCCCGATATGAAGTGACAGTGTGCCCTTGAGCACCCCCGTTTTACCCGTTTATTTACTGTACTTGATTTACTTGCATATGTCTTGATTGGTTTTGACCTATGAGTCGGCATCACTAAGCTTGGATACCTTGTCGGTTTGATCCACCGACTTGGAAATCCCTCTCCCGTCCCGCCAGCTGCAGTTTGGATCCCGATACCCGGTTATTGCCGTGGTCCCGTCCCGATACCCGGTTCGCTACCGTGGTCCCGTTCCCGTATATTTATATTGTATATATGATTACGTTGAGTCTCCTCACCTTGTGTGACTGAGACCAACGTCCCGTTATACTCTTGTCACTTCGGTGATAGAGGACTTAGGTTCTTGTGATTGCCATCTTGCCAGTTCCCGTTTCCTTGGATACCCGACATGTTTTATATTGTTTACTTGCTTTCCGATAAATGATTCGTTTCCTTTATGAAAGTTGTTATTTAAACAAGTGCTAATATTCTCCATTGTAAATTCAGTTATTATTATATTGTTTCTGTCCTTTGTACCCGCACATGTTTTAAATGAATGCCGGTTGGGTGAAGAACCATGCTTTTACATATGTTCCATACGATCAATGATTTTGCTAGATTATATGATTACACGTGTTTTAAAGGAATACCGAATTGTTAAATATCCGTGCCTTGTTTTAAAGGACATTTGGTTTGTCAGATATCTATGTTTATACCTGTTTTTAAATGAATACCCGAATTGTTAAATACCCTGCTTTGAGATATGTTTTAAATGAACATTAGTCTTGTCAGATTTCTTTGGTTACACCTATTTTAAACGAACACCCGGTTTGTTAAATATCCGTATTTTCACATATGTTTCAAATGGACTTTGGTTTTGCTAGACTGCTATGAATGTCTGGTTTGTTGTATACTTATGTTTTCACTTAAGTTTCAAATGAACGTTGTTTTGCCATACCACTATATTTATACATGTTTTAGACGAACACCTGATTGTCAAATATCTATGATTATAGATGATGTAAATGAACACATATTTTATTAGATATTCATGTTTTACCCATGCTTGAAATGAATACAGGTTTTCCCCGAGATTCCCGACTTTTGCACCCGTTTAATTATATGCAGCATTTGATCGAGTATCATGATTTATCTTATGTTTTACTCTTCAGTATATTTGTTATCTTTTCATCCACCTGCCAGACCGTCGTGTCTGACCCACTACTTTTGGTACTCAGGTTCAGATTTCTTCGTCCCGAGTTGAGTGCTTGAGTTGGCTGTGGAGTCATGTTTTGCAGGTTGTTTTGTCGGCTATGTTATGTAGACATTGAGCTTGACATCGGAGCTACGTCATATATGGGGTAGTGGTTAATAGCTTTTGTTGTATGGCTTCTATTAGCCTTTTCTTGGGTTCTTAATTAATGTACATTGATAATTGTAACTTGAACATATTTGGGAATGTAATATCCTGTTACTGTCAGCTCTGTAATTTATTGTGATGGTTACTCCAGTCTGATATGATTCTTGATATAATAGCTATGTGCTAAAGGTTGAGTGCGACGCGGAATCCGATGGCCACGGACTTCGGGTTGCAACGCCACAAATGCTTCCGCAAAATATTCAGAATGTGTTGTCTTCACACACGCGGATCTTGGGAGAAGTGAAATATATTTTATGCTTAATCCCATTTCCCGCCCCCAAGGTTCCGGTTCGAGGGCGTGACAGAAACTAAATAAAGGCTACCAGTGGCGGAGCACCCCGGGACCATGACATCCAAATCAAAGCCAACAAATTGTCTCAAAATGACTCCAATAGGCTCCCTGTCAAATTTTAAGTCAATCGGACATCGGTTGACTATACATCAAAACGCGGCATCTTCCTCACGACAAAATCAAGTCTACTGGCGACGGGGCCCCAAACGGCTTCAAAACTCAAACAAAAGCCCGTGGTTGGTCCTATCTATTGCTCAGGAGGATTCACCTCAAATTTCAGGTCATTCCGACATCGTTTGACCTAGTTTCGACTCTTGGTGGAAAATTGGCTACAAAGTCTACGACTTTTCCAAAAAATAGGAAACTTTGTGCTCCGATTTGCACGGCTTCCCGTTAGGTTTTCTTCAGGAGAACCTAATGAGGAAAAATGTCAAGAAAAATACAGGAGAAAAAAGGATCGAAAAAGATAAAAAAATGGCCGAGAAACGGCGACTGAAAAAAGGGGAAAAACCGCTGGTGACCTCAGCCCATGGTCGTCGGCGACCATAGAAATCCGGGTTGCCGAATTTCGCCCGAAAAACCCACTTTTTCGGGTTATTTTCGCGTTTCGAGATGATTGGCCATGCACTTTTTCAAAAATCTGATTTTTCAGGCATGTAATCCGTTGATCTTCGTCAACATCCTGAATCTACCACCAGAATCATCAGATCATCATTGATCGCTCCAAGATCGCCAACCGGCTGACCAAGAAAGTACACTTTCTGTCCAACCGATTGAGAAATTGACAAGACAGATGTCACCGGCCCACTGATATCAACCAATGTCGGAAGTTGCATCGCCATTTGACATCAAATAACATGTGGACCGAACCTATCGTCGATCATCACAAGAAGAATTCCAAAAGACGCGGCACGACCTGTGACTCTTCAAATGCCCTGGCGACCACTTAATGCTGTTAATTGACCCGTTTTATGAAAATTTAATGCGGTCATTAACCCATTATTTTGGATGGTCCAATCAAAATCAAGCAAATGGGAGTTACAAATTCAAGTAATCATGATATTAAAATCATGAAACTCCCCTCATCATGGAGATTAAGGGCGATTAAATGCCCATCATTTTCCACCGGCCAATCACAAGCCAAGAAAAAAGAGTTACAAAATCAATAAATAAAAACTTGTAACCCTTCCCATCATGGAGCATCAATGCCATCAATTCTCTCATAATGGGTCATCAATCCCATAAATCACCCCATGGCTACCAAGAGCCTATAAAAAGGGGTCATTCCAAGAAATGCCAAGAAATGACACACACACATACATAAAGGGACACACATACACATAGAGAGACATACGCACAGAGAGAGAGAGAGAGAGAGAAATCCATACTCATAAGCAAGGAAGAAGAACTCTTAAGAAATCCCGCTACTCTGCTGCTAAAACACCACAAGGTGACCGAAGTCCCTTGGGGGGCCATGCCACCAAGGTCTCCTCTTTCCTTCTACTCAACATGGCCTAAACGCGGCTCTTCAGCCCGTTTACTCGGTTTTTCATTAGATATAGGGCCTCCCCTTGGTCTTTATCCTCTAAAAAACTGAGGTCCAAGCCAAGCCAATGAAGCGAAGCATCAAGCGTTCTCATCTGAAGGACAATGGTGAAGTCCATACATGACTTGCGACCTTCGATTTGAACGAGTCCCCGCAATCTCCTAAGAAGTCGAATCCCTTTTCTTACTTTTCTATTGTATTTTGTATTCTTTGTAAAGAGACAAAAAAATCACATTTCTTGTCTTTCATTATTAATGAGATTTGTAAATCTCCTTTCGCGGCACAAAACCGCCTTTCACGGTAAACAAAAATCGCATTTCACGGCAAACAAAATGAAATCGCCTCTCACGGCATTCAAAAAATTATGTCCCTTTCTTAAAATATATCTGCAATGGAAAGTTAGAAAGAGGAATTGATTTCCTTTCTACTTGTGAAGGTGAATCTCCGGATCACCACTTCAAATTCCAAGTAGAATAGAAAATCCGGCATACCCGTACAAAAATGTTGATGTTGAAGACTCACTTTTTCTCCTCCCCCATACTCCGGCAGCCCCAGGGGTGGGAAGGAGAGGACGAAAGGTAGGGCCCCCATCAAGTTGGCACACCTGGTGGGACTCGTTCATTTGAGAATGCGATGCTTAATTCTTAGGCTCCTTTCTAGTTGGTGGCCTATGTTGGATCTTGCATCAAAAAAAAAAATGAGATGGGATTTTTGGAAATTTCTATCTTTGAATTTATTTCCACTCTTTCTCACTTCGCAAAAAAAAAGGGAAATCTAATTTCTATTTCTCGGATTCAATTTTGAGAAACTTTGATCCTCTCCTCTTTGAATTTGATAGCACACATAAATGTTTGCAACTATTGTTCAGATCAGGGAGTGGGCCATCTTTTCTCTTTTATGAGTTTGATAGGGATTTAAAAAAAAAACTCTTTAAAAAAAATCTGCTTTTTTTTATTCAAATTTGAGAAACTTTGGTTCCCTCCTTTTCGGATTTAGCGCTCGCAGAAATGTTTGAGCCTTGTTTGGATTGGAACACCATTCGCTCTCTTTGATGAGTCTATTAGAAATCTCCCAAAAAAATCAATAAAAAAGAATTTAAAACCACTAAGGTTGCACCAATTGCGTTCTTTGACCAAAGTGGATCTAAGAAAAGCCTTGTCTAGAGTGTGGAGGCAGGTAGACTGTTCGAGGCAAGGGTCCCCCAAACGGATTCATTAAGTATTCCTACCCTTACCTGGGGGCTGATCTATCTACTAAGGTTTCATTAAGACCAAATTGGAGACCTATGTCTACTCTTAAAAAAAAGAAAAAGGACGCATCAAGCACTGCATGATGACGTAAGGGTAGACCTATGTCTACTCTCGAAGGATGAACGTCCTAGTTACAAATGTTGAGCAGCCTCCACCGCATGATGACATAACAACACGCATCCAGCAGTTGGAGCAAGGGCAACAAAGAATTGAGGCTCTAATGGAAAACCTCATTCTCACTTTCCAGCGTCCACCGAACAATGCAACTCCTCTGAGTCATCAAGATGACGAGAAAAAAAATGAATCCCGCGCCCTTACCAAAAAGGACGTTGACAATATATCCTCGCCAAAGTAAAAGAAGATGATACACTGAAGGAACATAGGATCAAACCACCATATCCCTTATGGATGGACTCGGTTCCGTTCCCTGCAAAATTCAAACAACCTACTCTCCAGACATATACGGGGAAAGGTTCAGCCAGATAGCATGTCATCCACTTCAAGATCTTGACGGGAGCTATTGTGGATCAAGACGCCCTCATGATCCATCTCTTTGCAAACACCCTAAAAGGTACGGCCTTTGATTGATACTATACTCCGCCGGAGGACTCCATCCAAAACTGGGCCATGTTGGAGACACGCGTCCTCACCCACTTCAAAGGTGAAGATCACCCTATTACTATGGCACAACTCTGCAGCCTAAAACTGGGAGATAATGAGTCAACATACGACTTCATTCACAAGTGGAAGGCAATGGCGTACAAGTACTCAGATGTACTGCCATAAGCGTCGCTGGTCGACATCTGCTGTAACAACATGAGAGCAAGAATCCGCTCTATGATTATCGACAACAAATCCAAAAACCTGGGATAACTCCTAGAAGCAGCAATTGTTAGACCCCGACCCAGACCAAGTCGATTAGTGTGCGATTAGTATGTGCTTAGTCCTCAGTGGGTTTAGTTGTTGTTGGGTTAGAAGTAATTAGTTTAGTCTTGGACATAGCTTTGGGAAGTTTGAGAACGTTTAGTATTAGTTAGACACACTCGGAAAGGCCCGAGTGCACGTGTAAGCTTGGGAAGATCGTATCGATTTCCGTGTGATTGTGATTTTGATTTCATTCGAATGATTTTTCTCTGTGTTACAATTTTCGTTTTAAGCCCATTCATGTTTGAAGCCCAAAAACCCATGTTTTGGCTCAAAGAGGGTAAAATTGTCTTTCTTGCACAAATCTGGACACAATTTTTGAGATCTCAAAACCATGTCAAAAATATACTTTTTGGAAACTAGGTATTTCGGTGATCGTTCTATCCTTCTTCATCGAAGTCATCCGAGGCCCACAAGATCTTGTTTTGGTCACTTCAAAGTTCAGGTTATTTGGGGCCCATTTCCATCACTAAAGCCCCTTCTCCCTCTCTTTTCATTCATTTCCCCAATCTCTGCAATCTCTTGACCTAGGGCAAGGGAAGCTCTTCTTCTCTTCCATTTTCTTCATCTTGCATGATCTACCAAGAAGACTCCAAAGAAGGATCCAAGGCTACTATCTTCTTCCTTTCCTCCTAAGCTTCCAATTGATGCAAGTTTCTTGAGTTTCTAAGTAGGGCAAAAGCTCCATTTCCTTCCTCTCTTCTTGTTTGGCCATTGTTAGGTAAGAGTTTCAATCCTTGTTTTCCATGAAGTCTTTTCAGTTCTCTAAGATCATGATTTTCATAGTTACAAACCCCTTTTTTGTTAAATGGGTTCCTTTTCTCCTTTTGAGTGAGTTGTGTGGTTTTTCTCTTGGGTTTCTTGTAGTGTGAGAATAGCTTGAGGAAGAGTTTGAAGAGGAGTATTGTTAGCATTGGTCAAGGCAAGTAATCTTTCTAGGTTCAATGTGCATGTGTATTTTGATTTCATTGTATTTTTGAAATTGTACATCTAATTGTTTACAAGCTTCATTATCATGTTTTATTTGGATTTGGATGTGTGAAATGGTGTTAAATGAACCCTTGGTGAGCATGAAGGCTCAAGGGATTATATGTGATTGAGGGATGAGAAGTTGGAGAAGTATGTAGTGGGAGATGTGTAAAAGAAAGGCAGTTTCTGCACTCTGCGAGCACAGGCAGCAGCTTGTTCGCTCGAGCGACCCCGGGTCCGCTCAAGCGACCAAGCCTCTGTTTGGTCCGAGCGCAGACAGAGAGTTGTCCGCTCGAGTGACCCTATGGTCCGCTCGAGCGAACTGCCCTCTGTATAATCTGGAGCAAGGCAGAGAGTTGTCCGTTCGAACGCACTTATTGTCCGCTCAAACGAACTGTCTCGCTCGAGCGAAGTGTCATCACCTTATAAAGTTCGCTCGAGCGAACCTGCCAGATTCAGGAAGAAGAATTTATTTCTTTTTTGTATTTTCTCAAAGGTTGAAAACTAGACTATGTTAGGGTTTTTGACTTGACATTGTGTAAATGGAACTTCAAAATGCAACCCAACTTCGGGGACACCAGTTCTTGTATATTCTGACATTTGGGGTCCCAATTACACAAAGGTCAATTAGCAGCCTTAACACATGCTTGTCAGATTTCGTGTTGGAATTCCGTTTTGGTACGATAAGTACCATCGTGTACTAGTTTTGGATTTCCAGTATAAGCTTGTTTTGAAGTTTTGTTTCAAGAAAAAGGGGATCACTTCCTAAGCGTGTTATGCATATTTATTATGCCTCTTGCTAGTCGTGTTCGTCGTGTTTTGATAAGTGCCTTCCCCCTTTTTATCTCGACGAGTTTTGATAGTGTTCCGCGTGTTTTGTGCATTCATGAATTAAGTAAACACCACTGAGCTTAGACTGCCCTTTCAGTTTGATCCACTGACTGGGGGTCTTTAAACATGTGCACTGTCTGCAGACTGGTCGTGTATTTATTACACATCGTGCGTGTCCGGTTCCGCGGCCGGAATTCCCGTCTTTGTGGGAAATCGTGTCGTGCTTATATTATGTATATTGTGCTTGTCGTGCATGCTTGCTCTTTTCATTATATAAATGATAGAGAAAGGATGAGCTCTTTGTGGATGATAACTATTCATGATATATTATGTACTCATGCTAGTTTGTTTTAGTATCTCAGCTCAATTAAATATTTCTGTAAATGTATCTAAGCCATTGTAGTATTTCAAATCAAGTATTGCTTATATGTTTTCTTAAACATTATTTTGGTTCATGCTTGCACCTAAATTGATTACCTGCCAAACCGTTGTGTTTGACCCTTGTTTGTTGGTGTCCAGGTGCAGGAGACGTTACCTTTGAGGAGGAGCGTCAGGAGGAGGCTTGTGAGCCATCCCCTTTGAGAGAGTGGCAGCCCGACGATGTCATCTAGACGTCGGGCGGGTTCTTGGGTCTCGTCACCTTTTTGTCTTGGGGTTTCTTTTGGTTATATTTTGGAGAAGTGTATTGGCCTCTGTTGGCCTCTTATGGAATTGTAACTAAACTTAAATTACTTTCTTGTTCGTCTCGTAACTTGAATTATAAGGGGAATGCCTTGTTAGCTTCTTTCTTTGATACTATGCCTTGTGATTATATGTTATGGCACTTAAATATTTTATTGGTGCTCATCTTGTTGTGTTTTGCTACACGCTTCCGCATACTTGATCATGTGTGTCAGATTCCGCGTGTCTTTGGGAATCCTCACCGCGGGAACCTGTGGGAAAACTATAGACAATAAACTATCTTTAATGTAAAACTCGACACATCGCGGGCCCGGGGATCCGTTCCGGGGTCGCGACAGCAATGGAGGCCGAAACAGTGATCAAAGACCTCAACAGTCAGAAATCATCAAGGAAAGAGCCGACTGCCATTACAACCTCGAAACGAAAGAAAAATGAGGTTCTTAATGTGCAAACCAAGTCATCTCCTCAACAACCAAAGAAAGCTGAAAACGAAATTGCATGTAAGAAACCTAAACTCTCTGAAGCCTTCAAAGAATGAGTAGAGAAGAAATACTTGTTCGATGAAGATGTTGAAGAAATTTTTGAGACTCTCGTAGCAAATGGTAAACTCACCACCTTCCTAAGCCTAAAAGACCAGGAGATGTTGGCAAAACCAATGATCCCCGGTATTGTCCATACGACCAAATGGTCTCACATCCTCTCAATCAATGCTTCGTCGTGAGAGAGAAGATCAACGAGATGTGGAAAAACGGAGTCATCACCTTTGACAAAAACTATAGGTCTGCCTCCGTCAACATGGTGTCATATGGACAAACTTCCAAGTCACCAAAGGTGAAAATCACCACTTCCTTCAAGGTGATAAAAATGACTCAAATGTCCCAAGAGTTGATTCCTTATCCAACATATGGGTGCATCCCTATCTCCTAGAAGATGAAAATTGGGAGGTCGTCAAAACAAAGCCTACCGCTCAACAGTGAAAGCAAGCCAAGAGACAACTCCGCAAGCTGAAGCAGTAGGAGAAAACTCAATCAAAGCAGGAAGTCCCTGAAAAGGCAGAGACCTCTTCCACTGCTTCACTGGGGGCAACGGAAGAATCCAAGACTTCAAAGGTGGTAAGAAAATTCACCCTTCGCGATTTCATGCCACCTCATTACAGAAATGAAACTACACAGGGGGCATCGTACTCTTGCAACTCAGTAAATGGATTCTCCATGGATGGGTACGAATCCAGTGATACTGCCAGTGATACCGATGAGTGGGAAGAATCCCTTGAAACAGGAGAATACCTCTTCTATGAGGAATGGATTCCCGAATCTCATCTTATGCCAGTAATCTGGTATAACCCATTATAGCCACAAGGATCCTGGTCCGATGATGAAGAAGACCAAGACGTTGTTCAAGAAAGTGTTGTTGATCCAGCACAAGCAAGTGCTTCAGTGGAACCCAACATTGATGAACCACAAGGAGCAGATGACGAAGAAGATTTGGCCCCTATGCCCAATCTCGAAGAATAAGCAAGAATCTTGCAACATCTTGCCATAGAGCGGGAGCAGGATCACACCAATGAGCTTCGTCAAAATCAAAATCCAGAACCGAAAATCCCAAAAAATTTACAAACATCTCCTCCGGTAACCCCGAAAAATGAAGAAAACTGCTGGATTGATGATCCCCTCACATATGAAGACAAGTCTGAATCTCAACAGTGCAATGCTTGCAATGCGATAGTTCGGGATGATAATGCCACTGAAGCTTCGTCTGCCGAGGCCTCAGATTCTCAGACTACGTCCGGTAGCATATCTTCTGGAGCTACAGAGATATCATCTTCTCAGCCTTCGCCTCCTGAAACTGTGAAATCGGACCTCAAGCCTCTTCCGGTCGATCACCCCAAATAAGCTCACACCAATGAAGCCTTCTTCAATGAAAATCTGGTCAACTGGTCCCAGACACCCGACCTCATAGGCGATGTCTGGACCGATAAACTACTCAACGAAGAATAGAAGTTGTTGGATGTTGTTTAGGACTTATTCCCGAAAAATGCTCCGTGCAACGCGATCACTAAAGACGACAATATTGCTACAAAGACGTCTTCAGCAAATGACAAGGATCAACCCCTCGATCCCGAGAGTGATCTTCCAAAAGAAGACCCTTCTCTAGAAGCTCTTGAAGTTGGTAGAGGTACCCGCTCTAGCAGGGATTACCGCAAAAATTACAACGAACCTTCTTCTTCTTATGTAAATCCTTCGGGAAAACAAGTTGTAAATGCCCCAAGTGGCAACACTAATGAAAATGCAGGCCCGAAGGATTTACAAACTCGTGATAGTCTCATTTCAGAACTACAAAGGCTGAATGCGGAGGTCGACAAACATGCCCCACAAGTCCTACAAATTGAAATGGACTACAGGGTCAAAAAATCAAATACTTCCTTAAAGGGAGAAAAAGAAAAAAACTGAGGGATCAAGCATTGAATGCCTTTCGGTTCAAAAAGCAATGAGTGCAACAATTGCCCTCGGTAAGGATGACCTCCTGCTAGGCAAGACAAAGCATAACCGACCCTTGTACTTCACAAGGTATGTCAAAGAAATGTCAATACACAGAGTCCAAATCGACCCAGGTTCTGCACTCAATCTCATCTCTACTTCGACACTCGAAGAGCTGGGCATCCCACCTAGCAAGCTGAGTCACACGTCTGTATCCATCTTTGGATACGATGGGAGCACTCAAAGGCCTATCGGCAAAATCAGGTTCAAGTTGCAAATTGGTGAACTCATCTCTGAAGTCACTGTGTACGCAATAAGAACCCCTTCATGCTACAATATCCTTCTTGGACGCCCCTGGATACATGAGAATGGTGTCATCCCTTTAACTCTACATCAGTGCATTAAGTTCGTTGGCAACAACGGCTTAATACATCGAGTGTTTGCAGATAAAAAGCCCTTCAAAGGCAAATACGTCCATTTTGCGGATGCTCAGATGTATAAAGATGAAGAAGAAGAAAAGGAGGAAGAAACAACACCCTTTGCTAAAAATCTCCAGAAAGATAAGGGCAAGGCTCCTCAGCAATCATCAAAAGAAAATAAATCTTCTAACAAATCCAAAGAGAATAGTCATTCTCCCTTCATTGTCTCTCTTAAATCCTCAAAGCCTTTGGTAATCACCACCAAAGCAAATAAGACAAAACAAAAGATTGGGGGCAAGTTTGATGTCTCCTCCGTGTCTATCATGCATGACACAGATTCGGATTCAGAGCTAGAAGAGGACACCATCAAGCCAAGCTGATACTCAGCAAGTTTAGCCTGCTCTCACTCCATTGGAGACACCTGCTGACGTAGAAGACCCTATGTCTGCATCCTTCATCGTTCTGGCAACTTCGGCAGAAGAAAAGACAATCTTCTTCCACAAATCGGAAACCTCCTCACCAAAATCTTCGTTTGAACCTTTCCAAAATGAAGGTATGCCTCAACTATTCATGTATAGTCCAATGGCACAAGCTAGCATGAAGAAAATGGGCTATGATCCTCAGAATCCAATCAGTTTGGGAGGTGGCCGTGGTATTCTCACACCATTGGAACCCACCCTGGCCAAAAGTTAACCGGAGGATTGGAAACTCCGTTGTCACATAGACAAGTCTTCATATGGGTTGGGGTATGATCCTGACACTCCCATGAGACAGTTGACACGAAGGCTACAAAGTCATTTTGCCGACCAAGCCTCAACATCTCGTGTCCATGAAGAAATTGATCTCCCTGGATATCTCTTTGAGGAGTCACCCATCAAGGATTCAAGAAGCTCTTCCAATTGGTATGATTTCTTTGACGATGAAGAGGAATTGTCCATGACACAGACGCACTGTTTTCTAGCCTAGAAGAATCATCGTCTCCGAAAGAAGTACCTGAAAGATTATGCGTTTCAGATCTGAATGTAGGGACATCCATGGCTGATTTATGGAACGTCCAAAAGGATCTGAACTGGGCAGCGAAAAACAGCCATAAAAAAATGCATATAAACTCCATGAAACCATGATCAACATGTGTATAATGAAAGGAGATGAAAGAGCACTAATACCTTGATGATATGAAGGCCTCAAATCTCTGAAACTAAAGCTCCAAAGGACTGATCTCAGGCTGCAGTCAGCAATGCAAATTGCAGGAATTTTCTGCAGTAGCTTTTGCTTTGATCTTCTCTTCTATTCCACAACCAAATCTGATTGGCTTTGATTGTGGGATCAAACTATGGATTCCTAGATGGGTTTTCTAAAATATAATTTGTGGAAAAAAACCAGGACCTAATCTCCTCTCTTCAATGAATGAAGAAGAAGAGAACCATGGACGTGTGTTTTCCTTTCTTTTTGGGCAGCCAATGGGGCTTCTTATTGTTGCACGCCTAGGGTTGTTATTCACTCCCTCTTTTTACACACACCTAGGGTAGAGAGAACTATGTAAAATTTTTATATTCCTTTTTAGTTCTCTCTAATAGGAATGACCATCCCATAAATTAGCAATCAACTACCTTAGGGGTGCAACACTTCCTAATTATAGATATTAAAATTTAGTAAACTTTAATCATAGGATTTCTTACCCAATGAGGAATTCCACCTTCCAAGTAAAGATACCTAGTCAAAGTTGGAAACCTCATACAAGGGGCTCCCATTATGGCTGGCCCACAAGATAGATAAACGCACCATGGCCCACAAGTAAATAATTAAGCTAGAGTTAAATTCATGTATGCCATCAAAGGCCTATTTGAATTTAAACTAAAAATTATTTTTCCACAAAAATTAATTCAACCTCATTTCATCTAATTAAATTAGGAAACCATGCCAATATAGGAAAGTGACTAGAAGAGGGACCAAAAGACATATTTGCCCTTGGCTCCCAAAATGACCAAAATGTCCATGCTAACCTCATAGCAACATTAAGATCATTTTAACCCTAACTCATTCCACTAAAGAGTTATGGTTGCACTCCAGGGACAAATATTAAATATGAAATAAGCTCGTCAAGAAATGACATTCGTCTTCGACCTACTAAGTGAAATGACCAAAATGCCCCTCTATGTAACATCCATAATCAAGTCAGGTTATCCGATGTACTATCAACCTTCTTGATTATATCTCAACCTTAGAACTTCATATCCTTGACTTAATCATCATGCGGATATGATTCTCTTGGTCCAGGGAGCGACCCACAAGTTTAATATCCATATGGAACATCCATATACTAAGATCTTAGATTTTGATGATTAATCGGATAATTCTAAGGGGACGAATACTCCATCACAAGATGGCATAGATTCTATATTGCATCTGCACGTCCCAACTAATCAAGCTCGAGTACCCAAAACACAGAGCTGTCGACCCATGAACAGGATCTCACCCATAGTGAATTAAAGTACAAGAACTCGACTTCGTCAGTTCATCAACATATGCTCAAGATTAAGAGCACTGGTCACTCAGTAGCATAAGGTGACTTGATCTCTCTCAGTGATAGTACTATTTTAGAGATCATACCTACAAATGGTCCTGTTCAATGCATGACACATGCACTAATGAGATAAATCCGGAAAAGCCTCCCGTGACTAAGGTAAGTCACCCTGAAAATAGGAGAGCATCTCACTATAACTTATACCAAGATGAAGCGCCCAACTCCATCTCTCAGTTATGAACCAGTTTATTATTTCAAGTGTCTATGACTCAGACCTATCTGTGTGTAGCCACTGCACACCCAAGTCATTTACTAGAAACAATGGACCTTACACAAACATACATATATACATGCAGTAAGAGAAACGAATAATTCTAATAAATAACCAGTAAATATCCAGTAACAAAGATGTGAATGCAGTCAGTGGGCTTTAGGGCATACATAAAACCCAACAGTACCTTACTTTGACCCAGTTTCAACAGGTGATTGGGATCATCTCATAGTTGTTAGGGATTTTGTAAATTGCAATTTGATGGATGCATTATCATTCTAGCATCATTTGATTTACACACATATGCATTGATTTGAGAAAATCTTGAAATCTTATTTTATACATGCCTTGTTTTTAAGAGTTGAAAAAGTATTGACTTATGCATGTTTTGTTTTTAATCTTGGATGCATTTATTTTTTAAAAGAGTTTTAGAAAATCAAGCTAGCCTATGGGTTTTAAATCTTTCAAAATGTTTTAGGCTTTTTATGGTTCATGTTTTAAAACCCTTAGAATGATTTAAAACATGTTTTTAAGCTTGATTATATGGCCCAAAATGTTCCCTCAAGAAAACCTTCAAATATGCAAAAGTTGGGAATTTTTGGTCCCAGGCTGTCAACCTGCAGTGAGGCAGGTCGACCTACCCAGGGACCCGGGTCGACCTGCCACACTGCAGGTCGACTAGGTCCTGAAGCACCAACGGTCACTTTTTTGACCGTTGTGTGTAGCAGGTCGACCCCCCCCCCTGTTCGCAGGTCGACCTGGGACTAGCCGTTGGGCATTTTTTTCTATAAAAATGAGTTCTTTCCTTTGGCAAAAGTTGGGAATTTTAAGGCCCTCCTTGAGGGGTTTTGAGGCAAATAGAAGGGAAATGAACTAAGGGCTGAAGGGGATCATTAGGAAAGCTAAAGCTTGGATTAATGAAGTTAAATCACCAAGTAGGCTCTACTTTCCTTAATCATATGTTTTCATGCCTTGTTTAACTTTTGGTAAATCTTTTATAGCATGATAAACTATGTTGAAGTGTTGTGTCCTTAACATGTTTTATGTTTTGAGTTGATTTATTGTTTTGGATACATCACCATTTGATTCAATCCAAGTAGTACTTTATTTGGTAAATCTAAGTAGATCATGTTAATGAATGAACCTTTGAAATTATATATAACATGATTCCTATACTTGGTTGAATCTATTGTTGCTGTTTTTCAATATAAGAAAATCACTTTCAAAACTATCTTATGTTTTGGATTCAACATCTTTTCATATCATATGTTTTCATGTTTTTGTTTTATCTTTGGTAAATCTTTAGTAACATGATAAACTATGATTTGTTGTGTCCTTAACATGTTTTATGTTTTGAATTGATCTATTGTTTTGGATGCACGACCATTTGATTCAATCCAAGTAGTACTTTATCTTTGGTAAATCTAAGTAGATCATGTTAATGGAAACATCTTTGAAATTATATGTAACATGATTCATATACTAGATTGAATCTTTGGTTGTTGTTTTCCATCATAAGAAAATCTCTTTCAAATGTATCTTATGTTTTGGATTCAACAAACTTTACAAATCATATGTATTTTGTTTTAAAGTTTCACAACTTGCTTTGCATTGATTGGTATATCATATTCAAGTTGTATTTATAATTACATATGATTTGTCCCCTTATTTCAATCAAATCTATTTTTATGTTTTGAGCTACATTGTTGATTTGATTGACATCCCTATGCATCACATGTTTAGAGCTAATTAATTTCATACAACTTGTGAATCTTTGACATCATTAACAAGTTGTTACTTTTAACATGTGACTTGCATTCTTTCCTCAATCATAAATGTTTTATGAGCTAAAACTTTCAAAAGCCTTAGGCGTACATTTATGAGCTTTCATTTTCTAAATGATTGAGGACATCACACACACACATCATGTACTTTCATGTTTGCATTCATAGTGTGTGTGTTTATTAGATTTTCATTTTTATATCCGCCTATTTTAGAGGCAAATGTAATGAGCTAAATTTGTATCTCCATCAAGTGTATGTTAGACACTACTTAGAGAGATAGCCAACCTTTTGGTTGAAGAGGTTATTGCTTAGCCTATAAAAGCATAATGTATAGGTTGATGTTAAGCCTTGAAAAACATCATTGTAAAGGTTATTGCTTAGCCTTGAAAAGCATATTGTAAAGGTTATTGCTTAGCCTATTGAAAAGCATAAATAGTGGAAATCCGGTGGGGTGTTGGTTCATAAGCCGGTAGTGGATGTAGGCATTTAGGCCGAACCACTATAAATCCTTGTGTGATGGTGAATGCTTTGTGGTGATTGTTAGGAATTTTCTAGATTGCAATTTGATGGATGCATTATCATTCTAGCATCATTTGATTTACACACTTGCATTGTTTTTAAATATACTTGAAATCTTGTTTTATTCATGCATTGCTTTTAAGATTTGTAAAAGTTTTGTTTTATGCATGATTTGTTTTTAATCTTGGATGCATTTGTTTTAGAAAAGAGTTTTAGAAAATCAAGCTAGCCTATGAGTTTTAAATCTTTCAAAATGTTTTAGGCTTTTTATGTTCCATGTTTTAAAACCCTTAGAATGATTTAAAACATGTTTTAAAGCTTGATTTTATGGCCCAAATAGTTCCACAAAGAAAAGCTTTGAAATTGCAAAAATGGAAATTTGGGGCCCCGGCAGTGTCGCCGGTCGACCGGCGCAGAGGTCCCGGTCGACCGGGAACACTGCAAGGCAGAAAGTTGCCCTGGCGCCCCAACGGTCAGAAATTTGACCGTTGTGTGGTCCCGGTCGACCGAGGCCTGTGTGCCGGTCGACCGAGGACTAGCCGTTGGCAACTTTTTGCTATAAATATGAGTTCTTTCCCTTGCCAAAAGTTGGGAATTTTTAACCCCTCCTTGAGAGGATTTGAGGCATATCAAAAGGGAAAAGAACCAAGGGATGAAGGGGATGATTAGGAAAGCTAAAGCTTGGATTAATGAAGTTAAACCACCAAGTAGGCTCTTCCTTCCTTAATCATATGTTTTCATGCTTTTGTTTTATTTTTGGTAAATCATTTCTAGCATGTTAAACTATGTTTGTGTTGTGTCCTTAACATGTTTTATGTTTTGAGTTGATTTAATTGTTTTGGATACAACACCATATGATTCAATCCAAGTAGTACTTTATTTGGTAAATCTAAGTAGATCATGTTAATGGAAAAACCTTTGGAATTATATGTAACATGATCCATATACTTGGTTGAATCTTTGGTTGTTGTTTTCCATCATAAGAAAATCACTTTCAAAAGTATCTTATGTTTTGGACTCAACTTCTTTACAAATCATATGTTTTCATGTTTTGTTTTATCATTGGTAAATCTTAGTAACATGTTAACCTATGATGTGTTGTATCCTTAGCATGTGTTATATTTTGAATAGATCTATTGTTTTGGATACATCACCATTGATTCATCAAAGTAGTACTTTATCTTTGGTAAATCTAAGTAGATCATGTTAATGAAATATGTAACATGATTCATATACTTTGTTGAATCATTGGTTGTTGTTTTTCCATCATAAGAAAATCTCTCTCAAATGTATCTTATGTTTTGGATCCAACATCATTGCAAATCATATGTGTATTATTGTTTTAAAGTTTCACAACTTGCATCACTTTGATAGGTAAATCATTTTCAAGTTGTATTTATAATTACATATGATTTGTCCCCTAATTTCAATCAAATTTATTTTTATGTTTTATGAGCTACATTGATGATTTGATTGACATCCCTATGCATCACATGTTTAGAGCTAATCCATTTCATACAACTTGCGTAACTTTGATATCATTAACAAGTTGTTACTTTTAACATGTGATTGCATTACATCCTCAATCATAAATGTTTTATGAGCTAGAACTTTCAAAAGCCTTAGGCTTACATTTATGAACTTTCATTTTCAAAATGATTGAGGACCACACACACACACTTCATATACTTTCTTCTTTGCATTCATAGTGTGAGTGTGTATTAGATTTTCACTTCCATATCCGCCTATTTTAGAGGCAAATGTAATGAGCTAAAATGAATCTCCATCTAGTGTATTAAAGACACAACTTAGTGAGATAACCAACCATGTGGTTGAAGAGGTTATTGCTTAGCCTATAAAAGCATAATGGATAGGTTGATGTTAAGCCTTGAAAAGCATCAATGTAAGGTTATTGCTTAGCCTTGGAAAGCATATTGTAAAGGTTATTGCTTAGCCTATTGAAAAGCATAAATAGTGGAAATCCGGTGGGGTGTTGGATCACAAGCCGGTAGTGGATGTAGGCATTGAGGCCGAACCACTATAAATCCTTGTGTGATGGTGCTTGCTTTGTGGTGATTATTTTGTTATCTTCCGCATCTTGTTTGTTTAATCATCACATGTGACTAGTTTGTTTTAAAGTAGTTAAAATTGTTAAAATTGGTCATAAAAGGAGCTCACCCTATTCACCCCCCCTCTAGGGTTCGGATCCCCATGGACTTACAAGTGGTATCAGAGCGGGTTACTCCATTTTAGGGCTTAACAACCCGGAGTTGATCCTTGCTAGATTTGAACCCTAGTGTTGTGTTTTATTGCATATCTTTTTAAAGATTTCCACTATGATTGAAAATGAATTTTTCCTAGCCTCTTTGCACCACTCTAAGACTTTCTCAAGTTTTATCTTCTAGAGTTGGTGAGTCCCCAAAGTGATCTTTCAAGGACAACCTTTTCAAGGCTTTAGGTGAATTTTTAAAGGTAGACTATTTGAGTAACCTTAAGGCCTTGATCCCACTAGACCAACCTATTCTTTTTAGTTATATCTTGTTGTTGGTCATGATACATTTGCATTTTGTTTCTTTATAGTCACATCTCTTAAAATGCAATGTTTCTTTGTGATCATTTGATTTTGTCTTCATGAACTTTTATAGTTATATCTCATGGTTTTCAAAATCCTTTGGTTGCAACCTTTTCATGATGGATTTGCATTTTGCTCATATAAGTTATATCTCTTGTAATGCTTATCTATTCATGATCAATTGATTGTGATTACAAATGCTTTCATAGCTAGATTTTTCATGATCAATTGATGTTGGAAATGTTAGGAATTTTCTAGATTGCAATTTGATGGATGCATTTCATTCTAGCATCATTTGTTTCACACACTTATGCATTGGTTTTATAAACTTGAAATCTTGTTTTCTTCATGCATTGTTTTTAAGATATTGTTTTATGCATGATTTGTTTTTTATCTTGGATGCATTTGTTTTCGAAAAGAGTTTTCTAGAAATCAAGCAAGCCTTTGTTTTAAAAGTTTTGAATCTTTTTAGGCTTTTTATGTCATGTTTTAAAAACAATTAGAATCTTTAAAACATGTTTTCCAAGCTTGATTTAGTGGCCAAAAGGTCCCCCAAAGAAATATCTTTGAAATTGCAAAAGTTGCATTTTTTGTCAAAGGGAGGCTGTGCCGGCAGTGTCGCCGGTCGACCGAGAGGCAGGTCTCGGTCGACCGAGACAACTGGAGGTAAAATCTACAGTTTTGAACTGAAACCTCCAACGGTCAGAAATCTGACCGTTGTGCCTTCCCGGTCGACCGAGACCTCTTTGTCGGTCGACCGAGGACTAGCCGTTGGCAACTTTTTGCTATAAATATGAGTTCTTTCCCTTGCCAAAAGTTGGGAATTTTTAACCCCTCCTTGAGAGGATTTGAGGCATATCAAAAGGGAAAAGAACCAAGGGATGAAGGGGATGATTAGGAAAGCTAAAGCTTGGATTAATGAAGTTAAACCACCAAGTAGCCTCTTCCTTCCTTAATCATATGTTTTCATGCTTTTGTTTTATTTTTGGTAAATCATTTCTAGCATGTTAAACTATGTTTGTGTTGTGTCCTTAACATATTTTATGTTTTGAGTTGATTTATTGTTTTGGATACAACACCATATGATTCAATCCAAGTAGTACTTAACTTTGGTAAATCTAAGTAGATCATGTTAATGAAAGAACCTTTGAAATCATATGTAACATGATCCATATACTTGGTTGAATCTTTGGTTGTTGTTTTCCATCATAAGAACATCTCTCTCAAAACTAACTTATGTTTTGGATTCAACTTCTTTACAAATCATATGTTTTCATGTTTTGTTTTATCATTGGTAAATCTTGTAACATGTTAACCTATGATGTGTTGTATCCTTAGCATGTGTTATATTTTGAATAGATCTATTGTTTTGGATACATCACCATTGATTCATCAAAGTAGTACTTTATCTTTGGTAAATCTAAGTAGATCATGTTAATGAAATATGTAACATGATTCATATACTTTGTTGAATCATTGGTTGTTGTTTTTCCATCATAAGAAAATCTCTCTCAAATGTATCTTATGTTTTGGATCCAACATCATTACAAATCATATGTGTATTATTGTTTTAAATTTTCACAACTTGCCTTACTTTGATTGGTAAATCATTTTCAAGTTGTCCTTATAATTACATATGATTTGTCCCCTCTTTTCAATCAAATCTATTTTTATGTTTTGAGCTTCATGTTGATTTGATTGACATCCCTATGCATCACATGTTTAGAGCTAATCCATTTCATACAACTTGTGTAACTTTGATATCATTAACAAGTTGTTACTTTTAACATGTGATTGCATTATATCCTCAATCATAAATGTTTTTGAGCTAAAACTTTCAAAAGCCTTAGGCATACATTTATGAGCTTTCATTTTCTAAATGATTGAGGACCACACACACACACTTCATATACTTTCATCTTTGCATTCATAGTGTGAGTGTGTATTAGTTTTTCACTTCCATATCCGCCTAATTAAGAGGCATTGTAATGACCTTAATAGAATCTCCATCAAGTGTATGTAAGACACTAACTTAGTGAGATAACCAACCTATGGTTGAAGAGGTTATTGCTTAGCCTATAAAAGCATAATGTATAGGTTGATGTTAAGCCTTGAAAAACATCAATGTAAGGTTATTGCAAAGCCTTGGAAAGCATATTGTAAAGGTTATTGCTTAGCCTATTGAAAAGCATAAATAGTGGAAATCCGGTGGGGTGTTGGTTCACAAGCCGGTAGTGGATGTAGGCATTGAGGCCGAACCACTATAAATACTTGTGTGATGGTGTTTGCTTAGTGGTGATTGTTTTCTTTAAGCTTCCGCATTTTGTTTGATAATCATCACTTGTGACTAGTTTGTTTTAAAGAAGTTAAAATTGTTAAAATTGGTCATAAAAGAAGCTCACCCTATTCACCCCCCCTCTAGGGTTCGGATCCCCATGGATTTACAGGAAAATCATTTGATGTTTGTCATAGTTACATCCTTTTTGTAAATCAAATGATTTGAAGCTATTTTAGTTTTCCATTGAGTTTTCAAAGTTATATCTCTTGGTATGGAAACTTAGTAAGTGTCTATTGTTTTACAATTTGAAAACTTTATATTAGTACACTTCTTGTTTTTCAAAATCACTTGCTCTTAATTCTATAAATGATTCTTTGTTGGAGTTTCATACATTGAAGTGATTTGAGAAACTTTGGAAAATGTTCTAAGCTTTATTAGTTATATTTATAGAAGCATTTTCCTTGAATTTATTTCCTTGTGCCTAATTATGATTGTATCATTTGAAAGGAAATAATTTTTACAAACAATTTGCATCTTTGCTCATTGAGTTACATTCTTTATGCAAATTGATTTTGTTGTCTTACATTGCATGGTTGGATATGATTTCATTGATTTGCATGTTTGTGCCTATTTTGGTATATAGTTTCATTAATGCAAATTAATGAGTGTTTATGTGCTTTATAGTAAAATCTTGTATTTGAGCTTTTTAAGTGCATTTGTGATTTAATGTACTAAGTTCATTTGGTATAGACCACATATCCATTTTCCATTGCATTGTAAGCTTAGTACATTTGCTAAGAGTGGAGATGTTACATGATAGCTTAATGGATCATTTTAGATGAATTGGAATAAAACCATTGTTCTTAATAGGTATATCCATTTTTTGTGGTCCATCTTCATCTTTATGCAATCCATGTTGTCCCTCTAACTTCATACCTTCTTTGGCTTGCTTAGTTATATTCTTTATTGATGATATTGGTATGAGTTAGATCTTGAGTGTTGATTGATCCTCTCTATGCAAATGTCAAATTGTTCTATGTATGGTTGTGTTATTTATTATATTTGTAGAAACCATACTAGAACTTAAATCCATCCTCTATGCTTTCTAGTCATATTTTTATTGGATGGTTATGATGTTGTTTCATGTGCTTTCTCTAAAAGATGTCATCCTTGTACATGTTTCAACTTCATAGTAGTGTTCTCAATCATATGAAACTCTTTGAAACTCATTTCTCATATTTCTATATGTTTGATGGATATCTTAGATGTTGAATTCATATGATTTTGACAATTTGGAAATTGCATGCATTACATAGTAATATCCTTTTGCATTGCAATTTACCTTGTTCATCACTATGCTCAATAGTTATATCCTTAAAAGTGATGAATATGCATTTATGATGCTTGATGGAAGTTTGTCACTTTCTTGCTCTTTATCATGTTATCAAATTCAATTGGATTCAATTGGTATATTGTTTGATTGATTTGATTTCTTGTGAATGTGATAAAACTTGTGTGCATTGGATTGAACTTGATAAGTAATATGTTTGTTCCATGTCACACACCATTAGCATCATAATGCTCATGTTGCCACCTCCTTTGCTCATATAGGTATATCTCATGACCACCATGTTTATGTGTTCATAATATTGGTTGGTTATTAGTTGAGGTTGGCTTCATGTTTGAATTTCATTTCACTCAATTTGCACTTTAATAAGTCATATTTATTGATTGAATGAAATGATTTTCAAAATCTTACATAGCATATGATTTTCATAAGTTATATTGATTGATGCTATGTTTGAGTAAACCCCATATCATGGATAGCTCTAATTTGGATTTCTCTTAATAGTTATACTTTTAAATCCATTTTAGAGTGATTGATTTAATAGTCATATCCTAAATCTCAATTGGTATTCTTTGTTTGTCCAATTGATATCCATGATTGCTTTTCTCTTTAGACCTAGCTCTCTTTTGGTAATTTGATCATATTGTGCTTTATAGTTAAATGAATCTAATCCTTTCTTTGAAGTTGACACTCACTTGGTTAAACCATCTTCTTCTTGTACCTAATAGTTAAATCTTTGTCAAGAGTTTGACAAAAGGAGAGAATGGATTGAGGGGGAGTGTAAACCTTCATAAGAAGTATTAGTTTTGATCAAATTCACCCTTGGATTGCCTTTGAGCCCTTAGAGACTACTACCTCACATGATAGCCTGTTATGCATTTCATTTTCGATTTCATTTGTTAACAGGTGCTACTAAAGGTATTTTCCTTATTTCATGTGTGTAGGTACCTTTGCAATTTAATGGCAAAGGGGGAGAAATTATGCAAGTTCTCAAAAGGGTAAAGAGAATGTCCAAGCTTCCTAAGGGGAGAGCTGTGTATGATCTTCTACAAGGGGAGAGAATACATACCTTGCCAAAGGGAGAAAGAGGCATGGTCAAAGGGGGAGAGCTAATAGAAGAAAGAAAGCTTGGAAGCTAAAGAAGATGCTTGGCTAAAGAAAGAAAGATTGAAGAATGATCAAGCTCCAAGCATCATGAAGAATGAAGAGAAGAAAAGAGCCCAAGCTAAGAGAAGCATCCAAGAAGATTTCAAGACTTGTCCAGCTGAGGGGGAGCTGAAGACTAAGTGTGTAATCTCAGTGGTGAGTGTGTTTGCCATCAAATTGCAAAGGGGGAGATTGTTAGGAATTTTCTAGATTGCAATTTGATGGATGCATTATCATTCTAGCATCATTTGATTTACACACTTGCATTGTTTTTAAATATACTTGAAATCTTGTTTTATTCATGCATTGCTTTTAAGATTTGTAAAAGTTTTGTTTTATGCATGATTTGTTTTTAATCTTGGATGCATTTGTTTTAGAAAAGAGTTTTAGAAAATCAAGCTAGCCTATGAGTTTTAAATCTTTCAAAATGTTTTAGGCTTTTTATGTTCCATGTTTTAAAACCCTTAGAATGATTTAAAACATGTTTTAAAGCTTGATTTTATGGCCCAAATAGTTCCACAAAGAAAAGCTTTGAAATTGCAAAAATGGAAATTTGGGGCCCCGGCAGTGTCGCCGGTCGACCGGCGCAGAGGTCCCGGTCGACCGGGAACACTGCAAGGCAGAAAGTTGCCCTGGCGCCCCAACGGTCAGAAATTTGACCGTTGTGTGGTCCCGGTCGACCGAGGCCTGTGTGCCGGTCGACCGAGGACTAGCCGTTGGCAACTTTTTGCTATAAATATGAGTTCTTTCCCTTGCCAAAAGTTGGGAATTTTTAACCCCTCCTTGAGAGGATTTGAGGCATATCAAAAGGGAAAAGAACCAAGGGATGAAGGGGATGATTAGGAAAGCTAAAGCTTGGATTAATGAAGTTAAACCACCAAGTAGGCTCTTCCTTCCTTAATCATATGTTTTCATGCTTTTGTTTTATTTTTGGTAAATCATTTCTAGCATGTTAAACTATGTTTGTGTTGTGTCCTTAACATGTTTTATGTTTTGAGTTGATTTAATTGTTTTGGATACAACACCATATGATTCAATCCAAGTAGTACTTTATTTGGTAAATCTAAGTAGATCATGTTAATGGAAAAACCTTTGGAATTATATGTAACATGATCCATATACTTGGTTGAATCTTTGGTTGTTGTTTTCCATCATAAGAAAATCACTTTCAAAAGTATCTTATGTTTTGGACTCAACTTCTTTACAAATCATATGTTTTCATGTTTTGTTTTATCATTGGTAAATCTTAGTAACATCTTAACCTATGATTGTTGTATCCTTAGCATGTGTTATATTTTGAATAGATCTATTGTTTTGGATACATCACCATTGATTCATCAAAGTAGTACTTTATCTTTGGTAAATCTAAGTAGATCATGTTAATGAAATATGTAACATGATTCATATACTTTGTTGAATCATTGGTTGTTGTTTTTCCATCATAAGAAAATCTCTCTCAAATGTATCTTATGTTTTGGATCCAACATCATTACAAATCATATGTGTATTATTGTTTTAAAGTTTCACAACTTGCATCACTTTGATAGGTAAATCATTTTCAAGTTGTATTTATAATTACATATGATTTGTCCCCTAATTTCAATCAAATCTATTTTTATGTTTTATGAGCTACATTGATGATTTGATTGACATCCCTATGCATCACATGTTTAGAGCTAATCCATTTCATACAACTTGTGTAACTTTGATATCATTAACAAGTTGTTACTTTTAACATGTGATTGCATTACATCCTCAATCATAAATGTTTTATGAGCTAGAACTTTCAAAAGCCTTAGGCTTACATTTATGAACTTTCATTTTCAAAATGATTGAGGACCACACACACACACTTCATATACTTTCATCTTTGCATTCATAGTGTGAGTGTGTATTAGATTTTCACTTCCATATCCGCCTATTTTAGAGGCAAATGTAATGAGCTAAAATGAATCTCCATCTAGTGTATTAAAGACACAACTTAGTGAGATAACCAACCATGTGGTTGAAGAGGTTATTGCTTAGCCTATAAAAGCATAATGGATAGGTTGATGTTAAGCCTTGAAAAGCATCAATGTAAGGTTATTGCTTAGCCTTGGAAAGCATATTGTAAAGGTTATTGCTTAGCCTATTGAAAAGCATAAATAGTGGAAATCCGGTGGGGTGTTGGATCACAAGCCAGTAGTGGATGTAGGCATTGAGGCCGAACCACTATAAATCCTTGTGTGATGGTGCTTGCTTTGTGGCGATTATTTTGTTTTCTTCCGCATCTTGTTTGTTTAATCATCACATGTGACTAGTTTGTTTTAAAGTAGTTAAAATTGTTAAAATTGGTCATAAAAGGAGCTCACCCTATTCACCCCCCCTCTAGGGTTCGGATCCCCATGGACTTACAGTGATTGTTTATGTAAGCTTCCGCATTTATTTACTTATTCATCACTTATGACTAGTTTAATTTAAAGAAGTTAAAATTTGTCTTAATTGGTCATAATTGGAGCTCACCCTATTCACCCCCCCCCCCCTCTGGGGTTGGGATCCCCTAGACTTAGAATTGGTATCAGAGCGGGTTACTCCATTTTAGGGCTTAGCAACCCGGAGTTGATCCTTGCTAGATTAAAACCCTAGTGTTGTGATTTATTGCATATCTTTTTAAAGATTTCCACTATGTTTGAAAATGAAATTTTCCCCTAGCTTCTTTGCACCACTCTAAGATTTTTTCAAGTTATATCTTTAAGAGTTGGTGAGTCCTCAAAGTGATCTCTCAAGGACATCCTTTTCAAGACCTTAGGTGAATCTTCATTGGTACACATTTAGACTAACCTTAAGGCCTTGATCCTCTCTAGACCAACCTATCCTTTATAGTTAAATCTTTTTGTTGGTCTTTGTTACATTTGCATTTTGTTTCTTTATAGTCACATCTTTTAAAATGCAATGTTTCTTTGTGATCATTTGATTTTGTCTTCATGAACTTTTAAAGTTATATCTCATGGTTTTCAAAATCCTTTGATTGCAATATTTTCATGATGGATTTGCATTTTGTTCATATAATTTTATCTCTTGTAGTGCATATCTATTCATGATCAATTGATTGTGATTACAAATGCTTTCATAGCTAAATTTTTCGTGATCAATTGATGTTGGAAAATCATTTGATGTTTGTCATAGTTAGATCCTTTTTGTAAATCAAATGATTTGAAGCAATTTAAGTTTTCCATTGATTTTCCAGTTATATCTCTTGGTATGGAAAATTTGTGAGTGTCTATTGTTTTACAATTTGAAAATTTACAATAGTACACTTCTTGTTTTTCAAAATTACTTGCTCATAATTCTATAAATGATTCTTTGTTGGAATTTCATATATTGAAGTGATTTGAAAAACTTTGGAAAATGTTCTAAGCTTTATTGGTTGTATTTATAGAAGCATTTTCCTTGAATTTATTTCCTTGTGCTTAATTATGATTTTATCTTTTGAAAGGAAATAATTTTTACAAACAATTTGCATCTTTGCTCATTTAGTTACATTCTTTATGCAAATTGATTTTGATGTCTTACATTGCTTGGTTGGATATGGTTTCATTGATTTGCATGTTTGTGCCTAACTTGGTATATTTTTTCATTAATGCAAATTGATGATTGTTTATGTGCTTTATAGTAAAATCTTTTGTTTTATTATCATTTGAGCCTAATAAGTACATATGTGATTTAATGTGCTAAGTTCATTTGGTATAGACCTCATATCCTTTTCAATTGCATTGTAAGCTTAGTACATTTGCTAAGAGTGGAGATGTTGCATGATAGATTGCTACCTTGAACTTCATGTTAGGGTTTTTATAGATTGCAATTTGATGGATGCATTATCATTCAAGCATCATTTGATTTACACACTTGCATTGGTTTTAAATAAACTTGAAATCTTGTTTTATTCATGCATTGCTTTTAAGATTTGTAAAAGTATTGATTTATGCATGATTTGTATTTTTATCTTGGATGCATTTGTTTTAGAAAAGAGTTTTCAAGAAATCAAGCAAGCCTTTGTTTTAAAAGTTTTGAATCTTTTTAGGCTTTTTTTGTCATGTTTTAAAAACCATTAGAATCTTTAAAACATGTTTTCCAAGCTTGATTTAATAGCCAAAAGGTCCCCCATAGAAATAACTTTGAAATGGCAAAAGTTGATTTTTTTGTCAAAAAGGGGGTTGTCCCGGCAGTGTCGCCGGTCGACCGAGATACAGGTCTCGGTCGACCGAGACAACTGCAGGCAAAAATTGCCTGGGAGCACCAACGGTCAGAAATATGACCGTTGTGTGTTCTCGGTCGACCGAGACCTATTTGCCGGTCGACCGAGGACTAGCCGTTGGCAACTTTTTGCTATAAATATGAGTTCTTTCCCTTGCCAAAAGTTGGGAATTTTAAGCCCCTCCTTGAGAGGTATTGAGGCATATCAAAAGGGAAAAGAACCAAGGGATGAAGGGGATGATTAGGAAAGCTAAAGCGTGGATTAATGAAGTTAAACCACCAAGTAGGCTCTTCCTTACTTAATCATATGTTTTCATGCTTTTGTTTTATTTTTGGTAAATCATTTCTAGCATGTTAAACTATGTTTGTGTTGTGTCCTTAACATGTGTTATGTTTTGAGTTGATTTATTGTTTTGGATACAACACCATATGATTCAATCCAAGTAGTACTTAACTTTGGTAAATCTAAGTAGATCATGTTAATGGAAAAATCTTTGAAATCATATGTAACATGATCCATATACTTGGTTGAATCTTTGGTTGTTGTTTTCCATCATAAGAACATCTCTTTCAAAACTAACTTATGTTTTGGATTCAACTTCTTTACAAATCATATGTTTTCATGTTTTGTTTTATCATTGGTAAATCTTAGTAACATGTTAACCTATGATGTGTTGTATCCTTAGCATGTGTTATATTTTGAATAGATCTATTGTTTTGGATACATCACCATTGATTCATCAAAGTAGTACTTTATCTTTGGTAAATCTAAGTAGATCATGTTAATGAAATATGTAACATGATTCATATACTTTGTTGAATCATTGGTTGTTGTTTTTCCATCATAAGAAAATCTCTCTCAAATGTATCTTATGTTTTGGATCCAACATCATTACAAATCATATGTGTATTATTGTTTTAAAGTTTCACAACTTGCCTTACTTTGATTGGTAAATCATTTTCAAGTTGTCCTTATAATTACATATGATTTGTCCCCTCATTTCAATCAAACCTATTTTTATGTTTTGAGCTTCATGTTGATTTGATTGACATCCCTATGCATCACATGTTTAGAGCTAATCCATTTCATACAACTTGTGTATCTTTGACATCATTAACAAGTTGTTACTTTTAACATGTGATTGCATTCTTCCTCAATCATAAATGTTTTTGAGCTAAAACTTTCAAAAGCCTTAGGCATACATTTATGAGCTTTCATTTTCAAAATGATTGAGGACCACACACACACACTTCATATACTTTCATCTTTGCATTCATAGTGTGAGTGTGTATTAGTTTTTCACTTCCATATCCGCCTAATTAAGAGGCAATGTAATGAGCTTAATTGAATCTCCATCAAGTGTATTAAAGACACTATCTTAGTGAGATAACCAACCTTGTGGTTGAAGAGGTTATTGCTTAGCCTATAAAAGCATAGTGTATAGGTTGATGTTAAGCCTTGAAAAACATCAATGTAAAGGTTATTGCTTAGCCTTGGAAAGCATATTGTAAAGGTTATTGCTTAGCCTATTGAAAAGCATAAATAGTGGAAATCCGGTGGGGTGTTGGATCACAAGCCGGTAGTGGATGTAGGCATTGAGGCCGAACCACTATAAATACTTGTGTGATGGTGCTTGCTTTGTGGTGATTGTTTTCTTTAAGCTTCCGCATTTTGTTTGATTATCATCACTTGTGACTAGTTTGTTTTAAAGAAGTTAAAATTGTTTAAATTGGTCATAAAAGAAGCTCACCCTATTCACCCCCCCTCTAGGGTTCGGATCCCCATGGACTTACACTTCATACCTTCTTGTGCTCACATAGTTGTATTCTTTTTTGATGATATGGTATGAGTTAGATCTTGAGTGTTGATTGATCCTCTCTATGCAAATGTCAAATCGTTCTATGTATGGTTGTGTTATTTTTTATTTTTGTAGAAACCATACTTGAACTAAAATCCATCCTCTATGCCTTCTAGTCATTTCTTTTTGGATGGTTATGATGTTGATTCATGTATTTTCTCTAAGTGATATCATCCTTATACATGTTTCAACTTCATAGTAGTGTTCTTGATCATATGAAACTCTTTGAAATCTATTCCTCATATTTCTATATGTTTGATGGATATCTTAGATGTTGAATTCATATGATTTTGATACTTTGAAAATTGCATGCATTACAAAGTTATATCCTTTTGCATTGCAATTTATCTTGTTCATCACTATGCTCATTAGTCATATCTTTAAAAGTGATGAATATCCATTTATGATGCTTGATGGAATTTTTGTGTTTGTCACATCCTTGCTCTTTATCATGTTGTCAAATTCAATTGGTTTCAATTGGTAAAATTTTCGATTGATTTGATTTCTTGTGAATGTGATAGACCATGTGTACATTGGTTTGAACTTGATAGTTATATGTTTTCATTCCATGTCACATTCCATTAGCATCATAATTTTCATGATTGCCCCCTCCCTTGCTCTTATAGGTATATCTCTTGACGACCATGTTTATGTGTTCATAATATTGGTTGGTTATTAGTTGAGGTTGGCTTCATGTTTGAATTTCATTTCACTCATCTTGCACTTTAATAGTCATATTTATTGATTGAATGAAATGTTTTCAAAACCTTCATAGCATATGCGTTCCATAATTAGATTATTTGTTGCTATGATTAATAAACCCCATTTCATCATGGATAGCTCTAATTTGGATTTTTCCTAATAGTTATATTTTTAAATCCATTTTAGAGTGATTGTGTTTAATAGACTTATCTTTAAATCTCAATTGGTATTCTTGGTTTTTCCAATTGGTATCCATGATTGCTTTTCTCATTGACCTTGCTTTCTTTTGGTAATTTGATCATATTGTGCTCTATAGTTAAATGAATCTAATCCTTTCCTTGAAGTTGACCCTCATTTGGTTTAACCATCTTCTTCTTGCATCTAATAGTTAAATCTTTGTCAATATGTTGACAAAAGAAGAGAATGGATTGAGGGGGAGTGTAAACCTTCATAGGAAGTATTAGTTTTGATCAAATTGACCCTTGGATTGCCTTTGAACCCTTAGAGATAACTTTCATACATGATAGCCCGTTATGTTTTTCATTTTCGATTTCTTTTGTTAACAGGTGCTACTAAAAGGTATTTTTCTTATTTCATGTGTGTAGGTACCTTTGCAATTTAATGTCAAAGGGGGAGAGAGCATTCAAGTTCTCAAAAGGGTGAACAGAATGTCCAAGATTCCTAAGGGGAGATTTTGTATGATCTTCTACAAGGGGAGAGAATGCAGATCTTGCCAAAGGGAGAGAGAGGCATTGTCAAAGGGGGAGAGCAAATAGAAGAAAGAAAGCTTGGGAGCTAAAGAAGATGCTTGACTAAAGAAAGAAAGAAAGAAGAGAAGAAAGCATGAAGAATGATCAAGCACCAAGCATCATGAAGAATGAAGAAAAGAGCCCAAGAGCCCAAGCTAAGAGAAGCATCCAAGAAGATTTCAAGACTTGTCCAGCTGAGGGGGAGCTGAAGACTTAGTGTGTAAATTCAGTGGTGAGTGTGTTGCCATCAAATTGCAAAGGGGGAGATTGTTAGGGATTTTGTAGATTGCAATTTGATGGATGCATTATCATTCTAGCATCATTTGATTTACACACATATGCATTGATTTGAGAAAATCTTGAAATCTTATTTTATACATGCCTTGTTTTTAAGAGTTGTAAAAGTATTGACTTATGCATGTTTTGTTTTTAATCTTGGATGCATTTGTTTTTTAAAAGAGTTTTAGAAAATCAAGCTAGCCTATGAGTTTTAAATCTTTCAAAATGTTTTAGGCTTTTTATGGTTCATCTTTTAAAACCCTTAGAATGATTTAAAACATGTTTTTAAGCTTGATTATATGGCCCAAAAAGTTCCCTCGAGAAAACCTTCAAATATGCAAAAGTTGGGAATTTTTGGTCCCAGGCTGTCAACCTGCAGTGAGGCAGGTCGACCTGCCCAGGGACCCGGGTCGACTTGCCACACTGCAGGTTGACTGGGTCCTGAAGCACCAACGGTCACTTTTTTGACCATTGTGTGTACCAGGTCGACCCCCCCCGCCCCCCTGTTGGCAGGTCGACCTGGGACTAGCCGTTGGGCATTTTTTTCTATAAAAATGAGTTCTTTCCTTTGGCAAAAGTTGGGAATTTTAAGGCCCTCCTTGAGGGGTTTTGAGGCAAATAGAAGGGAAATGAACTAAGGGATGAAGGGGATCATTAGGAAAGCTAAAGCTTGGATTAATGAAGTTAAATCACCAAGTAGGCTCTAATTTCCTTAATCATATGTTTTCATGCCTTGTTTTACTTTTGGTAAATCTTTTATAGCATGATAAACTATGTAAGAAGTGTTGTGTCCTTAACATGTTTTATGTTTTGAGTTGATTTATTGTTTTGGATACATCACCATTTGATTCAATCCAAGTAGTACTTTATTTGGTAAATCTAAGTAGATCATGTTAATGAAAGAACCTTTGAAATTATATGTAACATCATTCCTATACTTGGTTGAATCTATTGTTGTTGTTTTTCAATATAAGAAAATCACTTTCAAAACTATCTTATGTTTTGGATTCAACATCTTTTCATATCATATGTTTTCATGTTTTTGTTTTATCTTTGGTAAATCTTTAGTAACATGATAAACTATGATTTGTTGTGTCCTTAACATGTTTTATGTTTTGAATTGATCTATTGTTTTGGATGCACAACCATTTGATTCAATCCAAGTAGTACTTTATCTTTGGTAAATCTAAGTAGATCATGTTAATGGAAACATCTTTGAAATTATATGTAACATGATTTGTATACTAGATTGAATATTTGGTTGTTGTTTTCCATCATAAGAAAATCTCTTTCAAATGTATCTTACGTTTTGGATTCAACAAACTTTACAAATCATATGTATTTTGTTTTAAAGTTTCACAACTTGCTTTGCATTGATTGGTATATCATATTCAAGTTGTATTTATAATTACATATGATTTGTCCCCTTATTTCAATCAAATCTATTTTTATGTGTTGAGCTACATTGTTGATTTGATTGACATCCCTATGCATCACATGTTTAGAGCTAATTAATTTCATACAACTTGTGAATCTTTGACATCGTTAACAAGTTGTTACTTTTAACATGTGACTTGCATTCTTTCCTCAATCATAAATGTTTTATGAGCTAAAACTTTCAAAAGCCTTAGGCATACATTTATGAGCTTTCATTTTCAAAATGATTGAGGACATCACACACACACACACATCATGTACTTTCATCTTTGCATTCATAGTGTGTGTGTGTGTGTATTAGATTTTCATTTTCATATCCGCCTATTTTAGAGGCAAATGTAATATGCTAAATTTGTATCTCCATCAAGTGTATGTTAGACACTACTTAGAGAGATAGCCAACCTTTTGGTTGAAGAGGTTATTGCTTAGCCTATAAAAGCATAATGTATAGGTTGATGTTAAGCCTTGAAAAACATCACTGTAAAGGATATTGCTTAGCCTTGAAAAGCATATTGTAAAGGTTATTGCTTAGCCTATTGAAAAGCATAAATAGTGGAAATCCGGTGGGGTGTTGGTTCACAAGCCGGTAGTGGATGTAGGCATTTAGGCCGAACCACTATAAATCCTTGTGTGATGGTGAATGCTTTGTGGTGATTGTTTATGTAAGCTTCCGCATTTATTTACTTATTCATCACTTATGACTAGTTTAATTTAAAGAAGTTAAAATTTGTCTTAATTGGTCATAATTGGAGCTCACCCTATTCACCCCCCCTCTAGGGTTCGGATCCCCCGGACTTACAATTGCCAGTCTTAAGAAGAATACCGATCAAGAATACCCATGGACGAAAGCAAAGCATTGGTCTGTAAATGCCTTTGGAACTCCAAAAGGTCTTGTTAAGTCGGAAGCCTCCGAAAACATTGTGGAGGAACCACTTTCAAACCTTCCAATAGAAGATACTGTTCAAAAGATAGACTCGGGAACACCTAATAACCCACGTCCTGTATTTATAAGTAAGAATATAAAGGATGATGAGTTACCCGAGTATATCGCTTTTCTTCGTGAGTTCGATGATTGTTTTGCATAGTCTTACGCTGAAATGCCTGGTTTAGACCCCAAAATAGAAGTCCGCAAACTCAGTCTGTGAAAAGACATCAAGCCTGTCAAACAAGGCCAAAGAAGATTCTGTCCTGATGTGATGAACAAAATTGAACAAGAAGTTCAGAAACTCAAAAGTGTTGGCTTCATCCGCGAGGAACAGCATCCTGAATGATTGGCCAACATCGTCCCCGTGACAAAGAAAAATGGGCAGATCAGGATCTATATTGACTTTAGAGACCTGAATAATGCATGCCCTAAAGACGAATTTCCGCTCCCCATGCCAGAGGTGATGATCGACAACACCTACGGATTTGAGCAAATGACATTCATGGATGGATTCTCTAGCTACAATCAAATAAAGATGCATCCTGAAGATGAAAGACACACATCATTTCGGACTCCATTTGGTGTGTATTGCTACACTGTCATGCCATTCGGTCTAAAAAATGCGGTGCAACATATCAGAGGGCTATGATGAAAATATTCCAAGATATACAGCACAAGATGGTCGAATGTTACGCTGATGACCTCGCCGTCAAAAGCAGAAGAAAAGAAGACCAACTCAAAGATCTTCGAGAAGTCTTCCTCCGACTTCGCAAACACAAGCTGCGGATGAATCCACTAAAGTTCTTCTTCGGTGTCTCATCGGGTAAGTTTCTCGGATTCATAGTTGGGAAAGGCGGAATAGAACTTGACCCCACCAAAGTCAAGGCTATCCTAGAAATGCCATCTCCAAGAACCCTAAGAGAACTAAATGGGCTTCAAGGAAGGTTTGCATACATTCGACGGTTCATCTCCAATCTATCAGGGAAGTGCCGTCCATTCTCTCGCATAACGAAGAAAGGTGTGGACTTTGTTTGGGATGCTGAATGTGAAAACCATTCATCTTGTATAGAAGAGCTCTCTATAACTCTTTGGGCACTCTACTAGCACAAGAAAACGACGAAGGAAAAGAAGTTGCTCTATATTACCTTAGCTGCATGTTGGTAGGTGCAGAGCATCGCTACTCTCTAGTCGAAAAAGAATGCCTTGTAGTGATGTTCGTCGTACAAAAGCTGTGTCATTATCTGCTATCCAATACGGTATACCTGATTTCGAGGATCAATCTCTTAAAGGTCCTTGTCACAAAAGTAGGTTCTCTCAATGCCCAATTGGCAAAATAGTCCATCCTTTTGTAGCAATTCGATATTAGGCATGTACCACAAAAAGCAATCAACGGCCAAGCTCTAGCAGACTTTCTCGCAGAGCATCCATTGCCTAAAGATTCTCCACTGAGGGATGATCTCCCAGAAGAATTTGTCTACAATGAGGAAACTTCCTTACCAAATGCTTCCTGGGACATGTACTTTGACGACGCAGCCAAGACGAATGAAAAAGGAAAGAAAATATCGGGAATTGGCATTCTTTTTGTTTGTCCCGACAAATACATGATTCCACACGCTTTGTAATGACCCAAACTCAGATTCACCTTTGGGCCCAACCCTAGACCCACTAGAGACCCATGACTAGGGTGTTTTTCAATTTATTTCATGGTAATTATTTTAATAGAAACTCAATTATTATTATGATTATTACATGTATTTAATCCATTATTTTCGTGCATTTAATTATGACTTCATGCATTTTATTTAATTGTCCATGCACTTCATTTTCATCAATTATTATTCATTCTTATGTTGCTAATTAAAGTGTCATTTTAATTAGATTTGATTTTTATAATTAATGCTTAAATCCAATCTAGCGAACCCTCACACATTATTAAAATAATAAAATAATAAAATAATAATAACAATTAATGCTAATTTCGGAAAGTTCTTATAGATGGTGTGTTTAGGGCCCCACTTTGACTTGTGCCAAGTGGAGGATGATGTGGCACTTTGTTTCCCTCCTCTCTACTTTCCATTTTATTTCAAATTTCAAACTTAATTGGAAACCCTATAATTAATTGTTAATCATTAATCTAATTGAGGAATTGGGGCACTAAATTATCCCTAAATTGGTTTGACCTAACTATAATTGAGAGAATGGAGATTTCTCTCCAAATTGGACACCCCTTGATTAGTTGCAAATGGAGATGATTGGGGATCTATGGAGAATAATGTAGGGCTAGGATCTTTAGAAAATTTAAATGGAGGGGTATGATAGACTACATATCTAATCAAGGGAATGTAATTAGATTTAGTTCCTTAACGGGAGGGAGTGGTTAGATTCTTTTTAATTAGGACTATCCCTCATCTCCATCGTGTGGTGTTTTAGAATTAGAGAGAGAGAGAGAGAGAGGAAGTGGACGTGTGGCTTAAGGGAAGAAAGAAAAAGGAAGAAAGAGAGAGAAGAGAGAAGGAAGAAGCTTGCTTGAGGTAGGTTTCTTTTCATTTTCTTACATATTTTATTATTTATTTTCTATCACCATTTTCTTCTATAATGTCTTCCCTCATCCATATTTATTGATGGCCATTAATGGTGTTTTAGCACCATGATGAAGCAACCTATGTCATTTTCTTTACTGAGATTGGCCAAAGGAAGAGGGGATCCAAGTTCATGGTTTCGATTACTGATTAGGCTTGGGTCATCACCAATGTACGGATAGGAAAATGGTGAAATCTTAATTTATGGTTTAGATGTATTTTGGGGACTAAATTTTTAAAGATTAGATTTATTTTGTGTTTTTTAATAAGTCATTAGAGTTAGATTTATTGGTTTTAATGATCATATAGTTTAATAATTATCGTATTTCATCTTTTTCTAAAATCTATTTTTTTATGAAAGAAATTGTTACGCTTTTAGCCATTTTATTGTAATCTAGTTTATTTTAAAGATCCATATCATGGGGAAAAAAAGGGGATTTTGGATATCCTAAATATTCATGATAAAGGAAATATATTTTTGAACCCTTGGATTTGACAAATCGAAGGTCGGATCAAACCCAAAAGTTCTAGGGATATTCTCATCTATCGATGCAAAGTTTATAATAGTTTGGATCTTGGAAATAACTAGAAATCGAGTGTTTTAATTAAACTTTTAGTTTCTGTTTTAGTCATGATTTTAGGTGTGGATCATTGGGACCCTTTTTGGGTTAACCATTTGACTCTATATGACCCATTGGTGCACCAATTGTAGATCTTGGGTTAGACATTAATTTTGGTATAAATATAAATAAATTCCAGCAACCATAAGGTTCTGTTTTAAGGATTTTATGGTGTTGGAATGGTGGATTTAAATCTAAATGAGTCTTGGTTTAATGGACTAAGCCCAAAACCTAACCCTAGTGCATCAATTGATCACATATGGACAAATTGTAACGTTATAATTTTCTGTTATTTATATGGTAAATTTAATTGAAGGTCCAAATTAAATTTTAATACTGGTTTAAATGAATTAGGAAGTGTGGTCACACCCTTGGCTAAGTTGGAAGCCATTTTGACTAGACTAGTTGACTAGTCTAGTTGGTTATGCTAGGTCTATGTGTTATGGTGGCTAAAATAGGATTTTATGAATTAAATGGGGCCATAACCAGTAGCTATATACTTTCATTAAGTCGCTGGTCAGTAGGTTAAAGCCTTTTATTAGTGGAGATTAATAGGCCTGAATAAATATTTAAAGGGGCCTTAGCCATCAAACCTAGACTAGGGGTAATTGGCTAATTGGTTAGTTAGTGTGGGTGTGGTTTAGTGACTGATGTGTCATGCTTAATTCCTCCTTATGCTACTGTTAGGTGTTGTTATGGACCTTAGGACACTTTATAAATCATGTTGACCCCACCTTAAATCATTAGATTTAATAATTAATAAATTTAGAATGTTAAATGGCCAGACTAGGTTCCCTAATGGACCTTGGTTGGTTAGTTTTCACTTAGATGATTAATTGGTTAAGATATTGGATTTTGTTGATTCTAAAATATGGTTAATAACTAAGATTTAAATAATTATAATTTATTTTTGCAGCATAATTCACATTGTAAAACCCTTTTTCTCAAGTGGTTAGTAAAGCTCCATATAAGGCAAGTTTCAATTACTTTCTAAAAATGTATATACGTAATTGGTGATATGGTAATAGTGTTATGGACATTATGGTATGTTGCCTAGCATTCAAATTATGAAAATTTCTATATGTTGTCGTTTATGGCAAGTTTTGCACAATGTTCTAATTATGGAAAGTTTGTATGGCATTTTTTTTAATATTGAAAAATGTATGATAATACGCTCATGTGTTGATGATAAATGATTGTAACACCCACTCCATAAAATATTAATTAATAATATTGATCGAAAGGGATGAACCATAAGAGTGCATATGGAAGTCAAGTGGCATGGGACGCTTGAGGGTAACTATCCATAAAATATGCTTTATTCTAATTAAGTCTAAACTAATTAAAATAAATGAAATGTTAGAAAAAAAATGAAAGTAGGGACCCCAGTTCCACAGCCCCACTACGTTGTATAACCCCCATGGGAAGACGTCTTGCTGGGTGGTGGTTCAGTGCAGTGTAGTGATTAGTGATCGGTTACCTATAACGGGTATTCCGAAAATGACCTTTGTCTTGGAGGGGTTAAATTCTGAGACACTTCGTAGATGGTTGCACTGTTGGACTGGTCAGTGACACAAAGACCTAACCTAGTGTAGGGATTGATATTCTGTAATGATTTTTAAGTGAGTGATTTACCAATATGGAAGGGAAGGTCTCAAAGTATTATAATGGCCAAGTGACAAGTGAATAGTGCTAAGTGTAGTGTATAGTCACATGGGTTCTAATGAATAGTTCAAATGTAGTGTTGGGACCCTAAATTCCATATCGGAAAGTGACTTATATTGTATGACATTTCAAGAAATGTTGGTGCCCCAATATTTATTTTATGAAATATTCTCATTATGGTAATGTCATGTCATTTATTGCTTATCATATGCACATCCTCATTATCTTATACCTCTTATAATATATGTTTTGGTTTGTAATTGTTATCTTGGGAAGTACCATTGTGCTCATTACATTCCACCACCACAGATGATGTGCAGGAGAGTGAGGATGTACAGGACCCAGGGATTGAGGGTGAAGAGGATTACGAACCTGTGCCACAATATGGCTATGACGATGCCACTCTGGATGGTCAAAATGAAGATATTTAAATTATGAGAATTTATGACTTTATGTTTAATTATGCCTAAGACTTTATTAGTTTAATTTGGGATTGATGTATTTATTTAGGTTTCGTACTTGGTTTATTTGGTGTAATAATTGTTGGATTGTTATTTATGGTTATGATCTTGGCTTACTTGAGATATAGGGCTGAGCAATGTGGTTTACGTATAATTATTAGTTAAAAAAAAAAAATTTGGCCCACTATTTAAACAATTGAGTGGCCTTAGATGACTGGGTCATCTGGCATCACGTCGGATCCATGTTATCGGATCTTTGGGCGTGACAGCTTGGTATCAGAGCCCAGTTTGGTTCAGGTTTAGCCAAGTTTATAACCAACTTATAATCTTTGTTTACAATTAATGTGGAATAAATTAAAAGTTCTTAACTTAAACATTTCTCGTGGTGAGGCAGGGTAGCCTTGGGGTAGGATGATTAATCAACCTAATGAAATTTTTTTCCCTGATCCTTAGAACAATTAGAGTGATAATTTGAATTTAGGACCCCACTTTGAATAGGTCATAAACTAATTGTTGTTGCATTCAGATGGCGCACAGAAAAAATACTAGTAATGATGCGAGCCAGAACCGGAATTGGGATGATATTTTGGCCAATTTTGTTGAGGGCTAGAACCTTTTCCACGACTTTGTGACCAATCATATGAACAACAACAATGGGAACAATGGCGGAGGTAATGGCAATCATCAGGGAGATGGAGTCAATCAAGTGCCACTGGGTGGCAACCTTTTGGACCGCTTCAAGAAAATTGGTCCCCTACCTTTTAGTGGGACCACGGACCCCGAAGCTGCGGAGAAATGGATTAAGCAAGTCAACAAGACTTTCCTAGCTATGAACTGCCCGGAAGATCAGAAGCTACCTCTGATAGCCTTTATCCTACAAGGAGAAGTAGAGCATTGGTACGAGGCTTTTGTAACAGGGCACCGGACAGCCAGGCGGGCCCCTACATGGGTTGAGTTTGAGAGAGAATTGATGACAAGTTTATTACAAAACATGTGCGGGATCGGAAGAAGTGAGAATTCCAGAACCTCCAGCAGGGCAGTATGACAGTGGCTCAGTATGATATGAAGTGGACTTAGTTATCTCGTTATGCTCCGACGTTGATCAGCACTGAAGAGGACAAGATCACCAGGTTCATTGAGGGTCTGAAGCCCGGTTTGAGAAGAGAGGTGGAAAGGGCAGAGAAGCCCACCTTGGCGGAGACTATTCGCTATGCTTATAAGTCAGAGGAGTCTGCGACGAGAGATCAATGAGCTAGAGAAACCTTGAGGATTGGCCCTACCAGTAGCAGTCGTCGACCTGCAATGCAACAACAACAAGCTAAGAGGCTGAAGTCCAATGTACCCACCCCAGCACCAACTCCAGTTTGTGCATATTGTAACCGGAGACATCCAGTGGGGCAATGCAGATTCAAGAGTGGGGCATGTTTCAACTGTGGTGATTTGGGGCATACGGTAGCAGAGTGTCCACATCCAGATCGACGGAACTAATAGACTATTCCGGCTCACCCACAAATTCAGCAGAAATCTTTGGTAACTCAGCAGAAACCACCACTGGCACGTCCACAGCAGACTGGAAACAATCCAAGGACAATAAAGGAGGAGCTCAAAGGTCCCGCATCCCAGCTCGAGCCTATGCTATTACCGATCAAGACCCAGAGGCGACGAATGAAGTTATAGAAGGTACACTTCTGATTGAAGGTCATTCTGCTAGAGTATTGTTTGATTCTAGATCTACTCTATCTTTTGTTTCACCACATTTTGGTTCACATTTTAGTACACCCCCATCATCTACTTTTTGTGTAATTACTGTAACTACTGCGATGAGTAATGTTAACCTTTACAAATGAAGTGTTTCTCTAAGAAGGTGTCTTCACAAAAGAACACTCTAAGAGATACAATTTAAGCTCAATGGAATTGCCTCTTAAATAGGTTAATATGAAAGTGAAAAACAAACTGACACAAACACTATATGAATGCAAATGTGTGTGGTCATGATGTGTGTGTGTCAGAACTTCAATCAAGTTTAAAAAGAAGGCTCATTCAATATATGCTCAAAGCATTTAAAAGTTTAAGGCACATAAAAGATTTGATTGAAGTTTGATGCAAGTCACATGTATGAATATCAACTTGTTGATGACATGAAAATCAAGAGCTCACAAGTTGTATGAAATTTGTTAACTTAGAACATGTGATGCATGTGCAATGTTGTTTTCAAAACCAAATTAATTTGACTAAGGTTTAAATGAATGAAAACAACAAATAGAGCTTCAACCAAGAAAATGAATCATGCTAAAAGAAATCAAAGATTTAGGCTAAGCATGATTAATGAAGACTTTAAAACAAAACTTGGTTTGAAAACAAAGTGAAGAATCCAATCTTAATTAGATCAAAGATTAAGAGAAGAATGGATTCAACACATCATAGTTATCATGCTAAAAATCATTTACCAATAATTTAAACAAAGCATATAACCTATGATTAAGAGAGGTAGAGCTTACTTAGAGATTTAACTTCATTAATTCAAGCTTTACCTCTCCAAATGACTCTTTGGTCTCTCTTAGTTCATCCCCTTTTCTTTGTCTCAAAACACCTCAAAAGAGTCTTGAAAATCTCCACCTTTGACAAAGGAATGAACTTGGTTTTATACCCAAAAAGTGGGTTTCTGCGTCTCCCCGATCGACCTGCCATACCCTCGGTCGACCTGGTACACACAACGGTCATAGAACAGACCGTTTGAAAAGGGCTCAACGGCTCTTTACCCGGTCGACCTGCATGGGCTCAGTCGACCGGGTCCCTTGTTGGGCCGGTCGACCGAGCCCATGCAGGTCGACCTGGGCCTGGGGACCAAAATCCCTAAAATGCAAATTTTCAAAGTATTTCTTTATGGGGATTTTTGGGCCACTGAACCAAGCATGGAATCATGATTTAAATCAAACTAAGATGGCTAAAATCATGAACCATAAAAAGCCTAAAAAGATTCGAAACTTTTAAAACCAATGGCTTGCTTGATTAAACAAAATTCTTTTCAAACTTAAATGCATCCAAGATCTAAACCAAATATGCATGAAACATGATTTCTAAATGTCTTAAAACCAATGCATGTGAAAATCAAGATTTCAAGATATTCTAAATCATGCAAGTGTGTGTAAATCAAATGATGCTGGAATGATAATGCATCCATCAAATTGCAGTATACAAAATTCCTAACAGAAGTGAGACTTCTATTTTAATTAGTAAAAGAGGAAGTTACTAATCATATTTGAAGTAAGACTTCTATTTGTGATTTAGTAAGCAACTAATTTTTTTTGGAAGTAAGACTTCTATTTCAATTAGAAAGAGGAGGTTGCTTAAGTGATATAAAAGAGGAGAGGAGGCTTGGACGTCCAACACTTAACCCATCATAGTGATGATGCACACCCAGCCCATTCAATTGTGCAAGAGTTGCACACCTCTCTTCCTCTCCCTCTTCTAGTTTCTCTTCTAGTTTCCTTTAGGGTTTTCTCTTGGAGATTCCACCATCTTCTTGAGAAAGAGAATCCGATACGGGTCATAGCGTGGAAGATCAAAGGGTGTTGGATATTCTGATTTGATTAAGTGAAAGTGTTCATCATCAAAGAAAGAGATCAACTTCTCCATTAGAGCACTACCAAGCTCCAAAGGTATAATCTACATCCTTGTATGTTATAGATTTCTTGGTAGCATGTTTAGGTGTTGTTTTCTATCTTCTAGATAGGATACATTGTTGTACATGATTTATGAGTTTGAGGGATTGCATCCTGGATTGGGTTTATTGCCTTCTAGATAGTTGATCCCTGCATTAAGTGGATCAAAAGTTTTTGAAACCTATCTGAATGGCCCACCTATTTTCCAACACTCATAGGAATAAAATGAGCTGACTTGGTGAGACGGTCCATAATGACCCATATCGCATCGTTGCCTCTGCTAGTCCTCGGTAGACCCGAAATTAAGTCCATGGTAATGTGCTTCCACTTCCATTCCGGGATCTCTAACGGTTGTAACAATCCTGGAGGCCTCTGATGTTCTGCCTGTTGGGATTGGTGTATGCCCTAAAGCCCACTGACTGCACTCACATCTCTGTTACTGGATATTTATTGGTTATTTAATAGAATGACATCTTTCTCTTATTACTTGTGTATATGTATGGTTGTGCAAGGCCCATTGTTTTCTAGTAAATGACTTAGGTGTGTAGTGACTGCACACAGAAAGGTCTAAGTCATGGACACTGGAAATAACTAATTTGTTCATAATTGAGAGGTGGAGTTGGGCACTTCATCTTGGTATAAGTTATAGTGAGATACTCTCCTGTGTTCAGGGTGACTTACCTTAGTCACGGGAGGTCTTTCCCGGATATATCTCATTAGTGCATGTGTCATGCATTGAACAGGACCATTAAAGGTGTGATCTCTAAAATAGTACTATCACAGAGAGAGATCAAGTCACCTCTTGCTACTGAGTGACCAGTGCTCTTAATCTTGAGCATTTGTGGATGAACTGACGAAGTCAAGTTCTTGTGCTTTAATTCACTATGGGTGAGATCCTGTTCATGGGTCAACAACTCTGTGTTTTGGGTGCTCGGGCTTGATTAGTTGGGACGTGCAAATGCAATATGGAATCTATGCCATCGTGTGATGGAATGATCGTCCCCTTAGAATTATCCGATTAATCATCAGAATCTAAGATCTTAGTATATGGATGTTCCATATGGATATTGAACTTGTGGGTCGCTCCCTGGATCAAGAGAATGATATCCTGATGATGATTAAGTCAAGGGTATGAAGTTCTAAGGATGAGATGTAATCAAGAAGGTAGATAGTACATCGGTTAACCTACTTGATTATGGATGTTACATAGAGGGGCATTGTGGTCATTGTACTTGGTAGGTCAAAGACAATCGTCAGTTTATGATGAGCTTAATTTGCAATTTAATATTTGTCCCTGGAGTGCAACCATAACTCTTTAGTGGAATGAGTTAGGGTTAAAATGATCTTAATGTTGCTATGGGGTTAGCATGGACATTTTGGTCATTTTGGGAGCCAAGGGCAAATATGTCTTTTGGTCCCTTTTCTAGCCATCTTCCTATATTGGCATGGTTTCCTAATTTAATTAAATGATATGTGGTTGAATTAATTTTGTGGATGAATAATTTTGAGTTTAAATTCAAATAGGCTTTTGATGGCATACATGAATTTAACTCTAGCTAAATTATTAACTTGTGGGCCATGGTGTGTTTATCTATCTTGTGGGCCAGCCATAAGGGGAGCCCCTTGTGTGAGGTTTCCAAGTTTAACTAGGTATCTTTACTTGGAAGGAAGAACTCCTCTTTGGGTAAGAATTCCTATAATTAAAGTTTACTAATTTTTAGTATCTTTAATTAGAAAGTGTTGCACAACTAAGGTGGCTGGTTCCTTTTTTTTATGGGATGATGATTCCTATTAGAGAGAGAACTCTTAAAGGAATGAGAACTTTATAAATATAACCTACACTACCCTAGGCGTGCAACATCTAAAAAAAAGCAATCAGAATTTACCCTAGGAGAAAAACATAAGGAGCTCCATTGGCAGCCCAAGAGAGGTAGAGAGAAACTCACGCCCAGCCTTATTCTTCTTCATTGGAGAGAGGAGATCAGGTACTGGTCAGGTCCTGGTCTGTTTCCATAAAGAGTAGTTCAGAAAACCCTTCTTGGAATCCATACTTTGATCCCACAATCAAAGCCAATCAGATTGGGTTGTGGAATAGAAGAGAAGTTCAAAGGAGAAATCTGCCGCAGAAATTCCTGCAACTAGCATTGCTCATTGCAGGCTGAGATCAGACCTTTGAAGGTTTTCTTTTCAGAGATTTGAGGCATTCATATCATCAAGGTATTAGTCCTCTATCATCTCCTTGCATTATACACATGTTGATCATGATTTCATGGAGTTTTTATGCATGTTTCATGGCTGAATAATCAGATTTGGTTTAGTTTTAAAAACTAGAAAAACCATATCAGCCATGGACGTCCAAGTTCAGATCTCTATAGCATGAACTTTCACTGCCTTTATCAACTGACAAGTCATACAACGGGAGACAAACGCTGCAATCTCTCTCTTCATGTTGTTCCACCAGAATCTGCCCTTCAAATTCTGATACATCTTCGTGCTACCTGGATGCAAAAAATACTTCGTACTGTGAGCCTCGGTCATGATATCATTCCTCAAATCTTCAATGTTGGGCGCGCATAGATGGTCACGGTAGTACAAAACTCCATCAACAATACGGAAGTCAGGACTGCTATGTGCTCTGAAATCTTGACCAACTTTGGATCTTGTAACTGACTATCCTTGATCTTCTGAATAAAAGAAGGCTCTGACACTGTCATGTTAGCTAACAAAACACCCTTCCTTAATGGCTGCGGGTCTATACTCAACTCTTCAAATTACTTAAAGATACAAGTGCCACTTAGATTTGCTAAGCCTACTGATTTTCTGCTTAAGGCATCGGCAACTGCATTAGCTTTCCCCGGGTGGTGCTTGATTGGAAAATCATAGTCCTTGATATATTCCATCCATCTTCTCTGCCTCATGTTCAATTCCTTTTGAGAAAATAAATATTGTAAGCTGCGGTGGTCGGAGTGGACTTCGAGCTTCTCTCCATAGAGGTAATGTCTCCACATTTTCAATGCGAAAACAACCGCTGCTAACTCGAGATCATGGGTGTCATAATTCTTCACGTGATCTTTCAACTGTCGGGATCCATATGCAATCACTTTTCCTTCTTGCATCAACACACAACCAAGTCCAACATTCGAAGCATCGGTAAAAATGGTAAAATCGCCGCTTCCGGATGATAAAGTAAGGACTAGTGTCACACCCCCGAATTAGGACCTCGGGGGCGTGAATGGGATTAAGCATAAACATATTTTTCTCCCAAGATCCGCGTGTGTGAAGACAACACATTCCAACACATTCTAAATATTTTGTGGAAGCTTTCGTGGCGTTGTGACCCGGAGCCGTGGTCATCGGATTCCACGTCGTACTCAACCTCTAGCATATAACTATTATATCAAGAACCATATCAGACTGGAGTAACCATCACAACAAAGTACAGAGCTGACAGTAATAGGATATTACATTCCCATATATGTTCAAGTTACAATTACCATTGTACATTAATTAAGAGTCCCAAGAAAAGGCTAATAAAAGCCATACAATAACAAGCTAATAACCACTACCCATATGTGACGCAACTCCGATGTCAAGTCCAAATGAATTCACCTTCAAAAGCATTTAGACCTATTTGAATAAAAATTTCTAGAAACGAGATAAAACATTTACTCAAATACAAGTAGGCATTGTAAAACAGGTAAGGTAACCAAGGAAACGGGAAACAAGCAAGATGGCAACCACACGAAGCTAAGTCCTCTATCACTAAAGTGACAGAGCAATAACTAGGCACTGATCTCAGTCACTCGAGGTGAGGAGAAACAATGGATTTTTTAAATACATATACATATACTATACATGACCACGGTAGCGAGCCGGGCATTGGGAACCACAGTAGCAATATGCGGCATCGGGACAAGACCACGGTAATAACCGGGTAGCAGGATCCAAACTGCAGCTGGCGGGACAAGAGGGGGATCTCCAAATCAGTGGATCAGACTGACAAGATTATCCAAGCTTAGTGGTGCCGACTCATAGGTTAAATAACAAATCGAGACATGTGTAAAATACATCAGGTTCAAGTAAATAAATGGGCGGGGCAAGAATGCTCAAAGGCATGACCTTCATTTCATGTCAGGCAATACATTTCGGGACAAGTAACTGTTACTAGTGTAACTTGAATGCTTTCGGGAAAACAAGTCATGTAATGTAAGTCTCGGGAATGAGGAAATACAAAGAACTAATACAATTTCGGGAAAAATAAAGATTTCAAGATTTGTTTAAGGTGAATAGGGGTCCCGTATGTCGATTGTAATGATAACTTGGTACTCCCTGAGTTTGAAGACATTCCGGACTCCTTATACACTTTACGATTTTCAAATGCACAAGCTAAAAACTCTTAATCACATATTGGTTTTCATTGATTCAAATATCCACTTCATTTTTCAATATTTGATCACTAAGATAAGTATACCATTGTATTCCTTGCTTCAAGATCTTTCCAACGGTATATAGAACTTCCAAATCCGACATGGGAATCAAAAGTTATAGGCGTTTCAAGGTGGCCCATTTTTTTATCCCCCTTGCAGGTTCCCGGCGTCCGGATGCTAGGTTTGCCCGGAAGCAAAACGGGCACCCGAAGTCTCTGGCTCCTGGCATCCGGATGCCAGGAGGCAGAAACCTCCCTTGCATCCGAAATTTTCTGATATCTTTTCCCTCCTTTCTCTTCCACCTGCACTCTTATGCAAACTGAGCTTCTCCTTGCAACAATAAACATCCATTCAAACATCAACATACTTAAAAAAAAAAACTCCCATCAAAACTTCAATGAACATTAAATCCAAACACCTTCTTCTTCACATTCAAACATCAAAGAAAAGAAGACCACTATCCATAAGATTCATCTACACTTTAACAACATAATGGATACATTTATCAAGATGTATAATAGAGAAATCAACTCATCAATATGTATTTCAAAAAGAATAGAAATCAAAGCAAGGAAAACTATGAAAACACATGTAAAAATCATTAAGAACCAATAGTGTAAAACAAGAGATTTCCAGGAAACATGTAAATGTTCAAAAACTTGTCCATTCATCCACTTGCCTTTGGTCTCTAATCAAGCAAATCCAAGTCCCTAATCACCTCTCAAGCTTAAAACCCAAGTTACAAGCAAAAAACCCCAAAACAAACCCTAAAATGGGTCAAACGATGAATGAAGAAGAAAAAACTTTCAATAATGAAAATGGAGCTTCTCAAGGACTAGAAGAATACAAATCTAGGAGATGAAGAAGATTGCTTACTTGTAAGGTCTCCAAATGGCAAGAGTTAGTTCAAAGAAGATCTCAAAGTTGGTGGATTTCTCAACAAATGGTATCAAAAGGATGCTTGCAAGGTGGGGAAGAGAATGATAACCTTCATTTCTTGATTGATGCAAGTTTGGTGTGGAATGGAGATGGAGAGAGAAAGAAGAAGAAGAGAAAGTTGCAAGACAAAACCCTAGGTTGAAGTGTTGTGCTGGAAAATGGAGAATGAGATGAAAGAGAGAGTGGGTTTCCCTATTGATAAGAAATGGGGTTGGGTCCCACTACTTAAGGAGCTTGTTGGGCTGAAATCATGTCTTTTAGGATCTCGGATGAATTCGACGAAGAAGGAAGAAATGATCACCGAAATATCTACTTTCCAAAAAGTATATGTTTTACGGGTTTCGGGAATATCAAGTTTTAGGTACAGATTTTGTGTACAATGACTGTTTTGCCCTCAAGGCTATGAAATCGGGTTTCGGGATCTCGAACGGGCACGGGATCAACATAACAATTGTAAGGATTAACAATATAAATAAAACGGGATTAAAACCATGAATGCAAAATCTCCGATAAATCCTCAAGCACATGCAAAGTCATAAAGAAGGAACCCCCAAAGGGCCCCACTAATCACAAAGCAATCAAAATTCCCCAAAACTATATCAAAAGCTATTCCAAGCCCCACCTTACCAAAATCCACTAAACACGCTTAGAACTAAAACACAACTTAATCAATACTAATCAAGGTCACCCGGGACGGGGTCTTACAATATTACAGTTATAAATTGGCTACTACATCCTCACATGTCCTATAATAGAGTAGACAGTGAACTTACATTCAAGCGTTGAACAATCGCCCCCTTAACGGAGGCATCGACATACTTTCACCTACAAACACTTGGATCTGGTAAATGTGTTCGCACTTCTACACCAATCTTTGAGGCTAGTTTTGAGGCATAGTCCCTTACCAATGCACGAAATTCGGGAGAGATAGGCACATTAAGCTTTCCATATCTATCAACAATGCCTTGAACCTCTTTGCCTCGACTCGGGCCACGAACACGCTTACCAGCTGATATTGTGAAGCCATAATATTGAATTAGTTAGTATGTGAACAAATTTAATTAAGATCTCAAATCAATATAAATAAAGAGTGTATCTTACCAATAGAATTACCGGTAGTAACCTTAACTTGAGGCTCGACATTGAGAGGTGGTGAGGGATGGCTACCCGCCTCAGGACAGGAAGAGGTATCCCCCTCTTCTGGTGTGTGGGTTAATGCCTCAAGATGAGATTGTGAACGGGCTCTAGATGACACCTCTAATAGCTGAATAACATAATAAAATATGAATATATGTAATAAGATATACATGTATGTGTATGAATTGAATCGATAAATAAGAAAGAATATATTTCACAATGCATAAACGCGTAGTACCTCATGCTCAAAAGAATCATTGGATTCAGTGTGACTACCATCTTCACCCTCTGACGGTTGATAATCATCGTCATTTTCCTCAATTGCTATTTGTTTTTCCTTCCTCAATTTCTTATGTTGAACGGCAGCCTTCAAAGAAGTTGTTATATTCTTCAATTCTAGAGCATTCATTCTCTCACGGTTTCTATTAATTTTCTTTGTTCTTTGTTTCTCATAGTTCGTTACCTTCTTAGTTGTGGTACTTCGTTTGGTCAACTGTTTTTTTGTAGTGTCCATTTTGCCCAACTATAAAGCATAATTGAACATTTTTTGGGTGGATACGCATAATTGAACATTAGATGTAAAGAAAAGATAATTATATATTTCTATACATAAAGCATAAAGTAACAACAATCTCAACGAGTGGATATGTCATATAAGCTCCAAATCATTGAAATATGGCTAGAGTGAGAGGGATGATTATTTTTTTAGCCTTTTACATATCATAGAACAAATTAATTATGAAGCCATCAGACACATAATATGACCAATCAACGACAAACATACATTATAGTGGATGAACCCCACAACTGAAATTCAACTACATTAATTAACAACAATGTTCATATAGAAAGTGCAAAATAAAAACTACAAATCCTAGTCCACATCAAGATCCATATCATAATCCACATCAGGTTCGTCATACTCTTCATTTTCTTCGTCATTTCTATTCTCTATCATTACTTCAACAGATGACCTAACCCTTGTAAAAACTTCCCCTTCAACCCCGTCTCTATAACATTGAACATTAGGGCCGATGTCAATTGGAACAACATCGGTAATATTTTTTTGTTGGAACACATTGTTTTCTTTTGGTTGATCCGATGCTTCTCCATCACCCACCTCTGGTACATCAAAGACACCCCTATGTTGCACTCGTTGAACGACTTGCCATGGTTGTCCCCATTTGGTATCGTTTAGGTAAAAGACTTGCTTAGCCTGGCTAGGCAAGATGAAAGGGTCTTATTGATACCACCGGCTTGTGACATCAATACTTATGCAATAATCATCGGTTCGCAGTGTTCTACTTCGACCTGTGTTTCCTGTGTTGTACCATTCACACTGGAACAATACAACTTTGTTATGACAAATGTACTCCAAATCCCAAACATTGCACAAGTGACCATAAAATTCATGCGTCACTCCCTCATGATCCCCTTCTATAAGCACACCACTATTCTGACTCTTACGGCGATTGTCTACTTCTCTTGTATGGAACCGTACGCCATTGATTATGCAACCTAAGTACTCTTTTACTAACAAATTGGGGCCATTCGCTAACGACCATAAATCATCGGTTGCCTCTGGTGACTCTTCTTCTCTCAATATATTTATCTACAATCATATACAACGTACATGAAGATAGTAAAAATAAATTAATAAATGATCAAAACTTATACAAATTTTTAATCATGTCCTACAATTGAAAATGCCTTACCCGCTCTTTGAACCACTTGGGAAACTCTTGTTGTTGTATACGGGTTATGTCTTGGTCAAATGAAGTTCGGAATAGATTTTTGTGTATCCAACTCAAAAGAATGTGATTATTATGCATTGCTAACTACATCAACAAAGCTAAGAATACACATATTTAAATGAAAAACATACCCTAGAACATAAACAAAGCTAAGAATACACATATTTAAATGAAAAATATACTCTAGATACTTCTCTATCGTGGGGCTATTGTTCAACAAGAACCAATGAGCCATGTCACGATATTCTTGTGACATATCAGTTATGATTAGGCCAATAGGACGGGCAATTTCTGTGAATACAATCAACCCTTTGCGACGTTCGCCACGATCTTGATTTCGTTCGGGTCGATTATGCACTGTTTCGATCCCATCAACATACATTGAACAAAAAGTAATGCACTCTTTGACAATGTAAGCCTGTGCGATTGAACCTTCTAGTCGAGCACGGTTTGAAACAAACCTTTTTAAAGCTCCAAGAAACCTTCAAAAGAGAAATAGTTAGGAGCAAGGTTACACATGCAACATATAATTACGAACCTTTCAATTTAACAATTACCTTTCGATCCGATACATCCATCGATATTGCACTGGTCCTCCAAGAATAGCCTCGCGAGGCAAGTGGACAGCCAAGTGAACCATCACATCAAAGAAGGCTGGAGGAAAGATCGTTTCAAGCTTGCATAATATGTGTACTATACGTTCCTCTAATTTCCCAAGTTCATTATGGCGCAGTGTCCTCGAGCACAAATCCTGGAAAAAGCTACCTAACTCAAAAAGTGTTTTACTGATCTCTTTGTCTACGTAACCACGCATCCCAATTGGAAGAATCCGTTGTATGAGTACATGGCAGTCATGACTTTTCAAGCCTGTTAATTTACCATTTCTCGCATTCACTAATCTTGATATGTTTGCAGCATAGCCATCCGGATACTTCATTGATTTCAAGAATTCAAAGAAACCCTCCCTCTCTTCAAGGGTCAATGAAAAGATTGCCCTTGGCTTGACATATGTTCCATCAGGATGACGTGTCAACCACAATTCTTTCATTATACCCATATCTTCCAGGTCCATCCGAGCTTTGTTGGTGTCCTTGTTCTTCCCATCAATGCCTAACATAGTTCCAAAGGTATTTTCACTGAAATTCTTCTCGACGTGCATGACATCAATGTTGTGTCGAAGCTTCCATTTCTTCCTGAAAGTCCGGGGATCCGAACCCTAGAGGGGGGAGGTGAATAGGGTGGGCTTCAATTATGACCAATTGTAATCAAATTTAACTTCTTTAAATTAAACTAGTCACAAGTGATGATTATCAAACAAAATGTGGAAGCTTAATAAAAACAATCACCACAAAGCAAGCACCATCACACAAGGATTTATAGTGGTTCGGCCTCAATGCCTACATCCACTACCGGCTTGTGATCCAACACCCCACCGGATTTCCACTATTTATGCTTTTCAATAGGCTAAGCAATAACCTCTACATTATGCTTTTCTTAGGCTAAGCAATAATCTCTTCAACCACAAGGTTGGTTATCTCTCTAATTAGTGTCTATAATACACTTGATGGAGATTCAATTAAGCTCATTACATTTGCCTCTAAAATAGGCGGATATGAACATGAAACTCTAACTCACACAAACACTAAATGATTGCTAAGATGTATGCTCATGATGTGTGTGTGTGTGATGTCCTCAATCATTTTGAAAATGAAAGCTCATAAATTATGCCTAAGGCTTTTGAAAGTTTTAGCTCATAAAACATTTATGATTGAGGAAATGCTAATCACATGTTAAAAGTAACTTGTAAAAGATATTCAAAACAAGTTGTCAAAATCTAAGAACAAAACATGTGAAGCATAGGGATGTCAATCAAATCAACAATGTAGCTCAAAACATAAAAATAGATTTGATTGAAATTAGGGGACAAATCATATGTAATTATAAATACAACTTGAATATGATATACCAATCAATGCAAAGCAAGTTGTGAAACTTTAAAACAAAGTTACATATGATTTGTAAAGATGTTGAATCCAAAACATAAGATATATTTGAAAGAGATTTTCTGATGATGAAAAACAACAACCAAAGATTCAACCAAGTATAGGAATCATGTTACATATAATTTCAAAGATTCTTTCATTAACATGATCTACTTAGATTTACCGATTAAAATACTACTTGGATTGAATCAAGGTGATGCATCCAAAATAATAGATCAATTCAAAACATAAATATGTTAAGGACACAACAAATCATAGTTTAACATGCTACTAAAGATTTACCAAAGATAAAACAAAACATGAAAACATACGATTTGTAAAGATGTTGAATCCAAAACATAAGATAGTTTTGAAAGTGATTTTCTTATGTTGAAAAACAACAACCATAGATTCAACCAAGTATAGGAATCATGTTACATATAATTTCAAAGATTCTTTCATTAACATGATCTACTTAGATTTACCAAATAAAGTACTACTTGGAATGAATCAATGGTGATGTATATAAAACAATAAATCAATTCAAAACACAAAACATGTTAAGGACACAACACCTCATAGTTTATCATGCTACAAAAGATTTACCAAAAATAAAACAAAGCATGAAAACATATGATTAAGGAAAGCAGAGCCTACTTGGTGATTCAACTTCATTAATCCAAGCTTTAGCTTTCCTAGAGATCCCCTTCATCCCTTAGTTCATTTCCCTTTGATTGACCTCAAAACCTCTCAAGGATGGCCACTTGACCATCAATCTTTTCAAAGGAATGAACCACTATTTATAGCCAAAAAGTGCCCAACGGCTCTTTCCCGGTCGACCTGGCCCTTCCCCGGTTGACCTGGCCTTCACAACGGTAAAAAAACAGACCATTGACAGGAGCCCCAACGGCTCATTCCCGGTCGACCTGCTTGGGCTCGGTCGACCGGGTCCCTGTTGGGCCGGTCGACCGGGCCCACTGCGGGTCGACCGAGCCTGGGGACCCAAAATCCTAAAATGCATATTTTGTATATTTTTCAAAGTTTCTCATGAGGGAACTTTTGGGGCCACAGAACCAAGCATGGAATCATGTTTTAAATCACGCAAAGAGGGTTAAAAACATGAGACACAAAAAGCCTAAAAAGATTCGAAACTTTTAAAACCAAAGGCTTGCTTGATTTCTAAAACTTCTTTTAAAAAACAAATGCATCCAAGTTTAAAACCAAAACATGCATAACTCAAAGATTCTCCAAGTCTAAAAACCAATGCATGTATAAAAACAAGATTTCAAGATTTTCTAAATCAATGCATATGTGTGTAAATCAAATGATGCTAGAATGATAATGCATCCATCAAATTGCAATCTACAAAATTCCTAACACTTCCAATATGGTAACTCATACAAGAAGCTCACCTTTGTCCAATTTGGTGCTTAACGGAGTCTTTTGTTGTTTCTTGGATGCTTCCTATATGTGACACCTGTCACTCTTGTTAGGGATTTTATAGATTGCAATTTGATGGATGCATTTTCATTCTAGCATCATTTGATTTACACATATGCATTGATTTAGATAAACTTGAAATCTTGTTTTATACATGCATTGTTTTTAAGAATTGTTAAAGTTTTGATTTATGCATGTTTTGTTTTTAATCTTGGATGCATTTGTTTTAGAAAAGAGTTTTATCAAATCAAGCTAGCCTTTAATTTTAAAATGTCGAATCATTTTTAGGCTTTTTGTGTTTCATGTTTTTAAACATCTTGGTTTGGTTTAAAACATGTTATTCAGCTTGGTTTAGTGGCCCAAAAGTTCCCCAAAGAAATACTTTGAACATATGATTTTTTGGGAATTTTGGTCCCAGGGGGTCGACCAGCAGTGTGGCCGGTCGACCGGCCCTCACACTGCAGGTCGATTGGGTCACTGTACACCAACGGATCTATTTTTGACCGTTGTGTGTACCCGGTCGACCGGGTGGCTAGCCGTTGGGCATTTTTTTCTATAAATATGAGTTCTTTCCTTTGCCAAAAGTTGGGAATTTTAAGGCCCTCCTTGAGGGGTTTTGAGGCATATCAAAGGGAAATGAACTAAGGGATGAAGGGGGTCATTTAGGAAAGCTAAAGCTTGGATTAATGAAGTTAAATCACCAAGTAGGCTCTACTTTCCTTAATCATATGTTTTCATGCTTTGTTTTATTTTTGGTAAATCATTTGTAGCATGATAAACTATGTTGTGTTGTATCCTTAACATGTTTTACGTTTTGAATTGATTTATTGTTTTGGATACATCACCATTGATTCAATCCAAGTAGTACTTTATCTTTGGTAAATCTAAGTAGATCATGTTAATGAAAGAACCTTTGAAATTATATGTAACATGATTCCTATACTTGGTTGAATCTATGGTTGTTGTTTTTCAACACAAGAAAATCACTTTCAAAACTATCTTATGTTTTGGATTCAACTTCTTTACAAATCATATGTTTTCATGTTTTATTTTATCTTTGATAAATCTTTAGTAGCATGTTAACCTATGATGTGTTGTATCCTTAGCATGTTTTATATTTTGAATAGATCTATTGTTTTGGATGCATCACCATTTGATTCAATCCAAGTAGTACTTTTTCCTTGGTAAATCTAAGTAGATCATGTTAATGAAAGAATCTTTGAAATTATATGTAACATGATTCATATACTTGGTTGAATCCTTGGGTGTTGTTTTTCATCATAAGAAAATCTCTTTCAAAATATATCTTATGTTGTGGATTCAACATCTTTACAAATCATATGTGAATTTGTTTTAAAGTTTCACAACTTGCTTTCCTTTGATTGGTATATCATATTCAAGTTGTATTTATAATTACATATGATTTGTCCCCTTATTTCAATCAAATCTATTTTTATGTTTTGAGCTACATTGTTGATTTGATTGACATCCCTATGCATCACATGTTTAGAGCTAATTAATTTCATACAACTTGTGAATCTTTGACATCATTAACAAGTTGTTACTTTTAACATGTGACTTGCATTCTTTCCTCAATCATAAATGTTTTTATGAGCTAAAACTTTCAAAAGCCTTAGGCATACATTTATGAGCTTTCATTTTCAAAATGATTGAGGACATCACACACACACATCATGTACTTTCATCTTTTCATTCATAGTGTGTGTGTATTAGATTTTCATTTTCATATCCGCCTATTTTAGAGGCAAATGTAATGAGCTAAATTTGTATCTCCATCAAGTGTATGTTAGACACTACTTAGAGAGATAGCCAACCATTTGGTTGAAGAGGTTATTGCTTAGCCTATAAAAGCATATTGTATAGGTTGATGTTAAGCCTTGAAAAACATCATTGTAAAGGTTATTTCTTAGCCTTGAAAATCATATTGTAAAGGTTATTGCTTAGCCTATTGAAAAGCATAAATACTGGAAATCCGGTGGGGTGTTGGATCACAAGCCGGTAGTGGATGTAGGCATTGAGGCCGAACCACTATAAATCCTTGTGTGATGGTGCTTGCTTTGTGGTGATTGTTTTTATTATGCTTCCGCATTTTGTTTGATAATCATCACTCGTGACTAGTTTGTTTTAAAGAAGTTAAAATTGATTAAAATTGGTCATAAATGAAGCTCACCCTATTCACCCCCCCTCTAGGGTTCGGATCCCCCGGACTTTTCAACTCTATCCAATTGCTCTAATATATTTTCCCCTGGTAACTCTAAAGATCTCTTTCGTTTCTCATGCTTACCATTGTAAGCCTTACTCTTTCGTCTTTCGGGGTGATTGTGAGGCAAGTAGCATTGATGGTTAGTGTATGCAGTCTTACCTTTCAAGGATTGAAAATATGGTTCATCATTGCAAGTGTAGCAAGAATAATGGCCCTTTGTTTTCCACCCAGATATATCACCAAATGCAAGCCAATCATGTATAGTCCACATCAAAGCTGCACGCATCTGGAAAGACTCACCAATTGAGGCATCATAAGATAATGCACCATATTTCCACAACTCATTCAACTCATCCACCAGAGGTCGCATGTAGACATCAATATCGATCCCTGGTTGTGATTCTCCAGGAATAAGTAATGACATCATAAGAAAGGGTTCTTTCATAACCAACCAAGGTGGCAAGTTATAAGGAATCAGTATACAAGCCACAAACTATATGAGTTGCTCATGTTCCCGAAAGGATTGAACCCATCAACAGCCAACCACAACCTCACATTTCGAGGCTCCAAGGCAAACTTAGGATGTTGCGCATCAAATTCCTTCCACTCATCACTATCGGCGGGATGCCTCAATACTCCGTCATCTACACGTTTGTCCTTGTCCCATCTCATGTCATCAGCAGACTTCCTTGACATATACAATCTTTTCAACCTTGGTGTCAATGGTAAGTACCGCAACACCTTTTTTTGGAATCTTCTTACCCTTGCCACGATTGATCTTGTATCGGATGCCTTACATTTTGGACATTTATCCAACGTTGCATTTTCCAGCCAAAAGAGTATGCAATGATTTATACAAGCATCAATGAACTCATACGACAAGCCCAAATCACGAAGTATTTTCATAGCTTCATAAAATGACTTTGGGACCAAATTATCTTTCGGTAAAAGTTTTGTTAAACACTCCAACAGGCCTATCAACCGACTTATTGCTCCAATGGTTTGTTACCTTCATATTAGGCAGCTCGATGGCAAACTTCAACCGAGTGTAATTTGTGCAACCTAAGTACATATCATGTTTGGCATCATTCAATAGTTTATCAAACGTCTGTACTTCCTTATTCTGGGGTGCATCGTTTGGTTCTCCTCTTATTCGATCTTCCACTAAGGCATCAATACAACCTAAAACCTCATCTTCATCAACTGCAATTTCATGGTGAGCATCATTTGATACACGGGGTTCCCCGTGCTCATGCCAAATAGTGTACGTTTGCATAATCCCATATTTGTGCAAATGCATTTGCACATTTCGAAGATTTTGGGAATAATAGTTCACACAGTTCAGACATGGGCACGAAATTTTACCTTCTTGGTCAACAATTGCCATTGAAAATTTAATAAATGACGTCACCCCATCAATATATGGCTGGCTCATCCTTCCATCAGGCGTCTTACCTAATGCAATCCAACTCTTGTCCATGTTTGATCACAAACCAACTTAACTAAACTAACAACTAAGCTGCGAGAAAAAGAAAAGAAATTGATAAATAATAAAATAAAATAAATAAAAAGGGCATACATAAAAATATGAAAAAAATTATATCATTTCATGTTTCGATGAAAAAAATATGAAAATCCAGGAGTTAGCTTACATAAGAAAAATTATAAATAATTACATAAGAAAAATATGAAAAAGGGCATACATAAAAAATTGATACATAGCATTTACAATAAATTAATAACCAGGAGTTAGCTTATCATATCTTTTCATGTTTCGATGAAAAAAAAATGCAAACCTCTACCAGTCTCAAAACTACCATCCAAGTATTTTGCCTATATTAATAAGGGGCTAATGTACCTTCTACCAAAATCCCTGGATATCTCTTCAGCATTGCATAAAAATGGAGAAAAAATATTTTGGGCATCACCATGCATGCCCCACTTTTACTTCCCATACTTCAGATTCTGATTATATGCAAACTTTATAAACACAAAGGAGAAGAATACATGCATATAGAATTAAAGTTTGAATGGTGATAGCCTAATGATTTTATTTCCGTTGAATAATGAAAGAATTGGATATCCATCCACAATTCAGAATCGGAAGTTTTTGTAAGAACAAGATGATGCCCTTAGGTACCTGCACAATATTGGGTTTAAGTAGTATATTCATCTAAGTGTCTTGAGAACTAAAATAGTGTGTTGCACTACCCTTATTTATGGCTTTCAATATATTGATCCATCATTTCTCTATGATTTCAAGAAAAATCTTGATCCTTGAGTGGTCATTCCTTATTTCTTAGCCTAGTTAGAAGTTAAAATCCTCTTTTGAACAGGCAATGTGTCGCATATATGAATGCTGCATGGGATGTTCTACAACAAGTTGGATGCTCAATATTCAGTGTAAGTTAAATTCTCCCCAATAAAAGCTCTCTTTTATTGAGCACCTAAACAAAAAATTTGTTATCATGGACGCATTATTATTTTATGAAGTGTTTTTTTTTCGCATTGATTAGTTAAATTCTTCATACCCTTTGTTGCATTAGAACTATTTGTGCCTGTCTCAGAGGCCAAGTAAAAGATATTAGTTTGGGCTTGTTTATCAATAAACATTTTGGATTAGTAACTTGGGCATTGCTATGTCTTCGTGTTGGCAAAGGACAACATCTGGGATTTGATTTTGAAAACTCAACTGAAGCACATTCATCAAAATAATTTGTCTTGTCTAATCCATGATTTGGCATGGTATTAGAGCAAGGTTTCTCTCTGGTCTGCATCTGAGAAAAATGTTCCATATCTAGTTTAGTACACCGCAGGGGAAAACATATATACATTACATTTATAAGACCGTGTATTACATATGCAGCAGGAGCAGTGAGTCAGTTTATGCAGTCACCTTGTGCACCACTCTTGGTAGCAGTTACAAAATTCCTAGGCATTTGCACTGCCCTTGTCAATAAAGGAGATTGTGTCTTGTTGTTTACGGACAATTTCATCCAATGAAATTGCATGGTAGAAGGGAAAAAAAAGGCATCGATTGTCATGTCTCTAGGCATTTGTTTCTGATGAGATTCTAGAGTAATGTTCATCTGAGTTGGACATTTTTTTTTCATGTGGCTAAAGGACTTTTGGCTTCTCCAGAGGTAACTCAGGGCGACAAGTTTTGTGGGGTTTTCTTTTTGTGTCTTAAAGCATGTGCTTTGTCACTGAATGACCACTATTAACAAGATGTTGGGTTAATTTTGTACATGCTTTACCATTTAAACAAAAAGGTATTTGTATGGGCTTTTGTTGCCATACACCAACCTTATGAAATACTCTAAAATTTAAAGTTTCCCAAAATCATCTCCTTCCAAATAAATAAATTCCCAAGAGTCCCATATTAGTCTTACACCAAATATACAAATATGCTTACAACTTGCAGCAATGATGAGTCGCCTTAAACAAATCATCATAGCATGTAGTGTTGGCCAAAATAAATAAGATGAACAAAAATAGAAAATAAAGAACATTAAAAGACACATGCTATTTACATATAAGAAGAATACACACTGCAGATGATAGAATGGAAAGAGAGTTGGTAGAATCACCAACTCTCTCAATTATGCTTTCTTTCCTAACAATAAAAAAAAATTCAAACAGAATAAAAAAAAACCATCCCACCACAATTAACCACCATAAATCATTCAAATCACCATCCAACCACCTGTCTCCTAATCTTGATTACACACCATCTCCATTCCCTTTAATCAATCACATCCCCAGCATAAAATTAAATTAAAAAAAATCAACCCAACTCATTACACATCATCTTCATTCCCTTTAATGAAAGAGAACCCATTAAAAGTAAATCAACAGAAGAAGAGCGTGTATAGCGAGTCTGAATACCTGAGGTTTCAAGGCAGAAAGTTTTTTCTTCCTTTTTTCCTCTTCTTCATTCCCTTCCTTTGTTAAATGTTGCTTGGAAACCGTGGGAGAAGGTCTGAAACACTTTTGATTTGGGGGTTTTCGATTGGAGAGGGTTTTCGATGATGGGATGGACGATGATTCGAGAAAGACGAGGGTAAGGGTTGGAGATTTGGGGGTTTTTGAATGGAGAGGAATTTCAGTCGGATTGGCTGACAGAGATGTAAAGGACGACGTGAGGGGGTGAAGGACGAGAGAGAGGGATGAGATCGAGAGATGTCAAGCACGGCATGAGGGATGATGTGCCTGCGCACGGTGAGAGAAGAGGTGGGTCTGTAAGATGATGGAGGTGGCGTGAAAGAGATGGAGAGGACCAAAGAGATGAAGGGTTGCAGGGGAGAGACGGTGAGAGAGTGAGAGACTGGCCGGGGAGGGAGAGATGGTGAGAGTGATGGAGATGGAGGGCTGCACAGGGGAGAGAGAAGAGATGGGGATGACTTGCATAGGGGAGAGATGGGCGAGAGACTGAGAGAGACGGTGAGAGAAGAAGGGTTGAAGGGGAGAGGAGGTGAGAGACTGAGAGAGATGGAGGGCGTGCGCAGGGGGGGAGAGACGGTGAGAGAGTGAGGGAGATGGAGGGTTGTACAGGGGAGAGAGAAGATATGGGGATGGCTTGTGCAGGGGAGAAATGGGCGAGAGAATCAGAGAGGCGGTGAGAGAAGAAGGGTTGCAGGGGAGAGGCGGTGAGAGAGTGAGAGACTGACAGAGATGCCGCTAAGTGCGCAGGGGGAGGGAGAGACGGTGAGAGAGTGAAGGAGATGGAGGGCTGCACAGGGGAGAGAGAAGAGATGGGGATGGCTTGAGCAGGGGAGAGATGGGTGAGAGACTGAGAGAGACGGTGAAAGAAGAAGGGTTGAAGGGGAGAGGCGGTGAGAGACTGAGAGACTGAGAGAGATGGAGGGCGTGCGCAGGGGACGGAAGGCCGGTGAAAGAGTGAGATAGATGGAGGGCTGCGTAGGGGAGATCGAGATGGGAGAGGGAATGAGAGAATGGGAGAGGGAACAATGAAGAGTGAGAGACAATGAGGGATATGATGAGAGAGAGGCCATGATATTTTAGCCTACAATGAGGGATATGATGAGAGAGAGGCCAGGATATTTTAGCGCGAAACTTTTACCGAGCGGAGACTACTTATGGCCGCCACAACAAATAACTTTTAGCAAAAAAATTTCACGCGTCCCTTTGGCTCCATTGCATCATTACTTTTACCGATGGTTACAGTGAAGGCCGCCAGTAAAACTAAATGAAAAACTGGGTTATAGCGAGGGTCACATTTGGCTGCCTGTTAGACCCCGACCCAGACTAATTCGATTAGTGTGTGATTAGTATGTGTTTAGTCTTAAGTTGGTTTAGTTACCGTTGGGTTAGAATATGATTAGTTTTAGTCCTGGAAATAGCTTTGAGAATTTTGAGAACGTTTAGTGTTAGTCAGACACGCTCAGGAAGGCCTGAGTGCACGTGTAAGCTTGGGAGGATCTTATTGGTTTTCCGTTTTAATTGTGATTTTGATTTCATTTGAATGGTTTTACTATGTATTACAACTTTCATTTTCAGCCCATTCATGCTTGAAACCCAAAACCCAAATTTTGGCCCAAAAAGGGTAAAGTTGTCTTTTATACGCAAATTTGGACACAAATTTTGAAATCTCAAAACCATGTCAGAAATATACTTTTTGGAAACTAGATATTTCGGGGATCATTTTATCCTTCTTCGTCGAATTCATTCGAGGCCCGCAAGATCATGTTTTTGTCGATGCAAGGTTTAGGCTCATTGGGGCCCATTTGCTAGGGTTTATAAGTCAACTCTTTCTCCTTCCCTCTTTTCACTCTTAAACCCTAATCCTACAGCAACCAAGGAGAGAAAGCCCTTTTTCTTTCCATTTCATTTCTCTTGAATGATCAACCTAGAAGACTCCAAATGGAATTCTAAGACCATCATCTTCTTCCTCTCATCCCAAACTTTCCATTGATACAAGTTTCTTGAAGTTTCTAGTTGGGCAAGATCTCCATTTCCTTCCTTCTCTCTTGTTTGTGCATCTCTAGGTAAGAGCTCCAACGCATCTTTTTAATGAAGCCTTTTTGGTTCCTAAAGATCTCGTTTTTCATGTTTACAAACCCTTTTGTGAAAATGGGTTTCTTGTTTTCAAGTTAGGGTGAGTTTTGAATGGTTTTCATGGGGTTTTTATAGCCTTTGGCTTAGCTTGAGTGGAAGTGCTTGAAGAAGGTTTGTGGCATCTTGAACTAAAGCAAGTAAATGTTAGGGATTTTGTGTTATTGCAATTTGATGGATGCATTATCTGTCGCGACCTTGGAACGGAACCCCGGGCCCGCGACGTGTTGTTACATTGTTTATTGGAGATATACTTTCCCACAGGTTCCCGCGGTGAGGATTCTCAGAGACACGCGGAATCTGACTCACACGATCAAGTTTACGGAAGCGTGTAGCAAAACACATCAAGATAAGCACCAATGAATCTTTAAGTGCTATAACAAGATAATAACAAGGCATAGTATCAAAGGAAGAAGTTAACATGGCATTCCCAACATAATTCAAGTTATGAGGTTACACAAAGTAAGCTAAGTTTTTGTTACAACCCATAAGAGGCCAACAGAGGCCAATACACCTCTCAAAATAATAAAGGAAACCCCACGACAAAATGACGAACTCAAGAAACCCGCCCGACGTCTAAATGACGTCGTCGGGCTGCCACTCTCTCACTGGGGGTGGCTCAAGAGCCTCCTCCCGACGCTCCTCCTCAAAGGCAACGTCTCCTGCACCTAGGCACCAACAAACAAGGGTCAAACACAACGGTTTGGCAGGTAATCAATTTAGGTGCAAGCATGAAACAATAAACGTTTTAGAAAACATATAAGCAAATCCCTGATTTAAAATACTGACTGAGATATATTTTCAAGAATACATAAGAAGCTGAGATACTAAAACAAGCTAGCATGAGTACATATAATATCATGAATAGTTACAATCCACAAAGAGCCCATCCTTTCTCTATCATATATATATAATGAAAAGAGCAAGCACGCACGACAAGCACGATATACATAATATAATCACGACATGATTCCCACATATACGGGGATTTCCGACCGCGGAACCGGACACGCACGATGTGTAATAAAATACACGACCAGTCTGCAGACAGTCCACATGTTTAAGGACCCCCAGACAGTGGATCAAACTGAAAGGGCAGTCCAAGCTCAGCGGTGTTCACTTAATTCATGAATGCACAAAACACGCGAAACACGGTCAAACACGTCGAGATAAAAAGGGGGAAAATCACTTATCAAAACACAACAAACACGACTAGCAAAAGGCATAATTAATATGCATAACACGCTTAGGAAGTGATCCCCTTTTTCTTGAAACAAAATCTACAAAACGAGCTTATACTTGAAATCCAAAATGAGTACACGATGGTACTTATCGTACCAAAACGGAATTCCAATACGAAATCTGACAAGCATGTGTTAAGGCTACTAATTGACCTTTGTGTAATTGGGACCCCAATGTCGGAATGTACAAGAATTGGTGTCCCCGAAGTTGGGTTGCATTTCGAAGTTCCATTTACACAATGTCAAGTTAAAACCCTTAACATAGTCTAGTTTTTTTACCCTCAAGAAAATACACAAACAAAATAATTCTTCTTCCTGAATCTGGCAGGTTCGTTCGAGCGGACTTTATAAGGTGATGACACTTCGCTCGAGCGAGACAGTTCGCTCGAGCAGATAATAAGTGCGCTCGAACGGAAAACTCTTTGTCTGCGCTCGGAACGAACAGAGGCTTGGTTGCTCGAGCGGACAAGCTTCTGCCTGTGCTCGCTGAGTGCAGAAAAGCCTTTCTTCTTGTACAACTTTCACTACATTTTTCTCCTCCTTCTCATCCATAAATCACATACAAATCCCTTGAGCCTTCATGCTCACCAAGGGTTCATTTCCACCATTTCACACATTTAATCCAATGAAAACATGGTAATGAAATTTATAAACAATTCATCTACACAATTTCTAAAATAGCAATTTAATCAAAATACACATGCATCAATGAACCTATAAAGATTACTTGCCTTGCCCAATGCTAAACAATCCTCTCAAGCACTTCACTCAAGCTATTCCAACACTACAAGAAAACCCATGAAAACCACACAAACTCACTCAACCTTGAAAGCAAGAAACCCATTTTACCAAAGGGGTTTGTAACATGAAAAATAAAATTTTTAAGAAGCTAAAAGACTTCAAGAAAAGTATGGGTTGATGCTCTTACCTAGAGATGGTCAAACAAAAGGAATGAAAGCAAATGGAGAGCTTTCCCAACTTTAGCTTTCAAGAAGAAGATATCAATAGGAAGATTGAGATGAGAGGAAGAAGATGATGGCCTTGGAATCTTCTTTGGAGATCTATAGCTAGAGCATGCAAGAGGAGGAAGATGGAAAAGAAAGAAGGGTTTTCAGCCCTAGGTCAAGAAGTTGTAGGGATTTGGGGGAAATGAATGAAAAGAGATGGAGAGGGGGATTAAGTGATGACAATGGGGCCCCCAATTAGCTTGAACCTTGAAATGGCCAAAACACGATCTTGTAGGCCTCGAATGACTTCGACGAAGAAGGATAAAACGATCATCGAAATCTCTAGTTTCTAAAAAGTATATTTTTGACATGGTTTTGAGATCTCAAAAATTGTGTCCAAATTTGTGCATAGAAGACAATTTTACCCTCTTTGGGCCAGAACTTGGGTTTTTGGTCTTCAAACGTGAATGGGCTAAAGAAGAAGTTGTAACGCATAGAAAAATCATTCAAATGAAATCAAAATCACAATCACACGGAAACCGATACGATCTTCCCAAGCTTACACGTGCACTTAGGCCTTCCTGAGTGTGTCTGACTAATACTAAACGTTCTCAAAATTCCCAAAGCTATGTCCATGGCTAAAACTAATTATTTCTAACCCAACAACAACTAAACCCACTTAGGACTAAACACATACTAATCGCACACTAATCGAATTAGTCTGGGTCGGGGTCTAACATTATCATTCTAGCTTCTTTTGGATTTACACACTTGCATTGATTTAATTAGAAAAACTTGAAATCTTGATTGATACATGCATTGATTTTAAGACTTGTAAAAATATTGAATTATGCATGTTTTGATATTAAACTTGGATGCATATATATTTGAAAAGAAGTTTTATCAAATCAAGCTAGCCTATGTTTTAAATCTTAATTTCAAATCATTTTAGGCTCGTTATGTTTCATGTTTTTAAACGTCTTAGTTTGATTTAAAACATGATTTCAAGCTTGATTCAGTGGCCCAAAAGTTCCCATAAGAAATCACTTTGAAAAATACAATTTTTGGGAAAAAGGTCCCAGAACCCGGTCGACCCGTAGTGTGGTCGGTCGACCGAGCCCATGGACCCGGGCGACCGACCACACATCGGGTCGACTGGGAAAAGAGCCATTGGGCTTCTGTTTGCAACGGGCAGATTTATGACCGTTAAGGGGAGGTCGATCGAGCACAGGGGAAGGTCGACTGTGTCACGCCCCCGAACCAGGACCTCGGGGGTGGGAATGGGATTAAGGATAGTTATATTTTCCTCCCAAGATCCGCGTGTGTGAAGACAACACATTCCAACACATTCTTAATATTTTTGCGGAAGCTTTCGTGGCGTTGCGACCCGGAGTCCGTAGTCATCGGATTCCGCGACGCACTCAACCCCTAGCATATAGCTATTATATCAAGAACCATATCAGACTGGAGAAAACCATCACAACAAAGTACAGAGCTGACGGTAACAGGATATTACATTCCCATATATATTCAAGTTACAATTATCAATGTACATTAATTAAGAATCCCAAGAAAAAGGCTGATAAAAGCCATACAACAATAAGCTATTAACCACTACCCCATATATGACGTAGCTCCGATGTCAAGCTCAATGTCTACATGACATAGCCGACAAAACAACCTGCAAAACATGGCTCCACAGCCAACAGAAGCACTCATCTCGAGACGAAGAAGTCTGGACCTGAGTACCAAAAGTAGTGGGTCAGACACGATGGTCTGGCAGGTGGGTGAAAAGATAATAAATATACTGAAGAATAAAACATATGATAAATCATGTTATTTGACCAAATGCTCATATAATTAAATGGGTGAAAAATTGTGGATCTCTGACAAAAGATGTATTTGTTTCAAGCATGGGTAAAACATGAAGGTCTAACAAAGCATATGTTCATTTACATCATCTATAAACGCATAGATATTTGACATTCGGTTGTTCGTTGAAAACATGTGTAACTATAGCGATCCTGGCAAAACCAATGTCCATTTGAAACATATTGTGAAAGTATGGATAATTAACAAATCGGGCATTCATTTAAAACATGTGTAAACTTAGGGATCTGACAAAACAAGTATCATTTAAAACATATTTAAAAGCACGGATATCTAACTATTCGGATATTCATTTAAAACATGTGTAATCATAGAAATCTAGCAAAACCATTGTTCGTTTGAAACATATGTAAAAACATGGGTATTCAGCCAACCGGCATTCATTTAAAACATGTGCATGTACAAAGAACGAGAAACAATATAATAAAAACTGAATTTACCTTGGAGGATATTAACACTTGTTTAAATAATAACTTTCATAAAGGAAATGAATCATTTATCGGAAAACAAATAAGCAATATAAAACATGTCGGGTATCCAAGGAATCGGGAACTGGCAAGATGACAATCACAAAAAGCTAAGTCCTCTATCATCGAAGTGACAAGAGTATAACGGGACGTTGGTCTCAGTCACACATGGTGAGGAGGCTCAACGCAAATCATATATACAATATAAATATACGGGACGGGACCACGGTAGCGAACCGGGTATCGGGACGGGACCACGGTAATAAACCGGGTATCGGGATCCAAACTGCAGCTGGCGGGACGGGAGGGGGATCTCCGAGTCGGTGGTTCAAACCGACAAGGTTATCCAAGCTTAGTGATGCCGACTCATAGGTCAAATAACAAATCAAGACATATGCAAGTAAATCAAGTACAATAAATAAACGAGCAAGACGGGGGTGCTCAAGGGCACACTCTCGTTTCACGTCGGGCAATACATTTCGGGACAAATAACTGTTACTAGTGTAACTTCAATGCTTTCGGGAAAACAAGTCATGTAGTGCAAATCTTGGAATGAGGTGAAACAATGAACTATTACTATTTCGGGTAAAAATATCGGTTTCAAGAATTATTTAAGTGAATAGGGGTCCCGTATGTCGATTATAATAACAACTTGGTACTCCTTGAGTTTGAAGACATTCCGGGCTCCTTATGCACTTTATGATTTTCAAAACTTTAAATGAGCTTATGGATAATACTATATGCTATGATAGAAAAATCCAAACTATAAACAGTCCGTCCTAAGTAGGATGTTAGTCCTGAAGCATCGTACAATCTACTCAGTCACCGAAAGGGATAGGATTCGCGATAACCAAGGAAATAAACCTCGCGTATAGATATAAGAAGGATATCGCGTTGTCCCATACCGTTCAAGATTGAAATGGATTGGACTCCGATGCAACCGAACCAACCGTGAGGAGTGTCGGCTCAAGACATCCTCACGTATAGTCCAATGAGTCCAAATAGGGTAGCCAAAGTCTCACCTAAACCCATCCTAAAACAGGGTGAAAGGTCCTTCCAGCAGGGGTTTCCCAGTTGGCCAGGTCGACTTGGCCCAGGCCCGGTCGACCTGGTCACTGTGTGCCCGGTCGACCGGCCATGGGCCAGGTCGACCGAGAGTTGTAACTTTAAATGGGTCCAGATTTTTGGTCAGTGTGTCCCAGGTCGACCTGGTCCTCCTTTGTTTCTCTCCTTTCAACACTTATACAAACTGAGTTTTTCCTTGCTTCAACAACCATCCAAACTAAAATAAAACTCCCTTCAAAACTTAAATGCACATTACATTTAAACACCTCCTTTTTCACATTTAACACCAAACAAGGAGAAGAATCTCCCACTTACACAAAGGTCCATTTGAGCCAAAATCTAGAGATAAATAAAGACTATTGACCATATTTCCATAACAATAGATGATTTAGCAAAACTGTTTAAATGAGCATCTATTTCAAATCAATGCAACTAATAAACATAAACATGAATGGCCAAACCAACCCCATTCCTTATAAAACCATATGAACAAACTTTGACTAAATGAAATGCATACATTTCCAAGAGATTTAACAAGAGAGAAAAGCCCATTAATATGCATTTCGAAATCACTAGAAATGTGGCAAGAAACATATGTGAAAACATGTATCAAATTACCAAGAACAAGTAATAAACATTTAGGATTTTCTCATAAAACTTGATAACATTCAAACCATCCATTCATCCACTTGCCTTGGGTTCCAAGCTAGCAAACCAAGCTTCTAATCACACTCTCAAGCTCAAGATCAACAATCTCTACAAAACCCCCAAAACAAACCCTAAAATGGGTTAAACAATGGAAGACAAGGAATGAGCTCAAACCAAACTAGGAAATAGAACCTAAGGGAAAGCCATTGCACATCAAAGGAAAATGGGAAGGAGTCTTTACCTCTAGGGCCATCAATCAACAAGAAGAAGCTTGAAATAGGGGCTGCCCACCTTGGTTTTGCACAAGAATAGCATCCATGGAAAGCTAGAGAGATGGGGAAGAAGATGGCATGGTGGGGTTTCCAAATGGCAAGGTTTCCTCCATGAATGGGGAGGAGAAAACAAGAAGAAAAGGGAGGGGAAGCTCAGCTGCAAAGCCCCCCTCTTTGGCTGCAACGAATGAGTGAGGGGAGAGGGAAGAGTCAACTATTAAAATGGGTGGGGGTGGGCCCCACTACACTCAAAACTTGCCGAGGGTAAAACATCTATTTGTGGGCCTCGGATATGATCGACGAAGAAGAGAAAAATGGTTCTCATAAAATATAGTTTTCAAAAAGTATAATTTTGGCATGGTTCTAAGATCTCGAAATTTGGGTTCAGATTCTATGTGAAAAGATCGATTTTACCCTCAAGGCTGGAAAAATTGATTTTCGGAGCTTCGAATGGGTACGGAGTGAACACGAAAGTTGTAGAGGTTAACAAAATAAGTCAAACGAGGCTAAAACAAGAATTATTGGGAATTTCGAACAATCTCCCAATCTCGCGCAAAGTCACTAAAAGAACCCCCAAAGGGTCCCACTAATCACAAAGGCACTTAAAATTCCCCAAAACTAGAGAAAAATCATTCTAGCTCACAAACTCAACCCAACAAATACTAATCCCACTAAAAGAAACTAATACACAATTAAAACAACACTAATCCAGGAAATTAGGGGTCGGGTTCTCACAGACTGGGGACTAGCCGTTGGGCACTTTTTGGCTATAAAATGAAGTTCATCACTTTGCCAAAGTGAGGTATTTTTAAGCCATCCTTGAGGTGTTTGGAGACAAGGAAAAGGGGATGAACTAAGAGAGACAAAGGGGTCATTTGCATTAATGAAGTTAAATCTCTAAGTAAGCTTTACCTTTCTTAACCATATGTTAGATGCTTTGTTTAAATCTTTGGTAAATGATTTCTAGCTTGTTAACTATGATGTGTTGAATCCATTCTTCATTTAATCTTTGATCTAAGTTGGATTGGATTCTTCACTTTGATTTCAATCCAAGTTGTTTTAAAATCTTCCTTAATCATGCTTAGCCAAAATCTTTGTTTTCTTTTATAGCATGATTCTTTTACTTGGTTGAATCTTCATTTGTTGTTTTCATTCATTTGAACCTTAGTTAAATTAATTTGGTTTTGAAAACAACATTGCACATGCATCACATGTTTTAAGTTAATTAATTTCATACAACTTGTGAGCCTTTGCTTTTCATATCATAAACAAGTTTGTATCCAGACATGTGATTTGCATTTCACTTCAATCAAAATCTTTTATGTGCCTTAAACTTTTAAATGCTTTGAGCATATATTGATTGAGCTTACTTTTTAAACTTGATTGAAGTTATCACACACACACACACATCATGAGCATACACCTTTGCATTCATTTTGTGTTTGCGTGAGTTAGTTTTTCACTTTTATATCTGCCTAATTAAGAGGCATTGTAATTGAACTTTAATTGTATCTCTTTGAGTGTTTGTTTAGACACTTCTTTAAGAGAAATCTAATTATTGTAAAGGTTATTGCTTAGCCTAAGAAAAACACATTGTAGAGGTTATTGCTTAGCCTTGGAAAAGCATCTTGTAAAGGTTATTGCTTAGCCTAGAAAAGCACATTGATAGGTTATTGCTTAGCCTAGAGAAACACATTGTAAAGGTTATTACTTAGCCAATTGAAAAGCAAAAATAGTGGAAATCCGGTGGGGCGATTGGATCACAAGCCGGTAGTGGATGTAGGCATTGAGGCCGAACCACTATAAATCATAGTGTGATGGTGAATGCTTGTGGTGATTGTTTTTATTAGCTTCCGCATCTTGTTTGATAAATCAAAACTTGTGACTAGTTTATTTTAAGAAGTTAAAATTTGTCATAATTGGTCATGTATTGTAGCTCACCCTATTCACCCCCCCCCCCCCCTCTAGGGTTAGGATGCAAGACTTTCAATTGGAATCAGAGTCTCGTGCTCTATATTAGGATCAAGTGTTTTTGGAACTCTTGATTTGGTGTACAAACCTAGAGTCAAAACCCTAGTGTTGTGGTTTCATGAAAATCATTAGAATGGATTCCACTTTGATAGATTGTTTAGATTCTTGTGTAGATTCTTCTAGACCCCTCCTTCTTCCTTCTATTGGAGATTCAAACCCTCAAATTAATGAATCTCAATTTGATTTAAAAGAAGAATAAAATAATTATAATGAAGATGATCTTCAACAAGCCTATGAGGAATTATATACTTTGTCCTTAGAGCTTGATAAGAAAAATAAAAAATTAAGAGAAGAATCTAAAAATCTAAACAAAGAATTAGTTTCTTCAAAAGATGAACTTAGAGAAAAAGAATAAGTTATACAATTCTTAGACTCTAAGTTTATGATCTCTTTGCATAACCTTATCTAATATTAAAGAAGATCAAAATGAATTCAAGATAGGAAATGACGATCTTAAAAAGGAAAATTCAAAACTTAAGAGATCAATTACAAAGGCAAGACAAAAACATTAACAACCTAGAATCCAAGTTGACCATTTCTAAGGAAAATTTATCTAATTCTCAAAATAAGATAAAAACTCTAGAACTTGGATCTAATGTTATTAATGAACTTAAATTTGATTTAAAACTTGCTCATGAAGAACTAATCAAATATAAGGAAATTGAAAATGAATTATGAAAAGTTAAAAATGAAAATTCAATCCTTATAAACCGAGTCACTCAACTTGAAAGCTACAAACAAAAGTATGAGTGCAAGTTTACCGAAGGTGAAGAGAGATTTGAAAAGTTATTTAAATTGGGTAAATCTCAAAGAGATAGGACCCGGTCGACCGACCACACAAGGGGTCGACCGGGAAAAGAGCTGTTGGGCTTCTTTTTGCAACGGGCAGATTTATGACCGTTAAGGGGAGGTCGACTGGGGACAAGCCGTTGGGCAATTTTTGCCTGTAAAATGAAATTCATTCCCTTGCCAAAGTGAGGTATTTTTAAGCCATCCTTGAGGTGTTTGGAGACAAGGAAACGAGGATGAACTAAGAGAGACCAAGGGGTCATTTGGAAAGCTAAAGCTTGGATTAATGAAGTTAAATCTCTAAGTAAGCTTTACCTTTCTTAATCATATGTTAGATGCTTTCTTTAAAACTTTGGTAAATGATTTCTAGCATGTTAACTATGATGTATTGAATCCGTTCTTCATTTAATCTTTGATCTAAGTTGGATTGGATTCTTCACTTTGATTTCAATCCAAGTTGTTTTAAAATCTTCCTTAATCAAGGTTAGCCAAAATCTTTGTTTTCTTTTATAGCATGATTCTTTTACTTGGTTGAATCTTCATTTAATTGAACCTTAGTTAAATTAATTTGATTTTGAAAACAACATTGCACATGCATCACATGTTTTAAGTTAATTAATTTCATACAACTTGTGAGCCTTTGATTTTCATATCATAAACAAGTTTGTATCCATACATGTGATTTGCATTTCACTTCAATCAAAATCTTTTATGTGCCTTAAACTTTTAAATGCTTTGAGCATATATTGATTGAGCTTTTTTTTAAACTTGATTGAAGTTATCACACACACACATCATGAGCATACGCCTTTGCATTCATTTAGTGTTTGTGTGAGTTAGTTTTTCACTTTCATATCCGCCTAATTAAGAGGCATTGTAATTGAGCTTTAATTGTATCTCTTTGAGTGTTTGTTTAGACACTTCTTTAAGAGAAATCTAATTATTGTAAAGGTTATTGCTTAGCCTAAGAAAAGCACATTGTAGAGGTTGTTGCTTAGCCTTGAAAAAGCATCTTGTAAAGGTTATTGCTTAGCCTAGAAAAGCACATTGATAGGTTATTGCTTAGCCTAGAAAAGCACATTGTAAAGGTTATTGCTTAGCCAATTAAAAAGCATAAATAGTGGAAATCTGGTGGGGCGATTGAATCACAAGCCGGTAGTGGATGTAGGTATTAAGGCCGAACCACTATAAATCATTGTGTGATGGTGAATGCTTGTGGTGACTGTTTTTATTAGCTTCCGCATCTTGTTTGACAAATCATCACTTGTGACTAGTTTATTTTAAGAAGTTGAAATTTGTCATAATTGGTCACATATTGTAGCTCACCCTATTCACCCCCCCCTCTAGGGTTAGGATCCAGGACTTTCAGTAAACAATATAGGATGGATGTTAGCATGCGTGCATTTGGTTTGTTTTCTTTTCATTCTCTTCATTTCATTGGCAAACTATGTCTTGAATGGAAACTTTTGGGGATTTTGTATTAGATTGGAGAATGGGAATGAGATGCTTGAAATTGTTCTTGTATATGTATGTTTAATCACTTGGAGAGCTTGTAGGCTCAGGGAGGTGCAGGTTGAAGGAGAAATAAGAAGAAGGGAAGAAGAAATGTAAAAATAAGAAGAAGGGACACAAGCCTGACATTGTGTGATTGAAACCCGAGATGTCTTTAACGTCGGAGGTACCAATGCTCTTTGCAATTTCAACAATTGGGTTTCAATTACACAGGGGTCAACCAAAGGTCCTTACATATGCTTGATAGACTTTGCTTTCGAACTTTAGTTTGTTGTAACAAGTATTATCGTGTACTCGTTTTGAAGTTAAGTATAAACTCATTTGACAATGGTTTCAAGGATAAAAAGGGGGTCACTTCTTAAGCGGTTTTTGCATATATACCTATGCCTCTTGCTAAGTCGTTTCTCGCATAGTTTTGATAAGTGATTTCCCCCTTCAAGCTTGATTTGGTTTAAGACGTGTATCGCCGTGTTTTGTGCATTCATGAATTTAAGTGAACACTACTGAGCTTGGACTGCCCATTCAGTTTGATCCAATGTCCGGGGTTCCTTAAACATGTGGACTGTCTGCAGACTGATCGTGTATTTGATTACACATCGTGCGTGTCCGGTTCCGTGGCCGGAATCCCGGTATATGTGGGAATCGTGTCATGATTATATTATGTATATTGTGCTTGTTGTGCGTGCTTGCTCTTATCATTATAAATGATAGAGAAAGGATGGGCTCACTGTGGAATGTAACTATTAATGATATTATAAGTATTCATGCTAGCTTTGCTCATAATTTGAAATGTACCTTAGTCATGTAACTATTTATGATTCAGCAAAAGGTCTTTATACGTGTCTTTAAACATTTACTTATTTCATGCCCATGCCTAAATTGATTACCTGCCAAACCGTTTGTGTTTGACCCTTGTATGTTGGTGCGCAGGTGCAGGTGACGTTGCCTTTGAGGAGGAGCGTCAGGAGGAGGCTCTTGAGCTACCCCAGTCAGAGAGTGGCAACCCGACGATGTCAACTAGACGTCGGGCGGGTTCTTGAGTGGCGCTTCATTTTGGTCATGGGTTCTTTTGTGATATTTTGAGATTTGTATTGGCCTTTATTGGCCTCTTATGGGTTGTAACTAAACTTAACTACCTTTTTGTGTTAGTCTCATAACTGGAATGATTTTGGGAATGCCATTTTAACTCCTTACTTTTGACACTATGTCTTGATATTATTTTTGTCACGGCACTTAAAATCTTATTGGTGCTTATCTTGATGTGATTTGTTACATGCTTCTGCAAACTCGATCGTGTGAGACAGATTCCATGTGCTTCGGGAATCCTCACCGCGGGAACCTGTGGGAAAACAAACATAACAAGAGAACCAACGTCGCGGGCCTGGGACCCGTTCCGGGGTTGCAACAGGACTGGTATAAGAGCGGGACTTGTTTCAGGCACTTAAAAGAAACTAGAAAGGTCTTAGGAATGTGGTGAGGATTCGTGAGTTCGATAGATTCATTTTTTATAGGACCTTAGAAACCCTTATACCATGTTTATTGTGTACTAACACCTTGCTTTACAGCATCATGCCTCCAAGAAAATTTCCAAACAATAATGCTTCAGGCAGTAATCAGAATGAGTCAGACACGACTAACACGCCAACACCTACACAGTTCCAAGAGCTCATGCAAGCTATGATAGAGCAACAATGACAAGCAAATGAGACTCAAGCAAAATTTCAAGAACAGATAACAAAGAAAGATGAGGAAATGGCTCAAGTCCAGAGGCAACTCTTAGAAGTTTTTCAGAACAGGAATCAAGTTCCACAACCTCAGCCTTTGGGTCCACAGATTGTTTTCCATAATAGGGATCATGACCCTAACACGCTATTTGAGAAGTTTAGGAAGAGAGCACCGAAGGAAATCTCGGGCAACGAAGACCCGTTAGTTGCAGACAACTGGTTAGCTAATACCGAGAAAATCTTTGATGTCTTTACATGCACGGGGAGACAGAAGGTCAACCTCATAGCTTCGGTATTTTATGGGCTTGCAGATCGGTGGTGGCAAACTGTCAAGGACCCATACACAGTAATGGCTAACGAAGATGCATGGGCAGCATTCAAGATACAATTCCAAGATAAGTACATTCCCTCCCATGTTAAGAGATAGAAGGCTATTGAATTTCAGCAACTCAAGCAGGGCAGCATGACTGTGCTTGACTATGTCACCAAGTTTGAGAGATTTGCTAGATATGCTACCGAGTTGATTTACACCGAGCAGAAAAAGATAACAAAGTTCTTGGAAGGACTGAACCCGATTATCATGAGGGATGCAATAGGAGTAATTCCACCAGCTACATATGATGAGGCGGTCAAACGGGCATATAAGTTTGAAGATATTAACAACCTGATCGCTCAAGATAGGAAGCAGCACTACCAGCAGCAGAATCAGAAGCAGCACCATAACAAAAAACTGAACCAAGAGCATTGTCAAGTGAGGCAAGGTTGTGGCCACTGTGTCAAGAACCACGAAACTCATGAATGTCGTAAGGCCACAAGTGCCTGTTTCAAATGTGGGGCTATGAACCATGCAATCAAGGATTGCCCACAACTTTAGAATCAAGGAAATAGAAACCAACAACAGAGACAAGCAGCTCCTCAGAATCAAGCACCAGTTTAGAATCAAGTTAGACCACCTCAGCAGTAGTAGGCTAGGCCACCAGTACAGAATCAGAATGCTCGTCCTCCACAACAGAACATGCATGTCCAAGGAAGGCAAAATCAAGCACCAAATAGACTACAGATGCATGGACGTTTATGTTATCTCAACCGTACGGATGCTGAAGCTACAGGAGACGTGGTGGAAGGTAAACTTCTTGTTTGTGGTGTAGAAACTCATATTTTATTTGATCCTGGATCCACACATTCGTTTTCATCTCCTAGTTTTGCTAAGATGAATGATGCACCACATAGTGAATTGGATTATATTCTGATAGTAACCACACCAGTAAGGAAACAAGTTGTGTGTAGAACCTATTACCCTAGTTGTACAGTGTTGTTAGGAGATGTTAATTTACCGGCCAACCTCATTGTTTTAGACATGCATGATTTTGATATCATCTTAGGCATGGATTGGTTAGAAGCATATCATGCCACCATGGATTGTTTTAGTAAAACCATAACATTCAAATTCCAAGGACCGCAAACAGAATTGATATTTCAGGGGAACAAGAGGAAAACTCAGGCATGATTTATTTCAGTGTGGAAGGCAAGCAGATTAGTTCAGAGTGGGTGTCAGGCATTTATTGTGTTTATCATGGAGGATAAACAGTCCTAAGGGGTGGAGGATATCCCCATTGTGTGTGAATTTCCGGATGTTTTTCCAGAAGAAATCCCGGGATTGCCACCAATTAGGGAAGTTGAGTTCACAATTGAGCTTCTTCTATGGACAGCTCCGATCTCTATTGCGCCATATGGAATGGCTCCAACAGAAATGGGTGCCGAACTCTATTGCGCCATAGAGAATGGCTCCAACAGAAATGGGTGAATTAAAACTCCAGTTGCAGGAATTGTTGAGTAAAGGCTTTATTAGACCAAGTGTTTCACCGTGGGGAGCACCAGTGTTATTTGTGAAAAAGAAAGATGGAAGTCTGAGAATGTACATTGACTACAGAAAATTGAACCATGTGACCGTGAAGAACAAGTATCCACTGCCAAGGATAGACGAATTATTTGATCAATTGCAAGGAGCAGCCTATTTTTCCAAGATAGACTTGAGATCAGGGTACCATTAGTTGAGAGTTAGAGACTCAGATGTTCAGAAAACGGCTTTTGGAACAAGATATGGGCACTACGAGTTTTTAGTGATGCCCTTTGGTTTGACAAATGCACGCGCAATCTTTATGGCTCTTATGAATAAAGTCTTTGCACCATATTTGGATCACTCTACAGTAGTATTCATTGATGATGTCCTTGTGTATTCAAGAGTAAGAAGGAGCATGAAGAACATTTGAGTACAGCGTTACAACTTTTGAGGGACAACCAGCTTTATGCAAAACTTAGTAAGTGCGAATTCTGGTTAGAACAAGTTGCTTTTCTAGGCCACATCATCTCCAAAGAAGGTTTAGCAGTTGATCCAGCCAAGATAGAGGCAGTTGTTAATTGGGTGAGACCAAGCAGTCTGATTGAAATCAGAAGCTTTTTAGGGTTAGCATGCTACTACAGAAGATTTGTCCAAGGTTTTTCATCCATCGCAACACTGTTGACGAAGTTGACCAGGAATAATGTCCCATTTGTTTGGACCGAACAGTGTGAAACAAGTTTTCAAGAGTTGAAGGGAAGGTTAACCACAGCTCCAATTCTTACTTTACCATCGGGAAGCGGCGGATTTATTGTTTATACAGATGCTTCGAATGTGGGACTAGGTTGTGCATTGATGCAGGATGGTAAGGTGATTGCTTATGGCTCAGGACAGTTGAAGGACCATGAGAAGAATTATATGACTCATGACTTGGAATTGGTGGCTTTTGTTTTTGCTTTGAAGATGTGGAGACACTATCTCTATGGAGAGAAATTTGAGGTCCATTCAGATCACCTAAGTTTGCAATATTTGTTCTCGCAGAAGGATTTAAATATGAGACAGAGACGATGGATGGAGTATATCAAGGATTATGACTTCCCAATCAAGTATCATCCATGCAAGGTGAATGTTGTAGCTGATGCTTTGAGCAGAAAATCAGTGGTCATGGCTAGTTTGAGAGGGATTGGTGTCTTACAGCAGATTGAAGAATTGGGGGTGGAGGTGCAAACCCTAAAGCTAGGTGCAATGTTAGCAAACATGACAGTATCAGAACCTATCTTCATTAGAGGATCAAGGAAAGTCAGTTGCAAGACCCAGAATTGGCAAAGATAGCAGAGCACATCACAGAACGTCCAGATTTCAAGATGGTGAGTGGAGTACTCTATTTCAGTGACCGGTTGCATGTACCAAATGTGGATGACTTGAAGAGTGAAATAATGAATGAAGCTCACAGCACAAAATATTCTATGCATCCGGGTAGCACGAAGATGTACCACAATTTGAAGAACAGATTTTGGTGGAACAACATGAAGAGAGAGATAGCAACTTTTGTGTCCCGTTGTTTGACTTGTCAGTTGATTAAAGCAGAACATCAGAAGCCCCCAGGTTTGCTATAACCGTTGGAGATTCCGGAGTGGAAATGGGAGCACATTACCATGGATTTCGTTTCCAATTTGCCGAATACCAAGAAGGGAAATAATGCAATTTGGATTATTGTAGATCGTCTGACAAAGTCTTCTCATTTCGTTCCAATGAAGACAAGGAATATGATGCATATGACACCACTTGCAAAACTATTTGTTGATGAAATTGTTAGTAAACATGGTCAGCCCGTTTCCATTACTTCAGACAGAGACAGCAGGTTTGTTTCAAAGTTTTGGAAAACTCTTCATGAGTCTATGGGTACCAAACTCCAGTTCAACACAACATATCATCCTCAGACAGATGGTCAGTCAAAAAGGACGATACAAACTCTCGAAGACATGTTGGGTGCTTGTGTATTGGATTTCAAGGTTCAGTGGGATGAGTGCTTACCGCTTTGTGAATTTGCTTATAACAATAACTACCAATCTAGCATCGGTATGGCACCTTTCGAGGCACTCTATGGCAGAAGATGCAGAACTCCGGTTTGCTAGGAAGAAGTCGATGAGCGTAGTTTTTATGGACCGACAATAGTTGGAGAGACAAGTGACAAGGTCAAGCAGATTCAGGAACGTTTGAAGGTCACCCGAAGTAGGCAGAAGAGTTATGCAGACACTTGCCGAAGAGAATTACAGTTTCAAGTGGGTGACAAAGTGTTCTTGAAAATCTCACCAGTTAGAGGAACTTTGAGGTTCGGTCAGAAAGGCAAGTTGTCAAAGTGGTTTACTGGTCCGTATGAAATTTTGAGCAAGATTGGAGATGTCGCTTATAGACTTGCGTTGCTGCCGGAACTCTCCGGGGTGCACAATGTATTTCATGCCTCCAAGCTAAAGAAATATGTTTCTAGTCCTTCACATATACCACAACACGAACCTTTGGAGATTCGAGAAGATGCCTCGTACGTGGAAAAGCCGATCAAGATCATTGATACCAAAGAGCAAGAATTGAGAAATCAGACGATTCATTGGGTCAAGATACTTTGGGAAAATCACGAGCCAGAGGAAGCCACATGGGAATTGAGAGATCAAGTGCAGAGGAAGTATCCACAGCTCTTACTAGAGGTAAATGTCTATTTTACTTGGTGGACCAAATATCCTAAGGGGTGGAGGATGTTAGACCCCAACCCCGACTCGATTAGTGTGTGATTAGTATGTGTTTAGTCTTAAATGGGTTTAGTTACCGTTGGGTTAGAATATGATTAGTTTTAGTCCTGGATATAGCTTTGGGAATTTTGAGAATGTTTAGTGTTAGTCAGACACGATCAGGAAGGCATGAGTGCACGTGTAAGCTTGGGAGGATCGTATTGATTTTCCCTTTTAATTGTGATTTTGATTTCATTTGAATGGTTTTACTATGTGTTACAAGTTTCGTTTTCAGCCCATTCATGTTTGAAGCCCAAAACCCAAGTTTTGGCCCAAAAAGGGTAAAGTTGTCTTTTATACACAAATCTGGACACAAATTTCAAAATCTAAAAACCATGTCAAAAATATACTTTTTGGAAACTAGATATTTCGGGGATCATTTTATCCTTCTTCGTCGAGTTCATTCGAGGCCCGTAAGATCATGTTTTTGTCGATGTAAGGTTTATGCTCATTGGGGCCCATTTGCTAGGGTTTATAAGTCAACTCTTTCTCCTTCCCTCTTTTCACTCTTAAACCCTAACCCTAGAGCAGCCAAGGAGAGAAAGCCCTTTTTCTTTCCACTTCATTTCTCTTGAATGATCAAGCTAGAAGACTCCAAATGGAACTCCAAGACCATCATCTTTTTCCTCTCATTCCAAGCTTTCCATTGATACAAGTTTCTTGAAGTTTCTAGTTGGGCAAGATCTCCATTTCCTTCCTTCTCTCTTGTTTGTACATCTCTAGGTAAGAGCTCCAACCCATCTTTTTAATGGAGCCTTTTTCGCTCCTAAAGATCTTGTTTTTCATGTTTACAAACCCTTTTGTCAAAATGGGTTTCTTGTTTTCAAGTTTGGGTGAGTTTTGAATGGTTTTCATGGGGTTTTTGTAGCCTTTGGCTTAGTTTGAGTGGAAGTGCTTGAAGAAGGTTTATGGCATCTTGAACAAAAGGAAGTAAACAATCTAGGATGGATGTTAGCATGTGTGCATTTGGTTTGTTTTCTTTTCATTCTCTTCATTTCATTGGCAAACTATGTCTTGAATGGAAACTTTTGGGGATTTTGTTTTAGATTGGAGAATGGGAATGAGATGCTTGAAATTGTGCTTGTATATGTATGTTTAATCCCTTGGAGAGCTTGTAGGCTCAGGGAGGTGCAGGCTGAAGGAGAAATAAGAAGAAGGGAAGAAGAAATGTAGAAATCTGACTTGAAACGTACTGTCCACGAAGCGTCGGTCAGCTCGTCGTTCAGTTGTCGACTAACCGAAACTGTCACTTTGGTCGGCCGATAGCCAACCGAACTTAGTCGGCTCCTTTTCCCGAGACCTGCATTTCGTCAAACAGATTTCGGTCCGCTGTCGGCTAACCGACATTTCCACTTCGGTCGACCAACAGCCAACCGAAATCAGTTCTGTTTCTTTTCCCGAGAGCTGAGATTTTCTAGGTAAATCTATCGGTCAGCTATCGGCTAACCGACATACCCCGTCTCGGTCGACCGACAGGCGACCGAGAGGTGACCGAAATTTCAAGATGACCTGTTTTAGAAGGATTTCTGCAGGAATGAAAACTAGAATGTGTTATGGGGCTTTTAGCCTGACATTGTGTGATTGAAACCCGAGATGTCTTTAACTTCGGGGGTACCATTGCTCTTTGCAATTTCAACAATTGGGTTTCAATTACACAGGGGTCAACCAAAGGTCCTTACATATGCTTGATAGACTTTGCTTTCAAACTTTAGTTTGATGTAACAAGTATTATCGTGTACTTGTTTTGAAGTTAAGTATAAACTCATTTGACAATGGTTTCAAGGATAAAAAGGGGGTCACTTCTTAAGCGTGTTTTGCATATATACTTATGCCTCTTGCTAAGCCGCGTCTCGCATAGTTCTAATAAGTGATTTCCCCCTTCATGCTTGATTTGGTTTAAGACGTGTTTCGCTGTGTTTTGTGCATTCATGAATTTAAGTGAACACCACTGAGCTTGGACTACCCTTTCAGTTTGATCCACTGTCTAAGGGTCCTTAAACATGTGGATTGTCTGCATATTGGTCGTGTATTTTATTACACATCGTGCGTGTCCGGTTCTGCGGCCGGAATCCCCGTATATGTGGGAATCGTGTCATGATTATATTATGTATATCGTGCTTGTCATGCATGCTTGCTCTTATGATTATAAATGATAGAGAAAGAATGGACTCATAGTGGATTGTAACTATTCATAATATTATAAGTATTCATGCTAGCTTTGCTCATAATTTGAAATGTACCTTAGTCATGTAACTATTTACGATTTAGTAAAAGGTTTTTATACGTGTCTTTAAACATTTACTTATTACATGCTCATGCCTAAATTGATTACCTGCCAAACCGTTGTGTTTGACCCTTGTATGTTGATGCCCAGGTGCAGGTGACGTTGCCTTTGAGGAGGAGCATCAGGAGAAGGCTCTTGAGCCACCCCCAGTCAGAGAGTGGCAACCCAATGATGTCAACTAGACATCGGGCAGGTTCTTGAGTGGCGCTTCATTTTGGTCATGGGTTCTTTTGTGATATTTTGAGATTTGTATTGGCCTTTATTGGCCTCTTATGGGTTGTAACTAAACTTAACTACCTTTTTGTGTTAGTCTCAAAACTTGAATGATGTTGGGAATGCCATGTTAACTCCTTACTTTTGATACTATGTCTTGATATTATTTTTGTCACGACACTTAAAATTTTATTAGTGCTTATCTTGATGTGATTTGCTACACGCTTCCGCAAACTTGATCTTGTGAGATAGATTCCACGTGCTTCTGGAATCCTCACCACAGGAATGTGGGAAAACAAACATAAGAACAGAACCAACGTCGCGGGCCCGGGACCCATTCTGGGGTCACGACACTGCCACTATAAGTATATTATAGTGATGAATTTTATCGGCCGTCGCTATAAGCTCGATGCTAAAAATGTAGTTTCTTGTAGTGTGTATTTGGGGAATGAGCAAAATCCCATGGAGGTGATCACAGGGTGCACTGGCGTGCAGGGGAGGTGCTGAGAGATGCGATGGTTATGCAGAGAGGAGGGAGAGAAGCTCTTACCTATGAATGCGATGAGTTCTGCGCGTGGAGGGAGAAGGAGAGATAATGGGGCTCTGCGCTGCTGGTGGTGGTGTTGCGGTCTGCTGTTGGAGGAAGAAGGGGCGACGGTCGGCGGGCGTGAGAGAGATGAAGAGCATAGAGACTGGAGAGGGTGGCTGCCTCTGAGATGGGTCTGTGCAAGGGGTTGTGAGATCGAGAGGGAGAGGGCCGAGATCGAGAGGGAGAGGCGGTGATGGTGCTATGCCTTAGTTCCAGTGTGAGCGAGATGGACGAGGTCTGCGTGCGAGGGTGTTATGTTATTTCATGGAGGGATGCCAGGCGAGAAAGGGCCAAGGAGATGAGGGATTACTGGGCGAGAGAGGGCCAGAGAGATGAGGGATTGAGAAGAGGCTGAGGAGTAGGCGTACCTGGAGGTGGCAGACTTCTGGATGGAGGATGATGAGCGTAGATGATAGTGATTAGTGATGGTGACTGCGTCTGGGTGTCCTGGGCGAGAGAGATTGAGAGAAGTAGAGATGAGAGGGATCACTGATTAGGGATGGGTCTGCACTACGTGCGTTGATGGAGGGTGATGATAATTGATGGAGGCCTATGGGCCATGGGGCTGCTGCCTGAGACGATGGGTGGGAGATTTTGGAAAAGGGTTTTGGTAAATGCGGAAAAGGGTTTTTCTCTGCTCTTCGGGAAAAGGGTTTTGGAAAAGGGGGAAAAGGGTTTTGGAAAAGAGAGACCGGGATAGATGGAGGGACAAAGGGGGAAACGGGTTTTGGAAAAGGGGTGTTGGATTAGGGGGGGCGGGGGGCATTATAGTCATTTTAAAGACTTTTCCAAAGCAATACTTGTGAGAGAGGAATAGGCTCAAGTGCGAATAAAATTGGTGCCTTATTTTGTTGGCCGAAATATTTTCGTCTTCCATAACTTATCCTTATTAGTGACGAATTACGTTTGTCGCAAAAGAAAAATTATATTTTGTGACAAAAATGTTCGTCTCCAATGAGTTAAAATAATTCGCGCCAATGCAAATGAAATTGGCGCCTTATTTTGGTGACCAAATATTTTCATCTTCTATAACTTATCCTTATTAGTGACGAATTAAGTTCGTCACAAAAACAAATTATATTTTGTGACAAAAATGCTCGTCTCCAATGAGCTAAAATAATTCGCGCCAAAGCAAATGAAATTGGCGCCTTATTTTGGTGATGAAATATGTTCGTCTTCCATAACTTATCCTTATTGGTGACGAATTACGTTCATCGTAAAAAAAAAATAATTGTGACAACAATGTTCGTCTCCAATGAGCTAAAATAATTGCCGCCAACGCAAATGAAGTTGGCGCCTTATTTTTGCAGATGAAATTTTGTTTTCGTCTCCTATACTTTTGAAAAAAATGAAAACAAACGACAAAATTTATATTTCGTCCTCTTTGGGAGTTCTTTTAAGACAAAAAAATATTTCGTCATCAAATTTCATCACAACAACCTAGATTTCTTGCAGTGGGATTCTTAATTAATGCACATTGATAATTGTAACTTGAACATGTCTGGGAATGTAATATCCTGTTACTGTCAGCTCTGTACTTGGTTGTAATGGTTCATTCCAGTCTAATATGATTATTGATATAATAGCTATATGCTAGCGGTTGATTGCGACACAGAATCCGATGGCAACAGACTCCGGGTCGCAACGCCACGAAAGCTTTCACAAAATATTCAGAGTGTGTTAGAATGTGGTGTCTTCATACACGCGGATCTTGGGAGAAAAATATAATTATCCTTAATCCCATTCGCGCCCCTGAGGTTCCGGTTTGGGGGCGTGACAGACTAGTATCAAAGCGGGCAGGTTTCTAAGAAATAAAACACTCTAGGAACCTTAAGACGTGTGGTGAGGACTCGTTTAGCCGTGTCGGTTTTCTTTTGTCTAGACATCGTTTCTGTGAGTTTGTGTCTATTTTTCTTCTAGTGGGGGAGACTATCTTTGTCTCGTTTTCTTATCGTTTTTGTTAGGGAATTTAGGGGACCAAAATCTTTCTAGTGGGGGAGAATTTAATATCTCCGTACCCACATTTATTACCTTTTCCTTGTTTTCCCGCCAGAGAGTCGGAGTTTTGTGGACTTAGCATCTGTTTCTCGAAGGACTTTTGCAGAATTCTCAGCTTTTCGATGTTACAGATGGAGTTAGAGAAGGAATTTGCGAGCAATTGTTAGTCAGCAAGGAATATGAACAGCATATCGAGATCCAATAACAATTGAACGTGGATTGTCAGAGGGTGTATTAGGCTAGTAAGTGTAGATTTTTGGATAAACTTGAATTATTTTCCTAAGTCAGAAGACTCCATAAGCCGAATGAGTGGTGGACTTTATGAGGTTTGAGGTGATTGTCAGTGGTACAGCTCCAAGAAGATGTGAAAAGTTAGAAATTTCTCGAGCATTGATGAACTTGTGACGGAGAATTGTTCGAGGAGGTTTAACAATTGCAGTTATGATGGTGAAGTCGACTCAGCAGGGTGTGTCAGTGGATGGTTAAAAGCATAGGAAATTAGTTTTCAGTAGCAGTGTAAAGAGTTGTATGTGGAATTGATTGTTACCTAATCACATGATAGAGAAGATTTTGTGGATTTTACCGAATTGTAGAACATCAGTTTGGGCAGAGTACATATACGAGCAAGAGAATAATCACCTATGGACAATGACAATTGAAAGATTCAAAGAAGAATGAGTTTGACAGAAGCACACCTCACGAAGTTGGACATGTGGAGTAGCATGATAGTTAAAGTGTTAGCAAGTCTAGTCAGAGCTGGAAACCTACAGAGTTGTGAACCTTATGTTTTCAATGAACAGATAGAGATGGGTGAAGTGGTCAGAGGACCGTCCAAACATTCGATTGAATCAGCTTAGCATATGAAGAAGTGACAAACTTCCAAGTCATTCACATCGAGCAAGTGGTGGAATTCCAAGACTGGCAGAGACAAAGTGATAGTAAATCGGGATGAGTCAGAACCTTCATTATCTCGGACTGACATTGGTGGACAAGGCAAGTAGCATATTTGAGGTTATATAAGAATATTTGCTGGGTGTCAAGGGTTGACAGAAGGATTCTTCGAATATTGAGTGTGTCAGAGGAACAAGTTGTCGAGTAAAAATCTTGGACAATTTGAGATCTTCAACCGAAATCAAAGACCTCCATCACAGACTCATCTCACCGCCATGTTTGACAGGGGATATTACAGTTGTGGAGGAGCGGTGCAGATCATCAATATTTAGAGATGATTTTCAATTGGTAGAAGCTCCAAGGAGATGTCAAGAGTTAGAGATTTCTGGAATTGATGAGTTTTGTCAGAGAGCTATTTGGGAATTTCCAACAAGTGCAGCCATGTGGTGAAGTAGACCCAATAGGATGCGTCGTTTGTGTGACTAGAAGCATTAGAAGTTAGATTTCAGTAGTTGATGAAGGAGTTGACTGTAGAAAGCATCTCTATTTAATCGCCTGACAACGAAGATTTTGCTAATTTTATCGACATGAGGAACATTGGATTACAACATACAGATACACGGAGCAGGAAGTTAATTATTTCGGGTTTTGTTTGGGCAAACAGATTCTGCAGAACAATTGCAAGAGTGAATGCAAAACTTCTAATACGGAAGAACGACAAAGGGACAAGAATGACAGTGTCAGAGACCAACTGTTGTGTGGTGGGTCAAGAGCAACGAACAGAAAGAGTTAGAGCTAGAAAGAGTTCACATTGAAGATTGTGCGTTTGATATGAGGCCCTAGCTTCTACAATTGTGATGAAGTCGACAGAATTGTTCCATGAATTTTCTGTATCATGGTGGCTAAAAACGAGAGACTTGGTGGAACTTAGAAGGAGTTAGAGATAGCAAATTTCTTGAGCAGTCAGGAAGGCAGAGCAGTTACGGATTCGAGCCAGTGGTGGAATGTCTGACGACTGTTGATAGTTGACCGAATAGCTCTACAACGAGGATGACCCAGTGAGTTCAGATGCTTCTGAGAGGACTGATTGGAGCAATTGTTTGAGGTTTTTCTTTCGAAGTGTGGGATTAATGTTCCCACTTGTTTTTGGGGTTGTTTAGTTCATTTGGAGGACCAAATGTTCTAAGGGCGGAAGATGTGAGACCTCGACCCCTAATTTTCTAGATTAGTGTTGTTTTATTTGTGGATTAGTTTCCCTAAGTGGGATTAGTGTTTGGTTGGTTGAGTTTGTGAGCTGGAATGATTTTTCACTAGTTTTGGGGAGTTTTGAGAGCCAAAGAACCTAGACAGTGACCGTAGGGTCCTATTGGTTTTGTGTGATCAGCTTGGAGACGTTCTTCGTGATTCCCAAAAATTCCCATTTTCGCTTCGTTTTACTTATCTCGTCATTCTCTACAACTTTTGTGTTGATCCCGTTCGAGACCCCGAAACCCTAGTTTTCCAATGTTAGGGACAAAAAAGTCTTTTTACAAGAAAATCTGGACACTATTTTCAATATCTCCGAAACCCATAAAATATATACTTTTTGGAAACTAAATATTTCGACGATCATTTCTTCCTTCTTCATCGAACTCATCCGAGATCCTGAGAAACATGTTTCTAACCCGACAAGTCATGTTAGTTGTGGGGCCCACCTTCACTTTCTATAAAAGGGGAACTCATTCCTTCTTTCCCCTTCTCCTTTTCCAGCACAAAAATGGCAGCAACCTAGGATTTTTCTTTCCCCTTCTTCTTCTTGCTTTCTTCCTCCTCAATCCACCACCAACCTTGGTCAAATAGAGAAATGGGTTTCATCTTCTTCCCCACCTTGCAAGCTTTCCAAGGATGCCATTAGAAGAGAAATTCACTAACTTTGGGACTCTCCTTGAGCTAACTCTTGCCATTAGAAGACCTTCCGAGTAAGTGATCATCTCCATCTTCCAGATATGTATTCTTATGACCCTAGAGAAGCTCTATCTCCATTATTGAGAGTTCTCTCCTTCTATTCCATTGTTTTGATCTATTTAGGGTTTGTAACGGTTTATTTTGGGGGTTTTTGTATAGCTTGGAGATCTTTGTGTTGGGAGTGAGATTAAAAGCTTGATTTGCTAGCTTATACCCAAGGCAAGTGGATGAATGGATTGTTTTGATTATTGACACGTTTTGTGAGAAATGCTTGATTTCATTAATGGTTTTGATGATTTTAATGCTTGTCTTTTGCTATGATTAATATTGATTTCGAAATGTACTTATTGATGAGTCTATTTCTCTCTTGTTCATATCTTGGAAATGCATGTATTATATTCTCAAAGTTGCAAATGATTTTTCATATAAATGGGTTCTTCCCTACCTTGAGATTGAATGTGAATGGAAAGGAAGTGAAGGGAAAAATGTGAAATGATGGGAATAGAAGTGTTGAATGATGTATTGAAGGATCTTTTGAGCTCATTTTATTGCAGGGAATGAGATGGGTTATAGGAGAAATGTTTTGGAGGAAAAAGGGGCTGAAAAACAATCCAAAAGTGAACTGCCCGTTGACTAGGCGGTCAACAGGTGGTCACCAGTCGGTTAGCCGACCTGGTGACGGACTAGTGACCGCACAGAGGCGATCAGCATATCAATAAGCAGAATTCTAATTCTATAGGGGCGGTTACCAGGCGGTGACCGGTCGGCTAGGCGACTTGGCCCAGGCGGCAAGCCGCCTGCTTACCGCCAAGGTGACCGACCTCCCAGTAATTTTTGGAGATTGAGAAGAAAGAAAGGATTGTTTCAAACCATATGTCGAATTTAAGGGAGAAAAATCTCATCCCGGAAATATGCTAGGGAGAAATCTCATCCCAAAGATTTTATTGATAACTTTGAAGTTACCAAGGTGTATAAGGAGCCTGGAATGTTTCCAAAATTTAATGAGTAACAAATCTATATTGAAATAGACATACGGGACCCCTATCCACCTTAAACTAATCTTGAATCCCGATACTTGTCCCGGAATTTCGAAAGTTTAATTGTATCCCATTGTTCCCGAATTTTGATGTGCACTCCCGAAATTCATGGTTTATGATTTATCATTCCCGAAAGCACTAAATTTGTACTTGTAGCATTTTGCTAGCCCCGATGTGCATTGCCAAAATGAAGTGAAATTTGTGCCTTGAGCAATCCCGTCCCGCCCGTTTATACAATTGCATCATATGTATTTTATAATGTCCTGATTTCTATTATGTGACATCTGAGTCGGCACAACTAAGCTTGGATGACCTTGTCGGTTTGATCCACTGACTTGGAGATCCTCCTCCCGTCCCGCCAGCTGCGGTTTGGATCCCGATGCCCGGTTTATTACCGTGGTCCCGTCCCGATACCCAATTTGCTCCCGTGGTTCCCGATACCATGTTCGCTACCGCGGTTTCCGATGCCCGGCTTGCCACCGTGGCCCCGTCCCGTATTATTATTATATGTACATGTATATCTAGTTGTTTCTCCTCACCTTGTGTGACTGAGATCAACGCCCCGATATGCTCTTGTCACTTCGGTGATAGAGGACTTAGCTTCGTGTGGTTGCCATCTTGCTAGTTCCCGATTCCTTGGATACCTTACGTGCTTTTTTGTTTTCTAGTAAATGATTCATTTCTTTTATGAAAGTTATTGTTTAAACAGGTTTTAATGCTTTCCAAGGTAAATTCATTTATTGTTATATTGTTTCCCATTCCTTAGTACACTTACACGCTTTAAATGAATACCCGATTTGTTAAATATCTATGCTTTTACATATGTTTCAAATGAACACTTGTTTTGCCAGGTCTCTACGGTTACACACGCTTTAAATAAATACCTGATTTGTCAAATATTCATGCTTTTACATATGTTTCAAATGGACACTTGTTTTCCCAGATCTCTATGTTCACACATGTTTTAAATGAACACCTGATTTGTCTAATATCTATGCTTTTACAGATGTTGTAAATGAACACATGTTTTATTAGATCTCCATGCTTTACTCATGCTTTAAATGAATACAGGTTTTGTCAGAGATCCATGATTTTGCACTCGTTTTAATTATATGCAGCCTTTGATCAAATAATATGAATTAACACATGTTTGATTTTTCAGCACATTTATTATCTTTTCATCCACCTGCCAGACCGTCGCATCTGACCCACTATTTTGGTACTCAGGTCTAGATTTCTTCGTCCCAAGCTGAGTGCTTTGGTTGGCTGTGGAGCCATGAGTTGCCGGTTGTTTTGTTGGCTATGTCATGTAGACATTGAGCTTGACATCGGAGTTGCATCACATATGGGTAGTGGTTATTAACTTGTTATTGTATGACTTTTATTAGCCTTTTCTTGGGATTCTTAATTAATGCACATTGATAATTGTAACTTGAACATGTATGGGAATGTAATATCCTGTTACTGTCAGCTATGTACTTAGTTGTAATAGTTTATTCCAGTCTGATATGTTTTTTGATATAAAAGCTATATGCTAGCGGTTGAGTGCGACACGGAATCCAATGGCCACGGACTCCTGCAATGCCACGAAAGCTTCCGCAAAATATTCAGAGTGTGTTGGAATGTGATTTCTTCACACACGCTGATCTTGGGAGAAAAATATAATTATCCTTAATCCCATTCGCGCCCCCGAGGTTTCGATTTGGGGGCGTGACAACTTTCGAGCTCCTGCTTCAAGAAAAGCAAAACAAGCGCACTCACAAGCACCCTAGCAGCTGCCGAAGCATCAGTTTGGCAACTCTCAAACCGGGTCGACCTCTACTCCCCGGACCACCGTCTTCGGGTCGTTGGGACCATTCCCACTCCCTGCAGAAGAAACTGCACTTGCCAAGAAGTAGAAAACCGTCCCTGGACATGTCGTTGCTCCGACACCAAGGGCAACAATAAAAAAAACTGAAGCCCGTGGCAACCCCATAAAGCCTCAACCTCCAAGAAACCAAGTCTGCCCCAAGACTTGGTCCCCGAGACCTTCCCCAAAGCAAAGGAGGTCCCAAACATCTGCAAAGCCAGCGTACCTGGCCCCTCTCAAGGAGAACCGGTTCTACCCTCTCTCTCACATGAAAGAGGAGAAACCTACCCTCCACCAAACAAAAAAATCAACTCAGCATGAGACGGCTTACTCCTGCAAGCCCAAAATCAAGTCATGCATCACCAGGCCACCGTAAGAACCTGCTAAAGCCTACACACTTGAGAGTCGACCCTTCATCTCAACGGGGGCGGAACTTGCAAAATTCAAAGCCCCACTGCGACAGGCAAAGGACCGCTTCCAGATCCTATCCATGGCTAGCTTCAAAGAAGACAAGCTTGGCTGCTGCGCATGGGGAACTACATCCTTCATTGCCAGGGCACAGCTAGAGCCGACTGAAGCTCAAATTACCCGTTGTATACATCGCCGCATGACATATCGACAAAAGAGACATGAGAAGCAAAGAACCCAACATTCTACCCTTCAAGTCTCTAAAAAATGGGTCGAAAAAAAAGCCCCGACCAAGTTGTTGCTGTCTATATGGTTGGCAAAACCAGTAGACGCCAGAAGTCAGCAACCAAAATTCATGTCAGACGACCGGTGACTCGCAGCGTCTCCCGGATACGAAGACATCAGGAGGATTCTCCCACTCCTTCAAGCCAAGGACATCAGAGTAACCACTCCTCCAACTCTTCATCCAAAAGAATGAGCTCCAGCTCAGTTACCAAGACAATATCCTCATTCGACTCTCGAAGGATGAACGTCCTAGTTATAAATGCTGAGCAACCTCCACAGCATGATGACATAGCAGCACGCATCCATCAGTTGGAGCCAGGACAACAGAGAATTGAGGCTCTGATGGAAAACCTCCTCCTCACTCTCCAGCGTCCACCAAACAATGAAACTCCTCCGAGTCATCAAGATGACGAGGAAAACAATGAGTCACGCGCCCTTACCAAGAAGGACGTCGACGATATCCTCGCCAAAGGAAAAGAAGAGGATGCGCTAAAAGAACACGGGATCAAGCCACCATATCCCTTGTGGATGGACTCAGTTCCATTCCCTGCAAAATTTAAACAACCTACTTGCCAAACATATATGGGGAAAGGTTCAACCAGACAACATGTCATCCACTTTAAGATCCTGACCGGAGTTATCACAGATCAAGATGCCCTCAAGATCCGTCTCTTTGCAAGTACCCTAAAAGGTACGGCCTTCGATTGGTACTCTACTCTGCCGGAGGACTCCATCCAAAACTAGGCCATGCTGGAGACACGCTTCCTGACCCACTTCAAAGGTGAAGATCACCTTGTCACTATGGCACATCTCTGCAGCCTAAAATAGGGAGAGAATGAGTCAACATACGACTTCAATCACAAGTGGAAGGCAATGACGTACAAGCGCTCAGATGTACTGCAACAAGCGTCGCTGGTCGATATCTGCCGCAAAAACATGAGAGTAAGGATCTGCTCCATGATTATCGGCGACAAATAAAAAAACCTGGGAGAACTCCTAGAAGCAGCTATGGAGGCTGAAACGGTGATCAAAGACCTCAACAGTCAGAAATAATCAAAGAAAGAGCCGACCGCCACCTCGAAACCAAATAAAAAGGTGGTCCTTAATGTGCAAACCAAGTAAGCTCCTCAGCAGCCAAAGAAAGCTGAAAATAAAACTGCAGGTAAGAAACCTGAACTCTCTGAAGCCTTCAAAGAATGAGTAGAAAAGAAATACCCATTTGATGAAGATGTCGAAGAAATTTTTGAGGTTCTCGTAGCAAATGGTAAACTCACCTTACCTGAGCCCAAAAGACCGGGAGATGTTGGCAAAACCAATGATCCCCGTTATTGTCCATACCACCAGATGGTTTCGCATCCTCTCAATCAGTGCTTCGTTGTGAGAGAGAAGATCAATGAGATGTGGAAAAATGGAGTCTCCACCTTTGACAAAAACTATGGGTCTGCCTCCGTCAACATGGTGTCATATGGACAAACTTCGAAGTCACCAAAGGAGAAGATCACTACTTCCTTCAAGGTGATAAAAATGGCCCAGATGTCCTAAGAGTTGGTTCCTTATCCAACATCAGATGGACAACCCATATGGGTGCATCCTGATTTCCTAGAAGATGAAAATTGGGAGATCGCCAAAACAAAGCCTACCGCTCAACAGCTAAGGCAAGCCAAGAGACAACTCCGCAAGCTCCAACAGAATGAGAAGGCTCAACCAAAGCAAGAAGTCCTTGAAAAGGTAGAGACCTCTTCCACTGCTTCGTTGGGGGCAACGAAAGAATCCAGAACTTCAAAGGTGGTAAGAAAATTCACCCTTGGCGACTTCATGCCACTTCATTACAGAAATGAAACTTCGTAAGGGGCATCATACTCTTGCAACTCAGTAATTGGATTCTCCATGGATGGGTATGAGTCCAGTAATACTGCCAGTGATACCGATGAGTGGGATGAATCCCTTGAAACGGGAGAATACCTCTCCGATGATGAATGGATTCCCGAATCTCATCTTATGCCAGTAATCTGGTTTAACCCATATCAGCCACAAGGATCCTGGTCTGATGATGAAGAAGACCAAGAAGCTATTCAAGAAAGTGTTGTTGATCCAGCACAAGCAAACGCTCTAGTGGAACCTAATATTGATGAACCACAAGGAGCAGATGACGAAGAAGATTCAGCCCCTATGCCCGATCTTGAAGAATATACAAGAATCTTACAACATCTTACCATAGAGCAGGAGCAAGACCGCATCAATGAACTTCGTCAAAATCAAAATACAGAACCGGCAACCCCGGAAAATGAAGAAAACTATTGGATAGATGATCCCCTCACATTTGAAGATGAGTCTGAATCTCAACAGTGCGTTGCTTGCAATGCGATAGTTCGGGATAATGATGCCTCTGAAGCTTCGTCTGTCGAGGCCACGGATTCCGAGACTACGTCCGGTAGCATACCTTCTGGAGCTACATCTCCTCAGGTGACTTCCACAGAGAAATCATCTTCTCAGCCTTCGTCTCCTAAAGCTGTGACGTCGGAACTCAAACCTCTTCCAGTTGATCATCTCGAATATGTTGGAAGTAGGTGGACCTCGTGGATAGGTTTTCAAAAATTTTGGACCCACTTGACTTAGGGATCAACTATCCAGAAGGCTATGAAACCCAATCCATGATTCATGTCCTCAATCCTAGCCATCATGATCAGTAAATAAACCTATCTAGAAGATAAAACAGCAGCCAACAAGCATCCATAAAATCTACAAAATGCAAGGAAGTAGATTATACCTTAGGGGCCTAGTTGTGCTCTATTGGAGAAGTTGCATCTTTCTTTGATGATGAAACTCTTTTAAGTATCAAACAAAAATCTCCAAGACCTATTGATCTTCCACACTATGACACGTTTATCAGATCTCTTTTCTCAAGAAGATAGGTGGGATCTGAAAGAGAAAACTCTTAAGGAAACTAGAAGAGAACTAGAGGAGGGAAAATAGGAGAAGGAGCATGTGCAACTTTTGCACAAAAAGCCTTGGGCGTGAATCCCTAGGGGGAATTCATTAGGGACGTCCAGCCCATTATCTCCTTTATTTATAGCTTTTGCAAAACCTCCCATTTGCTATCTAATTGAAATAGATGTCTCACTTCTCTAACAATTAGTAACTCTCTTCTTTCTAATTTAAATAGAAGTCTTACTTCCATTATAGTTAGTAACTTACTATTACCACTATTAGAAGTCTCACTTCAAATAGAAATAGTAACTTTCTATTTCCTTTTAGAGTTCTACTATAATTAGTATCTTTTTAATAACTTGAGCTAGCGTGGCGACCACTAGGGATTTCTTAGAAAGCTGGCTCCAACTGGGACATCGCGGCCCCACATCTCACGTACAATCCGGGCCCACAGTTAATTGCAAATAACACCACTATATAAATGCATTTGCACTCCAGTCTTAGGAATAAATTACAATGAAGACCCTAAACTTCCCAATTACCACAAGTAGGCCCCTCTATCAATATACATGGATCAATTGAATTAAATTTATCCTATCCAATCGTGGACCCACATCTTATTATCCTTGAGCCCCAATTAATCACAGTGATCATCAGTACCATCCAACTAACTCTTAATCGAGATGGGTGCGCACTTACTAATGATAAATCAATTAATTGGCACAAGGGGATAATATAGATAGATTCCATCTTGACCATTGCATGTTCCCACATTCCTACTACCACGTACCCAAGACACCAAGGTGTTGACCTACAGTTGGCCTCACTCATTGGTGACTCAAAGCAAATGAATAGATAGAAACTTGAGTTCATCAATGTCTCAGGATTAGGAGCCTATTGCTAGGGAATTATGAGAAGAATCCTTAAATCGAGACAATATTTCACAAGGTGTTTCTCATGGTCCTTCAATACATGTAATGTACCAGCACTATGATCCAGAATCTTACATTCTGATGATCCAGACAAATCACACTATCTCATAGTGATCAAGGTGCTGCAACCTTATCAGATGAGATACCCAGTCTCATCACTGGTTGTGAAGTTATTTTTAAGCATAAGATTCGTGACACATATCTCCCGTATGTGGATCTCATCCATATACATACATCACATCTAATATACTAATGGGACCCGGTTCATCTCATGAACCATTATGTCAGTCATATGTATTGGTCATGCACATTAAGTAATAAAACACCATTCATCTCATGAAAAAAAGCATGATTTTATTGATAAATAAAGAAATTAATCAATTTATTACATCAACTGATGGATTGAGTCCATACAATCTAACAATCTCCCATTTTGGTTCAATGCCAGTCAAGGTTGCATCTCATACCCATCCCGTCTGCATGCTGCACAAAGACTTTGGTAGTCAAAGGCTTAGTAAAGGGATCTCCCACATTGTCTGCAGAGTCTATCTAGGTGATAGCAGCATCACCTCTCTTCACAATCTCTCTGACCATGTGTTACTACCTCTACACATGTTTTTGGCTCCTGGGTTCCTTGGACTTATCGATCGCCCTGCTGTTATCATAGTAAACTGTGAGCGACTGTCCTGCCAAAAGTACCACTCCAAGTTCCATAAGGAATCTTTTGAGCCAATATGCTTCTTTAACTACCTCTCAAGCAGCTATAGCATAAACACATACCCAGAAGTTGATTTCTTGGAATCTTTATCTGACATGAAGTCAGAATCTGAGTAATCGACTGGAATCAGCTGATTACTGCGATAAATCAACATGTAATCTTTAGTCCTTCTCAAGTATTTAAGCATTAGATCCTAGGTTGACAATGATTTCTCCGTCACTGAACATCCTGATTTCCCTTAACCCCTGCAACGAATTACATATGTGATTAGTTGCCCTGGAGTCCATACACCAAGATTCTAAAGTGCTAGTTGAAAAACTAACTTCAGAAATAAGTGACTCAATCATACCTGAGGTCTTCTTCTTAGACATAAATTCTAGACAACTCATTTTCCAATGTCCTGTCCTACCACAATGGAAACACTTGCCCTTTTACTCTCGTACCCTTAGCCTTGGGTATACTACAAGTAGAACCATTCTCTACCTTAGGACCCTTGATGACTTATTTCTTCTTGCTACCTTGGTCTTTGCCTTTCGGCTTGGTCCTAGCAAATGACTTTTCTGTCATGAGGGGATTTTGCTCTATCTTCATGATTTCCTCAGTCACTACTAGCTGGCGAGACAGCTCATCTATGGTCATTTCCAATTTATTATAATTGATCTCGAAATGATTGAAAGAATCCGGTAGTGACTGAAGGATCATGTCGATCTGCGATTTTGTATCAATCATAACACCCAGTACATCTAACTCATTCATGTTAGGGATTTTGTAGATTGAAATTTGACGGATGCATAATCATTCAAGCATCACTTGATTCACACACTTGCATTGTTTTAGATAAACTTGAAATCTTGTTTTATTCATGCATGGTTTTTAAGAGTTGTAAAAGTTTTGATTTATGCATGATTTGTTTTTAAGTCTTGGATGCATTTGTTTTAGAAAAGAGTTTTAGAAAATCAAGCTAGCCTATGAGTTTTAAATCTTTCAAAATGTTTTAGGCTTTTTATGGTTCATGTTTTAAAACTCTTAGAATGATTTAAAACATGTTTTTAAAGCTTGATTTAATGGCCAAAAAGATCCCCCAAGATAAACCTTCAATATGCAAAAAAATGGATTTTTTAGGTCCCAGGTGGTCAACCTGCAGTGAGGTAGGTCGACCTACCCAGGGGTAGGTCGACCTACCTCCCTGCAGGTCGACTGGGTCCAGAAAGCTCCAACGGTCAGTTTTTTGACCGTTGTGTGTGGTAGGTCGACCTACCCCTGTAGGTAGGTCGACCTGCTACTAGCCGTTGGCAACTTTTTGGCTATAAAGTCCATTCATTTCCAACCTTTTTCAAGGCTTGACACATGAACTTTTGAGAGGATTTTGGAGCCATTGAAAGGGGATGAAGTTGGAAAGGCTAGAGGGTCATTAGGAGAGCTAAAGCTTGGATTAATGAGTTAAACCACCAAGTAAGCTCCACCTTTCTAAAACATAGTTTACATGCTTTGTTTAAGTTATTGGTAATTGATTTTGTGCATGTTAACTATGATGTGATGAATCCATTCTTCTCTTAATCTTTGATGTAATTAAGATTGGATTCCTCATTTTGTTTTCATCCAAGTTGTTTTTAAATCTTCTTAATCATGCTTAGCCTAAATCTTTGATTTCCTTTATATAGCATGATTCATTTTCTTGGTTGAAACATAACTTGTTGTTTTCATTCATTTAAACATTAGTAAAATTAATTTGGTTTTGAAAACAACATTGCACATGCATCACATGTTCTAAGTTAGTCATTTTCATACAACTTGTGAATCTTTGATTTTCATGTCATTAACAAGTTGATTTTCATACATGTGATTTGCATTAGACTTCAATCAAATCTTTCATGAGCTTTGAACTTTGAAATGCTTTAAGCATATATTTGATTAAGCCTTCTTTTTAAACTTGATTGAAGTTATCACTGTCGCGACCCCGGACCGGGAAATCCCAATCCGGGATCAGGACATTAAGTGTGTGTCGTGAACCAACAACACACACGTTTTTGTTTAATTTCCCACAGGTGTCCGCGGTGAGGATATCACAAACATCAATGAACATTTCTTTTTGAGTGCGGAAGCGTGTAGCAAATCAAATAGTCCAACTATCATTAGTCATGAAGATCATAACAATAACATGAGTATGAAAGACTGTATCAAAATGAGCAATGATATATAGCAATGTTTCCCAAAAGTTGTTAAAGTTAGACAAGTTATCATTTAGTTACAATCCCCAAAAAGAGAGGCCAACAAAGGCCAATATGAACAAAATAATAACCCAAAAGAATGGTTAAAGTATAGCTCCCAAAATGTGCGTCTCTCGTAGCAACCCGATGTCTACATGACATCGTCAGCACGCCACTCAACTAGAGGTTGCGGCTCTCCTACCGCCTCCTCTGGCTCCTCCTCAAAGAAGCCGGCAACGGGACCTGAGTACCAAAGCAAAGGATCAGACACGACGGTCTGGCAAGAGAAAGCAAGGATACAACAACATATAATAGGGGAAAATACCTTGAAAAGCATATAAATCTGTTTAAGCAAGAACTCTTATAAAACAGATAAATCATTTGCTATAAAACAAGTAAACAAGATGAAACATAAGAGGTAACCAAGGAAATCGGGAATAACAAGGTGGCAATCACATAAAGCTAAGTCCTCTGTCACTAATGTGACAACAGTATCACGGGACGTTGATCTCAGTCACACAAGGTGAGGAGAAACAACGTATACATATATACAATATAATAATACGGGAACGGGACCACGGTAGCGAACCGGGTATCGGGACGGGGCCACGGTGATAAACCGGGCATCGGGATCCAAACTGCAGCTGGCGGGACGGGAGAGGGATATCTGTCACGCCCCCAAAACAAGAACATCGGGGGCGCGAAATGGGATTAAGAATAAATGTATTTTACTTCTCCCAAGATCCGCGTGTGTGAAGACAACACATTCTGAATATTTTGCGGAAGCATTTGTGGCGTTGCGACCCGAAGTCCGTGGCCATCGGATTCCGCGTCGCACTCAACCTTTAGCCCATAGCTAATATATCAAGAATCATATCAGACTGGAGTAACCATCACAATAAATTACAGAGCTGACAGTAACAGGATATTGCATTCCCAAATATGTTCAAGTTACAATTATCAATGTACATTAATTAAGAATCCCAAGAAGAGGCTAACAAAAGCCATACAACAAGAAGCTATAAACCACTACCCAAAAGTGACGTAGCTCCGATGTCAAGCTCAATGTCTACATGACATAGCCGACAAAACAACCTGCAAGGCATGTCTCCAAAGCCAACAAGACAATCAACTCGGGGCAAGGAATCTGAACCTGAGTACCAAAAGTAGTGGGTCAGACACGACGGTCTGGCAGGTGGATGAAAAGAACACAATATAGCGAATAATAATACAAATGATAAATCATGCTATTTGCTCAAAATGCTGCATATAATTAAACGGGTGCAAAGTCGGGAATCTCGGGGAAAACTTGTATTCATTTCAAGCACGGGTAAAACATGAACATCTAATAAAACATGTATTCATTTACATCATCTATAATCATAGATATTTGACAATCGGGTATTCGTCTAAAACATGTATAAATATAGTGGCTTGACAAAACAAACGTTCATTTGAAACTTAAGTAAAAACACAAGTGTACAACAAATCGGGTATCCATAGCAGTCTGGCAAAACCAAAGTCCATTTGAAAGATATGTGAAAATACAGATATTTAATAAAACTGGGTGTTCATTTAAAACATATCTCAAAGCAGGGATATTTAACAAATCGGATATTCATTTGAGACCGGTATAAACACAGTGATCTGGCAAAACAAGTGTCATTTGAAACATATTTCAAAGCATGGGTATTTGACAATTCGGGTGTTCATTTAAAACATGTGTAATCACATAAATCTAGTAAAACAATCGATCGTTTGAAACATATGTAAAAGCATGGGTATTCGCCCAACCGACATTCATTTAAAACATGTGCGGGTACAAAGAACAGAAGACAATATAATAATAACTGAATTTACATTGGAGAATATTAACACTTGTTTAAATAACAACTTTCATAAAGAAAATGAATCATTTATCGGAAAGCAAATAAGCAATATAAAACATGTCGGGTATCCAAGGAATCGGAAACTGGCAAGATGGCAACCACAAGAAGCTAAGTCCTCTATCACTAAAGCGATAGAGCAATAACTTGGCCCTGATCTCAATCACTCGAGGTGAGGAGAAACAGGGGATCTCATATCAATACATATACATATACTAGGCCCTGATCTCAGTCACTCGAGGTGAGGAGAAACAGGGGATCTCATGAATGCATATACATATACTATACATGACCACGGTAGCGAGCCGGGCATCGGGGACCACAGTAGCAATCTGCGGTATCGGGACAAGACCACGGTAATAACCGGGTATCGAGACGGGACCACGGTAATAACCGGGTATCGGGATCCAAGCTGCAGCTGGCGGGACAAGAGGGGGATCTCCAAGTCGGTGGATCAGACCAACAAGGTTATCCAAGCTTAGTGGTGCCGACTCATAGGTCAAATCCAATCGAGGCAATGCAAGTAAATCAAGTATAAATACATAATCAAACGGGCAAGACGGGGGTGCTCAAGGGCATACTGACATATCATGTGGTGCAATGCACTTCGGGACAAGTAACTGTTACTAGAGTAACTCCAATGCTTTCGGGAAAACAAGTCATGTAATGCAAATCTCGGGAAAAGAGGTGAAACAATGAACTATAACAATTTCGGGTAAAATATTACTTTCAAGATCTATTTAAGTGAATAGGGGTCCCGTATGTCGATTATGGTCATTACTTGGTACTCCTTGAGTTTGAAGACATTCCGGCCTCCTTATGCACTTTTACGATTTTCAAAGATTTCGAATGACATCTTCGTGATATGGTTTCTTTCTCGAATGATCTCATACAATGCCTAGTGAATCTCATTTGATCGACAAAGCTCAACGCTCGAACGAACCGGAGAGTTCGTTCGAGCGGGGAGCTTTTCGAAATCTGGGGAATTTCGGTCACCTGGCGGTTAGCCGCCGATGGGATAGGCGGTTAGCCGCTGGCTGACCGTGGAGCTGACCGAATTTTAGGTGAGAATTCTGATGCTCTCGGGAAAAGGAACCGTGATTGTGCGGTTGGCTGGCGGTTAGCCGCCGATGGGTTCGGCGGTTAGCCGCTGGCTAACCGTGAGGCTGACCGCGTTTTCAGGTGGAAAATGATGCTCTCTGGAAAAGTCACCGCGGTGCGCGGTTAGCTGGCGGTTAGCCGCCGATGGGTTCGGCGGTTAGCCGCTGGCTAACCGTGAGCTGACCGCCAGTTACGAAAATGCTCACTGAGTCCAGTTTTGATTCATTTTCCTCCTCAAAACCATCTTCCTCACATCCACAAAGTCCTTACAATAACATTGAGCTAATAGTTCCTCCAATGCCTCTCTTTATACTTCTCCAAATCCTCATTAAGAGTTATCTCCATCACTTCTTCCATGTCAAATCCAATGCAAATAAAAGAGAAGTAAACCATTTCACCAACATTCATCTAAGCTATCACAAGAACAATAAATGCTCTACCAACATGTTTATAAAACATTGAATGAAACTATCAAGATACATTATGAGCATTTATTTCAAACAAACCTCATTAAATGAAAGTATGGAAAATCCATGAAGACTACACCAAATCATTTCAAAATTAAAAACATCCAAACATTCACTTGCCTTTGACTCTAATCAAGCAAATCCAAGCTCCTAATCCCTTCTTAAGCTCACTTCCAAGCTACAATCAAAAACCCCCAAAAACAACCCTAAAATGGGTTACACAAAGGAAGATAATGAATGGGCTCAAATCAAACTAAGAAATAGAGCCTAAGGGAAAGCCATTGCACATCCAAGGAAAATGGGAAGGAGTCTTTACCTCTAAGGCCATGAATGAACAAGAAGAAGCTTGCAATAGGGGCTGCCCACCTTGGTTTCCCACAAAAATGGTGTCAAACAAGAGAGGAGATGAAGGAGAAGAAGTTGCCGGAGTTCCCTCGTCGGATTGGTGGCTCGGAGGCTCCATTAGAGCAAGATAAATGGAAGAAATGGAGAAGAGGGCTGCTGGCACTGTAGCTGGGAAGTTTCAGTCGATGGAATGGAGAAATGAGGGAGAAAGGGAGTGGAGAGACCTCTTATAACATGGGTGGGTGTGGGTCCTACTTCACTTAACACTTGCCAAGGGTAAAACATCTCTTTGTGGGCCTCGAATGGATTCGACGAAGAAGGAAGAAATGATCGTCGAAATATCTAGTTTCCAAAAAGTATGAGTTTCACGGATTTCGGGAATATCGAGTTTTTGGGTACAGATTTGGCGTGAAAAGACTATTTTGCCCTCAAGGCCAAGAAATCGGGTTTCGGGTTCTCAAATGGATGTGGGATCAATATGAAAGTTGTAGGATTCCTCAAGATGAATGCAACGGGCCAAAAACACAATACGAAACAAATCGGAAAAATCTCACAAGTAAATGCAAAGCCGAAAAGGGAACCCCCAAAGGGTCCCAAAAGCTACCAAAGCACTCAAAAGTCTAAAACTAGAAGAAAAACCATTCTAGCTCGCAAACTCAACCCAACAAATACTAATCCCACTAAAAGAAACTAATCCTCAAATAAAACAATACTAATCCAAGAGATTAGGGGTCGGGTTCTCACAATATCCAAGTCAGTGGATCAGACTGACAAGGTATCCAAGCTTAGTGATGCCGACACATAGGATAAAACCAATCGAGACATATATGAGTAAATCAAGTACAATAAATAAACGGGGAAAACGGGGGTGCTCAAGGCACACTGTCATCTCATGTCGGGCAATACATATCTGGACAAGTCAATACTACTATCATGCTTTCGGGAAAACGATTCATGTCAAGTAATGCTTGGAAATAGAGAAATATGATGAACTATACCAATTCGGGAAAGATGATGATTTAAAGATATATTTGAGTGGATAGGGGTCCCGTATGTCGATTATAGATATAACTTGGTACTCCTTGAGTTTGAAGACATTCCGGGCTCCTTATGCACTCTTACGATTTTCAAAACTTAAAATGAGCTTATGGTTATAACTATATTTCATACTAGGAAAATCAAGGTTATAGACGGTCCATCCTAGGCATGACGTTAATTCGGAAACATCGACCAACCTATTCAGTCATCGAAAGGAATGGAATTAGCGATAACCAAGGCAAAAGACTTATATTTGGATATAAAGAAGTTACCGCGTCATTCCATCCCGTTCAAGATTGAAACGGATTGAACTTCGATGCCACCAAACTAACCGTGAGAAGCGTCGGCTCAAGACATCTCACCCATAGTCCAATTAGTCCAAAAAGGGTAGCCAAGGTCCCACCTAGCACTAAGGAAAAATAAAAATCTCAAAATCCACCGGACTCAAACTGAGTCCACCGATCGATCGGACCGAAGGTCCGATCGATCGGCCAAAATTTTCTGAACAGGGACCGATCGATCGGCCGAAATTTCTACACAGGGCCCGATCGATCGGTCCAAAAACCCTTACAGTTACTGACAGACCGATCGATCGGTCTGCACGTCCGATCGATCGGTCCTGGGCGCAGTGCAGGTCCGGGACTTGGATTTTTCTCCTTTTTGTTCCTTTCTTTCCAACACCTCAACCACCACATAGAACTATGATCAAGATGACTTAATTACATGCTTCCAAGACATTAAATGAGGCTATCAAGAGGTATAAATACCATTTATTGCAATCATGGAAAATCAATAAATGAAATCAATGAAAGCATAAAAATCCATCAATGCTACACTAAATCATTTGAAACTTAAAAAACCTCCAAACATTCACTTGCCTCAAGTCTTCAATTAATGATATTAAGCTCTATCAAGTCCTCCAAGAAAATGGTCCAAGCTACAATGCAAAATCCCCAAATAAAGCCCTAACATGGGTCAAACAATATAATGACTAGGAAACCTTTCAAAAATGGAAATGTAGCTTAACAAGAACTAGAGGAACACTAATCTAGGAGATGGGGATGATCTCTTACCTTTAAGGTCCTCTAATGGCAATGATGAGCTCAAAGAAGGTCTTGTGATGGAGGGTCCTCTTCACAAATGGTATCAATGGAATGCTTGCAAGATGAGGAAGAAGAAGATGATCTCCATTTTGAGTTTGGTGCAAGATTGGTGAGGCTTTGAGAAGGAGAAGCAAGAAGAAGGAGAAGAAAAGGGAAAACCCTAGCTTCCCTCTCTTTTGTGCTGGAAAATGAAGATGGGAGGATGAAGGGAATGGGGAAATGGGTTCCCTTATGTTAACAATGGATTGGGTCCCACAACTTAAGGAGCTAAATAGGTTGAAATCATCTCCCTCGGGTCCTCGGATGAATTCGACGAAGAAGGAAGAAATGATCGTCGAAATATCTAGTTTCCAAAAAGTCTATGTTTTGCGGGTTTCGGGAATATCAAGTTTTGGGTACGGATTTTGTGTGCAATGACTATTTTGCCCTCAAGGCCAAGAATTCGGGTTTCGGGATCTCAAACGAACACGGGATCAACATCAAAGTTGTCGGGATCATTAAAACGAGTAAAACGGGATTAAAATCATACGTGTAAAAATCTCCGGTAAATCATCAATCATATGCAATGACATGAAAAGGAACCCCCAAAGGGCCCTACTAGCACAAAGCCAATCAAAATCCCCAAAACTATATCAAAAGCTATTCCAAACTCATCTTAACCAAAAATCACTAATCAAGCTTAGTACTAACACGCAACTTAATTAGTACTAATCGGGTTCACTCGGGTCGGGGTCTTACAATCACACACACACATCATGAGCATTCATCTTTGCATTCATATAGTGTTTGTGTGAGTTTGTTTTAAACTTTCAAATCCGCCTATTTTAGAGGCAAATACATTGAGCTTAAATTGTAATCTCTTAGAGTGATCTTTTGTGAAGACACTTTCTTAGAGAAATCTTCATTTGTAAAGGTTATTGCTTAGCCTAAGAAAAGCATCTTGTAAGGTTATTGCTTAGCCTAAGAAAAGCATCTTGTAAGGTTATTGCTTAGCCTAAGAAAAGCATTTTGTAAAGGTTATTGCTTAGCCTAAGAAAAGCATCTTGTAAGGTTATTGCTTAGCCTAAGAAAAGTATCTTGTAAGGTTATTGCTTAGCCTAAGAAAAGCATTTTGTAAAGGTTATTGCTTAGCCTAGAAAAGCACATTGAGAGGTTGTTGTTTAGCCTAGAAAAACAACATTGTAAGGGTTATTGCTTAGCCTAGTAAAAAACATAAATAGTGGAAATCCGGTGGGGTGTTGGATTCACAAGCCGGTAGTGGATGTAGGCACGTTGGCCGAACCACTATAAATATTGTGTTGTGGTGATTGCTATGTGGTGATTGTTTTTGTTTAGCTTCCGCATATTGTTTGACTAAATCATCACATGTGATTAGTAATTGTTAAGAAGTTAAAATTTGTCTTAATTGGTCTTATTTGTAGCACACCCTATTCACCCCCCCCTCTAGGGTTAGGATCCCAAGGACTTTCAATTCAGTGCGAGACTCATTTTCAACAAATGTTTTTGTACTAGGGTTGCCTCAGCCATCTTAGTGTTTATCTGCACCTTCATAACAGGTCTAACCTGGTCCATAAACATCTCCTTTAAGTTTGATATAATATCGTATGCTGACTTATAGGATTGATGTTGGTGTTCTAAAACACTAGACACGGATGCCTGTATAAAACATCTGGCCACCTCATTGTTTTTGGTCCACTTGGTGTAAAGGTCCTTTTCATACTAACGTGCATGAGGCTCAGGTTCAGGAAGGGAGGGTATGGTAAGGACATATCTGCATCCTGAAGCTGTCAGGGCAATATCCAGGGTCCTTTTCCAGTCTATAAAGTTGGATTCCATCAACTTATTCTGGTTGAGGATGGTCGCAAGTGGATTCAAAGTATTCGACCTCATGCTTGAAATACTGTAGCACATAACCATACATTCAAATAATGAATTTAAATGACATTAGGGTTTAGTATTCTACCAAATTTAGGTGGGAATCCCCATAACCACTAAATTCAGAATACATCGGAATCCCAATCCCCGGAGTACGCCTCCTTGGGGAGTGTGTATACCACTTAGATTGGTGCGGATCAAAGTTGGTCAAAATTAGGATTATGACTAACTATCCATGATCCCCTTCATTCATTATTATCTAGGTATCTCATACCAAATAATGAATGACTCCCAATTAGCTTTGGTTTCTAAAATACATGAGGCAAATCCTTAGGGATACCACATCATTATTTTAGTTAAGTGTGACCCACCAACTAGCATTGCATGACAACCGTTGCGAGTAGCTCCTCCTTGGGGAGTGGGCCCCTGCCCTGTCTCACCAACACTATCCATAGGAGATCCATATCTAGTAACCAGACAAGTAAAAGCCCTCTGTGGGGAACGGCCATTCTTAAGATGCCGCGAGGCTAATGCTTTCCTTACAATGGACCTATGGTGGAAAACTATGGGGATTTCTAAATTTAAATGCCCCGCTCCCACTTAATATTTTAGAATTGAGGATTTCCTTTTAGGTATATTGGGCCCACATATATAGATATCAAATCATCTCATGATATGACCAATGATTGGTTCCAAGTCAAGTTATTTTATGGAAAGTCTAGTTTCTTAAATTAGTGTTACCAATGGATCCATCTCATGGGCCCATCAACTCTAATTAGAACTCTTTCCAAAAATTAATTTGATTTGACCAATTTTAGTAATTGCTATGTTTTGATCAGATTTGGATACTATCTAAATCAAGCATTCATCCGTAAATAGAAAGTGCTAAAATTAGAAACTAGTCATCTCCTTCACATGGCCCATGCGGAATAGACTTCGTGGACTTCTAGACTATCCAAAACTTTGGGATTCCTCAAACTCTTTAGGCATCTCCAAGATCCTTTTGGTAGTCTTCAAACTCTTTGATTAGGATTCAAACTCTTTGATTAGGAGTCCATCTTCACTTTCCTTCTTCGTCTCGGACATCCCAAAATTTACAAATTTTGAAAAAATTACATAAATTCCTATGTCTCTACAATGAGACTTACATGGCAATCTAAACATGAAAATAAAGACAGCTATAGGGAAAGTCACCATGCCTTGCCCTTTCACGGGAAACCAAGGAAACCAGGATGCCCTTTACACTTAGCCTCAAATAAACCAATAACCATAAAAATAAATTAAAATACTTGTGGGCCATATGAAGAGGACATTATCACCTACAAGTTATTATCTTATACAACAAAGCATCTCACAAAACTAGGTCACGAAACCACAATGGAAAAACAAGATGCCAAAGGTTGCTACCCTTTTAAAACATGCGCTTCGCAAAAGGGGTCCAGGGGTGTCCCCCGGCAACACCCCCGGACCAAAAAATTCGGATAAAATAACAATAGAAAATTATGTCTGCAGTAGGCCAGCCGACTGATTTCTATCTTCTAGATAGGTTATATTGTTGTACATGATTGATGAGAATGAGGGATTGCATCCTGGATTGGATTTTGTAGCTTATGGATAGTTGATCCCTGAGTCAACTGGGTCAAAAGTTTTGAAAATCTATCCACGAGGCCCACCTACTTCCAACAGAAGAAACTCCTGCCAATGAAGTCTTCTTCAATGAAAATCCAGTCAACTGGTCCCAGATGCCCGACCTCATAGGCGATGTCTGGACCGATAAACTACTCAACGAAGAAGATAAGTTGCTGGATGCTGTTCAGGACTTGTTCCCGGAAAATGCTCCGTGCAACGCGGTACTGAAGACGGCAATACTGCTACAGAGACGCCTTCAGCAAATGACAAGGATCAACCCCTTGATCCTGAGAGTGACCTTCCAAAAGAATACCCTTTGCCAGAAGCTCTTGAAGTTGGTAGAGGTACCGGCTCTGGATTACCACAAAAATTATAACCAACCTTTTTCTTGTTATGTAAATCCTTCGAGAAAACAAGTTGTAAACGCCCCAAGTGGCAACATTAATGAAAATGCAGGCCCGAAGGAGGCTTTCAAGTGCGACTTGATTGAGCACTTCAAACAAATACGTGCACGACAGTACTTCCTTGACTTATTATGAATGTCTCCACAAAGTCGTGATAGTCTCATTTCAGAACTGCAAAGGATGAATGCGGATGTCGACAAACACGGCCCACAAGTCCTACAAATTGAAATGGACTATAGGGTCAAAAAATTAAATACTTCCCCAAAGAGAGAAAAGAAGAAAACTGAGGAATCAAGTATTGAATGCTTCTTAGTTCAAAAAGCAGCAAGTGTAACAATTTCCTTTGATAAGGATGACCTCCTGCTAGGCGAGACAAAGCACAACTGACCCCTGTACTTCACAGGGTACATCAAAGAAATGCCAATACACAGAGTCCAGATTGACCCAGGTTCTGCACTCAATCTCATCTCTACTTCGGCACTCGAAGAGCTGTGTATCCTGCCTAGCAAGCTGAGTCACACGTCTGTATCCATCTTTGGATACGATGGGTGCGCTCAAAGGCCTGTCGGCAAAATCAGGTTCAAGTTGTAAATCGGTGATCTTATCTTTGAAGTCACTATGTACGCAATAAGAACCCTTTCATGCTACAACATCCTTCTTGGACGCCCCTGGATACATGAGAATGGTGTCGTCCCTTTAACTCTACATCAGTGCATCTAGTTCGTTAGTAGCGACGGCTTAATACATCAGGTGTTTGCAGACAAAAAGCCCTTGAAAGACAAAGACGTTCATCTTGCAGAGGCTCAGATGTACAAGGATGAAGAAGAAGAAAAGGAGGAAGAAACAATGCCCTTTGCCAAAAATCTCCAAAAAGATAAAGACATGGCTCCTAAGCAATCATCGAAAGAAAACAAATCTTCCGGCAAAACCGAAGAGAGCATTCATTCTCCCTTCGTTATCTCCCTCAAACCCTCAAAGCCTTTGGTAATCACTACCAAGGCAAAGAAGACAAAATAAAAGTCTGGGGGCAAATTCATTGTCTCCTTCGTATCTATTATACAAGACACGGACTCGAACTCAGAATTAGAGGACGATACATCGTCAAGCCAAGCTGATACTCAGCAAGTTCAGCCTGCTCTCACTCCATTGGAGACACCTACCGGCGTAGAAGACCCTACGTCTGTTTCCTTCATCGTTCCGACAGGTTCGACAGAAGAAAAGACAATCTTCTTCCACAAATCGGAAGCCTCTTCACCAAAATCTTCGCTTGAACCTTTCCAAAATGAAGGTATGCCTCAACTATTCCTGTATATTCCAATGGCACAAGCTATCATGAAGAAAATGTGCTATGATGCTAAAAATCCAATCGGTTTGGGAGGTGGTTGTGTTATTCTCACACCATTGGAGCCCACCCTGACCAAAAGCCAATTGGAGGATTGGAAACTCCATTGTTGTCGCGACCCCGGAACAGATTCCCGGACCCGCGACGTTGTTTCGAAATTAAAGATAGTTTATGCTTATAGTTTTCCCACAGGTTCCCGCGGTGAGGATTCCCAAAGACACGCGGAATCTGACTCACACGATCAAGTATGTGGAAGCGTGTAGCAAAATACAACAAGATGAGCACCAACAAAATATTTAAGTGCCCTAACAATTAATCACAAGGCATAGTATCAAAAGAAGAAGTTAACATGGCATTCCCATTAATATTCAAGTTCTGAGACTAAAACAAAAGTAAGTTAAGTTTTAAGTACAATCCATAAGAGGCCAACAGAGGCCAATACAATTCTCCGAAATAAACAAAAGAAACCCCAACAAAAAGATGACGAGACTCAAGAACCCGCCCGACGTCTAAATTACATCGTCGGGCTGCCATTCTCTCACATGGGTTGGCTCACAAGCCTCCTCCTAACGCTCCTCCTCAAAGGTAACGTCTCCTGCACCTGGGCACCATTAAACAAGGGTCAAACACGACGGTTTGGCAGGTAATCAATTTAGGTGCAAGCATGAACCAATAACGTTTAAGAAAAACATATAAGCGAATTCTTGATTTGAAATACTATAATGACTGAGATACTAAAACAAACTAGCATGAGTACATAATAAATCATAAATAGTCATCATCCACAAAGAGCCCATCCTTTCTCTATCATTTATATAATGAAAAGAGCAAGCACGCACGATATACATAATATAAGCAAGACACGATTTCCCACAAACACGGGAATTCCGGCCGCGGAACCGGACACGCACGATGTGCAATAAAGACATGACTAGTCTGCAGACAGTCCACATGTTTAAGGACCCCCAGACAGTGGATCAAACTGAAAGGGCAGTCCAAGCTCAGTGGTGTTACTTAATTCATGAATGCACAAAACACGCGAAACACTATCAAACATGTCGAGATAAAAAGGGGGAAATCACTTATCAAACACGGTGAACACGACTAGCAAGGGCATATTTAATATGCATAACACGCTTAGGAAGTGATCCCCTTTTTCTTGAAACACATCTTCAAAACGAGCTTGTACTTAAACTTCAAAACGAGTGCACGATGATATTCATCATATCGAAAACCAAAGTACGAATACAAAGCCTATCAAGCTCATGCAAGGACCTTTGGTTGATCATTGTGCAGCCGAAGCCCAGATGTTGGAATTAAAACAGAATTGGTGCCTTAGAAGTTCAAGGACATCTTGGGTTTCGAGCGCATAATATAAGTCTAATGGCCCCTAAATATGTTATAGTTTTTCATTCTTGCAAAGGCTCTTCAAAACAGGAAATTTGTCAAATTCGGTCACCTCGCGGTCAGGTGTCGGCTAGCCGAACTAAGGCCTAGCGGCTAGCCGCCAGCTGACCGACGAGCTGACCGCTGGAAATCCAGGTCCAAGACAGCCCTCTGGAAAAGGAACCGAACTGACTACGGTTAGCTTGCGGTTAGCCGAGCTGAGACTTGGCGGTTAGCCGTAAGCTGACCGTAGGGCTGACCGAGGGAACCCAACTTGAAATGTAGCTCTCGGGAAAAGGAACCGACAACGCGCGGTTGGCCAGCGGTTAGCCGACATGGGGTATGGCGGCTAGCCGCTTGCTGACCGACAAGCTGACCGTAATCCACTGTCGAAATGTCAGCTTCTGGAAAGGGAACCGCCAAGCTCGGTCAGCTCGCTGTTAACCGAAATGAGGATTTCAGCTAGCCGCCAGCCGACCGACGGCTGACCGAATTGCACGGGAAAAGCAGTCCAGTTCAGATTTTTTTACATTTTCTTCTTCCCTTGTTCCTGTTCCTCATTCCACTTGTACTCCCTGAGCCTACATGCTCTCCAAGGGACAAATCACATATTTTTCCCAATTTCAAACATTCAATCAAAGGAAAACATGATCATGAAGCTTATAACATATTTATATGCAAAATTTCTAAAACAACAATGAAGCTTAAAATACACATGCACAATGGTCCTATAGAGATTACTTGCCTTGCCCAATGCTAACAATCCTCTCCAAGCACTTCACTCAAAACTAAGCCAACACTACAAGAAAACCCAAGAGAAAACCACACAACTTACTCAAAATGGAACCAAAGAACCCATTTTAACAAAAGGGTTTGCAAACATGAAAAATATGATCTTAAGGAACAAAAATAACTCCATGAAAGATATGAGTGGAAGCTCTTACCTAGAGAAGGTCAAACAAGAGAGGAGGAAGAAAATGTAGAGCTTGTCCCACAAGAAACTCCAAGAAATTTGTATCAATGGATGGCTTGCAAAGAGATGAAGAAGATGATGTTCTTAGGATTTCATTTGGAGATCTTTAGCTATGTCAACCAAGATGAACAAGATGGAAGGGAAAGAAGGATTTTCCAGCCCTAGGTCAAGAGAGTTGCAGAGATTTGGTAAAGTGAATGAAAAGAGAGGGAGATGAGGGTTAAGTGAAGAAAATGGGCCCCAAATGACTTGAACTTTGAAATGATCAAAACACAATCTTGTGGGCCTCAGATGACTTCGACGAAGAAGGATAAAACTATCATCAAAATATCTAGTTTCCAAAAAGTATATTTTTGACATGGTTTTGAGATCTCGAAAATTGTGTCCAGATTTGTGCATAAAAGACAATTTTACCCTCTTTGGGCCAAAACTTGGGTTTTTGGGCTTCAAACATGAATGGCCTTAACACGAAAGTTGTAACACATAGAAAAACCATTCGAATGAAATCAAAATCACAAACACACGGAAATCGATACGATCTTCCCAAGCTTACACGGGCACTCAGGCCTTCCTGAGCGTGTCAAACTAACACTAAACGTTCTCAAAATTCCCAAAGCTATGTCCAAGACTAAACTAATTACTTCTAACCCAACGATAACTAAACCCGCTTATAACTAAACACATACTAATCTCACACTAATCGCATTGGTCTGGTTCGGGGTCTAACAATCGTCACATAGACAAGTCTTCATACAGGTTAGGGTATGATCCTGACGCGCCCAAGAGACAGTTAACAAAAAGGCTACAAAGTCGTTTCGTTGACCAAGCCTCAACATCTCGTTTCCATGAAAAAATTGATCTCCCTGGATATCTCTTTGAGGAGTCACCCATCAAGGATCCAGGAAGCTTTTCCGATTGGTATGATTTCTTTGACGATGAAGAGGAATTGTCCATTGACTCAAACGCACGGTTTTCTAGCCTAGAAGAACCATCGTCTCCAAAAGAAGTACCTTACTTCGACTCAGTTTCAACAGGTGATTGTGATCATCTCATTGTCAGTCTCGAGAAGAGTTCCGATCAAGAAGACTCGTGGAAAAAAGCAAATCCTCAGTTTGTAAATGCCTTTGAAACTCTAGAAGGTCTTGTTAAGTTGGAAGCCTCCGAAAAAACTATGGAGAAACCACTTTCAAACCTTCCAACAGAAGATCATGTTGAAAAGATAGACTTGGGGACACCTGATAACCCACGTCCTGTATTCATAAGTAAGAATATAAAGGAGGATGAGTTACCCGAGTATATCGCTTTTCTTCGTGAGTTCGTTGATTGTTTTTCATGGTCTTCGCTGAAATGCCTGGCTTAGACCCCAAAATAGTAGTCCACAAACTCAATCTGCAAAAAGACATCAAGCCCATCAAACAAGGCCAAAGAAGATTCCATCATGACGTGATGGACAAAATTGAACAAGAAGTTCAGAAACTCAAAAGCGTTGGCTTCATCAGCAAGGAACAGCATCCTGAATGGTTGGCCAACACTGTCCCCGTGACTATGAAAAATGGGCAGATCAGGGTCTGTATTGACTATAGAGACCTGAATAATGCATGCCCTAAAGATGAATTTCCGGTCCCTATACCAGAGGTGATGATCGACAACACCTACGGATTCGAGCGAATGACATTCATGAATGGATTCTCTTGCTAGAATTAGATAAAGATGCATTCTGAAGATGAAAGACACATTATTTCGGACTCCGTTTGGCTTGTATTGATACACAATCATGCCATTTGGTCTGAAAAATGCTGGTGCAACATGTCAGAGGGCTATTATGAAAATATTCCAAGATATCCAGCACAAGATGGTCGAATGTTATGTCGACGACCTCGCCATCAAAAGCAAAAGAAAAGAAGAACATCTCAAAGATCTTCAAGAAATCTTCCTCGGACTTCGCAAACACAAATTACGCATGAATCGAATCAAATGCTTCTTCAGTGTCTCATCGGGTAAGTTTCTCGAATTCATAGTTCGGAAAGGCAGGATAGAACTTGACCCCACCAAAGCCAAGGTTATCCTAGAAATGCCATCTCCAAGAACCCTAAGAGAACTAAAAGGGCTTCAAGGGAGGTTGGCATACATCCGACGGTTCTTCTCCAATCTGTTAGGGAAGTGTTGTCCCTTCTCTCACCTAATGAAGAAAGGTGTCGACTTTGTTTGGGATGCTGAATGTGAAGCCGCATTTCAAGAAATTAAGTCATACCTGACCAAACCTCTAGTGTTGGCTGCCCCCACAACTGGAAAACCATTCATCTTGTACACAATAGCTCTCGACTACTCTTTGGGCGCTCTACTAGCACAAGAAAATGACGAAGGAAAAGAAGCTGCTCTATATTACCTCAGCCGTATGTCGGTAGGTACAGAGCATCGCTACTCCCCAGTCGAAAAAGAATGTCTTGTAGTGATGTTCGCCGTACAAAGCTGCGTCACTATCTGTTGTCCAACACAGTATACCTGATTTCGATGATCAATCTCTTAAAGGTCCTTGTCACAAAAGCCGGTTCTCTCAATGCCCGATTGGCAAAATGGTCCATCCTTTTGTCGCAACTCGGTATTAGGTATGTGCCACAAGAGGCAATCAAAGGCCAGGCTCTAGCAGACTTTCTCGCAGAGCATCCATTGCCTAAGGATTCTCCACTAAGGGATGATCTCCCAGACAAATCTGTCTGCAATGTGGAAACTTCCTTACCAAATGCTTCATGGGACATGTACTTTGACGGCGGAACCAGGACAAATGAAAAAGAAAAGAAAATATCGGGAATTGGCATCCTCTTTGTCAGTCCCGACAAATACATGATTCCACATGCTTTCTCGCTACTGGAACCATGTTTAAACAACGCGGCTGAGTACCAAGCCCTGATTGTAGGATTGGAACTCGCCCTTAAATCTGGCGTCACCATGCTGGAATCTTTTGGGGACTCTCAACTGATCGTCAACCAGAAGAATCAGAAATTTGAAGTCAGGAAGCCTGATTTGTTGCCTTACTACAACAAGGCGTAATCGCTTCTATAAAAGTTTAACATCTGTCACATCACCCACATCCCCAGAGGCGAAAACATCCATGGAGATGCCCTGGCTGGACTCGCCGCATCTATGGCAATCCAAAAGAGGGAAAACACGCAAATCATAGTGTGTCAAAGATAGGATTCTCCCTCCTCTTAATACAGACCAAGCAGTTGCTGAATGCCACCAAGTGGTTGGAAGTCGGATATCCATCCTCAAACCTCCGATCGACGACTGGAGGGATCCGTTCATTGATTACATTATGTTCGGAATCCTACCTGAAGATCCAAAAGAACGAATAAGCCTTCAAAGATGAGCCCCAAACTTTCATTTGGATATTCCTTCGAAAATGCTTTTCAGAAAATCCTTCAATGGAGTACTTCTACGCTGCTTATCACAACAAAAAGCCGAGGAAACTCTCAAAGAAGTACATGATGGTCTTTGTGGAGCTTATCGGGCTGGTCCAAAGCTCTACGATCAGATAAAAAGGTTAGGTTATTATTGACCTACCATGCTAGCAGACACTATGCAATTTGCTAAACGCTGCCAACAATGCCAAGTTCATGGAGATTATGTCCACATGCCTCCGGAATGGCTACATCCCACAGCGATCTCATGGCCTTTTGAAGCCTGGGGTATGGATATCATAGGTCCTATCTCTCCCTCATCAAGCAAAGGCCATTGCTTCATCTTCGCCGCTACGGATTATTTTTTCAAGTGGTCAGAAGCATTTGCGCTAAGCGAAATGAAGACCTCATCAGTCCTTCAATTCTTGCGCACCAACATTATCTGTCGCTTCGGCATACCTAAAAGAATCATCCATGATAACGGACCACAATTCCAGGTTCACAGATTCTACAGGTTTTGCGACAAGTACAAAATCCAAAGTTGTTCTTCGACTCCATACAATCCGGCGACGAACGGACTGGCAGAAGCCTTTAACAAGACACTCTACAAATTTCTCAAGAAAATGATCTCTAGTCACAAAAGAGACTGGGGCGACAAACTACCTGAAGCCTTGTGGGCCTATCGAACCACCGTTCGAAGGACCAACCCATAGTACAACATTCTCTTTGGTCTATGGATGCGAAGCTGTTGTCCCTTTGGAAGTACAAATTCCTTCCTTAAGGGTATCTTTGCAAAATGACATGACACAAGAAAGCAATCTCAAATTGGGACTCCAAGAACTGGACAATCTCGATGAAAGACGGTTTGAAGCACTACAAAGCATTCAGTTGTACCAAGCATGCATGGCAGGATCTTTCGACAAGAAGGTCAGGCAACGCACCTATGAAAAGGGTGACTTGGCTCTTGCAGTAAAAAGGCCAATGGTTTTCACTCAAAAATCCAAAGGAAAGTTCGAACCAAAATGGGTGGGACCCTTCGTCATTGACAAAGTCTTCTCCAACGTCGCATACGCTCTTCTAAACATGGAGGACGATAGATGTATGCTGCCCCATCAATGACAAGTTCTTGAAGCGGTACTACCCTTAAAGACTTACGCCATTAGGTTAGAGCAATGCCTGCACGGTCAAAGCCTATTTCCAGGTACTTACTCGTCAAACCCACTGTCGCGACCCCGGAACGGATCCCGGGCCCGCGACGCGTTTGTGTTGTTATTTGCATTAGAGATATTCTTTCCCATAGGTTCCCGCGGTGAGGATTCCCAAAGACACGCGGAATCTTACTCACACGATCAAGTATGCGGAAGCGTGTAGCAAAACACATCAAGATAAGCACCAATAAATCTTTAAGTGCTATAACAAATAATAACAAGACGTAGTATCAAAGAAAGAAACTAACATGGCATTCCCAACATAGTTCAAGTTATAAGACTAACACGAAAGTAAGTTAAGTTTTGTTACAACCCATAAGAGGCCAACAGAGGCCGATACACTTCTCAAAATAAACAAAGGAAACCCCAAATCAAAATGATGACGAGACTCAAGAACCCGCCCGACGTCTAGATGACATCGTCGGGCTCCCACTCTCTCACAGGGGTTGGCTCACAAGCCTGCTCCTGACACTCCTCCTCAAAGGCAACGTCTCCTGCACCTGGGCACCAACAAACAAGGGTCAAACACAACGGTTTGGCTGGTAATCAATTTAGGTGTAAGCACGAACAATAAACGTTTTAGAAAACATATAAGCAAATCCTTGATTTGAAATACTACAATGACTGAGGTACATTTACAGAGATATTTAATCGAGCTGAGAAACTGAAACAAACTAGCATGAGTACATAATATATCATGAATAGTCATCATCCACAAAGAGCCCATCCTTTCTCTCTCATTTATATAATGAAAAGAGCAAGCACGCACGACAAGCACGATATACATAATATGATCACGACACGATTTCCCACAAAGACGGGAATTCCGGCCGCGGAACCGGACACGCACGATGTATAATAAATACACGACCAGTCTGCAGACAGTCCACATGTTTAAGGACCCCCAGACAGTGGATCAAACTGAAAGGGCAGTCCGAGCTCAGTGGTGTTTACTTAATTCGTGAATGCACAAAACACGCGAAACACTATCAAAACATGTCGAGATAAAAAGGGGGAAATCACTTATCAAAACACGATGAACACGACTAGCAAATGCATAATTAATATGCATAACACGCTTAGGAAGTGATCCCCTTTTTCTTGAAACAATTCTTCAAGACAAGCTTATACTTGAAATCCAAAGCTAGTGTACGATGGTACTTGTAGTACCAAGACGGAATTCAAAACACAAAATCTGACAAGCATGTGTTAAAGCTGCTAATTGACCTTTGTGTAATTAGGACCCCGAATGTAAGAATATACAAGAATTGGTGTCCCCGAAGTTGGGTTGCATTTCGAAGTTCCATTTACACAATGTCAAGTTAAAACCCTTAACATAGTCTAGTTTTCAATCCTTCAAGAAAATACACAAACAAAATAATTCTCCTTCCTGAATTTGTCAGGTTTGCTTGAGCGAACTTTATAAGGTGATGACACTTCGCTCGAGCGAGACAGTTCGCTCGAGTAGGTATAAGGTGCGCTCAAACGGACAACTCTCGGTCTTGTTCCAGATTATATAGAGGGCAGTTCGCTCGAGCGGACAATAGGGTCGCTCTAGCGGACAGCTCTCTGTCTGCGCTCGGACCAAACAGAGGCTTGGTCGCTCGAGCGGACCCAAGGGTCACTCGAGCGAACCAGCTTCTGCCTGAGCTCACAGAGTGCAGAAACTGCCTTTCTCTTGTACAACCTTCACTACATTTTTCTCCTTCTTCTCATCCATCAATCACATACAATCCTTGAGCCTTCATGCTCATCCAGGGTTCATTTATCACCATTTCACACATCCAAATCAAATAAAAACATAACCATGAAGCTTGTAAACAAATTTAATGCACAATTTCTAAAATACAATGAAATCAAAATACACATGCATTATTTCCTAGAAAGATTACTTGCCTTGACCAATGCTAATTACTCCTCTCAAGAACTTCACTCAAGCTATTCCGACACTACAAGAACCCAAGAGAAAACCATTCAAAACTCACTTAATCTTGAAAAAAAGAAACCCATTTTCACCAAAAGGGTTTTCAAATGAAAAACAAGATCTTAAGGAACCAAAATAACTCTATGAAATATATGGGTTGAAGCTCTTACCTAGAAATGGTCAAACAAGAGGGAAGGAAGGAAATGAAGAGCTTCTCCCACAAGAAGTTCCAAGAAACTTATACCAATAGAAAGCTTGCAAGGAGATGAAGAAGATGTTGTCCTTAGAATTTTCTTTGGAGTCCTCTAGCTAGATCTTGCAAGGTGAGGAAGATGGACGGGAAAAAGAGGGATTTCAGCCCTAGGTCAAGCAATTGCAGAGATTTGGTAAAGTGAATGAAAAGAGAGGGAGATGGGGCTTATGTGATGCTAATGGGCCCCCAATTAGCTTGAACTTTGAAATGACTAAAACACGATCTTGTGAGCCTCGAATGACCTCGATGAAGAAGGATAAAATGATCCTCGAAATACCTAGTTTCCAAAAAGTGTATTTTTGACATGGTTTTAAGATCTTGAAAATTGTGTCCAGATTTGTGCATAAAAGACAATCTTACCCTCTTTGGGCCAAAACATAGGTTTTTGGGCTTCAAACATGAATGGGCTTAAGGCAAAAGTTGTAACACCTAGAAAAATCATTCAATTGAAATGAAAATCACGATCACACGGAAACCGATACGATCCTCCCAAGCTTACACGTGCACTCAGGCCTTCCTAAGTGTGTCTAACTAATGCTAACGATCTCCAAACTCCCAAAGCTATATCCAAGCCTAAAACTAATCACTTCTAACCCAACGACAACTAAACCCACTTAGGACTAAACACATACTAATCGCACACTAATCGACAAGGCATGGGTCGGGGTCTAACACCCACTCCTTTTGGAATTTTCATCCTTATATTGAAATTTCTAAAAAAAAAAAACTTTCAAAACAATGTCTACTTTCATAGTTTCATTGTTAAAAAAATCCGAATATTCAAGTTTACGAGCCTCTTCCCGGATTTGACCAAATTTTTTATCCTTGAACCCAAAATTCATGGTTTGAAACAAAATCAGGACTCAGGAATTTCCACCGTAGCTCACCCCTACTTTTACAGCAAAAAATGGTTTTAATTCAAAATTTACAACAAAAAATGGTTTTAATTCAAAAAAACGGGAAGGATGCGAACCCCATTCGATACTTCTAAGAAATCGCAAGGAAGCGACACTTTGTCGATACTTGCAAAACTTTAAAAAAAAAATCGTGGAGACGCAACATTCCAGTTGATATCCACAAACCCAAAAATCAAACAAAAATTGACGTCCAAAAAAAAAAAGACCTCAAATTTCAAAAATCATGGGGAAGCGACATTCAGTCGATACCCACAAAACCAATTTTTCTTAAAAAGCAAGGAAGTGACATCCAATCGATACTTGTACCCCAATTCGCAAGGAAGCGACATCCAGTCGATACTTGCACCCCAATTCGCAAGGAGACGACATTCCATCGATACTCGCAAACCAAATGAGCAAGGAAGCGACATTCCATCGATACTTACAATACCATTCACTAGGGAGGCGGCTTTTAGTTGATACTTGCATTTTTGAAAACCAAAACCTGGCTTCTGCGCTAAAAACAAAAATTAGCTTTCACGCCAAAACCAAAATCGGCTTTTATGTCAAAAAAAAAATTCGGCTTTTATGCCAAAAAATCCAAAAACCAAGCTTTTACGCCAAAAATCTAAAATTTGGCTTTCATGCCAACAAAACAAAACTTGGTTTTAAAAAATTCTGGCTTTCACGCAAAAAAAAAAAAAAATCGGCTTCCATGCCATCCCAAAATTTTGGCTTTCATGCCAACAAACAAAATCGGCTCATGTGCCATAAAACCTGGTTCTCATGCCTATTAAAAAATCGGCTCTCATGCCATCTGAAAAACCTGGCTCCCATGCCACCTCAAAATTCAGCTTCCAAGCTATAAAAAAAAACCAGGCTTTCGCCACAAAATCTGGCTTTCATGCCCAAAACAACCCTTTGACAAAAGATTTGCACAAAATGACAACCTTTTGGTCAAATTTCCAAACAAACATTCTCATCCAACTTTTGCTTATTTTCACCAAAAAGAATTTGAACAAGAGGCATATAAAGTACCAAAAATGTTTTCTACATGGAGGTACCAAAACAAAAGAAGAAAAAGAGTTTGTTATAAAAATCAGGAGCTCAGTCTAACATGGTATTCAACCAAAGATTCAACTCCTTAAGCAGATTCTTGGCTTTAGCTGTTGGAAGTAGGTGGGCCTCGTGGATAGGTTTTCAAAACTTTTTGACCCACTTGACTTAGGGATCAACTATCCAGAAGGCTATAACCCAATCGAAAATGCAGTCCCTCCTTCTCATCAATCATGTACAGTAATATAACCTATCAGCAACTACATGCAACAAAATAATCTACCACAAGAGGAGAAGAAGATTATAGCTTTGGAGCCCGATAGTGTTATAATCGAGGAGAAGACACTCAACTAGAATGAGAACTCTTCTTGAAGCAATTAGAGATCTCCAAGACCTTATTGTCTTCCACGCTATGACCCTCTGTCAGATCTCTTTCCTCAAGAAGATGTGTGGGATCTCCAAGAGAAAACCCTACTAGAAACTCTAAGGAACTAGAAGGCAACTAGAAGAGAGAAGAGGAGAAGAAGAGTTGCATAACACTTGCACTAGAGGCTCTTGGGCGTGGGTTATGTGTCTTGGACGTCCAAGGGGTGTTTCCCCTTATATAGTCCTCATGCAGCCTCCTTTTCTTACTTCTCTTACTAATTGCATAAGAAATCTCACTTCCATACAAATTAGTAACTTTTCATGCTACTATTACCACTATTAGAAGTCTCACTTCAAATAGAAATAGAAAGTCTCTAATTCCTTTCTATTAGAGTTTAAGTAAGAATAGAATCTTTCTAATACTTGGGCTAGCGTGGGGACCACTAGGGATTCCTTCGAAAGCTGGCTCTAACTGGGACACGCGACCCCACATCTCATGTGCAATCTAGGCCCACAGTTAATTACAAATAACATCACTATATAAATACAATTGCACTCCAGTCTTAGGAATAAATCACAATGAAGACCCTAAACTTCCACGGTACAACAAGTAGGCCCCTCTATCAATATCCATAGATCAATTGGAATAAATCTGTCTCATCCAATCTTAGATCCACATCTTATTATCCATGAGCCCCAATTAATCACAGTGATCATCAGTACCATCCAATTAACTCTTAATCGAGATGGGTGAGCACTTACTAATGATAAATCCAACAATTGGCACAAGGGGGTAATATAGATAGATTCCATCTTCATCATTGTATGTTCCCACAGTCCTACTACCACGTACCCAAGACACCGAGGTGTTGACCTAAAGTTGGCCTCACTCATTGGTGACTCAAAGCAAATGAATAGATAGAAACTTGAGTTCATCAATGTCTCAGGATTGAGAGTCTATTGCTAATGAATTATGAGAGCAGTCCTTAAATCGAAATAGTATTTCATAAGGTGCTTCTCATGGTCCTCCAATACATCCAATGTACCAGCACCGTGATCCAGAATCTTCCATTCTAATGATCGAGACAAATCATACTATCTCATAGTGATCAAAGTGCTACAACCTTATCAGATGAGATGCACAGTCTCATCACTGGTTGTGAAGATATTTTAAGTATAAGATTTGTGACACATGTCTCCCGCATGTGGATCTCATCTATATACATATATCACATCTAATATACTAGTGGGACCCGGTTCATCTCATGAACCATTATGTCATATGTATTGGTCATGTGCATTAAGTAATAAACATCATTCATCTTATGAAAGGAAAGCATGATTTTATAGATAAATAAAGAAATTAATCAATTTATTACATCAACTAGTGGATTGAGACCACACAATCTAACATTAGCCTCTACAACTCCCAGGCCACGGTTCTTCAAAATTTTTCCATAAAATGCGGCAGAACGCCGCGGCCCATCTGTAGTACGGGGAAGCTCTTCCCAAAGAATCTGCCATTGCTCGTACTCTTGAGTCTTCCTCTGGAGATTGCATAGCCTCTTCGACTTGGCGAATTAGAGTCCCTTCTCTAGCACAAGCTTCCATGATGGCGGTCCATTTTGTAGCAACTTGTTCCTCCAATAGCTCAAGACGCTGCCTGGCCTCAACGACCTCCCTATCAACACGGTGCAAGTCTTCTGTTAGCTCAATGATAGCCTACTCGGTGACATTCCTCTCCTGAACGAATTGCTTCCAAGTCCGCGAGATCTCGTTCAGCTCAGACTTGACCTCGCCAGAAGGCTTCAAAAACATCTCATTGAAGAAGTCACCACTTGGGAAGTTCTTGGTCTCATTCCACTTGTTGATTAGAGCTATGACTTCATCAACAAAAGCCTTTGCACCTGCAATGTCCAGACCGACCTCTTCGCTATCAGCAAGGATGTCCTGTACATGCTTTATCATGCCAAAGCCAGCTTCTAAATGGCCAGAAGAAAGAGTTTTGACCCATGAGCTCAAAACGCTCTTCAACACTTTCTTCACATAATTAAGAGATGGCCCGGACGAAGGCTCGCCCCTCTCCATTGGTCGACTGCCCGTGTCATGCCCTGTTGGAGGGGTGATCATTAAGCTCTTTCTAATCGGAGACACTAGTGAAGGAATCTGCTCAGAAGATTTCACCTCTACCACATTGAAACTGGAAGAAGAAGTCCCTACTTTTGGTTCAACTGCAGGCATCCCCTGCTCTGGCACTGAGAAAGACGGAGGAACTTCCTCTGTTACCTCACAATCTGCCAACAAAACAAAATAAAAAAGGTATGAATATGATCCTATTGGAAAAAATCATTATCATCAGGGTTATTGCTACAAATACCTTATTCAAAGATTGATGGAATACTTTTTGCTTCCATGAGTTCATCTGAAGCGTCGTCAAAGGCCGCATCCATGGATGGCTCGAAATCGTCAGAATCCTATGGCAAGTCAGCTGACAAGAAAACAAGCAACGTGTTAGCAAATGACAGCACAAAAAAAAAATACAAAGAAGTCATACTAGGTGAAGGTTCTGGAATCACTCCAGAGTCCCTCGGTTCTTCTTCAGATGCCACAATCGAATCCCTCACTGCTTCATCAGCTGAAACCTCAAGCATCACCAAATCATCATCTCCCACTGAAAAAGGGAGAGAAAGAAAATAAAAAACAAGAAAATCTCAATGAAAGAAATGGAAAAGGAAAGAGGAAGAATCATACCTTCACGAACGGTCTCTTCCTCTCGACCCCTCTTTTGCGGAGGCTCATCAGCGTCCCCTGACATCTCTACAGCAATGGCGGGAGGGACTTCTGAATCAGGAGAGTCATCGTGTCGTCTCTTGTTACGACGCTACCCTCTCTTCCTCTTGCTTCTATGGGCCAGTTTACTCGAAGTACCCGTCCCATCAACAGAGTCAGGACCTTCACTTGATTCCTCGCCAGATGTACTGCTCCTCCCAGTGGACTCCAGGGAAGCCTTCGATCATTCCGCTTGCATCCAAGCGTCGATCTCAACCTCCTCCTCTTCTAGCTGTTTCAAGACCTCACCGGGTATCTCTTGTACAACTCCTGTTCCGATGACGTCCTGTTCACCGAGGAAGCCTATCTTGTACTTTTCTCCAGAAAGGAAAACCAGAACTTCCTCTCGATGGACTCCATCTGATTTACCAAGACCCTTCCCAGAAGATTGCTTCACATCAAGCTCCTTCTTGGAAATCCCCCGGTACACTAAAAAGCTCTCTACGAACCATTTCGTAAAGCCAACAGTCCAAAAAGTGGGCAACTCAGGATAGGAAATCATGGCGGTTGTGTCCTCCGCACTGTAAAAAGCCCATGCATTCCTCCCATCCTGCTAACCTCCAAAACACTTCACCATGCTCGAAGGCGTTCCATCAAACGCCTTGAGAGAAGCCCAACTGTAGCGCAAAACACGAGGGGACATATGAAAGGATATCAACAAAAAGATACCTACGGTACACCATTGTACCAACGCGTATGTTGAAAAGCCACCTTTTTTTGTGTTTGTCAAAGAATAGTGTCTTTCTGACCCTACTTTGGTGGAATCACTACAGACACCAAAATCAAAAACCGTCTTCCACAAACCTAGAGGAAGCTTCACCGAAGATTGCCTAATCTAGACGTCCCTGAACCGTCGGATCCTCAAACGGGCAGACAAAAGAGATTCGAAAACGGCTGTCCCTCTAGCCAATTGAATCATGAAAGGGTCATCATCCTGTGCAACTCCTAATCAATGGAAGCCGAGACAGTGATATACATACTACGAATAGAAAATATGGGCTGAAAATAGCAGTTCATAGGGAGCCCAAGCAGAACAAGAAAAGTAGCAGCCTGCAGTTTGGTACACAGATAGGAGTAAAGAGCAGGCACCAAAGCAAGTCGCTCTCCAAATGCCATCTGACAAACCGAAAAAACACAGTGCGACCTGATGTACGTACCATCTCTTCCAGCAAAAACAACCTCACTCAGCCAATAGGTGAGGTAAACAGCGAGATCCCTCCAGAGCACAATGTCAGAATAAATGGCATCTGTACTCATGAAGAAGTCTTTCAAGTCTCCTCGCGTGACAGAAGTCTTCTTCGAACCAGGAGTCTTATCTCCGGCTTCCCGGGTCGTGCTATCAGAAGACTCTCTGCTGTCAAAAAAGTTGGGGAACAAAGAGCCAAAACTCCTCCAACTGCTGGACTTGACTTTTGAGCCCTCCTTCTCCTTAAAAAAATCATAGAAGGCAACGAGTTGAAAGTACAAAAGCCTGAACTCCTCAGACTGCTCCTCAATGACGTTGTCAATAGGCATAAACTCCTCGTAAAGTTTGTCGAGGACAGGCAGCCCGGTGATGGCGCTCAATTCCTTCAAAGTAAAACCAATCTCACCATTCGTGACAATGAAGGTGTTGGTTTGCGAAAGGAATGATTCCAACATGGCCATGAAGGCTTCATCGAAGAAAACCACGGTTTGCCGAAAAGGGCGAACCACATCGAAAATCTCGGCCTCCTTCAAAATGGCCCCGCCAACCTGCAGGATGTGATCAGTCCATGACTTCCAGCTTGGGTCAGCGCTGAAATGGCCACGAAGTCAAAAAGGGTTCACCCAATTGCTACCGTCACCCTGAAAATGCCAAGGCCCACCGGTCTCAAATCGACTGATGGATGATCAGAACCTTAATAACCGCTCGCTGGCATCAACATGCCCATGCAGACAGGCGACTTCTCCGCATAACGGGAAGGGCCGCTAACAAAAACCACGGTCTTGATCACATTAGTCCTCTTCACCCAGCTCGGAGGATCTTCCCTCTTGGGACATGTGAGAGAAAGACTCATGATCGAGATAGTACGATAAAAGGTCGACCGGGTAGAAATAGTTCTGTCCTCACCATCTGTCGTGTAAGAGAACTGAAAACATCTCCTTTGGTACGTCGAGTCATCAGGAACTGCGTCACTAAAGAAAAAGGTAGGCTTGGGCATGATGCTATGATCATCCATGACCCAAGGACGATTGCTTAACATAATCCTATAAAACTCCCCATCCTTGAGAGTGATCAATCGCTGTCTCATCTCATCACGGTTAAGGGAGTCACATTCTTCCAAGTTTCTCTCCATAAACTGGACCTTCTCCCAAGCTTACTGTACAACCACATTAGGAGACCTGGTAGATCGACAAGGTGCATCAGTAACAAGCTCTTTGCCCTTGCTTGTTCTGGAGGAACTACTTGCAAAGGATGGAAAAGAAAAAAAAATTTAACCATCAAAATGACAGAATTTTGCTAAAAATATTCTAGCAAGATTTTGGCATGACTCCGGGACAATTCCGAAGAAAAGAGAAACATCCCGAAAAAGAAAGGAAGCTTGAAGATTAGCTCAACATTGCTGTAAGCTCATGGTTAATGAAGCATCCTCAAAGAAGGTTTGAACTCAAACATTGCTGCGAGATCAAACCAATCTTATCAAATCTCCACAAGCTTGAAGAAGGGCTCAACATTACTGCGAGCTCCAAACTCCAAAACTTGCAAAGCTCCTCAAAATCCAGCAAGATCAAGAAAGAGTTCAGCATTGCTGCGAGCTCCAAATCTCAAAACTTGCAAAAGATTTCTAGGTATGCATCATCATGCTCCCAATCAATTTACTAAAAATCATGCATAAAAAAATCATCACGCATTAGATGCTAGGAAAACCTTAACCAAAGTTTGACCAATTACAACCCAACATGGTCAAAACCAATCAAACTTCGTCCAAGTCAAAAATCATGTTGGCTTGACCTAGAGACTCTAACCTTCTATCTTGATGCAAAAAAAAAATGCATGAACATTTTGGATTGCATAAACTTCATTATCATGGTGAGCAAAAGAGGGGGAAAAAGGAAAAAGAGAGAGAAATCTCTTCAAAAAAAAATTGGTTAGCAGGCCGTGGCCCACTGCCACGTGGCAGTACAACCAGGTCCATACGGACCTATCCGTACAGCCAAAGAAAAGAAAAGAAAAAAAAACCGTGCAAAAAAAAACGTCAGCAAAAAAAAAAAAAAGCAACACGTGAAAGAAAAAGAAAAAGAAAAGAAAACGGAAAGAAATTTCTACTTCTACATGGAGTTTCTTGTGAAGGAAGAAAACTTATTTGAAGCCATGGATGGAGAAGAAGAAAGAGAACTTGAAGATTCTTGAAGAAGAAGAAGAGTTCTTGATCTTGGAGCACTCTTGAAGACTTTTGCAAAAAGAAAGCAACAAGGGCAAGAGATCCAACCTCCTTTGCTATTATAGAGGAGAGCAAACCGAAAAAGGAAACAAGGAGAAAACCAAGGAGGTAAGTGCTAAAAACTAGCAACTTTCCCAAAAGAAAGGAGATTTGAGATATTCTCTCTTAAAAAGAAGATTCTTTGAGAAATTCTCTCCAAAAAAGAAAGGGAATGAGAAATATTCTCTCCAAAAAAAAATACTTTGAGAAAATCTCTCCCAAAAACAAGGAAGCATGAGAGATTCTCTCCAAATAAGGATACTTTTAGATATTCTCTACCCACAAGAGAGATTTTTAGATATCCTTTACAAAATGACATCATATGAGATCTAAGCCATCTCCAAAGCTTAAGATCCCATTGGTTAGCCCACATGAGTCAGGTTTGACCACCTAGGCACTAAAAGGGGCTTCCTATCAAAAACCTCCTTTTCCAAGAGCATACAAAATGGTTCCATGCCTCTCTTGAGTTGATTGAACCATTCAAAAAAAAAAAAAAAAAAGGCCTAATGAGTTTCCAAAAAACCAAACCTTCCAACCTCATGAACCAAATCAAGCCAAAATCTTGAAATTGACAATCCACAAAAACTAAACTCTGGTCCCTTAGTTCGCCACATGCAGCTTGTTAGGTCACAAGGCCAAAACAAAAAAAATATATTCCTGACCCCCTGGCTCGCCATATACACCTTGTTAGGTCATAGGGTCAAAACTAAATCTAACCCTCCTCCAATTTGCCACATACAACTTGTTGGGTCACAAGGTCAAAATCAAAAATAAAATCCCGCCCCCCTAACCTGCCACATACAACTTGTTAGGTCACAAGGTCAAAAACCAAAAAATCCTCTTGACCGCCTAATGTGCCACATACAACCCTTAGGTTCACAAGGTTAAAAGGAAAACCCAAAATCGAAAACCCAAATCCAACTCCCTTATGTCATTTTCAAAATTTGCCTTGAGATGGTACGTGATCCTGTTAGGAATTTTGTAGATTGTAATTTGATGGATGCATAATCATTCAAGCATCATTTGATTTACACACATATGCATTGATTTATAAAAACTTGAAATCTTGATTTATTCATGCATTGCTTTTAAGATTTGTAAAAGTATCAATTCATGCATGATTTGCGTTTAAAACTTGGATGCATTTGTTTTTGAAAAGAGTTTTTAGAAATCAAGCAAGCCTTTGGTTTTAAAGTTTTGAATCATTTTAGGCTTTTTATGTTTCATGTTTTAAAACCCTTAGAATAATTTAAAACATGTTTTTCAAGCTTGATTTAATAGCCCAAAAAGTTCCCCCAAGAAAAACCTTCAAATATGCTCTTTTGGGGAATTTTTGGTCCCAGGGGGTCGACCAGCAGTGTGGCCGGTCGACCGGCTACACTGCAGGTCAACTGGGTTCCTGAAGCTCCAACGGTCAGAAATATAGCCGTTGTGAAGGCCAGGTCGACCGGGCCCTGCTGCCAGGTCGATCGGGGACTAGCCGTTGGGCTGTTTTGGCTATAAATATGAGTTCTTTCCTTTGCCAAAAGTTGGGAATTTTAAGGCCCTCCTTGAGGGGTTTTGAGGAAAATCAAAGGGAAATGAACTAAGGGATGAAGGGGATCATTAGGAAAGCTAAAGCTTGGATTAATGAAGTTAAATCACCAAGTAGGCTCTACTTTCCTTAATCATATGTTTTCATGCTTTGTTTTACTTTTGGTAAATCTTTTGTAGCATGATAAACTATGTATGAAGTGTTGTGTCCTTAACATATTTTATGTTTTGATTTGATTTATTGTTTTGGATACAACACCATTTGATTCAATCCAAGTAGTACTTTATTTTTGGTAAATCTAAGTAGATCATGTTAATGAAAGAATCTTTGAAATTATATGTAACATGATTCATATACTTGGTTGAATCTATGGTTGTTGTTTTTCAACATAAGAAAATCACTTTCAAAACTATCTTATGTTTTGGATTCAACATCTTTACAAATCATATGTTTTCATGTTTTTGTTTTATCTTTGGTAAATCTTTAGTAGCATGTTAAACTATGATGTGTTGTGTCCTTAGCATGTTTTATGTTTTGAATTGATCTATTGTTTTGGATGCATCACCATTGATTCAATCCAAGTAGTACTTTATTTGGTAAATCTAAGTAGATCATGTTAATGAAAGAATCTTTGAAATTATATGTAACATGATTCATATACTTGGTTGAATCTTTGGGTGTTGTTTTTCATCATAAGAAAATCTCTTTCAAAATATATCTTATGTTGTGGATTCAACATCTTTACAAATCATATGTAAATTTGTTTTAAAGTTTCACAACTTGCTTTGCATTGATTGGTATATCATATTCAAGTTGTATTTATAATTACATATGATTTGTCCCCTTATTTCAATCAAATCTATTTTTATGTTTTATGAGCTACATTGTTGATTTGATTGACATCCCTATGCATCACATGTTTAGAGCTAATTAATTTCATACAACTTGTGAATCTTTGACATCATTAACAAGTTGTTACTTTTAACATGTGACTTGCATTCTTTCCTCAATCATAAATGTTTTTATGAGCTAAAACTTTCAAAAGCCTTAGGCATACATTTATGAGCTTTCTTTTTCAAAATGATTGAGGACATCACACACACACATCATGTACTTTCATCTTTGCATTCATAGTGTGTGTGTGTATTAGATTTTCATTTTCATATCCGCCTATTTTAGAGGCAAATGTAATGAGCTAAATTGAATCTCCATCAAGTGTAATTATAGACACTAACTTAGTGAGATAACCAACCTATGGTTGAAGAGGTTATTGCTTAGCCTATAAAAGCATAATGTATAGGTTGATGTTAAGCCTTGAAAAACATCATTGTAAAGGTTATTGCTTAGCCTTGAAAAGCATATTGTAAAGGTTATTGCTTAGCCTATTGAAAAGCATAAATAGTGGAAATCCGGTGGGGTGTTGGATCACAAGCCAGTAGTGGATGTAGGCATTGAGGCCGAACCACTATAAATCCTTGTGTGATGATGCTTGCTTGTGGTGTTTGTTGTTATTAAGCTTCCGCATTTTATTTGTAATCACCACTTGTGACTAGTTTAATTTAAAGAAGTTAAATTTGATTAAAATTGGTCATAATTGAAGCTCACCCTATTCACCCCCCCTCTAGGGTTCGGATCCCCGGACTTTACAGATCCCTCTCACTACCATAAAATCCCCTTGGAAACTCAAAAGGCTATTTAAAAAAATGCTCAAAGACTCTTGGGCAAGTCAGAAACTCTCCTTCAAGTTTCTTTTCGAGGCACATCGACTCCCAAAAACTACTCATCATTGTACCTCGAGGGGGCATTTGTTGTTACAAAAAAAAGGTCACTTTGCCTCTTCAACATCAAGAAGCCACATGAAGCCGCTTCCTACTACAAAACAGCCAAAAGAGGGGTTCGCATAAAGTTTCGGGCCATTCCAACATCATTTGACCCAACTTCACTCCTCTGGCAGTTGAACAGGTGCTCCTGGCGGCGACGGCGTCGAAGACATCAAAACTTCGATAAATGCCTACGGATGGTCTCAAAATACCTCCAAAGGGCTCCATGTCAAATTTCAAGTCAAACAGATAACGATTAACCCTCCACCAACCCTTGAACAACAAAATCAAGTCTCTCGGCGGCGAGAACCACCGAGGCCATCACTCATCAAACAGAGCACATGGGCGGCTTCAACATGCTTCAAAAGGGCTACACGTCAATTTTCAGGTCATTCCGACAACGTTTGACCCGACTTTGACGTTCCGAAATAATATCAAGGCTATCGGTGGCGGAGCACCCCGAGACCATGACATCCAAATCGGAGCCAACGGATCGTCTCTGAATGACTCCAATAGGCTCCCTGTCAAATTTTAAGTCAATCGGACATCGATTGACCGCACATCAAAGCACGACATCTTCTTCGCGGCAAAATCAAGCCTACTGGCGACGGGACCCAAACGCCTTCAAAACTCAAACAAAAGCCCATGGCTGGTCCTATCTACTGCTCAGGAGGCTTCCCCTCAAATTTCAGGTCATTCCGACATCTTTGACCTAGTTTCAACTTTTGACGGAAAATCGACCACAAAGTGTTTGGCTTTTCCAAAAATTAGGAAACTTTGTGCTCCGATTTGCACGGCTTCTCGTCAAGTTTTCTTCAGGAGAATCAAGTCAATAAATGAGGAAAAATGTCAAGAAAAATACAGGAGAAAACGACACCAGAAAGGACTAAAAAATGGCCGAGAGACGGCGACCAAAAGGGGAACAATCCCCATGGTCACTGCTAGCAACCCCAGCCCATGGTCGCCGGCGACCATGGAAATCCGGGTCGCCGGATTTGTCGCTGGGTGACCCCTTTTTTGCCCTTTTCGCATTTCGGGAGTTCCAACCCCTGTGGTTTCCTGAAAATCTGATTTTTTATGCTTGAAATCGACTGATCTCCATTGACATCTCAGATCCGCCGTCAAGAGCATGAAATCGCTCTGAAATCGCCATCCAGCTGACCAAGAAAGTACACTTTTTGTCCGACCGATCGAGAAATCGACAAGACAGATGTCACCGGCCCGCTGGTATCAAGCAATGTCTGAAGTTGCATCGCCATCCGACATCAAACAACATACAGATCCATCGGCGATCATCACAAGAAGAATTCTAAAAGACGCGGCGCGGCTCACGACTCTTCAAATGCCCTGGCGACCACTTAATGTCGTTAATTGACCCGTTTTATGACAATTTAATGCGGTCATTAACCAATTATTTTGGACGGCCCAATCAAAATCAAGCAAATGGGAGTTACAAATCCAAGTAATCATAGCATTAAAACCATGAAACTCCCCTCATCATGGAGATTAAGGGTGATTAAATTCCCATCATTCTCTACCGGCCAATCAGAAGCCAAGAAGAAGGAGTTACAAAATCGAGAATTAAAAATTGTAACTCCTCCCATCATGGGTCATCAATCCCATAAATCACCCGATAGCTACCAAAAGCGTATAAAATGGGGGTCATTCCAAGAAAAAAGAACCTTCAATACGACCCAGAAAAGCCCAGAAAATTTCCAGAAAAATCCCGAAGAATTTTCAAAGAAACTCTACTACTCTGCTGCAGAAGAGACACCACAAGGTGATCGAAGTCCCTTCCCCAAGGTCTCCTCTCTCTTTCTATCCAACATGGCCTAAACGTGGCTCTTCAGCACGTTTACTCGGATTTTCATTGGATATAGGACCTCTCCTTGGCCTTTATCCTCTAAAAACCTGAGGTCCAAGCCAAGCCAAAGAATCAAAGCAACAAGCATTCTCATCTGAAGGACGATGGCGAAGTCCATACATGACTTGCGACCGTCGATCTGAAGGAATCCCCACAATCCCCTGAGAAGTCAGATACCTTTTCTTACATTTCTTTGTATTTTGTATTATTTGTAAAGAGACAAAAATCACATTTCTTGTCTTTCTTCATTGATAAGATTTGTAAATCGCCTTTCGCGGGATAAATCACCTTCTACGGCACAAAACCGCCTTCTACGGCACAAAATCGTCTTTCACGGCAAATAAAATGAAACCGCCTCTCACGGCATTTAAAAAATTGTGTCTATTGTTAGTTTTATGGTCTCAATACCAAGGGTATATGATGTAATAAATTGATTCATTTCTTTATTTATCAATACAATCATGCTTTCCTTTCATGAGATGAATGGTGTTTAATTATATACTTGCACATAACCAATACGAATGACAAAATGGTTCATGAGATGAACCGGAGTCCACAAGTATATTAGATGTAATACATGTGTATGGATGAGATCCACATACTGGAGACATGTATTGCAAATCTTATACTTAAATATTTTCACAACCAGTGATGAGATCGGGCAACTTATCTGACAAGGTTGCAGCATTTTGATCACTATGAGATAGTGTGATTTGTCTCGATCATCGGAATGTAAGATTCTGGATCAGGGTGCTGGTACATTGGATGTATTGAAGGACCATGAGAAGCACCTTATATACACTGTCTTTACTTTAAGGCCTGCTCTCATAATTCCCTAGCAATAGGCTCATAATCCTGAGACATTAATGAACTCAAGTTTCTATCTATGCATTTGCTTTGAGTCACCAATGGTGAGGCCAATTGTAGGTCAACACCTCGGTGATTTGGGTACGTGGTAGTAGAGCTGTGGGAACATTCAATGGTCAAGATGGAATCTATCTTTAATATCCCCTTATGCCAATCAATGGATTTATCTTTGGTAAGTGCACACCCATTCCAATTAAGAGTTAATTGGATCGGTACCAAATGATCACTATAATTAATTGGGGTTCGAGGATAATAAGATATGGATCTAATTTGGTGGACAGGTCCATTTGATCCATGGATATAGATGGAGGGGCCTACTTGTGGTACTGAGGAAGTTTAGGGTCTTCATTGTAATATATTCCTAAGACTGGAGTGCAATTGCATTTAAATAGTGGAGTTATTTGCAATTAACTGTGGGCCCGGATTGCACATGAGATGTGGGGTCGCGTGTCCTAGTTGGAGCCAGCTTTCTAAGGAATCCCTAGTGGTCCCCACGCTAGCCCAACTTATTAGAAAGATACTAATTCTACTTGAACTCTAAAAGAAAGGTTACTATTTCTATTTGAAGTGAGACTTCTAACAGTGGTAATGGTAAGCTACTAATTATTAATGGAAGTAGGACTTCTATTTTAATTAGAAAGGAGAAAGCTACTAATTGTTGTGGAAGGGAGACTTCTATGGCAACTAGCAAGGGAGAAGTTTACTATTTTGTAATGGGAGTTAAACTTCTATTTCAAATTGGAAAAGAGGTGGACTGGAGGGCTATATAAAGAGGAATAAATCCCTCTTGGTCGTGCATAATAGTGTGAGCAACTTCAGCCCCTTTGTGCAAGTGTTGCACAAGTTCTCTTCCTCTCTAAGTTCTCCTCTCTTTCACCTTTAGTTCCTTAGAGTTACAAGTTAGGTTTTCTTTTGGAGATTCCACCATCTTCTTAAGAAAAGAGATCTAATAGGGTAATAGCATGGAAGATCAAAAGGTGTTGGAGATTCTGAATTGGATAGTGAAGTTGTTCATCATCAAAGGAAAGAACTCAAATTCTCCATTAGAGCACTACAAAGCTCCAAAGGTATATCTACATCCTTGTATGCTGTAGATTTCGTGATTGCATGTTTATGTGCTGTTTTCTATCTTTTAGATAGTATATATTGTTGTACATGATTTATGAGATTGAGGGATTGCATCCTGGATTGGGTTTTGTTGCCTTCTTGATTATTGATCCCTGCATCATGTGGGTCAAAAGTCTTTGAAACCTATCTGAAAGACCCACCTATTTTCCAACAATTGGTATCAGAGCCATACCTCATCTCTAATCATGTTAGATCAGTAAGCTTGCTCCAATCTTTGCATGAGATGCGAAGAAGATGAAGCAAGGGCTATATAAGGATCAATTTTGATGAATTTACTTGGTTTGATAGTAGATTCATGTTTGGATAGTCACAAATGGGTTTAATAAGGATGGAAGGATAATAGGAAGCCATTGGAACACTTTGGAAGTGATTTGGGGAAGAATGGACACGAAATAGAAAACCCATGTTGCAGGTTTTCGCCAGTCCGGTCGACCTAGCCCCCTGCTCAGTCGACCGGCTGACTTGTAGGTCGGTCGACCGAGCCCCCTGGCCGGTCCACCGAGCCTTCTGCACAGCCTGTTGCAGAAAATGTTTTTCAGTTTCGGGTCTTCTCTTACATCCTATTTTTCCAGCATTATTTGGCAGCCTATTTCTGTGATTTGTATGGTTGTATGAGATACTAACTTGCAGATGATAATGTCCTCTCCATCTGGCCCACAAGTCTTTTGCTTTCTATTTATGGTGATTGGTTTATTTAAGGCTAAATGTAAAGGGCATCATGGCTTCCTTGGTTTCCCGTGAAAGGGCAAGGCTTGATGAATTTCCCTATAGCCCTTTTTATTTCCAAGTTTAGATTACCATGTAAGTCTCATAATTGAGGCATAGGAATTTATGTAATTTTTATAAAGGGAAAAAAGCACTATACCTACCTGTACTTTGGCCGTTTTGCAGAGTGACCCCTGTACTTTAGTATTTGTGACTAAACCTACCTGTAGTTTTAGTTGACATGCAAATACTAACTGCCATGACGGAATTTAGTAAATGACAAATTTACCCTTGATATATCCGTTTTACTGTTAGCAGTTTTTTCTCGTTTTCCCCCTTTTCACCTGCAATTAGGGTTCTGGCGATTTTAGGCGAAATCTTCTCCTCCTTCGTTGCATGCATCAGATCCACACCGAAGGAACATCGGCGGTTTCAGAGGTATGATCTCATACCCTTAATCATGTATATATTTGATGCATGTGGTGGTTCTAGGCCTTGCCGATGACCATGGGTTTAGGATTTTGAACTTCTTTGTCTGATATGGTGAATGTCTGATACGGTTTCAGAGGTAGGACCTTTCGCTGTCGAAAATGGTCCCCTCTTGAAAAAATTTGTTTCTTTTGTTTATTGTTTCTGTTTGAATGTTGGTGGAATAGAAACCCCACTTGTCTGCTACTTTTGTGGGTTAGCCATGATGGCTGTTACACATGGAGGGGACCACAGTCAACCCTTGTTGGATAGACTTTGTCTGCACTGTTATTATATTTGAGGTGGGTCTCGATGATTATGTATTGTATGTGGGTTTGAAGGTTGAAGAAGAAGAAGACAAGGAAAGATGATTAGGTATTGTATGTGGGTATGATGTTTTCTGTCGTTTAAACTCTCTTACATGCCCTTGTTATTTCAACCTATTCAACTGTTGATCTTGGTCAGAATCATGTTTCTTTAGAACTAGTACGATCTGACATCATGCAAAGATCAGCCAACCACAATGAAGCCCGCGTCTGATTTTTCTTGTTCCCTCTTTGGTAGACTTTGTATGATCTTTCATTCCATTTTTCATGGGTAGTAAGCAGTAGGCACATAATCAAAAGCCCTAAGGACTGAAAAGAGTACACACCTTCAAATGATACCAGTATTTATGCAAGAAAAAGAAAACAAGATGAGCTTTAATTGTTACAATCAGAGCCAAAATAAAGAAATTTATTAAAAATTATGAATTAGAAAGTATGCTATATTCAATTAATTCATTAAATCAGAGGTCAATGGCAATGAGTAGCCATCTGAAAGCTATTAATCAGACAGATATGATCATATAATAAGGGAGATATTATGGCATGGTTCTCCATGAAGGTTCCTCAAACATTAGCGGCTTAGATCACTGAAAGGTGGGCCACAGACAGAAGTCATTGCTGATCTAGATAACAATCCCTTCTCCAAACCCAAATCACAACTCAATCAGTCATACTCATATGTGAGCAATCCAAGCATACATAGATAAGCCCCTTCTGGCCCAAAGCTTTGACGTATAAATAATTGAGGGTTAAACTTAAAACTGAGTATTACCTCAAGATCTCCATCCTACTCACTACTCACTCTGAATAAGACCACGTAATAGCAAACTGCCATATCATAACAAAAGATCAGAAATGTAATTTATTTATAAAAAAAAAATCCAGATAAATTTAAGCTATAGATAGAAGTAAATAATAGAGAGAAGAAATGGATACAAATATGCCACCATATCATAACAAAAGATCAGAAAGGTAATTTATTCATAAAAAAAAATCCAGATAAATTTAGGCTATAGATAGAAGTAAATAATAGAGAGAAGAAATGGATACAAATATGCCAAAGTTCAGTTAGACTAAGTGACTCAGAATGTAGGTCTTTTCTTTTTTGTCTCAATGGACCTTGTGAATGGGAGGGAAGTTGGAGCGGCTGACGCATCATTGTGGATGCCAACATTGCTTGGCCATCTTTATTATCCTGCTATGTACAAAGTGGAACCAATCAACAGATGATAAGTCATATAGATAGATAGATAGATAGATAGATAGATAGATAGATAATATATATACATATATATATATAGAGAGAGAGAGAGAGCGGGCCCTGGGGTTATAGGGAATGTAAACAATGATAATCTCATTAATTCAGAATTGTTCTAAAGAAAAATCTAGGACAGTTGCGCATCAGTATCTGTGATTTTCAAGGAGTGCAGATCCATATCTATGAACCTCCATATCCAGATTCTCCTGCTTCTTTTACTGCTCCTGCTCCTCCTGCTTCTTTTACTAGTTCAGATTGTTGAATATCATTCTTCTCCCTCTTGCCTCCTTTTTCCAGTTTATCTGTTTTACTGCTTTGGACTTCTGAGCTCCTTTTTCCTCTCTTCCAATTTCAGATTGATGACTTCTTTCAGTCTCATTTTCAGTCTCAAGGTTAAATATTGTTCCCAATCCAACAACATTTGAAGGAACAGACTGCTGAATTCCTATTGTCCCTTCTCTTTCATATTGCTCCATTATTGTTTCCCCTACTTCCAACTGCTGATTCCTTCCCGCACCACCTTTTTCTTCAACATTGAAGTGGTTAAGGTTCCTCACACTACCTGAAAAACCCAGCAGTCAGAAAAAGTGAGGAAGAGAAACTCTCAAGAACACACAGAATTTATATTACAGTATTGATAAAATGGGATGAAATGGGAAAAATGAAAATACTCTTTTCTACAATCGGTAGAAATACACAACACAAAAATAATACCCAATTAAAATACCAAATACAATCGGTTCTATTATACACAGTGAATTTTTACTACTTACGTTTAGAATTGATGTTGTACCAATTGATGTTTTTTTCTTAACTGGTATAAGGTTCTACATGCAGATGTTTGATGAAGTTACAATTGAATTCCACCATGGTGGTTATTTTACAGACCCACCAAACAGTGTATACATTGGGGGTATGGTACATGAAGTCAGAGAATTTGATATTGACAAAGCATCATTTTTTGAGTTCAGGGATTGTATGATAGAATTAGGGTACCCAGGGAACAATTCAATGTATTTTAAGGTGCCAGGAATGGATTTTGATGATGGTTTGAGGCGAATTGAATCAGACAGGGATGTATTTATTCTATTAAAACATTATAAGGACAGTAAGGTGTTGACTGTTTATATAGAGAGGGGACATGAACCTTTGATGGTCGTGTCACCTAAGGGGAAGATCTTGATGCAAAATATTCACACTGAAGGTCCCTTGAAGCAGTTACCTGCAGCAGAAGTAGCATCAATTAGTATGAAACTTCATTGTGAGGATTACTATGCTACTGATGTTGAGGATGCAGCTGATGTTGATGAAGGCAGTGATGATGACCCTAATGTTCATCAGCATCCTCAAACAAGTGCTGGTCATGATGAGGATAATGTTCATCAGCATCCTGATGTTGGAGATTATCAAAACCAGCAACATCAGTTAGATGATGACAGTGAGGTTGAAAGTGAAGAGAATCCTATAGATCCTGATGAGCCACCAGAGCTACATGAGGATATTGAGAAGCTAGAAGATGAGAATATCTTCAGAGGATCTTCTGAGAATGTGGAAGAGGTGCATAAAGGAAAACAACAAGTACCAGTTGATGAGAATTGGGTTACAGATGATGAGCATGGGGGTGATCTTCACTCATTGTGCAGTTCATCTGATGAGAACAACAGGTCTAAATGGCCTGAGTTTAATGAGTTGACTGATATGGAGAATCCTGAACTGAAGTTGGGTATGATATTTTCGAGTCCACAAGTTTTCAGACAAGCACTTGTTGAATGGACAGTAAGGCAAGGCTATGACATTAAATATCTGAAAAATGAGAACAAGAGAATCACGGCTGTTTGTAAATATGATTGTGGGTTTAGGATTCCTGCATCACCCATGCAGGGTGAGATGACATTTCAAATTAAGACATTCAAACCCAAACATGCATGTGGTATGAGGTTTGAAAATCACTTGGTAACTTCCAGCTATATAGCTGCTAAATACCAGCAGAGGATGAGTGACAATCCGAAATGGTCAATTCCTGCAATGCAAAAAGAGCTGAGAAGATAACTAAAGGTTAATTTGTCGAAGGATAAATTGTATCGAGCGAAGAGGAAAGCATCAGATAACATCTCTGGATATATTAGAATCCAATACACTAGATTGAGGGACTATTGAGTCACTGTCCAGACGTACAATCCCAACACAAGTATATTTGTGGTGACACAAAGACCTCACATGGATAGAATTCCAAATTTTCAGAGATTGTACGTTTGTTATGAGGCACAAAAGGTAGGGTTCGTTGGTGGATGTAGACCCATAATTGGTCTAGACGGGTGCTTCCTCAAAGGTAGTTATGGTGGACAAGTGTTGGCTGCAGTTGGTAGAGATGAGAATGATAATATGTTCCCAATTGCAATGGCTGTTGTAGAGGCTGAAAATTTGGACTCATGGACTTGGTTTTTGAAATCATTAATTGATGACATTGGAAATGGGGGTGACATGGGCTGGATTTTTTTGTCTGATAGACAGAAAGGGCTTGACGCAGCTTTTGAGATAGTAGTTCCTACTGCTGAAATCAGGCACTGTCTGAGACATATGTATGATAACTTCAAAAAACTGTTTAGAGGAAAATTATTGAAAGATGCTATGTGGGTTGCAGCATCATGTGGATCACCCAGAGAGTTTGATAGTCATATGCAGAGGGTGAAAGAGATGGACCGGCTGCATATAATTGGCTGATATCTGCTAATCCAAACAGGTGGGCCATATCTCATTTTACTACAAGGGCCAAATGTGATGCATTAACAAATAACCTCTGTGAATCTTTCAACAGTTACATACTTGAAGCTAGGGAGAAACCAATTGTTGGTTTGCTTGAGTGTGTCAGGAGGAAACTTATGATTAGAACTCAAGTGAAGTTAAAAGGAATGACTAAATATGATGGGACAATATGTCCTGCGATATTGGAGAAGTTGGAAAAAAACAAGCATGACAGCAGACATTGTTTTCCCAATTGGTCAGGCAGAGGTGAGTTTGAGGTTGACTGTTTTACAAAAACTTATGTTGTGAACATTGAGAGTAGAACATGTTTATGCAGAATGTGGGATCTGACTGGGATCCCTTGTAAGCATGCCATAGCATGTATATACATGAATCAAGGAAGGCCTGAAGATTATATTCATGGATGCTACAGCAAAGAGATGTATTTGAATGCATATAGTAGTATGATACATGCTGTACCTGGCATGCATGATTGGATAGAAAGTGGAATGGAACCAATTGCTCCTCCATTGTATAGAAAACCTGCAGGTAGGCCAAGGAAGTTAAGGAGGAGGGAAGCGGATGAGGTACATAGTTCCAGTAGAGTTTCCAGAAGGAACAGAACAATGACTTGTGCTAGATGCTTGAAAACATGCCATAATGCCAGGTCTTGCAAGGGACCAGTGCATCCAAATTCAAGACTATTTTGTTCTGCATCACAGCCCATGACAGCTTCATCACAGCCCATGGCAGTATCACAGCCCATGCGACCTTCTCAGCCCATGCCAGCTTCCCACCCAGCATCACAGCCCATGCCAGCACATAGGGTATAATACTTTCACCCATGTTTTATACTTTTTCTTCTAACTGGATTATATGCATGCATTTACTAACTACTGTATTGAAAATCTTGATTGATCAGGGGAGAGTCAGACAATCCTTTTTCTCAGTCGTTGCCAGCTTCAGCCACTTTCATTAGCAAGTAATACCACTGATAAAGGAAGGTCACAACAAGTGAGGTCTGCATCAACACCCAGAGGTAGAGGGAGGATTGGAGCAGGAAAAGGCGGCACAATCTGATGATGTTATGTTGATTCTATTTTAAAACTTTGTCTAGATGATGTTGTAAGATTTTACTTTGGTTCTGTTTTAAAAAACTTTGTCATGATGATGTTGTAAATTTGTTTATGGGAGATGGTGTTTTAAGACAACCTGATGTAGTTTGTCAATTACTATTTCAAAAAACTGTTCGGATGATGATGATTGTTTGGAGTTTAGCATAAATGACCATTTTTTATTGTTTGGATTGGCATATTGAATTATGATGTCTGTTTGGAGCAGCATAGATGACTATTTTTGATTGTTTGGATTGACTGTTAGGATGATGATGATGGATTGGAGCAGCATCGATGACCTTTTAAATTGTCTGGATTGAGTGTTTGGATGATGATGCTTTTCTTATTGCGGGTTGATTAAAGTTCAGAGCAAAATAAGGAGTGAACAAAGCATTCATGGACAAGCAAACTTCACCAACCCATTTTCATTAAAATATTCCAACTAATACATATGATTATGGTAATTCTAACCCATCTACAGGGAACCAAGCCACAACTAGGTAGCACATGAACAAAAAAACACAATTCCAGCCCAAGTCCACAGCAATACACGTAGGTAACATTTTTCTCTTCGACAAACTGTCTTCATTTCCTTCTCCAGCACATCAATCTTATCCAATAGCTTTTGTACCTGATCATTTTCTCCATCAACCCATTCAAAAAATCCACACGCTGGCTGGATCTGAAAATTTTTTTGAAACAAAATAACATTAATAATAGCATTATTGACCATACATCAAGAAGAACAATCAGATCGTTGACAGCATAACCCCATATAGAGCACAGCCAAGAAACCTCCTCCCCATGTTGCGTTGTGTTCAAGAAGTTCTCAAAGCAGCCCTATGCCCGCAGTGACAGTAACGAATTTCACCATCAAGTTGAGAGTATTGGCCACGAGAACAATGGGCGCAGGAGTTTTGAGAGGAAGCCATGGCTGGAAAGAAAAAAAATTCACTAAGAACATGTCTGGTGCACTTCCAATGTTTTATAGGCTGATTCAGGGGCAAATATGTCTTTTTGGGAGAGTAACTTGGCGCCAGTATGCACCAAACAGATTTTATACGATCTACACTGTTAATACTAACAGAATCCGTCCATTTTGCATGCCAACTAAAACTATAGGTAGGTTTAGTCACAAATACCAAAGTTCAGGGATCACTCTGCAAAACGGCCAAAGTCCAGGTAGGTATAGTGCTTTTTTCCCTTTTTTAAATTTGTAAATTCTAGCGGTGTCCGAGACGAACAAGGAAAGCGATGTTGGACTCCTAATCAAAGAGTTTGAAGATTACCAAAAGAGTTTTGGAGTTGCCCAAAGAGTTTGATGAACTCCAGAAGTTTTGGAAAGTCTGGAAGTCCAAGAAGTCTATTCCGCTAGGGCCATGTGGAGGAGAGGACTAGTTTCTAATTTTAGCACTTTCTATTTATGGATGCATGCTTAATTTAAAATATTTCCAAATCTAATCCAAACTTAGCAAGTTACTATAATTGGTCAAATCAAATTAATTTTTGGAAAGAGTTTTAATTAGTGTTGATGACCCATGAGATGGACACATTGGTAACACTAATTTAGAAACTGGAATTTCCATAAAATAACTTGACTTGGAACCAATCTTTGATCATATCATGAGATGATTTGATGTTCATATGTATACATGTGGGCCCTAATACCTTTCAAGGAAATCCTCAATTCTAAAATCTTAAGTGGGAGCGGGGCATTTATATTTAGAAATCCCCATTGTTTTCCACCATAGGTCCATTGTAAGGAAAGTATTAGCCTCGCGCCATCATGAGAATGGTCATTCCCCACGGAGGGCTTTTACTTGTCTGGTTACTAGATATGGATCTCCTATGGATAGTGTTGGTGAGACGGGGCGGGGGCCCACTCCCCAAGGAGGAGCTGCTCGCAACGGTTGTCATGCAATGCTAGTTGGTGGGTCACACTTAACTAAAATAATGATGTAGTATCCCCAAGGATTTACCTCATTTATTTTAGAAACCAAAGTTAATCGGGAGTTATTCATTATTTGGTATGAGATACCTAGATAATAATGAATGAAGGGGATCATGGATAGTTAGTCTTAATTCTGATTTTGACCAACTTTGATCCGCACCAATCTAGGTGGTATTCGCACTCCCCAAGGAGGCATACCCTGGGGATTGGGATTCCGATGTATTCTGAATTTAGTGGTTATGAGGATTCCATATAAATTTGGTAGAATACTAAACCCTAATGTCATTTAAATTCATTAATTGAATGTATGGTTATGTGCTACAGTATTTCAAGCATGAATTCAAATACTTTCAATCCACTTGCGACCATCCTCAACCATAATAAGTTGGTGGGATCCAATTATGTAGACTGGAAACGGAACCTGGATATAGTCCTGACAGCTTCAGGATATAAATATGTCCTTACCAAGCCCCGCCTTGATGAGCCATTACCGGAAGCATCACCGGAAGAAAAGGAACTTTACACCAAGTGGGCCAAAGACGATGAGATGGCCAGATGTTATATACAGGCATCCATGTCTAGTGTTTTGCAACACCAACATCAATCCTTTACGACTGCATATGATATTTGCAATTAACTGTGGGCCCGGATTACACATGAGATGTGGGGTCGCGTGTTCCAGTTGGAGCCAGCTTTCTAAGGAATCCCTAGTGGGCCCCACGCTAGCCCAACTTATTAGAAAGATACTAATTCTACTTGAACTCTAAAATGAATGTTACTATTTCTATTTGAAGTGAGACTTCTAACAGTGGTAATGGTAAGCTACTAATTATTAATGGTTGTAGGACTTCTATTTTAATTAGAAAGGAGAAAGCTACTAATTGTTGTGGAAGTGAGACTTCTATGGCAACTAGCAAGGGAGAAGTTTACTATTTTGTAATGGGAGTTAAACTTCTATTTCAAATTGGAAAAGAGGTGGATTGGAGGGCTATATAAAGAGGAATAAATCTCTCTTGGTCGTGCATAATAGTGTGAGCAACTTCAGCCCCTTTGTGCAAGTGTTGCACAAGTTTTCTTCCTCTCTAAGTTCTCCTCTCTTTCACCTTTAGTTCCTTAGAGTTACAAGTTAGGTTTTCTCTTGGAGATTCCACCATCTTCTTGAGAAAAGAGATCTAATAGGGTAATAGCATGGAAGATCAAAAGGTGTTGGAGATTCTGAATTGGATAGTGAAGCTGTTCATCATCAAAGGAAAGAACTCAAATTCTCCATTAGAGCACTACAAAGCTCCAAAGGTATATCTACATCCTTGTATGCTGTAGATTTCGTGGTTGCATGTTTATGTGTTGTTTTCTATCTTTTAGATAGTATATATTGCTGTACATGATTTATGAGATTTAGGAATTGCATCCTGGATTGGGTTTTGTTGCCTTCTTGATTATTGATCCCTGCATCAAGTGGGTCAAAAGTTTTTGAAACCTATCTGAAAGGCCCACCTATTTTCCAACATCTATTTCTTAAAATATATGTGCAATGGAAAGTTAGAAAGAAGAATTGCTTTCCTTTCTACTTATGAAGGTGAATCTCCAGATCACCACTTCAAATTCCAAGTAGAACAGAAAATCTGGCATACCCGTACAAAAAATGTTGATGACTCGATTTTCCTCCTCCGCCATACTCCCGGCAGCTCCAGCGGTGGTAAGGAGAGGACGAAAGGTCGGAGCCCCCATCAATGGTTCCATGCCTCTCTTGAGTTGATTGAACCATTCAAAAAAAAAAAAAAACAGCCTCATGAGTTTCCAAAAATCCAAACCATCCAACCTCATGAACCAAATTAAGCCAAAACCTTGAAATTGACATTCCACAAACTCTGGTCCCCTAATTTGCCACATAAAGCTTGTTAGGTCACAAGGCCGAAACAACAAAAAAAATCAAATCAAATTCTGACCCCCTAGCTCGCCACATACAGGTTGTTAGGTCACAAGGTCAAAACCAAATATGACCCCCCAATTTGCCGCATACAGCTTGTTGGGTCACAAGGCCAAAATAAAAAAATCAAACCCCAACCCCCTAACCTGCCACATACAGCTGGTTAGGTCACAAGGTCAAAAACCAAAAAACCCTCTTGATCGCCTAATCACCACATACAACCCTTAGGTCCACAAGGTCAAAAAGAAAATCCAAAAATCCGACTCCCTTATGTCATTTTTAAAACTTTGCCTTTAGATGGTACGTGATCCCTCTCACTACCATAAAATCCCCTTGGAAACTCAAAAGGCTATTCGAAAAAAAAATCCTCAAAGACTCTTGGTCAAGTCAGAAGCTCTCATTCGAATCTCTCTTCGAGGCACATCTACTCCAAAAGCTACTCGTCGCTATACCTCAAGGGGGCATTTGTTGACACCAAAAATGTCACTTTTCCTCTTCAACATCAAGAAGCCACAAGAAACCGCATCCTATTACAAACAGGCAATGCTACTTCAAGCATCAGATCTTATTAGAATCAAACAAAAACTACAAGATCCTTCAAGACAGCCAAAAGAGGGGTTCACATAAAGTTTCGGGCCGTTCCAACATCATTTGACCAAACTTCACTCCTCCGTAGCCAAACAGGCGCTCCTGGCGGCGACGGTGTCGAAGACATCAAAACTTCGATCAGAGCCTATGGATGGTCTCAAAATACCTCCAAAAGGCTCCAAACCAAATTTCAAGTCAAACCGACAACGTTTGACCTCCATCAACCCTCGAGCAGTAAAATCAAGCCTCTCAGTAGTGAGAACTATCAAGGCCATCACTAATCAAACAGAGCACATGGGGAGCTTCAACATGCTTCTAAAGAGCTGTACGTCAAATCTCAGGTCATTCTGACATCGTTTGACCTAGTTTCGACTCATGGCGGAAAATCGGCTACAAAGTCTTCAGCTTTTCCAAAAAACAGGAAACTTTGTGCTCTGATTTGCGTGGTTTCTCGTCAGGTTTTCTTCAGGAGAATCAAGCCAATAAATGATGGAAAAATGTCAAGAAAAATACAGGAGAAAAAAGGATCGAAAAAGATCAAGAAATGGCCGAGAAACGGCGACCGAAAAAAGAGGAAAAACCCATGGTCGCCGGCGGCAACCATAGAAATCCAGGTCGTCAGATCTCGCCCGAAAACCCACTTTTCGGGGTTATTTTCGCGTTTCGAGATGATTGGGCCCTGCGGTTTTTCAAAAATCTAATTTTTCAAGCATGTAATCCGCTGATCTTCGTCAACTTCACGGATCTAGCACCGGAATCATCAAATCATCATTGATCGCTCCAAAATTGTCAATCAGCTGGCTAAGAAAGTACACTTTGTGTCCAACCGATTGAGAAATCGACAAGACAATGTCACTAGCCCACTGATATCAACCAATGTTGGAAGTTGCATTGCCATCCGACATCAAATAACATGTGGACCCATTGGCGATCATCACAAGAAGAATTCCAAAGACGTGGCACGGCCCGCGACTCTCCAAATGCCCACTTAATGTTGTTAATTGACCCATTTTATGACAACTTAATACGGTCATTAACCCATTATTTTGGTCGGCCTAATCAAATTCAAGCAAATGGGAGTTACAAATTCAAGTAATCATAATATTAAAATCATGAAACTCCCCTCATCATGGAGATTAAGGGCAATAAATGCCCATCATTCTCCACTGGCCAATCACAAGCCAAGAAAAAGGAGTTACAAAATCAAGAAATAAAAACTTGTAACCCCTCCCATCATGGAGCATCAATGCCATCAATTCTCTCATCATGGGTCATCAATCCCATAAATCACCCCATGGCTACCAAGAGCCTAAAAAAAGGGGTCATTCCAAGAGATGCCAAAATAGGACACACACATACATAAAAAGACACACACACATACATAAAGGGACACACATACACATAGAGAGACATATGCAGACACAAAGAGAAAGATCCATACTCATAAGCAAGGAAGAAGAGTTCTGAAGAAATCCTGCTACTTTGCTGCGGAAACACGACAAGGTGATCGAAGTCCCTTGGGGGGCCATCCCCCCAAGGTCTCCTCTCTCCTTCTACCCAACATGGTCTAAACGCTGTTCTTCAGCCCGTTTACTCGGTTTTTCATTGGATATAGGACCTCCCCTTGGTCTTTATCCTCTAAAAAACTGTAGTCTAAGCCAAGCCAAAGAATCAAAGCATCAAGTGTTCTCATATGTGAAAGTCATGGGATCCGAACCCTAGAGGGGGGGGGGGTGAATAGGGTGAGCTACAATGTGTGACCAATAATGACAAATTTTAACTTCTTAAAATTAAACTAGTCATAAGTGATGATAAACAAACAATATACGGAAGCTAAAACAATCACCACAACACATTCACCACCACACAATGTTTTATAGTGGTTCGGCCTCAATGCCTACATCCACTACCGGCTTGTAATCTAATCACCCCACCGGATTTCCACTATTTATGCTTTTCAATATGCTAAGCAATAACCCTTACAAAGTTGTTTTTCTAGGCTAAACAACAACCTTTACAACATATGATTTTTTAGGCTAAGCAATAACCTTTACAAGATGCTTTTCTTAGGCTAAGCAATAACCTTTACACGATGCTTTTCTTAGGCTAAGCAATAACCTTTACAAATGAAGATTTCTCTAAGAAGGTGTATTCACAAAAGAACACTCTAAGAGATATAATTAAAGCTCAATGTATTTGCCTCTAAAATAGGCAGATATGAAAGTGAATAACAAACTCACACAAACACTAAATGAATGCAAATGTGTATGCTCATGATGTGTGTGTGTGATAACTTCAATCAAGTTTAAAAAGAAGGCTCAATTAATATATTGCTTAAAGCAATTCAAAGTTTAAAGCTCATAAAAGATTTGATTGAAGTCTAATGCAAACCACATGTATGAAAATCAACTTGTTAATGACATGAAAATCAAGAGCTTCACAAGTTGTATGAAAATGACTAACTTAGAACATGTGATGCATGTGCAATGTTGTTTTCAAAAACAAATAAATTTGACTAAGGTTTAAATGAATGAAAACAACAAGTAATGTTTCAACCAAGAAAATGAATCATGCTATATAAAAGAAATCAAAGATTTAGGCTAAGCATGATTAAGGAAGATTTAAAAACAACTTGGATTGAAAACAAAGTGAAGAATCCAATCTTAATTAGATCAAAGAATAAGAGAAGAATGGATTCAACACATCATAGTTATCATGCTCAAAATCATTTACCAATAACTTAAACAAAGCATATAAACTATGATTAAGAGAGGTAGAGCTTACTTAGAGATTTAACTTCATTAATCAAAGCTTTAGCTCTCCAAATGACTCTTTGGTCTCTCTTAGTTCATCCCCTTTTCTTTGTCTCAAAGCACCTCAAAAGAGTCTTCAAAATCTCCAACTTTTGAAAAGGAATGAACTACAATTTATACCCAAAAAGTGGGTTTTTGCGAGTGCCCGGTCGACCTGGTACAGAGCCCGGTTGACCTGCCTTCAAACGGTTAGAAAAATGACCGTTCGAAGAGCCAACGACACTTTGCCCCGGTCGACCTACAGTGTTGCAGGTCAGCAGGTCGACCCCCTGGGACCAAAAATTCCCAAAAATTGCATATTTGAAGGTTTTTCTAAGAGGGGATTTTGGGCCATTAAATCAAGCTTGGAAACATGTTTTAAATCAAACTAAGATGTTTAAAAACATGAAACACAAAAAGCCTAAAATGATTCGAAACTTTAAATCCAATGGCTTGCTTGATTTGATAAAACTCTTTTCTAAAACAAATGCATCCAATTTAAAAAAAAAAAACATGCATAAATCAATATCTTAAAAACAATGCATGTGTAAATCAAGATTTCAAGTTTTTATAAATCAATGCATATGTGTGTAAATCAAATGATGCTTGAATGATAATGCATCCATCAAATTGCAATCTACAAAATTCCTAACAATATGAAGGACGATGGTGAAGTTCATACATGACTTGCGACCATCGATCTGAACGAGTCCCCGTAATCTCCTGAGAAGTCAGATCCCTTTTCTTACTTTTCTATTGTATTTTGTGTTCTTTGTAAAGAGACAAGAAAATCACATTTCTTGTCTTTCATTATTAATGAGATTTGTAAATCGCCTTCTACGGCACAAATCGCCTTTCACGACACAAAACTGCCTTTCACGGCAAACAAAAATCTCCTCTCACGGCAAACAAAATGAAATTGTCTCTCACGACATTCAAGAAATTATGTCTCTTTCTTAAAATATATGTGCAATGGAAAGTTAGAAAGAAGAATTGATTTGCTTTCTACTTGTGAAGGTGAATCTCCAGATCACCACTTCAAATTCCAAGTAGAATAGAAAATCTGGCATACCCGTACAAAAGTGTTGATGACTCATTTTTCCTCCTCCGCCATACTCCGGCAGCCCCAGGGGTGGGAAGGAGGGGACGAAAGGTCGGGCCCCCATCAAGTGTCCTAAGACACTTGAGGAAAAGGAGCAGATGAGGTCGATACCATACGCTTCGGCTGTTGGTAGCCTCATGTATGCTATGCTATGTACTAGACCGGATATCTGTCATGCAGTGGGCTTAATCAGCAGATATCAGTCTAACCCAGGACCTGAACATTGGATAACTGTAAAATGTATTCTCAAATACTTGAGAAGGACTGGAGATTACATATATAGCAGTGATGAACTGATTCCAGTCGGATACACAGATTCTGATTTCATGTCAGATAAGGATTCCAGGAAATCAATGTTAGGGTATGTGTTTATGCTGTAGCTGCTTGAGAAGTAGTTAAAGAAGCAAATTGGCTCAAAAGATTCCTTATGGAACTTGGAGTGGTACTTTTGGCAGGACAACTGCTCACAGTTTATTGTGATAACGGCAAGGCAGTCGATAAGTCCAAGGAATCCAAGAGCCAAAAACATGTGCGGAGGTAGTTACACATGGTCAAAGAGATTGTGCAGAAAGGTGATACTGCTATCACCTAGATAGATTCTGCAGACAATCTAGGAGATCCCTTTACTAAGCCTTTGACTACAAAAGTCTTTGAGCCGCATGTAGACGGAATGGGCATGAGATGCAACTCTGATTGGCATTGAGCCCAAGTGGGAGATTGTTAGATTGTGTGGTCTCAATCCATCAGATGATGTAATAAATTGATTAATTTCTTTATTCATCAAAAAAATCGTGCTTTCCTTTCATAAGATGAATGGTGTTTTATTACTTAATACACATGACCAATACATATGTCATAATGGTTCATGAGATGAACCAGGTCCCATTAGTATATTAGATGTGATATATGTGTATGGATGAGATCCACATACGGGAGACATATGCCAAAAATCTTATACTTAAAATATCTTCACAACCAGTGATGAGACTAGGCATCTCATCTGATAAGGTTGCAGCACTTTGATCACTATTAGATAGTGTGATTTGTCTTGATCATCGGAATGAAAGATTATGGATCACAGTGCTGGTATATTAGATGTATTGAAGGACCATGAGAAGCACCTTATGAATACTGTCTCGAGTTTACGGTATGTTCTCATAATTCCCTAGCAATAGTCTCTCAATCTTGAGACATTGATGAACTCAAGTTTCTATCTATTCATTTGCTTTGAGTCACCAATGAGTAAGGCCAACTGTAGGTCAACACCTCGGTTTCTTGGGTATGTGGTAGTAGGATTGTGGGAACATCCAATAATCAAGATGGAATCTATCTACATTATGCCCTTGTGTCAATTAATGGATTTGTCATTAGTAAGTGCGCACCCATCTCGATTAAGAGTTAATTGGATGGTACTGATGATCACTGTGATTAATTGGGACTCAAGGATAATAAGATGTGGATCTAAGATTGGATGCGACAGATTTATTCCAATTGATCCATGGATATTGATAAAGGGGCCTACTTGTGGTAATTGGGAAGTTTAGGGTCTTCATTTTAATTTATTCCTAAGACTGTAGTGCAATTGCATTTATAAAGTGATGTTATTTGCAATTAACTGTGGGCCCGAATTGCACATGAGATGTGGGGTCGCGGTGACCCAATTGGAGCCAGCTTTCTTTGGAATCCCTAGTGGTCCCCACGCTAGCCCAAATTATTAAAAGGATACTAATTCTACTTGAACTCTAAAAAGGAAGGAATTAGAAACTTACTATTTCTATTTGAAGTGGGACTCCTAATAGTGGTAATAGTTAACTTACTAATTATTGTGGAAGTGATACTTCTATAGTAATTAGAAAGGAGATGGTTACTAATTCTTAATGGGAGTTGGACTTCTATTTTAATTAGTAAAAGGAGGAGTCTTTGTGCTATAAATAAGGGAGAAACTCCTCTTGGACGTCAAGCCACATTGTTGCACGCCGAAGACCCTAAAGTGCAAGTGTTGCAGTTTTATTTTTCCTCTCCTCTCTCTTATAGTTTTCTTCTAGTTCCTTGGAGTTTCTAGAAGGGTTTTCTCTTGAAGATCCCACCCATCTTCTTGAGAAAAGAGATCTGATAGAGGGTCATAGCGTGGAAGACAACAAGGTCTTGGAGATCTCAAATTGCTTCAAGAAGAGTTCTTGATCTAGTTGATTGCCTTCTCCTCCATTAGAGCACTACCAGGCTCCAAAGGTATAATCTACTTCTCTATTTATTGTGGATTGTTTCGGATGCATGTAGTTGTTGATTTCTATCTTTTAGATAGGTTTTATTACTGTACTTGATTCATGAGATGGAGGGATTGCATCCTGGATATGGTTTATGGCCGTATGGGTACTTGATCCCTGAGTCAAGTGGGTCAAAAGTTTTGAAAATCTATCCACGAGGCCCACCTACTTCCAACAGTTCTCTCAAGCGATTTGAAAAGACAAAACCATAGTTCTTTCCCATTTATGATCACCATATATTCTCTTGTGATTACTAATGTATGTGGTCTTGTTTCAGAAGTTTTCCAAACTAACAATAACTAACAATGGCAGCTTCATTGACCATCACCTTTGATGAGAACAAGTACTAGCTCATGCTTCAAGAGAAGCAAAACAAGCGCACTCAAAAGCGGCCTGCCAACTGCCAAAGCGTCATCTCCTTTGGAAACTCTCGGAACACCGGGTCGACCTCTACTCCCTGGACCATTGTCTTCGGGTCACTGGGACCATTCCCACTCCCCGTAGAAGAAACTGTATCTGCCAATAGGCAGAAAATTGCCTCGCGACATGTTACTGCTTTGATACCAAGGGCAGCCATCAAAAAGCCTGAAGCCCGAGGCAAACCCATGAAGCCTCCACTTGCAAAGAACCAGGTCTACCCGAAGACTTGGTCCCCAAGACCTTCACCAAAACAAAGGAGGTCCTGAGAATCTGTAGAGCTAGTATATCTAGCCCCTCTCAAGGAGAACCGGTTATACCCTCTCTCTCACATGAAAGAGGAAAGGCCTACTCTCCACCAAACAAACAAATCAACCCAGCATGAGTCGGCTTGCTCCTACAAGCCAAAAATCAGATCATGCATCACAAGGCCTCTGCGATAAACTACCAAGGCTTGTACTCCTGTAGTTTGACCCTTCATCTAAACAGGGGCCGAACTAGAAAAATTCAAAGCCTCATTATGTCAGGCAAAGGATCGCGTCCGGATCTTGTCCATGCCTAGCTTCAAAGAAGATAAGCTCGGCTGCTGTACACAAGGGACTACGTCCTTCATTGTTAGAGACATATCCAAGACTCTTTTGGTAATCTTCAAACTCTTTGATTAGGAGTCCAACTTCAATTTCCTTCTTCATTTTGGACATCGCTAGAATTTACAAAATTTAGAAAGTTACATAAATTCCTATGCCTCGACGATGAGACTTACATGGTGATCTAAACATGGAAATAAAAATGCCTATAGGGAAATTCACCATGCCTTACCCTTTCACGGGAAACCAAGGAAATCATGATGCCCTTTACAAGTTGCCCATAATAAACCATCAACCATGAAAAGAAAGTAAAAGACTTGTGGGCCACATGGAGAGGACATGAACCTGCAAAGTTAGTATCACATACACAATAAAGACTAGGGTTAGGAAACCACCATCCATCATCTCATGATGAACAAACCCAGATAGCCTCACCAAAAAAAAAAAAAAAAACTGCCTATAGTGGGGGCCGGGGCTGCCGGTAAAAGTCTTGCCGCCGGTAAAGATGTGTTTTGGTTGCAGGTGAAAGTCGTGGCTGTCGGTAAAAGTCTATTCTGAGCACCGGTAAAAGTCAACCATTCAACTCGGGCTTTTTGCAAAACACCGTGATTTTGCCCAAACTTGTCCTTTTTTGTACATTCAGAAAACATAATATATACATAAAAAAACACCAAAACTGATCCTTACATAGCTCTAGGCCTGCCCTCTCCGCATCTCATGCAAAGATTAGATCTAGATAACCGATCTAACAAGATTAGAGATAAGGTATGGCTCTGATACCAATTGTTGGAAGTAGGTAGGCCGCGTGGATAGGTTTCAAAAACTTTTGACCCACTTGACGCATGGATCAAGTATCCATAAGGCTACAAAACCCAATCTAGGATCCAAGAACCTCAAACTCATGATCAAGATCAGTAAACACTATCTCTAGGATAGTAAATAGCAACACCATGCAACCAAAATAAATCGACAACATACATGGAAGTAGATTATACCTTTGGAGCTCGGTTGTGCTCTAATAGAGAAGACGACAATTATCTTGAATAAGAACTCTTCTTGTAGCGAATTAAGGATCCCCAAGACCTTGTTTCTTCCACGCTAAGACCCGTTTCAGATATCTTTTTTCAAGAAGAATGGTGGAATCTCCAAGAGAATCAACTAGAAGCTCTAAGGAAACTAGAAGAAGAAACTGGAAGAAGAAAAGAAAGGAGGGAGTGCAACTCTTGCACTATTGTGCGTGAATTCCAAGGTTGACGTCCAAGGGGTTTAGTTCCCCTATTTATAGGCCTAAGCAATCTCCTCTTACTAAATAAAATAGAAGTCTCACTTCCCTAAGAATTAGTAACTATCTTCTTTCTAATTATTATTAGAAGTCTCACTAACATAACAATTAGTAACTTACTATTACCACTATTAGAAGAGCTTATTGCTGGGGAATTATGAGAGCAAACCTTAAAGCATTGACATTGTTTCATAAGGTGCTTCTCATGGTCCTTCAATACATCCAATGTACCAGCACAATGATCCAGAATCTTACATTTTGGTGATCGAGACAAAGCACACTATCTCATAGTGATCATAGTGCTACAACTTTGTTAGATGAGATGCCCAATCTCATCACTGGTTGTGAATCAATTTAAGTATAGGATTTGTGACATATGTCTCCCATTTGTGGATCTCATCCACACACGTGTCACATCTAATATACTTGTGGGCTCCGATTCATCTCATGAACTATCATGTCATTCGTACTGGTTATGTGCAAGAAAGTAATAAAACACCATTCATCTCATGAAAGTAAAGCATAATTATATTGATAAATAATGAAGTAAACCAAATTATTACATCATTCACTGGATTGATGGTTGGAGCACTTTGATCACTTTGATCACTTTCAGATAAGCTCCAACTAGGGTAGTTTCTCTGGTTTTATATGTTGACGACATCCTCCTCCTTGGGAATGACATTGGATTGTTGTCAACTATAAAAGTTTGGTGGTCTAAGACTTTTGATATAAAGGACTTGAGAGAAGCTAGCTACATCGTAAGGATCAAACTCCATCAAGATCGGAAGAATAGGATGATAGGCTTATCCCAAGCTGCTTACATAAATAAGGTACTCGTATAGTTTGCTATGCAAGACTCCAAGAAATGTATCGCACCTTTTCGGCATGGAGTACACCTTTCCAAGGATCAATGTCCTAATACACATGAGGAAAAGGAGCAGATGAGGGTGATTCCATACACTTCGGCTATTGGTAGGCTCATGTATTCTATGCTTTGTACTAGACCGGATATCTATCATGAAGTGGACTTAGTCAGCAGATATCAGTCTAACCCAGGTCTTGACCATTGGACTGCTGTAAAATGTATTCTCAAATACTTGAGAAGGACTAGAGATTAAATGTTGATTTACGGCAGTGATGAGATGATCCCAGTCGGTTACACAGATTCCTTCTTCTTGTTAGATAAGGATTCTAGGAAATCAACCTCTGGATATGTGTTTATGCTTGGCGGCAGAGCTATCAACTGGATGAGTATAAAAGAGAAATGTACCGTTGATTCCACCTCGAAAGCTGAATATGTAACGGCTTGTGAAGCAGCTAAGGAAGAAGTGTGGCTCAAAAGACTCCTTATGGAACTTGGAGTGGTACCTTTGGTGCGACATCCGCTCATAGTTTACTATGGCAAAAGAGGGGCAGGCCCGCAGTCCAAGGAACCACGAAGCCATAATAGCCAAAAGCATGTACAAAGGAAGCATCATTTGGTTAGAGAGATTATGCAAAGAGGTGACATTGCCATCACCAAGATAGCTTCTACGGACAATCTCGAAGATCTCTATACTAAGCCATTGACCACCAAAGTCTTTGAGTAACATGTAGACGGGATGGGCATGAGATGCAACCCTGACTGGCAATGAGCCCAAGTGGGAGATTGTTAGATTATACAGTCTCAATCGAGTGGATGATGTAATAAATTGATTTATTTATCAATATAATCATGCTTTCTATTCATGAGATGAATGGTGTTTTATTACTTATTGCACATAACCAATACTTAAGAATGATGGTTCATGAGATGAATTGGGGCCCACGAGTATATTAGATGTGATGCATGTGTGTGGATGAAATTCACATGTGGGAGACATGTGTCACAAATCTTATACTTTAATTGACTCACAACCGGTGACGAGATTGGGCATCTCATCTGATAACGTTGCAGTATTGTGATCACTATGAGATAGTGTGATTTGTCTCGATCATCAGATTCTAAGATTCTGGATCATTTTACTTGTACATTGGATGTATTGAAGGACCATGAGAAGCACCTTATGAAGCACTATCTATAATTTAATATTTGCTCTCATAATTCCCTACCAATAGGCTCTCAATCCTGAGACAATAATGAACTCAAGTTTCTATCTATTCATTTGCTTTGAATCACCCATGAGTGAGGCCAACTGTAGGTCAACACCTTGGTGTCTTGGGTATGTGGTAGTAAGACTATGTGAACATTCAATGGTCAAGATGTAATATATCTTTATTATCCCCTTGTGCCAATTAATGGATTTATCATTAGTAAGTACGCACCCATCTCAATTAAGAGTTAATTGGATGGAACTAATGATTACTGTTATTAATTGGGTCTCAAGGATAATAAGATGTGGATCTAAATTGGTGGGATAGGTTTAATCTAATTGATCCATGGATATTGATAGAGGGGCCTACTTGTTGTGATAGGGAAGTTAAGGGTCTTCTTGTAATTTATTCCTAAGACTGGAGTGCAATTGCATTTATATAGTGGAGTTATTTGCAATTAACTGTGGGCCTAGATTGCACATGAGATGTGGGATCGCAGTGTCCTAGTTGGAGCCAGCCTTTTATGAAATCCCTAGTGGACCCCACGCTTGCCCAATTATTAGATCATTACTGATTCTACTTGAACTCAAAATGAAAGGAATTTGGAAATTTACTATTTCTATTGGAAGTGAGACTTCTAATAGTGGTAATAGAAGAAGATAGTTACTAAGCTTATGGAAGTGAGACTTCTAATATTACTTAGTAAGTGGAGGTTATAAAAACTAAATATATGAGAGAGGAGAGGCTTGGACATCCCGTTCTTGTCTCTATATGAATTCACGCCCAAGACCCCTAAGTGCAAGAGTTGCACACCCTCTCTTCTCTCCTCTTCCTTCTAGTTTCTCTTCCGGGTTTTCCTTAGAGCTTTTAGTTGGTTTTCTCTTGGAGATCCCACCATTCTTCTTTAGAAAAGATATCTGAAGTGGGTCATAACATGGAAGACAATTAGGTCATGGAAATCTAAATTTGCTACAAATTAGAGTTCTTGATCAAGCAAGTTTCTTACTTCTCCATTTGAGCACAACCGAGCTTTAAGGTATAAGCTACTTCCTTTTATGTTGTGGATTTGTTATGGATGCGTGGTGATGCTTTTATCTATCTTAGAGATAGTGTTTTACTGATCTTGATAATGACTTTGAGCTTCTTAGATCCTAAATGTGGTTTATGGCCTTATCGGTATTTGATCCCTGAGTCAAATGGGTCAAAAGTTTTTGAAACCTATCCACGAGGCCCACCAACTTCCAACATTGTTAACTTTTTTTTTTCTTGGGATTGTAATTAATGCACTTGTTAATTTATAACTTGAATATGCTTGAGTAATGATCAGCCTATTACTGTCAGTTCTGTATATGTTATTATCTTGGTTTTGTTGAAAAATAGGTTGACCATTCAGATAGGTTTCAAAAACTCTTGATCCACTTAATGCAGGGATTAACTATCTAGAAGGTAACAAAACCCCAATCCAGGATGCAATCCCTCAATCTCATAAATCATGTACAACAATATATCCTATCTAGAAGATAGAAAACAACACTTAAACATGCAACCACGAAATCTACAACATACAAGGATGTGGATGATACCCTTGGAGCTTAGTAGTGCTCTAATGGAGAAGTTGATCTCTTTCTTTGATGATGAACGCTTTCACTTAATCAAATCAGAATCTCCAACACCCTTTAATCTTCCACGCTATGACCCATATTAGATCTCTTTTCTCAAGAAGATTGGTGGAAACTTCAAGAGAAAACCCAACTAGAAACTCTAAGGAACTAGAGGAGGAAGAGAGAAGAGAAAATTATGCAACACTTGCACTATGAGGAGGGCTGAGTGTGGAACACAATAGTGGACGTCCAAGAGGGGATATATCTCCCCTATTTATAGTCCTCCATTCCACCTCTTTACCTATTTGAATTAGAAGTTTAACTCCCATTACAAAATAGTAACCTTCTCCCTTGCTAGTTGCCATAGAAGTCTCACTTCCACAACAATTAGTAGCTTTCTCCTTTCTAATTAAAATAGAAGTCATTCATATCGGTTTTTGGACAACTGATGTCTTTTGAACCTGAAATTATAACACATATTACTGTAAAACCGATATAAAAAAAAAGTGAAACCAATATAAAAAATATTTTTAATATCGGTTTTCGGTGAACTGATGTGTTTTGAAACTGAAATTATAGCATACATTACTGTAAAACCGATATAAAAAAGAGTAAAACCGATATAAAAATTAATTATAATATCGGTTATAAAGGGCTTTGTTATATCGGTTTTTTTTAAATTGTATTATATCGTTTGTTCTGTAACCGATTTAATATTATTTATGAATTTTTTTATCAAAAGAATTTGCATTGCTGCGCACAGTACCCATAAAACCTACAATACCATAAAATAAACCTGCAGTACACTGTACACCAATAAAACTTTGCACTATATATACAAAGTGATCGTGTATATATATATATATAACTAATTAATAATTAACATAAAGCTTGACTAGACAAATCTCTATGGAAATATCGTGTGTGTGTGTATATATGTAGTATCTACATTGTCTTCCATGGGATGTACAAAAAGTTGGAACTATATATAAACAAAAAAACCAAAAGAACACAACAAACACCACAATCATACCACATTAAAGCCCAGGACTCATTCCAGAAGTGCCTCAAGCATGAATTACATAAGGTGAAAGGGAAGAATGTAGACGAATGCTAAAACAACCAACAACACCAATACATTCTCAAAACTAAGGTGGCCAAATACTTGCATCATATTAATTTGATCCTAGCAAACTAAGGAGCTGAAGTTCTCTCCTAACCATCGATTTATAGGCAATTAAATCATGACGGTAAATTAGGAATCCTGAGTGAAGAAATAAACTTTTCTTCATATGTTTGACACAGTTTATGTTAAATGGGTAATGTTTCTGCCATGTTGTTGATACCATTATTACCATCATAAAAACTTAAAATTATGAGAATCAAAAGAAATGCACTTTTTACTTTATAATCCATTTTTTTTTTAGTTAAGGAACCATGAAGTTCAATTTAGTTAAAAATGAACAAAGACAGTAGCTGGAGCTCAGCTGCTACAAATAATGTCATTTGTGAATAAGATGAGAAGAATAATAAAGCTAATATAATTTATCAGATAGTGAGACATAGTAAATAATTCCAACCGCTACATTTTTTTAAAGTATAAATTAAAAAATTCGAAAAGATCCAAAAACAAAAGAATGATAATATGAAGAACAAATGCTCACCTTACTATAGGCAGAACTCTGACATGGGACAGAGTACAAAACCAAAAGATTCACATTGGTTATCAGCTGAAGTTTAGAAAAAATGACGATATATATAGAACGTATAGATAAAAAGGTGTAAGAAGTAAGAATTTAAATAAATTAATATATATAAATATATATATAAGTTCTAAATGACCAACCTCATTCCATCTTGTTGCAGAAAACTCATTAACAGAAATTGCACGTTGGCCGTACTGTAATGGTGATAACCAGGAAGCCCATACCCACCATGGGCGGATAGTTTCTACATAAAGGAAAAAGAAGAGAAAAGGCACAATCGTTAGAAGAAAGAAATGAACGGGACAGGATTTTCAATGAAGAAATCAGAATTGGTGGGTTTGCATAGTACAATAAAAGAAATTAAAAAAAAAAAGAGATGCATTAACTCACATGTGAATCAGAATTGGGGTTTGCATAGTACAATCATTTCCAGTCCTCAATGAGACTAGTATTTGAAATAGTAATTAACGAAAAGAAAAAGAAATGATCTGCCAAAATAAGATGCAACATTCATCTAACAATTGGGGAATCTGATTTCAAAGCTAACAATGTTATCATCATTAGTAAGTAGTAAGTGATAAGGAAGACAACAAGTTGGTGGACCACACAGGTCATCAAATAGCATGTCATCACACGTCAAACATACAAGAGCAATTTGAGAAGGTTGACCAAAAAGATAAGGCAACACAACATTCCAGCACAACAGACTCAAGTAATAGAAAAGACAATCCTCAAAGATATGAAATGGGTATGCTATGCACATCATGATCGATTGGACAACACAAGTCAAAGATTGATTAGGTATAAATAGAGCTGGCCTGGGCTAATTAGATCAGATCTCATACTATTCTGTTTCCAAACATGTATTCACAAAATCTGTCAAATCATTTCTATATAAAGAAGGATGAAGGAAATGAAAGGCAATGATTATCTAAACAAGTTGATATTTAGTCCATCACTAATGAATGCCATGACCTATCCAAATCCACCAGCGTAGATTGACGTGCACCTGATTTGAGTTGGCTAAATTCACTCAGATTGGCAATATAACAGAGTACTTGGCTAAAAACTTGTTGCATAATGAGTTTCGGTTGGACTCAGGTTGACTCCTTCAAGACCCAAGCAACATAGCCAAAACTCATCAAGTGTGTTATTTATTCAATAACTGGTCAAATCACTCAATTCTCTCATGTATGTTCAATAAACACTAATGAAATGGAGTACCTGCAACAGATGACCCACAAGTCTCAAACAACAGCACGGTCTGCTTAAGAATGTATTAAGTTGCAAAGTGGGCCTTGCAACTTCCAATCAGTTTGTAGATCACACAGTCATGTTGCAATATAATGGTTCACATTGTTCATAATCCAGCCAGCATGGCTATAACACTTTATTATGTTCTTTGAAGACAATTGATATAAAACACCATTACCGTGGATCAATATCAGAGTCAAACTTTTCACTTTCCCAAAGGCCTCTTATTAAGGTTGTTTTCAGTCAAATGTATCGATTTGTGGAACAGGATTTCCTTGTTTCTTTCTTTTTCAAATACATTGGAAAGTAAATCAGGAGTGGATATGGGTTATAGGAAACTCCTCTTTTAGACCTACTCACTTTATTGAAATGGGGTAAACAAGATGGGGGTAGAAACTAGAAAAGACCTCAGGGGAGAATGCTTTTTGTGCATGCTTTCACGTGCTTTTTTCCCCTCTTTTAAGGATCCTTTAGAAAAAAGGCTACTTTGGCAGGAAAGATAAATACCAAAGGCAATGAAAAATTGTATTTGGTGTTGGATTAACCAAAGAACAAAAGGTTATGAGGTAATGTGGACCTTGACTTTTACAACCACATAACACTTTCCATTGCCAATTTGAAGTGCTACAAAGTGTTCTAGACTTTCCACCTAGTCATCTTTTCTTGTCTCTTGGAGCTAAAGCAGATACCCCACTTCACCAGATGAGTGTGAAAGAAGAAATAGAAAAGTAGCAAAAACATACACATTCAGATGAGTGTGAAACAAGCATTTGAAAGTTAATTTCAATTGATAGAATCATAGAACTCTTAATCTCATCTATATTCTTCCAAACCTTTTTGTTGACAAACTCACTCATAATGATGTAAAGACTCTTACCTATGACCAATCAATTACTCGCCCCTTCTCTACCCTAATAAAGCCAAGTTGGTAGGTCTAATAAGCAACACACATTCACAACTATAGTTATACAAAATAAAAAGAAAGCAAATACCTGAGATGTTTGTCCAAGCAAGGAGGAGACAAAGGGTTGCAGAGATAAAAGGCAAATAAGAAGATTGCAAACTTGAAGAGGAGAAAAATAAAATTAATAAAAATAGATAAAAGGTTCTATCTTGTAATACCAAAATCAACTAATAGAAGTTATATATCATGAGTACAGCCCAATCCATCCTGATATAGGACATTCCTGGATGGTACCACCCATGGAGAGCTCTGGTCATTAATGTATAAATCATGAGTGGAATTTTACATGATGGAAGGTTTGTGAAAAGTATTTATTCCATGATAAAAGAGCGCCAACTGAAGGCAGGGGTGCAACTGCAGCTGCACCCACCTCTAAAGTCACTCAAGAAGGAGATGCAAATACGGTACCTGTGAGGTAAAACTAGAGAAAAGAAAGAAATAAAAACCTATTTTCTTCCAACATTTTCCCTTGAAAAGTTTGACAGCATCTCCTAATTTCTCATCCTGCAGCATGTTAACAGGTCAGAAACCAAATGCAATACCAAGTATAATGAAGAAAGTAGTAAGCCTATGTTCACACCATATTTCAAAAGCAGAAGTAAAAGAATAGTAAATAAATGTTGTTGAGCAAGCAAATACATGAAACTCCAATACATGGTTGGACAGGTTGCAGTTATTTTGGACCAACACAGTAACCTATACCATTAAAGCTAAGGATGAAAATTAGCAAAGACTGTTAGGTCTTTTGTTTTTGCAATTTGATGGATGCATTGCATATTGGCATCATTTGTATTCACACACATGCATTGATTTAAAATATCTTGAAATCTAGTTTTATACATGCATAGCTTTTAAGATTTGGAAAAGCTTTTGTTTTATGCATGTTTTGGTTTTATACTTGGATGCATTGGTTTTAGAACCCAAACTCTTTTTGAAAACCTAATTCATTGTGCATTGCATTTGGAAAATCATGTTAGAATTTAGGTTTAAGCTTTGCATACATTCATCTCTTTAAGAATCACTTTTGTATGCATTGTTTTTGGAAAAAGGAGTTTTTCAAATCAAGCTAGCCTTTGGTTTAAAGTTTCAAATCATTTTAGGCTTTGTGTTTCCCTTGTTTTTAAACATCTTAGAATATCTCTAAAACATGTATTTAAGCTTGATTTAATGGCCCAAAAGGTCCCCCATAGATATACCTTCAAATAGGCAAAAATTGAATTTTTGCAAAATGGGGTGTCCCGGCAGTGTTGCCGGTCGACCGAGACACAGGTCTCGGTCGACCGAGACAACTGGAGGTAATTTTTACAGTTTCTGAACTGAAACCTCCAACGGTCAAAAATCCGACCGTTATGCCTTCCCGGTCGACCGAGACCTCTAGGTCGACCGAGACAACTAGCCCGTGGACTGTTTTTTGCCTATAAAGTCCATTCATTTCCAACTTCTCAAATGTTGAACACATGAGCCTTTGAGAGCATTTTGGAGCCAAACAAAGGGGAAGAAGTTGGAAAGGCTAGAGGGCCATTTGGAAATCAAATGCTTGAGATTTAAAAAGGTAGACCTTACTTATCATTTTGATTTCCATTAAAAGTAGAATCAATGCATGGTTAAATCTTTGTATTTTCATATTTGCATGATGTCTAGCTTTTAAAGAGTTGTGTTGCAAACTCATTATCTTCATTGGTATATTAGAATGGTTTGCAATCACTCTTATTAAATCACATGCTTTCTTAAACTTTATTTTTCATACAACTTGTGATTCTTTGATTTTCATATCATTAACAAGTTATTAAACATACATGTGATTTGCATTAGACTTCAATCAAACCTTTCATGAGCTTTGAACTTTGAAATGCTTCAAGCATATATTTGATTAAGCTTTCTTTTTAATCTTGATTGAAGTAATCACACACACACATCATGAGCATACACTTTTGCATACATAGAGTGTTTGTGTGAGTTTGATTTACACTTTCAAATTAGCCTATTTAAGAGGCAATTTCATTGAGCTAAAATTGTAATCTCTTAGAGTGTTGAGTAAACACTTTCTTTGAGAAATCTTGAATTGTGTAAGGTTATTGCTTAGCCTCTAAAAGCACATTGTAAGGTTATTGCTTAGCCTTAGAAAAGCAAATAGGAGGGTTATTGCTTAGCCTTGAAAAGCATCTTGTAAAGGTTGTTGTTGAGCCTTAGAAAAACAACATTGTATAGGTTATTGCTTAGCCTTTGAAAAAGCATAAATAGTGGAATCCGGTGGGGTGTTGGATAGACAAGCCGGTAGTGGATGTAGGCATTGAGGCCGAACCACTATAAACCTTGGTGTTGTGGTGATTGCTTTGTGATGATTGTATTGTTAGCTTCCGCATTTTGATTGTCTTATCATCACATGTGACTAGTTTTTATTAAGAAATTAAAATTGGTGTAAATTGGTCATAGTTGTAGCTCACCCTATTCACCCCCCCTCTAGGGTTAGGATCCTCGTGGACTTTCAATTGGTCGAATCTTGGATGCATTAGTTATTGTTAGGAATTTTCTAGATTGCAATTTGATGGATGCATTATCATTCAAAGCATCATTTGATTTACACACTTGCATTGGTTTTAAATAAACTTGAAATCTTGTTTTATTCATGCATTGCTTTTAAGATTTGTAAAAGTATTGATTTATGCATGATTTGTTTTTTCATCTTGGATGCATTTGATTTAGAAAAGAGTTTTCAAGAAATCAAGCAAGCCTTTGTTTTAAAAGTTTTGAAACTTTTTAGGCTTTTTATGTCATGTTTTAAAAACCTTTAAAATCTTTAAAACATGTTTTCCAAGCTTGATTTAGTGGCCAAAAGGTCCCCCAAAGAAAAACCTTCAAATATGCAAAAGTTGCATTTTTTGCAAATAGGGGGGAGTCCCGGCAGTGTCGCCGGTCGACCGAGACACAGGTCTCGGTCGACCGAGACAACTGGAGGTAAAAACTGCATTTTTGCACTGAAACCTCCAACGGTCAGAAATCTGACCGTTGTGCCTTCCCGGTCGACCGAGGCCTGTGTGCCGGTCGACCGAGGATATAGCCGTTGGACCTTTTTGGCTATAAAATGAGTTCTTTCCCTTACCAAAAGTTGGGAATTTTTAGCCCCTCCTTGAGAGGATTTGAGGCATATCAAAAGGGAAAAGAACCAAGGGATGAAGGGGATGATTAGGAAAGCTAAAGCTTGGATTAATGAAGTTAAACCACCAAGTAGGCTCTTCCTTCCTTAATCATATGTTTTCATGCTTTTGTTTTATTTTTGGTAAATCATTTCTAGCATGTTAAACTATGTTTGTGTTGTGTCCTTAACATATTTTATGTTTTGAGTTGATTTATTGTTTTGGATACAACATCATATGATTCAATCCAAGTAGTACTTGAATTGGTAAATCAAAGTAGATCATGTTAATGAAAGAAACTTGGTAAATCATATGTAACATGATTCCTATACTTGGTTGAATCTTTGGTTGTTGTTTTCCATCATAAGAAAATCACTTTCAAAAGTATCTTATGTTTTGGACTCAACTTCTTTACAAATCATATGTTTTCATGTTTTGTTTTATCATTGGTAAATCTTAGTAACATGTTAACCTATGATGTGTTGTATCCTTAGCATGTGTTATATTTTGAATAGATCTATTGTTTTGGATACATCACCATTGATTCATCAAAGTAGTACTTTATCTTTGGTAAATCTAAGTAGATCATGTTAATGAAATATGTAACATGATTCATATACTTTGTTGAATCTTTGGTTGTTGTTTTCCATCATAAGAAAATCTCTTTCAAATGTATCTTATGTTTTGGATTCAACATCATTACAAATCATATGTGTATTATTGTTTTAAAGTTTCACAACTTGCATCACTTTGATAGGTAAATCATTTTCAAGTTGTATTTATAATTACATATGATTTGTCCCCTCTTTTCAATCAAATCTATTTTTATGTTTTGAGCTTCATTGGTGATTTGATTGACATCCCTATGCATCACATGTTTAGAGCTAATCCATTTCATACAACTTGTGTAACTTTGATATCATTAACAAGTTGTTACTTTTAACATGTGATTGCATTACTTCCTCAATCATAAATGTTTTTGAGCTAAAACTTTCAAAAGCCTTAGGCATACATTTATGAGCTTTCATTTTCAAAATGATTGAGGACCACACACACACACTTCATTTGTTTTCATCTTTGCATTCATAGTGTGAGTGTGTATTTGTATTTCACTTCCATATCCGCCTATTTAAGAGGCAATGTAATGAGCTTAATTGAATCTCCATCAAGTGTATGTTAGACACTAATTTAGTGAGATAACCAACCTTTGGTTGAAGAGGTTATTGCTTAGCCTATAAAAGCATAGTGTATAGGTTGATGTTAAGCCTTGAAAAACATCAATGTAAAGGTTATTGCTTAGCCTTGGAAAGCATATTGTAAAGGTTATTGCTTAGCCTATTGAAAAGCATAAATAGTGGAAATCCGGTGGGGTGTTGGATCACAAGCCGGTAGTGGATGTAGGCATTGAGGCCGAACCACTATAAATACTTGTGTGATGGTGCTTGCTTTGTGGTGATTGTTTTCTTTAAGCTTCCGCATCTTGTATGATTAATCACCACATATGACTAGTTTGTTTTAAAGAAGTTAAAATTGTTAAAATTGGTCATAAAAGAAGCTCACCCTATTCACCCCCCCTCTAGGGTTCGGATCCCCATGGACTTACAAGTGGTATCAGAGCGGGTTACTCCATTTTAGGGCTTAACAACCCGGAGTTGATCCTTGCTAGATTTGAACTCTAGTGTTGTGTTTTTAATGCATATCTTTTTGATGATTTCCACTATGTTTGAAAATGTATTTTCCCTAGCCTCATTGCACCACTCTAAGACTTTTCTAAGTTATATCTTCTAGAGTTGGTGAGTCCTCAAAGTGATCTCTCAAGGACTCATTTTCAAGACCTTAGGTGAATTTTCAAAGGTAGACTATTTGAGTAACCTTTAGGCCTTGATACCCCTAGACCAACCTATGCTTTTTAGTTATATCTTTTTGTTGGTCATGTTACATTTGCATTTTGTTTCTTTATAGTCACATCTTTTAAAATGCAATGTTTCTATGTGATCATTTGATTTTGTCTTCATGAACTTTTTAGTTATATCTCATGGTTTTCAAAATCCTTTGGTTGCATTACTTTCATGATGGATTTGCATTTTGTTCATATAGTTATATCTCTTGTAGTGCATATCTATTCATGATCAATTGATTGTGATTACAAATGCTTTCATAGCTAGTTTTTCATGATCAATTGATGTTGGAAAATCATTTGATGTTTGTCATAGTTAGATCCTTTTTTGGAAATCAAATGATTTGAAGCAACTTTAGTTTTCCATTGATTTACAAGTTATATCTTTTGATATGGAAAATTTGTAAGTGTCTATTGTCTTTACAAATTGAAAACTTTACAATAGTACACTTCTTGTTTTTCAAAATCACTTGCTCTTAATTCTATAAATGATTCTTTGTTGGAATTTCATACATTGAAGTGATTTGGAAAACTTTGGAAAATGTTCTAAGCTTTATTAGTTATATTTATAGAAGCATTTTCCTTGAATTTATTTCCTTGTGCCTAATTATGATTGTATCATTTGAAAGGAAATAATTTTTACAAACAATTTGCATCTTTGCTCATTTAGTTATATTTCTTTATGCAAATTGATTTTGATGTCTTACATTGCTTGGTTGGATATGGTTTCATTGATTTGCATTTTTGTGATTATCTTGGTATATATTCTCATTAATGCATTTTGATGATTGTTTATGTGCTTTATAGTAAAATCTTGTTTTTGAGCTTTTTAAGTACATATGTGATTTTATGTGCTAAGTTCATTTGGTTTAAACCTCATATCCTTTTCATTGCATTGTAAGCATTAGTACATTTGCTAAGAGTGGAGATGTTACATGATAGATTGATTCCTTTAACTTCATACCTTCTTGTGCTTAAATAGTTATATTCCTTTTTGGATGATTGGTATGAGTTAGATCTTGAATGTTGATTGATCCTCTCTATGCAAATGTCATAGTGTTCTATGTATGGTTGTGGTATTTATAATATTTGTTGAAACCATACTAGAACCCAAATCCATCCTCTTTGCCTTCTAGTCATATTTTTATTGGATGGTTATGATGTTGATTCATGTGTATTTTCTAAGTGTTTTCATTCTTATACATGTTTCAACTTCATAAGTAGTGTTCTTAATCATATGAAACTCTTTGAAACCCATTTCTCATATTTCTATATGTTTGATGGATATCTTAGATGTTGAATTCATATGATTTAGACACTTTGGAAATTGCATGCTTTACCAAGTCATATCTTTTTGCATTGCAATTTCTCTTGTTCATCACTATGCTCAATAGTTATATCTTTAAAAGTGATGAATATGCATTTATGATGCTTGATGGAATTTTGTCACATTCTTGCTCTTTATCATGTTATCAAATTCAATTGGTTTCATTTGGTATAATGTTTGATTGATTTGATTTCTTGTGAATGTGATAAATCTTGTGTGCATTGGATTGAACTTGATAAGTAATATGATTGTTCCATGTCACACACCATTAGCATCATAATGTTCATGTTGCCACCTCTTTTGCTCTCATAGGTATATCTCATGACCACCATGTTTATGTGTTCATAATATTGGTTGGTTATAGTTGAGGTTGGCTTCATGCTTGAATTTCATTTCACTCTTTCATGCACCTTAATAAGTCATATTTATTGATTGAATGAAATGATTTTCAAAATCTTACATAGCATATGATTTTCTTAAGTAATATTGATTGATGCTATGTTTGAGTAAACCCCATATCATGGATAGCTCTAATTTGGATTTTTCCTAATAGGTATATTTTTAAATCCATTTTAGAGTGATTGATTTAAATAGTCATATCCTAAATCTCAATTGGTATTCTTTGTCTTTCCAATTGATATCCATGATGGCTTTTCCCATAGACCTTGCTTTCTTTTGGCAATTTGATCATATGAGCTTGATAGTTAAATGAATCTAATCCTTTCTTTGAAGTTGACCCTCACTTGGTTAAACCATCTTCTTCTTGTACCTAATAGTTAAATCTTTGTCAAAAGTTTGACAAAAGAAGAGAATGGATTGAGGGGGAGTGTAAACCTTCATAGGAAGTATTAGTTGTGATCAAATTGACCCTAGGATTGCCTTTGAACCCTTAGAGACTACTACCTCACATGATAGCCTGTTATGTATTTCATCTTCGATTTCATTTGTTAACAGGTGCTACTAATGGTATTTTCCTTGTTTCATGTGTGTAGGTACCTTTGCAATTTAATGGCAAAGGGGGAGAAATCATGCAAGTTCTCAAAAGGGTGAAGAGAAAGTCCAAGCTTCCAAAGGGGAGAGTTATGTATGATCTTCTACAAAGGGAGAGAATGCATACCTTGCCAAAGGGAGAAAGAGGCATGGTCAAAGGGGGAGAGCTAATAGAAGAAAGAAGCTTGGAAGCTAAAGAAGATGCTTGGATAAAGAAAGAAAGAAGAAAGAAAGCTTGAAGGTTGATCAAGCTCCAAGCATCATGAAGAATGAAGAAAAGAGCCCAAGCTAAGATAAGCATCCAAGAAGATTTCAAGCCTTGTCCAGCTGAGGGGGAGCTGAAGACTAAGTGTGTATTGTCAGTGGTGAGTGTGTTTGCCATCAAATTGCAAAGGGGGAGATTGTTAGGAATTTTCTAGATTGCAATTTGATGGATGCATTATCATTCAAAGCATCATTTGATTTACACACTTGCATTGGTTTTAAATAAACTTGAAATCTTGTTTTATTCATGCATTGCTTTTAAGATTTGTAAAAGTATTGATTTATGCATGATTTGTTTTTTCATCTTGGATGCATTTGATTTAGAAAAGAGTTTTCAAGAAATCAAGCAAGCCTTTGTTTTAAAAGTTTTGAAACTTTTTAGGCTTTTTATGTCATGTTTTAAAAACCTTTAAAATCTTTAAAACATGTTTTCCAAGCTTGATTTAGTGGCCAAAAGGTCCCCCAAAGAAAAACCTTCAAATATGCAAAAGTTGCATTTTTTGCAAATAGGGGGGAGTCCCGGCAGTGTCGCCGGTCGACCGAGACACAGGTCTCGGTCGACCGAGACAACTGGAGGTAAAAACTGCATTTTTGCACTGAAACCTCCAACGGTCAGAAATCTGACCGTTGTGCCTTCCCGGTCGACCGAGGCCTGTGTGCCGGTCGACCGAGGATATAGCCGTTGGACCTTTTTGGCTATAAAATGAGTTCTTTCCCTTACCAAAAGTTGGGAATTTTTAGCCCCTCCTTGAGAGGATTTGAGGCATATCAAAAGGGAAAAGAACCAAGGGATGAAGGGGATGATTAGGAAAGCTAAAGCTTGGATTAATGAAGTTAAACCACCAAGTAGGCTCTTCCTTCCTTAATCATATGTTTTCATGCTTTTGTTTTATTTTTGGTAAATCATTTCTAGCATGTTAAACTATGTTTGTGTTGTGTCCTTAACATATTTTATGTTTTGAGTTGATTTATTGTTTTGGATACAACATCATATGATTCAATCCAAGTAGTACTTGAATTGGTAAATCAAAGTAGATCATGTTAATGAAAGAAACTTGGTAAATCATATGTAACATGATTCCTATACTTGGTTGAATCTTTGGTTGTTGTTTTCCATCATAAGAAAATCACTTTCAAAAGTATCTTATGTTTTGGACTCAACTTCTTTACAAATCATATGTTTTCATGTTTTGTTTTATCATTGGTAAATCTTAGTAACATGTTAACCTATGATGTGTTGTATCCTTAGCATGTGTTATATTTTGAATAGATCTATTGTTTTGGATACATCACCATTGATTCATCAAAGTAGTACTTTATCTTTGGTAAATCTAAGTAGATCATGTTAATGAAATATGTAACATGATTCATATACTTTGTTGAATCTTTGGTTGTTGTTTTCCATCATAAGAAAATCTCTTTCAAATGTATCTTATGTTTTGGATTCAACATCATTACAAATCATATGTGTATTATTGTTTTAAAGTTTCACAACTTGCATCACTTTGATAGGTAAATCATTTTCAAGTTGTATTTATAATTACATATGATTTGTCCCCTCTTTTCAATCAAATCTATTTTTATGTTTTGAGCTTCATTGGTGATTTGATTGACATCCCTATGCATCACATGTTTAGAGCTAATCCATTTCATACAACTTGTGTAACTTTGATATCATTAACAAGTTGTTACTTTTAACATGTGATTGCATTACTTCCTCAATCATAAATGTTTTTGAGCTAAAACTTTCAAAAGCCTTAGGCATACATTTATGAGCTTTCATTTTCAAAATGATTGAGGACCACACACACACACTTCATTTGTTTTCATCTTTGCATTCATAGTGTGAGTGTGTATTTGTATTTCACTTCCATATCCGCCTATTTAAGAGGCAATGTAATGAGCTTAATTGAATCTCCATCAAGTGTATGTTAGACACTAATTTAGTGAGATAACCAACCTTTGGTTGAAGAGGTTATTGCTTAGCCTATAAAAGCATAGTGTATAGGTTGATGTTAAGCCTTGAAAAACATCAATGTAAAGGTTATTGCTTAGCCTTGGAAAGCATATTGTAAAGGTTATTGCTTAGCCTATTGAAAAGCATAAATAGTGGAAATCCGGTGGGGTGTTGGATCACAAGCCGGTAGTGGATGTAGGCATTGAGGCCGAACCACTATAAATACTTGTGTGATGGTGCTTGCTTTGTGGTGATTGTTTTCTTTAAGCTTCCGCATCTTGTATGATTAATCACCACATATGACTAGTTTGTTTTAAAGAAGTTAAAATTGTTAAAATTGGTCATAAAAGAAGCTCACCCTATTCACCCCCCCTCTAGGGTTCGGATCCCCATGGACTTACAAAGACCACAATCTGAAAAGGTCAGCCTGAACTCAGAAGTAAAACATGTTTAAAATACAATTAAAAAAACTTAAAATGCAACTCATCCACAAGAGTTACTTAAAATGTAACTTAAAGAGCTCCAAGAGGATTACTTATTTGCCAAAACTGGTCCTGACTTCATACAAGCTATATAGACTCTAGGCTTTAATCTGTGCCTAGCAAGAGTTACTACTAGCATGCCTGCATATATAAAAGATGTAAACAACAGTTATAAAACATGCACGAGAGGTACAAATCATAAGGATCCCAAAGAGACTCATGATAACCTGCTACATCAAAATAATAAATACTGGCATTCATTTTCATTTTCTTTTCATTTCTTTGGCTAGGAATCTTATTTGATACTTCAGTTTTAACTGTAAGCCTTATGGACAGAATATCCTTGCATACTTACCTAGATTGACATGAACATCATCATCCACCTTCACATAGAACTCTGCATCCCATTTGGCAACCGCGGTAGAAAAAAATATCTTTTTTTTTGCAGATAGTTCATGATATCCTTCAATATGCTCCTGCAAGACATGAAACAGTTGCATTGAATGTAATTTGGACCTTGAGTTTGACAAGCAGTAATGGATTTTGCCTCAACACAAAGGTTATGGGCCTGACCAGCCTCAAAATGTCATTATGATGAGATTCGTCTGAGTCGATGGCTTGATCTAAAATGATATTGGAAGTAACACTGCAACAAATAATCCAATTTATGATTCAGTACTCACTTACATGCACCATCTCCAGGAGTAAGATTATAACCAGATCACAGGATTCAGGAGAGAAGCATGTGAGAGTGATGTTGGATGTGAATTGTGATCACTGTTAGAACCCGACCCCTAATCTCTTGGATTAGTGTTTTTTTATTTGAGGATTAGTTTCTTTTAGAGGGATTAGTATTTGTTGGGTTGAGTTTGTGAGCTAGAATGGTTTTCTTCTAGTTTTGGGCTTTTGAGTGCTTTGGTAGCTTGTGGGGCCCTTTGGGGGTTCCCTTTTCGGCTTTGCATTTACTTGCGAGATTTTCCCGATTTGTTTCGTATTGTGTTTTTGGCCCGTTGCATTCATCTTGAGGAATCCTACAACTTTCATGTTGATCTCGTATCCATTTGAGAACCCGAAACCCGATTTCTTGGCCTTGAAGGCAAAACAGTCTTTTCACACCAAATCTGTACCCAAAACTCGATATTCTCGAAATCCGTGAAACATATACTTTTTGGAAACTAGAAATTTCGACGATCATTTCTTCCTTCTTCGTCGAATTTATCCGAGGTCCCGAAAGTGATGATTTCAGCCACCCAAGTTCTTTAAGTTGTGGGACCCAAACCTCACTTGCTTATAAGAGGAACCCATCCCCTTCATTGCATTCCATTCTTCATTTTCCAGCACAAACCAGCAGCCTAGGGTTTTCCCTTGTGCTTCTCTTCTTCTTCTTGCTTCTTCATCTCCAAGCCACACCAAGAGTTCATCAATCAAGCAATGGAGACCATCTTCTTCTTCCTCTTCACCATGGCTCCCTATTGATACCATTTTTGGAGAAATCTCCCACCCTAGAGACCTCCCTTGAGCTTGTTCTTCTCATTTGAAGGTCATCCAAGTAAGTGTTCTTCTTCATCTTCTAGATTTGTAATCTTCTAGCCTTAGAGAAGCTCCACCTTGATTATTGAATGGTTTCCTTGTCATTGCATTGTTTAACCCATTTTAGGGTTTGTTTTGGGGGTTTTTGTAGAGATTGTGGATCTTGAGCTTGAGAGGTGATTAGGAGCTTGATTTGCTTGATTAGAGTCAAAGGCAAGTGGATGAATGGATTGTTTTGATTATTAACATGTTTTGTGAGAAAAATCTTGTTTCATTAAGGGTTTTGGTGATTTTAGTAGTTGTCTTCACTATGATTAATATTGATTTCGAAATGTGCTTATTGATGAGTTATTTCCCTCTTGTTCATGCTTGGAAAGTGTATGCATCATATTGTCAAGGTTTCAAATGGTTTCACATGAATGAGTTTTCTCCACCTTGAGATTTATTGTGAATGGAAAGAATGGAAAGAATGGAAAGGGAGAAACTTGAAATGAGGAGCTCTTTAGCTCATTTTAATGTCTTGGAATCATGTGTTTAAACCATCTTGTTTATAGTTCTATGTGATTGTGTAAGTGTTGGAAAGGGAAGGAAAAAGAGGGGGAAAAATCAGTGTCCCGGACCTGCTGCACGCCCAGGTCCGATCGATCGGACCTACAGGCCGATCGATCGGCCTGTCTTTTAACAATAAGGCGTTTTGGGCCGATCGATCGGACCCTGTGCATTTCTGGTGAAATTTGATATTGTGTTTTTTTGGAAACCTTTGGGCTTTCTATGAGTCCTAGGGGTATATACCTTAGTGTTAAGACCAATTATACCCTAATCTAAGGTCTCTAAGACTAGGGAACTAAAAGAAAAGAATGGTGTTGATTAGACACTAATTCTTGGTTTTAGGTGGGACCCTGACTACCCTTTTCGGACTGTTTGGACCATGTGTGAGAATGTCTTGAGCCGACACGCCTCACGGTTGGTTCGGTGGCATCGAAATTCAATCCATTTCAATCTTGAACGGGATGGAACGACGCGATATCTTCTTTATATCTAAACACAAGTCTTTCCCTTGGTTATCGCGAATTCTATTCCTTTCGGTGACTGAATAGGTTGCTCGATGTTTCCGGATTAATGTCATGCCTAGGATGGACCGTTGATAATCTTGATTTTTGCTATTGTAACATCTAGTGCTACCCATAAGCTCATGTTAAGTTTTGAAAACAGTAAAAGTGCATAAGGAGCCCGGAATGTCTTCTAACTCAAGGAGTACCAGGTAATTATTATAATCGACATACGGGACCCCTACCCACTTAAATAGATCCTGAAATTTATATTTTTCCCGGAATTGTCATAGTTCATTGTTTCACCTCATTTCCCGAGATTTGCATCACATGACTTGTTTTCCCGAAAGCATTGAAGTTACTCAGGTAACAGTTATTGTCCCGAAGTGCATTGCACCACATGATATGTCAGCGTGCCCTTGAGCACCCCCGTCTTGCCCGTTTGATTATGTATTTGTACTTGATTTACTTGCATTGTCTCGATTGTATTTGACCTATGAGTCGGCACCACTAAGCTTGGATAACCTTGTTGGTCTGATCCACCGACTTGGAGATTGTAAGACCCCGACCCGAGTGATCCCGATTAGTGCTAATTAAGTTGCGTGTTAGTGCTAAGCTTGATTAGTGTTTTGGTTAAGTTGGGTTTGGAATAGCTTTTGATATAGTTTTGGGGATTTTGTTTTGCTTTGTGCTAGTAGGGCCCTTTGGGGGTTCCCCTTCTTGACATTGCATATGTTTGAGGATTTATCGGAGGTTTTTACATTCATGATTTTAATCCCGTTTTATTGGTATTGTTATTTCATTCAACTTTCATGTTGATCCCGTGTTCAATTGAGATCCTGAAATCCGATTTCATGGCCTTGAGGGCAAAACAGTCATTGCACACCAAATCTGTACCCAAAACTTAATATCCTCGAAACCCGTGAAACATATACTTTTTAGAAATTAGATATTTCGACGAACATTTCTTCCTTCTTCGTCGAATTCATCCGAGGACCCGAGAGAGATGATTTCAGCCAATGTAGCTCCTTTAGTTGTGGGACCCAACCCAACCCAACTCATTTGTTAACAAGGGAAGCCATTTCCCTTCTTCTTCATTCTTCTTTTCCAGCACAAGAGAAAACAAACTAGGGCTTTCTTCTTCCTCTTCTTCTTGCTCTTGCTCTCCACCACTCAATCCACTTCCAAGCTTGCACCATTAGGAGAGTGGAGGTCATCACCTTCTTCATCTCCTTGAGAGCTTCCTTTCCATAGCTTTTGTGGAACACACCAACCCTTACAAGAATTCCTTAGAGCTTGTCATTGCCATTAGAGAACCTTGCAAGTAAGTATTTCCCTTCATCTCCTATATTTGTTACCTCCTAGCTCTTGAGAAGCTTCCCTATCATCCTTGGGGGATTTCCTTGCTACTTTATTGTTTTGACTCTTTTAGGGTTTGTTGTATTTGGGGTTTTTGCCTCGTAGCTTGGATCATTGTCTTGGAGGACTTGATAGAGCTTGATTCCATTATTTGAAGGCCTAAGGCAAGTGAATGATTGGAGTACTTTGGGTTTTAAATGGTTTGGTGAACATTAATGACCTTCTCATGTTTTATTGATTTCTCATTTTGGAAATAAATGTTCTTGTTGGATTATTAAAGAGTGCCTTTATGGTCATAAAGATATGTTAGCTCTTTGCATTCAATTTCCTCTTGGTTTATAATCATGTACTCTCATTGTGAAATGGTTTCCTCTTTCCTTTTTCCTTGTGTTGAATGTATGGTTGGTGGAGGAGAATTTGATTGATTAAATGGAGGATTTGTTGTAGTTTGGAGGGAGAAATAGGCTCCTCATTTGATGTGTAAGAAGGGCTAAAAGAGGGTTGTAAAAAGGTAGAGAAAGAGAGGAACTGAACTGCCCAGAATTCAGTCTCTGGACAGTTCGCTCGAGTGACCTATCCAGAAAAGGATACGGGTGTTCCAGTAGCCCGGTCGCTCGAACGCATTTTAATAACCGCTCGACCGATGGGTTCGCTCGAGTGAACTCTTCGATTCGCTCGAGCGATGCGGTCTGCCTGGCATAGGTCACGCTGGTACAGTTTGAGTCCAGTGGGTTTTGAGATTTTTTTTTGTGGACCTTGGCTACCCTCTTTGGACTCACTTGACCATATGTGAGAGCGTCTTGAGCCGATGCTCTTCACGGTTGGTTCGGAATGCATCGAAGTTCAATCTATTCAATCTCGAACGGGATGGAACAACACGATATCCCCTTCATACCTAAATGCATAGTCTATTTCCTTGGGTATCGCGAATTCTATTCCTTTCGGTGATTGAGTAGGTTGCTCGATGGTTCCGAGTTGACATCATACTTAGGGTGGACCGTTTATAGTCTTGATTTTTCTATCATAGTATCTAGTACTATCCATAAGCTCATTAAAGTTTTACAAATCGTAAAAGTGCATAAGGAGCCCGGAATGTCTTCAAACTCAAAGAGTACCAAATCATTTCCATAATCAACATACGGGACCCCTATTCACTCAAATAGATCTTAAAACCATTATCTTTCCCGAATTGGTATAGTTCATTATATTCTTCATTTTCAAGATTTACATTTCATGAATTGTTTCCCCGATAGCATTGTTATACACTTGAAATGGTTACTTGACCCGAAGTGCATTGCACCACATGATATGTCAGTGTGCCCTTGAGCACCCCCGTCTTGCCCGCTTGATTTTATATATTTGTACTTGATTTATTTGCATTGTCTCGATTGTATTTGACCTATGAGTCGGCACCACTAAGATTGGATAACCTCGTTGGTTTGATCCACCGACTTGGAGATCCCCCTCTTGTCCCGCCAGCTGCAGTTTGGATCCCGCTACCCGGTCATTACCATGGTCTTGTCCCGATACCGCAGATTGCTACTGTGGTCCCCGACGCCCGGCTCGCTACCGTGGTCATGTATAGTATATGTATTTATATGAGATCCCCTGTTTCTCCTCACCTTGAGTGACTGAGGTCAGGGCCTAGTTATTGCTCTATCACCTTAGTGATAGAGGACTTAGCTTCGTGTGGTCGCCATCTTGCTTGTTCCTGATTCCTTGGATACCCTATGAGTTTTATCTTGTTTACATGTTTTCTAACAAATGATTTATCTATTTTATGAGAGTTTTTGCTTAAGTAGATTTCCTTGCTTTTCGAGATATTTCATCTATTATGTGTTGTTGTATCTTCTCACTCTCTTGCCAGACCTTCGTGTCTGATCCTTTGCTTTGGTACTCAGGTCCCGTTGCCGGTTTCCTTGGGAGGAGCCGGAGGAGGCAGTAGGTGAGCTGCAACCTCTAGTTGAGTGGCGTGCTGACGATGTCATGTAGACATCGGGTTGCCAAGAGGCGTAACATTTTGGGGAGAACTTATTAACTATTCTTTTGGGTTATTCTTTTGTAGTATTGGCCTTTGTTGGCCTCTAATTTTGGGGATTGTAACTAAATGATATTTTGTCTAACTTTAACAACTTTTGGGAAACTTGTTATAGATCATTGCTCATTCTGATACAGTTTTGATATTTGATATTAATGCTTGCATGATTAGAGATAGTCTACTATTTGATTTGCAACACGCTTCCGCACCAAAAGAGAAATATCCATGCAAGGTTGTGATATCCTCACCGCGGACACCTGTGGGAAATTAAATAAATGGTATGTTATGGATGTAGATAATCCTCATCAATCATCACTACTTCTAATTAGTCCCCATCCCGGATTCGGATTCCCGGTCCGGGGTCGCGACAGAGATCCCCCTCTTGTCCCGCCAGCTGCAGCTTGGATCCCGATACCCGGTTATTACCGTGGTCTTGTCCCGATACCGCAGATTGCTACTGTGGTCCCCGATGCCCAGCTCGCTACCGTGGTCATGTATAGTATATGTATATGCATTCATGAGATCCACTGTTTCTCCTCACCTCGAGTAACTGAGATCAGTGCCTAGTATATGTATTTATATGAGATCCCCTGTTTCTCCTCACCTCGAGTGACTGAGATCAGGGCCTAGTTATTGCTCTATCGCTTTAGTGATAGAGGACTTAGCTTCGTGTGGTTGCCATCTTGCCAGTTCCCGATTCCTTGGATACCCAACATGTTTTATATTGTTTACTTGCTTTCCGATAAATGATTCGTTTCCTTTATGAAAGTTGTTATTTAAACAAGTGTTCATATTCTCCAATGTAAATTCAGTTATTATTATAGTGTTTTCTGTTCTTTGTACCCGCACATGTTTTAAATGGATGCCGGTTGGGCGAATACCCATGCTTTTACATATGTTTCAAACGATCGATGGTTTTACTAGATTTATGTGATTACACATGTTTTAAATGAATACCCGAATTGTTAAATATCCGTGCTTTGTTTTAAATGACATTTGGCTTGTGAGATTCCTATGTTTATACATGTTTTAAATGATTACCCGATTGTTAAATATCCATGTTTTGAAATATGTTTCAAATGACACTTGTTTGCCAGATCCCTACGTTTATTCCTGTTTTAAACGATACCCGGTTTGTTAAATATCCATGCATTGAAATATGTTTAAATGAACGCATGTTTTATTAGATATTCATGTTTTACCCCTACTTGAAATGAATACAGGTTTTCCCCGAGATTCCCGTCTTTGCACCCGTTTAATTATATGCAGCATTTTGATCAAGTAGCATGGTTTATCATATGCTTTATTCTTCAGTATATTTGTTATCTTTTCATCCACCTGCCAGACCGTCGTGTCTGACCCACTACTTTTGGTACTCAGGTTCAGATTTCTTCGCCCCGAGTTGAGTGTTTTTGTTGGCTGTGGAGCCATGCCTTGCAGGTTGGTTTGTCGGCTATGTCATGTGGACATTGAGCTTGACATCGGAGCTACGTCACAATTGGGTAGTAGTTTATAGCTTATTGTTGTATGGCTTTTATTAGCCTTTTCTGGGGATTCTTAATTAATGCACATTGATAATTGTAACTTGAACATATTTGGGAATGTAATATCATGTTACTGTCAGCTCTGTAATTTATTTTGATGGTTACTCCAGTCTGATATGATTCTTGATATGATAGCTATGTGCTAAAGGTTGGGTGCGACGCGCAATCCGATGGCCACGGACTTCGGGTCGCAACGCCACAAATGCTTCCGCAAAATATTCAGAATGTTCAGAATGTGTTGTCTTCACACACGCGGATCCTGGGAGAAGGAAAAATATATTTATGCTTAAATCCCATCTCCCGCCCCCGAGGTTCTGGTTCGGGGGCGTGACAATCACCACCAGGCATTAGATGGAAAGAATGTTATGAAGTATAGGGATGTGTTGCTAAACAACAGTAGATAGAGAGGAAAGCAGTAAACTAAGGTAATACTAGGTAGCATATCTGTAAGACCAAGAAGCTTCCCTCATCTGAAAGATCAGCTAAATCATATGGAACAAGAGATATCTCTTGCAAAACCCCCATTCTTTTCAAGTGGAAAATGGATGACAATAAATTCCCCCCCACAGTGGAATGGGAAGGACCATCTCCTTGAAACTTGGTCTAATTTATATCAAACTTAAGAACTTATTTCTCAATCACAATAAAATTTCCATCAACTTGGATTGTTTATAATCAATGAACTTTATTTTCTTTGAGTATATGTGACAACTAAAGTTACTCTTGAGTCTTGATTAAGATAAACCGACCCAGCCCTATTTATTTTAATCACTCACGGATTGGGGATCCATATGCCCAACTAAGAAATCAGCCCCATATTTGCCCGGTGTGCGTTTGTGCGGGTTTAGTAGGCGCCTCCCAATGGATTAGTCCTATTGGGTGAAAGACCTTACTGAAACCGACGTTATTAAAATTAAAAAATAATAATAATGCCCCCAAGCCAAGCAAATCCACCATCTTTTTTCTGTTTGGCTTGACCCTGTATCAGACCATAGATTAAAGAACTTTTCCACTATGATACAATTGTTAGTGTAGAACAAGCTTTATATAGAAGATAAAAAAGAATGGTGGACATAAAGTAGGGCCCCCTATAAAGTATGACAACAAAAATAAAGCAGGTCTTCTAAGATGGATTTGGTTGTTGGGAAAGAATATGGACCTAGGAAAACAGGACAAAAATAGAAAAGGTGAAATAATAAACATATAAGATCGCAAGGTTGCTCGAAATTAGCAATGCACCTGTGGCCAATCATGAACCGAATAGCAATCCCCTTCTCTCGTTCTAGTTGTTGTAGACTCTCTCCTAAGTGAACATAAAAAGGAAGTGGCACCAAACACCAATAAGTGAAACCTCAAGATTTCAATATGGAAGAAATTTAGTTATCATTGCACTAGACCACTTCTATTGACATATTGAGACTTTATAAATAATATAGTCATGACTTTGATTTCATAATATTCATTGGGAATATTCATAAAAATACTTCATTCCTACTATGAGCTCAAAGAACACTAATGAAGGTTTTGCCCCATGGTATTCTCAAATCCATGATAATTTTTTCCCTTTTCTTTTGCTTGGTTGAGCTTCATAAACCTTATTCTAGTAAAATAATTTGGAAAACATCAAGGAAAGTCTTTTAAATCCTTTATGATATGTGTTGGTGGCTCCTGCACTTTATATTGAGAGAATCACCATTTGGATTGACTTTGAGGAAGCTTAAGTTATAATTGTGTTGGATGGAAATCCCCACACAGCCAAAGGAACAGCCAAACAGGTGTAGGGTTCGAAGAAGGAAGTGGATCTTGTTACACACAATCATTCTTGTTGCGCAGCAAAATTAACGGCAGGAAGATAGGCCATTTAGGCATAAGATGATCCCTTTGACCTTCCTATTAGCTAATACTGCTACTAAAACTATTGGTTAATATCTACACTTAAAAACGAATATCGGTGATTTTCCTATAGCATCAAGATGAGTAGCCCCCATGGTGTTGATTAAACATTAATCTTAGCTGAAATGAAATTCAATTTCATTTCAGGCCCTTACAATCACTAAGAAAGAGCAGAGACTTGTTCTAGCCATAGTTAAGACATACCGATCATTACTGTCCTAAACCAATAATGATAGAAGACACTACAGTTTAAACTTGTTACAAACTTCAGAGGACAACAAATCTATCTCAGTAATGGGTTTTGCCTGTCATTAAAAGAGAGCTCAACTAAAAATGGGGTATGTTAATAGTCCTTCGAACTATGGCTTCAACTGAATACACAAAGATCCAGCAAAAGCAAATGGGTTCCTGGGTTTATACAAATTCCACAAAAGATTCAATCAGTACAAGAGCCAAAGCTTGCCAAATCACCTGCTTCAGGATATCAGTAGAAATAAATTGCAAAGACAAATTAACTGCACCGTATGATCAATAGGAAAGATTATGAGAATAACCTTGAGGCATCCAAGTCTCTCTCATAGAATCCTGCCTCTTCCTGCTGCTAAATGCAGTGTTAATTCCAATTACAACAAATGCTTTCTTCCTTGTCCTGGCGGACGATGAAATGTATGGAGAACTGCCAAGGCCTGCAATCTCCTGCGCACTCTGGGTCGCATTTTGTTCCATCTAGGGTGTGGAAATCGCCTTATCCAAAGACCTGGTAACCAATTGTCACGCCCCCGAACCGAAACCTCGGGGGCGGGAGATGGGATTAAGGAATAATTGTATTTTACTTCTCCCAGGATCCGCGTGTGTGAAGACAACACATTCCAACACATTCTGAATATTTTGCGGAAGCATTTGTGGCGTTGCGACCCGAAGTCCGTGGCCATCGGATTCCGCGTCGCACTCAACCTTTAGCCCATAGCTATTATATCAAGAATCATATCAGACTGGAGTAACCATCACAATAATTTACAGAGCTGACAGTAACAGGATATTACATTCCCAAATATATATTCAAGTTACAATTATCAATGTACATTAATTAAGAATCCCAAGAAAAAGGCTAATAAAAGCCATACAACAATAAGTTATAAACTACTACCAAAATGTGACGTAGCTCCGATGTCAGACTCAATGTCTACATGACATAGCCGACAAAACAACCTGCAAGGCATGGCTCCACAGCCAACAAACACTCAACTCGGGGCGAAGGAATCTGAACCTGAGTACCAAAAGTAGTGGGTCAGACACGACGGTCTGGCAGGTGGATGAAAAGATCACAAATATACCAAAGAGTAAAACATATAATAAATCATGCTAATCGATCAAGTACTGCATATAATTAAACGGGTGCACAGTCGGGAATCTCGGGGAAAACTTGTATTCATTTCAAGTACGGGTAAAACATGAACATCTAATAAAACATGCATTCATTTACATCATCTATAATCATAGATATTTGACAATCGGGTATTCGTCTAGAACATGTATAAATATAGTGGTTTGACAAAACAAACGTTCATTTGAAACTTAAGTAAAACACAAGTATACAACAAATCAGGTATCCATAACAGTCTAGCAAAACCAATGTCCATTTGAAACCTATGTAGAAATACGGATATTTAATAAATCGGTTATCATGTAAAATAGGTATAAACGTAGGGATCTTGCAAACAAATGTCATCTGAAACATATTTCAAAGCATGGATATTTAGAAATCGGGTAATCATTTAAAGCATGTATAAACATGGGAATCTCACAAGTCAAATGTCATTTAAAACAAGGCACGGATATTTAACAATTCGGGTATTCCTTTAAAAACATGTGAAATCATATAAATCTAGCAAAATCATTTATCGTTTGAAACATATGTAAAAGCACGGGTATTCGCCCAACCGGCATTCCTGTAAAACATGTACGTGTGCAAAGGACATAAAACAATATAATAGTGACTGGATTTACAATAGAGAGCATTAACACTTATCTAAATAACAACTTTCATAATAGCAATGAATCATTTAATTGAAAACAAGTAAGCAATATAAACCATGTCGGGTGTCCAAGGAATCGGGAACTGGCAAGATGGCAATCACAAGAAGCTAAGTCCTCTATCACCGAAGTGACAAGAGCGGGACGTTGGTCTCAGTCACACAAGGTGAGGAGACTCAACGTAAATCATATATACAATAATAAATACACGGGAACGGGAACGGGACCACGGTAGCGAACCGGGTATCGGGACGGGACCACGGCAATAACCGGGTATCGGGATCCAAACTGCAGCTGGCGGGACGGGAGAGGGATCTCCAAGTCAGTGGATCAGACTGACAAGGTATCCAAGCTTAGTGATGCCGACTCATAGGTTAAAACCAATCGAGACATATTGCAAGTAATCAAGTACAGTAATAAACGGGTAAAACGGGGGTGCTCAAGGGCACGTAAATAAACGGGTAAACGGGGGTGCTCAAGGGCACACTGTCATATCATATCGGGCAATACATTTCGGGACAATAACTGTTACTAAAGTAACTCCAATGCTTTCGGGGAAACAAGTAAATCAAGTACAACAAATAAACGGGTAAAACGGGGTGCTCAAGGGCACACTTTCATTTCATATCATGTGATGCAAATCTCGGGAAATGAGGAAATATAATGCACTATACCATTTCGGGAAAAATATTGATTTCAAGATCTATATAAGTGAATAGGGGTCCCGTATGTCGATTATTGAGATGACTTGGTACTCCTTGAGTTTGAAGACATTTCGGGCTCCTTATGCACTTTTACACTTTTCAAAACTTCGAATGACATCCTTGTGATATGGTTTCTTTCTCGAATGGCCTCATACCATGCTTAGTGAATCTCCTTTGATCGACAAAGCTCAACGCTCGAACGAACCGGAGAGTTCGTTCGAGCGGGGAGCTTTTCGAAATCTGGGAAATTTCGGTTACCTGGCGGTTAGCTGGCGGTTAGCCGCCGATGCCTTCGGCGGTTAGCCGCTGGGTAACCGTGGAGCTGACCGAATTTCAGGTGAGAATTCTGATGCTCTCGGGAAAAGGAACCGTGATTGTGCGGTTGGCTGGCGGTTAGCCGCCGATGGGTTCGGCGGTTAGCCGCTGGCTAACCGTGTGGCTGACCGCGTTTTCAGGTGGAAAATGATGCTCTCTGGAAAAGTCACCGCGGTGCGCGGTTAGCTGGCGGTTAGCCGCCGATGCATTCGGCGGTTAGCCGCTGGCTAACCGTGAGCTGACCGCCAGTTACGAAAATGCTCACTGAGTTCAGTTTTGAGTCATTTTCCTCCTCAAAACCATCTTCCTCATATCCACAAGGTCCTTACAATAACATTGAGCTAATAGTTCCTCCAATGCATCCATCTACACTTCTCCATTACTCCATCATGTGTTCATTCCATCACTTCTTCCATCAATATCAAATCCAATGCAATTAAAGAAAGAAGGAAACCATTTCACAACATTCATAAAGGCTATCACAAGGATGATAAGTACTCTACCAATATGTTTATAAAACATTGAATGACTTAGCTCACCACATTCCTCATGAAAACTCCAAGGAAAAAGCAAGACTAAACATCTCCTTTCTTCTCACTTAAAACCAAACTAAACGGGAAGAATCTCCATTGTATACAAGGGTCCATTTGCCATAATCAAGGGGTAATTAAAAACCATTGAGCCCATTTCCAAAACAATGGATTAGTTGGCCAAACTCTTTAAATGAGCTAGTAAACATAACATGGGTGGGGAAACCAACCCCATTCATTTCAAGACCATGTGAGCAACTTTGACAATTTGAAAGCATATCTTTCCAAGAAATTAACAAGAGAGAAACAACTATTGATATGCAAATTTCGAAATCAATATATATATGTGGCAAGAAGCATATGTGAAAACATGTATCCAATGATCAAAGACAAGTAATAAAACTTAAGGTTTTCTCATAAAACTTAATAACATTCAAACCATCCATTCATCCACTTGCCTTTGACTCTAATCAAGCAAATCCAAGCTCCAAATCCCTTCTTAAGCTCACTTCCAAGCTACAATCAAAAATCCCCAAAACAACCCAAAAATGGGTTACACCAAGCTTGAAAATGAAAGAGCTTCCAATAATGCACATGTAGAATCTCAATGGCTAGAGGAACACTAATCTAAGAGATGGAAATGATCACCTACCTTGAAGGTCCTCTAATGGCAATAGCAAACTCAATGAAGGTCTTGAGATTGAGGTCTCTCTTCACAAATGGTGTCAATGGCAAGCTTGTGAGATGAGGAAGAAGATGATGGTCTCCATTTCGAGTTGGGTGAACTATTGGTGAGGCTTGGAGATGAAGAAGCAAGGAGAAGAAGAAAACCACAAGAACCCTAGGTTCAGTTGTGCTGGAGCAATGGAGAGTGAATGAGAAAGAAGGAGATGGGTTCCTTTTATAAACAAGTGAGAATGGGTCCCACAACTTAAAGAACTTGGGTGGCTGAAATCATCTAATTCGGGACCTCGGATGGATTCGACGAAGAAGGAAGAAATGATCGTCGAAATATCTAGTTTCCAAAAAGTGTATGTTTCGCGGGTTTCGAGAATAATGAGTTTTGGTACAGATTTGGTGTGAAAAGACTGTTTTGCCCTCAAGGCCAAGAAATCGGTTTTCGGGTTCTCAAATGGATATGGGATCAACATGAAAGTTGTAGGATTCCTCGAGATGAATGCAATGGGCCAAAAACACGATACGAAACCAATCGGGAAAATCTCACAAGAAAATGCAAAGCCGAAAAGGGAACCCCCAAAGGGCCCCACAAGCTACCAAAGCACTAAAAAGCCCAAAACTAGAAGAAAACTCATTCTAGCTCACAAACTCAACCCAACAACTACTAATCCCACTAAAAGAACTAATCCACAAATAAAACAACACTAATCCAAGAGATTAGGGGTCGGGTTCTCACACCAATGCTGGCATGCATTAATCCCAAAATCACACTTTCAATCACACCCAATGAAATTAAAAAAAAATCATGCTCACTGAATTGCTTCATGGGTATTGTAAAGCTCCCCTTCTATATCCTTATCTTGCACAGGCTTCTAATTATACAATCCAAAACACAGCAAAAATTAAGGTACAAAGTCGAAATTAAGCTAGAACTGTAAAAAAATTCGACAATGAGCTGACCTATTTTAGAGTTTGTTCTTCATAAATTAGTTTTAGCTCTTGTTCTTGGCGTTGGAACAAGATGATCTGATTACTCAATTCAGGAGAAGACCATATCCTGCAGAACAATTGATTAAATAATGCCATATGTGTGTGTGCAAGTGTGCAATGTTTGAAGCCAAATCACCTCTATTTTTTATTTCATCTTCTTTGACTTTTCTTCTTTTGTTTCTTTTTTTTTTTTTTCTGCTCCTTCATTGAAAGCCATTGGATTGATTGCAAGTCTAGAATCCAATCAACAAAACACAATGAAACAAAACACCCCCAGAATCCAATAAACTCATAAAAATCATCTACGAAGAAAGTAAACATATAGAACCCATAAAAGAGAACAAACATCATCAAACATCATATAAAACATAAACCTAATATTGTTTTCATCAAGAATGAATAACATGGATGAAGAAATGGCTGAGAAGCAAGAGCAAGATAATGGAAAAAAAAAATTTGTAAGTATAAACATATATAAATTGGGAAAGAGAGAGAAATAGAGAGAGAGGGAGAGGGAGGGAAATAATGACTACCTGTGGCGGCTCCGGCGCAGGGAGGGAGAGAGAGAGAGAATCGGTGGCGGGAGGGCACAGTGCAGAGGGAGAGGGAGAGGGAGAGGGAGGGAGGGAGAGAGAGAGATAAATAGAGCAGCGAGAGATAGGGAGAGGGAGATGGAGAGAACCGGTGGCAGCTCCGGCGCAAGAGATCGTCCGGCGGTGGCATGCTGGTGCGGTGGGAGGGCTGAGCGCGGGAGCAGGGCACAATGCAGAGAGAAGTAGAGAGGGAGAGGGAGAGGGAGGGGGAGAGAGAGAGAGAGAGATAGATGGGGAAACTGGGAAGAAGCAGAGCGCGGGAGAAAGAAGGGGGAAAAGCAGAGCGCGGGAGGGTAAAGGGGAAAGGAAAAAGGGGGAGGAAAAAAAATTGGATCGGGTGGGTTGTTTGAACAGAGCATTCGCCCGCCTTTTTCTACGCCAAAACGAAGAACTCTAGTAGTGGGGACCCCGCGGGAATGCAACATATTATATCGGTTTTCCTAATAACCGATATTAAGGGATTTTTAAAACCGATATAAAATCATTGGTTTTTAGTAGTGTATATAATATTGATTTCATAATAACCGATATAAAATATAGCAATTAATATCATATATTTTTCTAACTGATATTATATATAGAAATTATTATATCAGTTACTATGTAACCGATATAAAAAATAATTGACCGATATAAAAAAATATTAACCGATATAAAAAACATTCAATGAAGATATTATATGAAAAACCGATATAGGGCAGTTTTTGTAACCGATATAAAATGTTTTTTTTTAGTAGTGTAACTCCACTATATAAATGCAATTGAACTCCAGTCTTAGGAATATATTACAATGAAGACCCTAAACTTCCCAATTACCACAAGTAGGCCCCTCCATCTATATCCATGGACCAATTGGACCTGTCCACCAAATTATATCCATATCTTATTATCATTTAGCCCCAATTAATTATAATGATCATTTGGTACCAATCCAATTAACTCTTAATTGGAATGGGTGCGCACATACCAATGATAAATCCATTAATTGGCACAAGGGGATATTAAAGACAGATTCCATCTTGACAATTGAATGTTCCCATAGCTCTACTACCACGTGCCCAAATCACCGAGGTGTTGACCTACAATTGGCCTCACTCATTGGTGACTCAAAGCAAATGAATAGATAGAAACTTGAGTTCATTAATGTCTCAGGATTATGAGCCTATTGCTAGGGAATTATGAGAGCAAACCTTAAAGTAAAGACAGTGTATATAAGGTACATCTCATGGTCCTTCAATACATTTAATGTACCAGCACCATGATCTAGAATCTTACATTCCGATGATTGAGGCAAATCACACTATCTCATAGTGATCAAAGTGTTGCAACCTTGTCAGATGAGATGCCCAATCTCAACACTGGTTGTGAAGATATTTAAGTATAAGATTTTCAATAGATGTCTCCTGTATGTGGATCTCATCCACACACATGTATTACATCTAGTATACTTGTGGACTCCGGTTCATCTCATGAACCATTATGTCACTCGTATTGGTTATGTGCAAGTATATAATCAAACACCATTCATCTCATGAAAGGAAAGCATGATTGTATTGATAAATAAAGAAATTAATCAATTTATTACATCATATTCTTGGTATTGAGACTATAAAACTACCAATCTCCCACTTGGGCTCAATGTCAATCAGGATTGCATCTCATGCCCATCCCGTCTACATGCTGCCCAAAGACTTTGGTGGTCAAAGGCTTAGTAAAGGGATCTGCTAGATTATCCGCAGAAGCTATCTTGGTGATTCCAATATCACCTCTCTGCACAATCTCTCTGGCCAAGTGATACTTCCTCTGTACGTGCTTTTGGCTTTTATGGCTCCTGGATTCCTTGGACTGAGCGACTGCCCCGCTGCTTTCGCAGTAAACTGTGAGCAGTTGTTGAAAGTCCTGGGACCCTAACCCTAGAGGGGGGGGGGGTGAATAGGGTGAGCTACAATATGTGACCAATTCTTACCAATTTTAATTTCTACAAAGTAAACAAGTCACAAGTGATAATTTACCAAACAAGATGCGGAAGCTAACAAAAGAATTCACTACAAGCATACACCATAACACAAAGGTTTATAGTGATTCGGCCTCAATGCCTGCGTCCACTACCGGCTTGTGATCCAATCACCACACCGGATTTCCACATACTATGCTTTTTACTATACTAAGCAATAACCTTAACAATGTTGTTTTTCTAGGCTCAACAACAACCTTTACAAGAAGCTTTTCCAAGGCTAAGCAATAACCTTTACAATGTGCTTTTCTTAGGCTAAGCAATAACCTTTACAAATGAAAGATTTCTCTAAGAAGGTGTCTATACAAAACACTCTAAGAGATACAATTTAAGCTCAGTTGAATTGCCTCTTAAGTAGGCTGATATAAAAGTTTGAATCAATGAACAAACCTACACAATAATAAGCTAAAGTGTGTGCACAAAGTGTATGAGAGTTTTACTTGAATCAAATTCTAAAATGAAGCTCTTAAATGAATGCTTGATGCATTTTAAAATCTAAGCTCAGAATATGATGAATGAAGTTATATGCTAATCACTTGAAAGATTCAAGCAACTTGAAGGAAAGTACTAAACAAGTTGTATGAAGGTTAAAGACTAAGAACACATGTGATTTAGACAAGGATGTTTGCAAAGCAATCTAATTTTCCAAAGATGATATTGAGTTTGCTAAACATCTCTTTTAAAGATAGAAATCATGCATATATGAAAATACAAAGAGTTGAACATGCATGGATTTCATTTGGAATGGAAACCAAATCTTAACTTGAAAGATATACCTTTTTCTCAAGCATTTTGGATTTCCATTGATCCTCTAGCCTTAGCAACTTCTTCCCCTTTCTTAGGCTTCAAAATAGTTCCAAAAGTTCACCCAACAAGCCTCTCAAAAGTAGGGAAAGGAATGGACTTTAAAGCAAAAAATAGTCCAACGGCTAGTTGGCCCGGTCGACCCCATGACCCCCGGGTCGACCGGGCCCAACGATCATATTGGCTGAACGGCTAGTTACCCGGTCGACATGGGCCTGGCTCGGTCGACCGGGTACACTGGCTGTTTTTCCAACAGGCCAGTTGGGACGGTCGACCGGGCACAGGGGTCGGTCAACCGACCAAACTGACCTGGGAAGAGTTCCTGCAGATTTTTCAAAATGCCAAAGATGCAACTTGGAACTCAAGGCCAATGTGTTTTCTGCATACCAAAATGATTCTAAAAATGAAAGATGTATGCAAGACACAAACCTAAATTCTTAATTTGATTTTCCAAAATAATGAATGAAGAAATAGGTTTTCAAAACAGTATTTGGATTCTAAAAACATGCATGAATAAATCATTTGAAAAACAAATGTTAATGCAAGTTAGAATCTCAGATTCCAAAGTCAAAACTAAGAGCATGAGTGTGTGATCATTTGACAGTGAAGGTGAAAGTGCATCCATCAAAATTGCAACAAACAAGAACCTAACAATCTCCCCCTTTGCAATTTGATGGCAACTACTATGATCACAACACCTCTAGGACTTTGGATCTTCTTGACAGCTCTGATCTAGAAATCTCTTGAATGTAGCTTCGACGGCATGACCGAATCGTCGAGAGCTTTTAACTTTTTCTTTCCAAGTTGATTTCTCCCCCTTGGTTAGAGCTCTCCCTTGCTCTTTGCAACCAAGCGATCTTCCCTTTAGCTTTTGAAGCAGATCTCCCCGTTAGATAGATCTGGTCTTCTCTCCCCCTTTGTTTGATCTTCTTTGTGTCTGATCATCAGATCTTCTACTCTTCTCTCCCTCTTTATCTTTAAATAGATCTGTTCTTTTTCTCCCCCTTTGACATCGAATTGCAAAGGAACCTGTATACATGAGCAAACATATACCTTTCAGTAGCACCTATTACCAAATGAGAATGCAATTGTAATGCGAAACAGGTTATCATGTATATAGATTTGTCTAGCATTGTTTGAATGAAGCTAAGATAACAAATATATTTTGATTATACACTTTAAAGCTTCAAAATAACATGGACATCCATCAAGAGAAGTATAACAAGAGGAAAAGAGATGAAAATGTGAAGCTGCACTTTCATTGATATAACAAGTAAAGTTCAGTACATGAATCACTAAATACTTGACCATTTACATAAACAAAAGATAATGGTCAGTAAACAATACATTAAGTCAGTTGATAGATACAGAATACATCATGTGAAAAACAATCTATCACTACCCAAAATAATCCCCACAAAAAGAAATGAAAACACTCCTAAAGGTCTAAGAAGAATCTATAGGAGATGGAGGCATAGTGTCATCGAGGCGCCTGCAGCTCTTGGAAATGTTCGAGAGGTACTTTAGCGTTTTCTTCATCATCCCTGTCACGCCCCCGAACCGAAACCTCGGGGGCGGGAATGAGATTAAGCATAAATGTATTTTACTTCTCCTAGGATCCGCGTGTGTGAAGACAACACATCCCAACACATTCTGAATATTTTGCGGAAGCATTTGTGGCGTTGCGACCCAAAGTCCGTGGCCATCGGATTCCGCGTCGCACTCAACCTTTAGCACATAGCTATTATATCAAGAATCATATCAGACTGGAGTAACCATCACAATAAATTACAGAGCTGACAGTAACAGGATGTTACATTCCCATATATGTTCAAGTTACAATTATCAATGTACATTAATTAAGAATCCCAAGAAAAGGCTAATAAAAGCCATACAACGAAAAGCTATAAACTACTACCCAAACGTGACGTAGCTCCGATGTCAAGCTCAATGTCTACATGACATAGCCGACAAACCAACCTGCAAAGCATGGCCCTACAGCCAACAAAAGCACTAAACTCGGGGCGAGGAAATCTGAACCTGAGTACCAAAAGTAGTGGGTCAGACACGACGGTCTGGTAGGTGGATGAAAAGATAACAAATATACTAAAGAATAAAACATAAGATAAATCATGCTATTCGATCAAATGCTGCATATAATTAAACGGGTGCAAAAGTCGGGAATCTCGGGGAAAACCTGTATTCATTTCAAGCATGGGTAAAACATGACTATCTAATAAAACATGTGTTCATTTGAAACTTAATTAAAAACATAAGTATACAACAAACCAGACCTTCATAGCAGTCTAGCAAAACCAAAGTCCATTTGAAACATATGTGAAAATACGGATATTTAACAAACCGGGTGTTCGTTTAAAACAGGTGTAACCAAAGAAATCTGACAAGACTAATGTTCATTTAAAACCTATCTCAAAGCAGGGATATTTAACAAATCGGATATTCATTTGAAACCGGTATAAACATAGTGATCTGGCAAAACGAGTGTCATTTGAAACATATTTCAAAGCATGGAAATTTAACAAATCGGGTAATCATTTAAAACAGGTGTAAACATAGGAATCTCACAAGCCAAATGTCATTTAAAACAAAGCATGGATATTTAACAATTCGGGTATTCATTTAAAACATGTGTAATCACATAAATCTAGTAAAAACATCGATCGTTTGAAACATATGTAAAAGCATGGGTATTCGCCCAACCGGCATCCATTTAAAACATGTGCGGGTACAAAGAACAGAAGACAATATAATAATAACTGAATTTACATTGGAGAATATTAACACTTGTTTAAATAACAACTTTCATAAAAGAAACGAATCATTTATCGGAAAGCAAGTAAGCAATAAAAACATGTCGGGTATCCAAGGAATCGGGAACTGGCAAGATGGCAACCACACGAAGCTAAGTCCTCTATCACCAAAGCGATAGAGCAATAACTAGGCCCTAATCTCAGTCACTCGAGGTGAGGAGAAACAAGGGATCTCATATAAATACATATACTAGGCACTGATCTCAGTCACTCGAGGTGAGGAGAAACAGTGGATCTCATGAATGCATATACATATACTATACATGACCGCGGTAGCGATCCGGGCATCGGGGACCACAGTAGCAATCTGCGGTATCGGGACAAGACCACGGTAATAACCGGGTATCGGGACGGGACCACGGTAATAACCGGGTAGCGGGATCCAAGCTGCAGCTGGCGGGACAAGAGGGGGATCTCCAAGTCGGTGGATCAGACCAACAAGGTTATCCAAGCTTAGTGGTGCCGACTCATAGGTCAAATCCAATCGAGACAATGCAAGTAAATCAAGTATAAATACATAATCAAACGGGCAAGAAGGGGGTGCTCAAGGGCACACTGACATATCATGTGGTGCAATGCACTTCGGGACAAGTAACTGTTACTAGAGTAACTCCAATGCTTTCGGGAAAACAAGTCATGTAATGCAGATCTCGGGAAAAGAGGTCAAACCATGAACTATAACAATTTCGGGTAAAATATTACTTTCAAGATCTATTTAAGTGCATAGGGGTCCCGTACGTCGGGTATGGTCATTACTTGGTACTCCTTGAGTTTGAAGACATTCCGGCCTCCTTATGCACTTTTACGATTTTTCAAAGATTTCGAATGACATCTTCGTGATATTGTTTATTTCTCGAATGGCCTCATACAAAGCCTAGTGAATCTCCTTTGATCGACAAAGCTCAACGCTCGAACGAACCGGAGCTTTTCGAAATCTGGGGAATTTCGGTTACCTGGCGGTGAGCAGGCGGCTAGCCGCTGGCTGACCGCACAGCTGACCGCGGCTGGGCTGCAGAAATGCAGCTTACTGGAAAGCTGACCGCCAAGTGCGGTTACCTGGCGGTTAGCCGCCGATGGGGTCCGCGGTTAGCCGCTGGCTAACCGTGAGGTTGACCGAGTTTTCAAGTGGGAAATGATGCTCTCTGGAAAAGGAACCGTGACCTTTCGGCTACCTGGCGGTTAGCCGCCAGTCATCAGGAGGCTAGCCGCCGGGTGACCGCAGGATGACCGCCAGTGCGGGAATCACCCACTGTGTTCATATTTGAGTCATTTTCCTCCTCAAAACCATCCTCCTCACTTCCACTTAATCTTTGCCACATAACTGAGCTAAAAGCTCCTTCAATGCAACTATTTACACTTCTCCAAAAACCCAACTTGTGATCATTCATCACTTCATTCCTCCACATCCCATCCATACCAAGAAAGAAGGAAACCATTTCACAAGCATTCATATAGGATATAACCAAAGGACAATACATGCTAAACCAACATGTTTACAAAACATTAAATGACTTAGCCAACCACATTCCTCATGAAAACTCCAATGAAAAAGTAAAACTAAACATCTCCTTTCTTCTCACTTAAAACCAAACTAAAAGGGAAGAATCTCCATTGTATACAAGGGTCCATTTGCCATAATCAAGGGGTAATTAAAAACCATTGATCCCATTTCCAAAACAATGGATTAGTTGGCCAAACTCTTTAAATGAGCTTCTATTTCAAATCCATTCAAGCTAGTAAACATAACATGGGTGGGGAAACCAACCCCATTCATTTCAAGACCATATGAGCAACTTTGACAACTTGAAAGCATATCTTTCCAAGAAATTAACAAGAGAGAAACAACCATTGATATGCAAATTTCGAAATCAATATATATGTGGCAAGAAGCATATGTGAAAACATGTATCCAATGATCAAGGACAAGTAATAAAACTTAGGATTTTCTCATAAAACTTTGATAACATTCAAACCATCCATTCATCCACTTGCCTTGGGCTCCAAGCTAGCAAACCAAGCCTCTAATCACCTCTCAAGCTCAAGATCAACAATCTCTACAAAAACCCCCAAAACAAACCCTAAAATGGGTTAAACAAAGGAAGACAATGAATGGGCTCAAACCAAGCTAGGAAATAGAACTTGAGGGGAAGCCATTGCACAAAAAGGGAAAATGGGAAGGAGTCTTTACCTCTAGAGTCATGAATCAACAAGAAGAAGCTTGCAATAGGGGCTGCCCACCTTGGTTTCCCACAAAAATGGTGTCAAACAAGAGGGGAGAAGAAAGAGAAGAAGTTGCCGGAGCTCCCTCGTCGGATTGGTGGCTTGGAGGCTCCATTAGAGCAAGAGAAATGGAAGAAATGGAGAAGAAGGGCTGCTGGCACTGTAGCTGGGAGGTTTCAGTCGATGAAATGGAGAAATGAGGGAGAAAGAGAGAGTGGAGTCACTTATATAATGGGTGGGTGTGGGCCCCACCACACTCAAAGCTTGCCAAGGGTAAAACATCTCTTTGTGGGCCTCGGATGCGATCGACGAAGAAGAGAAAAATGTTTCTCATAAAATCTAGTTTTCAAAAAGTATAATTTTGGGATGGTTCTGAGATCTCGAAATTTGGGTCCAGATTTGGTGTGAAATGACTGTTTTGCCCTCAAGGCCAAGAAATCGGGTTTTGGGTTCTCAAATGGATACGAGATCAACATGAAAGTTGTAGGATTCCTCAAGATGAATGTAACGGGCCAAAAACACAATACGAAACAAATCGGAAAAATCTCACAAGTAAATGCAAAGCCGAAAAGGGAACCCCCAAAGGGCCCCACAAGCTACCAAAGCACTAAAAAGCCCAAAACTAGAAGAAAAATCATTCTAGCTCACAAACTCAACCCAACAAATACTAATCCCACTAAAAGAAACTAATCCAAAATTAAAACAACACTAATCCAAGAGATTAGGGGTCGGGTTCTCACAATCCCTCTGAAGTCCTGAAACTCTGCGCGAATGGAGACAACTACTTGCTCCACAGATGACATGCGCTCCTCCATAGAACGCTAAGGAGGGGGCTGGGGCTGACGTGTCTGAAGCTCTGGCTGATCAGGCTGAGGCTGCTGCTGATCTGCAATCTTTGTATCTGCAGCCTCTACCTCTGCGTCTCCTTTTGCTACAGGGTTCACTCACTGAGGAGGGGGAAGCTTCATTAAGAGAATATTCGTTTTGTTGAAGACTGTGGTCGGAATGGGTCTCTCAGAAGCAGGAACAACCACCCCAAAAGATCTAGCAAACTGGGTAATGAGGAACCCAAAAGGAGCTGCACATGGCTGAGAGCCAGTGACAACCCTGATGATGTGATGAATAATCATTGATGGTAAGCACATTGGAACACCTGTAATAACGTTGTGCAGGATGTTCGCCATATAGGGGGTTACCTCAGTCCTATTCCCTTTCCCTGGATAAATGCTATGAGTGAAAATGTTGTGTATGATCCGAAGGGAAGAAATCAAAGAAGATGCAGGAAGAGAATTCTTGGCTGACCACTCAATAGATTGACCACATAAAACTCTAAGGACAGCGTCTCTTTCATCAAGTGTTAGGAGATCTAAAATAAATTTTGGTCCATTGGACCTAGGAATGCCCATCATTGACGATATCCTTTCTGGTGATACAATCTCTTCACCATGTGAGGTTCTGACCGTAAAAGAATTTGTGGTGGAGGCACAAATAGAGTCATAGAAACCAAAGACAGACGAGGTAAAGGTGTTGCCACTCCAAGTCAGTATATTGCTCCAACCAATGGCTTCTAGGATAGCAGGGACATTATAGTCCACTAGATCTCTAACAACACAAAACTTCTCAACAATTACCCATTTGCTTCTAAAAGATTTGACAACTGACGACGGAGAACGAATAGGACTGAGTTTGATCTCAGGAGGAGGGCCAAGCTCAGGAGAAGTGGAGGGAGATCTATGGGAAGAAGAAGCTTGTCCGGTTTTGGACTTCTTGCTAGGCCTCCTCCAAGTTTGCTTAGTTCGAGCCATCGGAAGAAATAAAAGTAAGAGATGCTCAAGAATGTGAACAGAGGCTAAAAATAGGCACAACAGATGATTCTTGAATATCGAAGTGGCTCAGGCAATAAAACAAACACTTGGTGTGCAGACTGTGGAGCTAGGAGATTTTACAGTTGAGGGATGCCAAGAAAGAGTCACACAAGACTACAACAAATCCTAAAACAAGGAAGAAAACACAAACATCACAAAAACAAACAGAAATAGACAATCAGAAAAGAAAAAGACAGAGGTTGGGGAAGACAGTGGGAGGTGCTGGAAGCACAGAGAGGATGGACGACCCAACAGAGAAGATGAGGAAAATAAAGAAAATGGGAGAACAAGTCTATGAAGATTGGATTGAATCCAGGAAGAGAAAGACAGAGGAGAAGAAACACAAAAGGAAGCACGAGCCAGCTGCGGTCGACTTGCAGAAGAATGGAGAGGTTCTGTTTGAAACAGAATTGTATCTACGGAACAGGTTATGTTGCTGATCGTGCAAGCTCGGTCGACCGGCCACTTAGCCCGGTTGACCGGGCTAACTGGGACTGCCTGATATTTCTGATCAGGTCCAGAGAAAACAGGGCTGAGAAGAGATGGATCAAACTAAAAGCTCTAAACCCTAAACCCCAGCTATCATACAAGCTAAAAAGTTTTAGAAAAGAGATTTTCCAAAATCAATTCTAAAATAATTCCTTTTGCAGAAAAAAATAGACTTGTAAGATAAGAAGCATTTTTCAAATTCATTTAAATTTGATAAAACAAAAGGTTGACTTTGAATTCATTCAAAAATAAACAATTTGAGAACCAAATCAATTGATTGAGAATGGTATAACTTTTAAAAGCTTTTTCAAATCAACTTGATCAAAATCATGCATTTAAACATAAAATTCCATTATAAATTTAAAATGCATTTCCAACAAACAAGACTCAACCAAATGAATCTAAAAGCCTAAAGAGATACTAAGAGAGTAGAAAGAACTAGATACAAGACCAACTAAACATATAACTACGAGAAAGGGTTGGTCCTATCTATCTAAGAAACCTTAGTAATCTTCTAAAGGTCTAACCTTAGGTATCCATCTAAGGTCTTGGGCTTTGGAGACTATCTTAGAATTTCCACCAACTAAAGGAGATAAGGATTGAATTCTTTTAGACTTGACATCAAATCTTTGAGGTTTGACTATTTTAGATTGATGATTAGTCTTAGGAAGTTGGTGTTTCATATTCTTTTTATTCTTCTCATTTCTTTTAGCTTTTCCTCCCTCTTTTTGTCTTTTGAACTTTAATTTTAACTTTTCAACCTTTTTCAAGAATTCTTTCATTTCTAAGGTCAAAGGAGGAAAAGAGAGAAGTTTCTTTTTGATAGATTTATTTTGATTATTAGTCTTTTTAAAATCTATCTTGGATGACTCTTTGTGAATTGTTTTAACTTGTTTGAATTTCTTAGAGTCTTCCTTGGAATTCAAAGTCTTACCCTTCATAGAATTAGATTTAATTTTCTTAGGTTCAAAGATGGGTTTAGACATATGACTTTTCCTTAATTTGCACTCAAATTTGAAATGTCCTTCTTTACCACAATAATGACATTTAGTTTTGGACATAGGAGAAAGAGTGCTAGAGAAAGAGGACTCACCTTTCACAAAAGTGTTGATGAATTTAGGGTCATGCGAAGTATACTTATTAAAACCAAGACCCGTCCTATCTACATGAGATTTACCCAATTTAAACAAATTTTCAAATCTTTCTTCACATTGGGTAAACTTGCACTCATACTTTTGTTTATAACTTTCAAGTTGAGTGACTTTGGTTATAAGGATTGAATTTTCATTTTTGACTTTTAATAAATCATTTTGAATTTCCTTATAGTTGTTTAGTTCTTCATTGGCAAGATTTAATTCAAATTTAAGTTCATTAGCAACATTAGATCCAAGTTCTAAGAATTTTAAATTTCTTTGAGCATTAGACAAGTTTTCCTTGGAAATAGTCAACTTGGATTCTAAATTGATAAAGTCTTTTTCTTGCTTTTGTAGTTGATCTCTTAGATTAAAATTTTCTTTATTAAGCTCATCATAACTTATCTTAACCTCAATTAATTCATCTTTGATATTGGATAAGTTATTTAAAGAGATCATAAACTTAGAGTCTAAACATTGTATGACTTCTTCTTTTTTTCTAAGTTCATCTTTTGAAGAGACTAATTCTTTGTTTAACCTTTTTGATTCTTCTCTTAATTTTTTGTTTTTCTTATCAAGCTCTATAGATGATGTATATAATTTTTCATAGGCTTGTTGAAGATCATCTTCATCATATTCTTCTTCTTTTAAATCACATTGAGATTCATTTATTTGAAGGTTTGAATCTCCAATAGATGGAAGAAAGAGAGGTCTAGAAGAATCTACATAAAAATCTAAACAATCTAACTTAGTGGAATCCATATCAATAGTATTCATTTAAACACAAATCTAGGGTTATGACTCAAGGTTTTTACACCGAATCAAGAGTTTCAAAAACATTTGATCCTAAAAGATAGAGCACGAGGCTCTGATACCAATTGAAAGTCTTGAGATCCTAAACCTAGAGGGGGAGGGGTGAATAGGGTGATCTACAATATTCTAACCAATTTTAATTTCTGTAAAGTAAACAAGTCACAAGTGATGAATTACCAAACAAGATGCGGAAGCTAACAAAAGAAATCACCACAAGCATACACCATAACACAACGGTTTATAGTGGTTCGGCCTCAATGCCTACGTCCACTACCGGCTTGTGATCCAATCACCCCACCGGATTTCCACTAACTATGCTTTTTACTAGGCTAAGCAATAACCCTTACAATGTTGTTTTTCTAGGCTCAACAACAACCTTTACAAGATGCTTTTCCAAGGCTAAGCAGTGACCTTTACAATGTGCTTTTCTTAGGCTAAGCAATAACCTTTACAAATGAAAGATTTCTCTAAGAAGGTGTCTATACAAAACACTCTAAGAGATACAATTTAAGCTCAGTTGAATTGCCTCTTAAATAGGCTAATATAAAAGTTTGAATCAATGAACAAACATACACAATAATAAGCTAAAGTGTGTGCACAAAGTGTATGAGAGTTTTACTTCAATCAAATTCTAAAATGAAGCTCTTAAATGAATGCTTGTTGCATTTTTAAATCTAAGCTCAGAATATGATGAATGAAGTTATATGCTAATCACATGAAAGATTCAAGCAACTTGAAGGAAAGTACTAAACAAGTTGTATGAAGGTTAAAGACTAAGAACACATGTGATTTAGACAAGGAAGTTTGCAAAGCAATCTAATTTTCCAAAGATGATATTGAGTTTGCTAAACATCTCTTTTAAAGCTAGAAATCATGCATATATGAAAATACAAAGAGTTGAACATGCATGGATTTCATTTGGAATGGAAACCAAATCTTAACTTGAAAGATATACCTTTTTCTCAAGCATTTTGGATTTCCATTGATCCTCTAGCCTTATCAACTTCTTCCCCTTTCTTAGGCTTCAAAATAGTTCCAAAAGTTCACCCAACAAGCCTCTCAAAAGTAGGGAAAGGAATGGACTTTAAAGCAAAAAACAGTTCAACGGCTAGTTGGCCCGGTCGACCCCATGACCCCTGGGTCGACCTGGCCCAACGGTCATATTGGCCAAACGGCTAGTTACCCGGTCGACCTGGGCCTGGCTCGGTCGACCAGGTACACTGGCTGTTTTTCCAGCAAGCCAGTTGGGCCCAAACGGGCACAGGGGTCGGTCGACCGACCAAACTGACCTGGGAAGACTTCCTGCAGATTTTTCAAAATCCCAAAGATGCAACTTGGAACTCAAGGCTAGTGTGTTTCATGCATACCAAAATGATTCTAAAAATGAAAGATGTATGCAAAACACAAACCTAAATTCTTAATTTGATTTTCCAAAATAATGAATGAAGAAATAGGTTTTCAAAATAGTATTTGGATTCTAAAAACATGCATGAATAAATCATTTGAAAAACAAATGTTAATGCAAGTTAGAGTCTCAGATTCCAAAGTCAAAACTAAGAGCATGAGTGTGTGATCATTTGACAGTGAAGGTGAAAGTGCATCCATCAAAATTGCAACAAACAAGAACCTAACAACTGTCGTGCCAAAGGTACCACTCCAAGTTCCAATTGGAATCTTTTGAGCCATACTGCTTCCTTAGGTGCTTCACAAGCCGCTTCATATTCAGCCTCAAAAGTGGAATCATCGATACATTCCTATTTAATACTCCTCCAGCTGATGGCTCCTCTGCCAAGCATAAACACATAACCAGAGGTGGATTTCCTGGAATCCTTATATGAGATAAAGTCAGAATCTGTGTACCTGACTGGAATCAGCTCATCACTGCCGTAAATCAACACGTAATCTCTAGTTCTTCTCAAGTACTTGAGAATACATTTTACAGCAGTCCAATGGTCAGGACCTGGGTTAAACTGATATCTGTTGACTATGCCCACTGCATGACAGATATCCAGTCTAGTACATAGCATAGCATACATGAGGCTACCAACAATCGAAGCGTATGGAATTACTCTCATCTGCTCCTTTTCCTCCGGGGTCTTGGGACCCTGATCCTTGGAAAGGTACACTCCATGCCTAAAAGGTGTGATACCCTTCTTGGAGTCCTGCATAGCAAACCGTACCAGTACCTTATCTATGTAAGCAGCTTGAGATAAGTCAATCATCCTATTTTTCCTGTCTCGATGGAGTTTGATCCCTAGGATGTAACTAGCTTCTCCTAAGTCCTTCATATCAAAAGTCTTTGCCAACCAAACTTTTACCGTTGACAACGTTCCTATATCTTTCCCAAGGAGAAGGATGTCGTCGACATATAAAATTAGAAAAACTACCCTGTCACCCAAAAGGATAAAGGTAATCCCGAGAAACTCAACATAGACCTAATCATATCTAAAAGAGTCTGGTTCCTTCTTTCCGCTACTCCATTCTATTGAGGCATACCAAGAGCAGACAACTGGGATAGAATCCCATTTTCTGACAAGTGTCCCATAAAATCACCAGAGAGATATTCCCCTCCTCGATCTGATCGAAGAGTCTTGATACTTTTACCTAATTGCTTTTCCGCTTCCGCTCGAAACTCTTTGAACTTTTCAAAAGCCTCGGACTTGCGGTGCATAAGGTATATGTATCCATATCTTGAGTAGTCATCTGTGAAAGTGATGAAGTACTCATATCCTCCTCTGGCTCTGACATTAATGGGTCCACACACATCAGTATGCACTAATTCCAATAAATCTTTGGCCCTATTGCCCTTGGATGAAAAGGGTCTTTTGGTCATTTTGCCTTCCAGACAGGACTCACAGACAGGCATTGGTTCTACAATGAATGAAGGCAAGATACCATCTTTTACTAGCCTATCAATCCTATTTAGGTTTATATGACCTAGCCTCAAGTGCCAAAGTTTTGGTGGATTAGATGAAGGTGACCTTCTCTTTAATGATGGCCTATTAATTATTTCGGTATCATGTACCTCATACATTGTGGGAGTTAACAGATAAAGCCCATTGGTTACCTTGCCAGAACATATAAAAGTACTGTTCCTCTTTATGACAACTTCAGTACCAAAAGTAATAGAATAACTTTTATTCACCAAACTAGAAACTGAAATTAAATTCCGTCTTAAAGATGGTACATATAGTGTCTGACAAAACCAACTTATTATCTTGAAAACATAAAGTAATAACTCCTACTGAGACCGCATCCGCCTTAGCATCAGATCCTAGGTTGACAATGATTTCGCCGTCACTGAGTCTCCTGGTTTCCCCGAACCCCTGCAACGAATTACATATGTGATTAGTTGCCCCGGAGTCCACACACCAAGATTCTGAAGTACCAGTCGCAAAACTAACTTCAGAAACAAGTGACTCAATCATACATGAGGTCATCTTCTGAGACAAACAATCTAGACAATTCCTTTTCCAATGTCCTGTCATACCACAATGGAAACACTTTCCTTTTGTCCCCGTCCCCATAGCCTTGCCAACACCACCATTAGGACCATTCTCCACCTTAGGACCCTTCGGAACTGATTTCTTCTTGCCTTTCTGCCCTTTGCCTTTCGGTTTGGACTTGGCAAATGACTTTTCTGTCATCAGGGTAGTCAATTTCTTCTTCATAATCCCTTCAGTCACCACCAGCTGGCTAGAAAGCTCAGCTAGAGTCAAATTCATCTTATTCATATTATAATTGACCTTGAAATTGTTGAATGACTCTGGTAGTGACTCAAGGATTATGTCAATCTGTGATTCTACATCAATCGCAGCCCCCAGTACATCTAACCCATTCAATGAGTCAATCATTTTCAACATGTGGTCTTGTACTGGTGTGCCTTCAGCCATCTTGGTGCTTATAAGCACCCTCACAGCAGCCTGTCTAGCAGGCCTGCCCTGTTCCGCAAACATCTCCTTTAAGTTTGATATAATATCGTATGCAGTCTTATAGGACTGATGTTGGTGTTGCAAAACACTAGACATGGATGCCTGTATATAACATCTGGCCATCTCATCGTCTTTGGCCCACTTGGTGTAAAGTTCCTTTTCTTTCTATGATGCCTCCGGCATTGGCTCATCAAGGGGGGGTTTGGTAAGGACATATTTATATCATGAAGCTGTCATGACTATATCTAGGTTCCGTTTCCAGTCTACATAGTTGGATCCCACCAACTTATTCTGGTTGAGGATGGTCGCAAGTGGATTGAAAGTATTTGAATTCATGCTTGAAATACTGTAGCACATAACCATACATTCAATTAATGAATTTAAATGACATTAGGGTTTAGTATTCTACCAAATTTATATGGAATCCTCATAACCACTAAATTCAGAATACATCGGAATCCCAATCTCCGGGGTATGCCTCCTTGGGGAGTGCGAATACCACCTAGATTGGTGCGGATTAAAGTTGGTCAAAATTAGGATTAAGACTAACTATCCATGATCCCCTTCATTCATTATTATCTGGGTATCTCATACCAAATAATTGTAAGTCCTGGGGATCCGAACCCTAGAGGGGGGGGTGAATAGGGTGAGCTCCAATTATGACCAATTTTAAACAATTTTAACTTCTTTAAAACAAACTAGTCACAAGTGGTGATTACAAATAAAATGCGGAAGTTTAATAACAACAATCACCACAAAGCAAGCACCATCACACAAGGATTTATAGTGGTTCGGCCTCAATGCCTACATCCACTACCGGCTTGTGATCCAACACCCCACCGGATTTCCACTATTTATGCTTTTCAATAGGCTAAGCAATAACCTTTACAATATGCTTTTCAAGGCTAAGCAATAACCTTTACAATGATGTTTTTCAAGGCTTAACATCAACCTATACATTATGCTTTTATAGGCTAAGCAATAACCTCTTCAACCACAAGGTTGGTTATCTCACTAAGTTAGTGTCTATAATACACTTGATGGAGATTCAATTAAGCTCATTACAATGCCTCTTAAATAGGCGGATATGGAAGTGAAAAACTAACTCACACACACTCTAAATGAATGCAAAGATGTATGCTCATGATGTGTGTATGATGTCCTCAATCATTTTTAAAATGAAAGCTCATAAATGTATGCCTAAGGCTTTTGAAAGGTTTAGCTCATAAAACATTTATGATTGAGGAAAGAATGCAAGTCACATGTTAAAAGTAACAACTTGTTAATGATGTCAAAGATTCACAAGTTGTATGAAATTAATTAGCTCTAAACATGTGATGCATAGGGATGTCAATCAAATCAACAATGTAGCTCAAAACATAAAAATAGATTTGATTGAAATTAGGGGACAAATCATATGAAATTATAAATACAACTTGAAAATGATATACCAATCAATGCAAGGCAAGTTGTGAAACTTTAAAACAAATTCACATATGATTTGTAAAGATGTTGAATCCACAACATAAGATATATTTTGAAAGAGATTTTCTTATGATGAAAAACAACACCCAAAGATTCAACCAAGTATATGAATCATGTTACATATAATTTCAAAGATTATTTCATTAACATGATCTACTTAGATTTACCAAATAAAGTACTACTTGGATTGAATCAATGGTGATGCATCCAAAACAATAGATCAATTCAAAATATAAAACATGCTAAGGATGCAACACATCATAGGTTAACATGCTACTAAAGATTTATCAAAGATAAAACAAAACATGAAAACATATGATTTGTAAAGAAGTTGAATCCAAAACATAAGATAGTTTTGAAAGTGATTTTCTTATGATGGAAAACAACAACCAAAGATTCAACCAAGTATATGGATCATGTTACATCTAATTTCAAAGATGTTTCCATTAACATGATCTACTTAGATTTACCAAGGATAAAGTACTACTTGGATTGAATCAATGGTGGTGCATCCAAAACAATAGATCAATTCAAAATATAAAACTTGTTAAGGATACAACACAACATAGTTTATCATGCTACAAATGATTTACCAAAAATAAAACAAAGCATGAAAACATATGATTAAGGAAAGTAGAGCCTACTTGGTGATTTAACTTCATTAATCCAAGCTTTAGCTTTCCTAAAAGACCCCCTTCATCCCTTAGTTCATTTCCCTTTGATATGCCTCAAAACCCCTCAAGGAGGGCCTTAAAATTCCCAACTTTTGGCAAAGGAAAGAACTCATTTTTATAGCCAAAATTGCCCAACGGCTATACCCCGGTCGACCCCATGACAGGGCCCGGTCGACCCCATACACACAACGGTAAAAAAAGTGACCATTTGAGCTTCAGGACCCTGGTCAACCTGCAGTGAGGCCGGTCGACCGGGTCCTCTGGGCCGGTCGACCCCTTGGGTCAAAAATTCCCAAAAATTTCTCATTTAAAGGTTTTTCTTGGGGGAACTTTTGGCCACTAAATCAAGCTTGAAAAACATGTTTTAAAACATTCTAAGGGTTTTTAAAACATGAACATAAAAAGCCTAAAAGGATTCAAAACTTTTAAACCAAAGGCTTGCTTGATTTCTAAAAACTCTTTTAAAAAACAAATGCATCCAAGATTAAAAACAAATCATGCATAAATCAATACTTTTACAACTCTTAAAAACAATGCATGAATAAAACAAGATTTCAAGATTTCTCAAATCAATACATATGTGTGTAAATCAAATGATGCTTGAATGATTATGCATCCATCAAATTGCAATCTACAAAATTCCTAACAATAATGAATGACTCCCGATAAGCTTTGGTTTCTAAAATAAATGAGGCAAATCCACGGGGATACTACATCATTGTTTTAGTTAAGTGTAACCCACCAACTAGCATTGCATGCCAACCGTTGTGGGCAGCTCCTCCTTGGGGAGTGGGCCCCCGCCCCGTCTCACCAACACTATCCATAGGAGATCCATATCTAGTAACCGGAGTAATAAAAGCCCTCCGTGGGGAACGACCATTCTCAAGATGGCGCGAGGCTAATACTTTCCTTACAATGGACCCATAGTGGAAAACCATGGGGATTTATAAATATAAATGCCCTGCTCCCACTTAATATTTTAGAATTGAAGATTTCCTTGTAAGGTATTAGGGCCCATATATATATATATATATGATCATCAAATCATCTTATGATATGATCAAAGATTGGTTCCAATTCAAGTTATTTTAAGGAAAGTCCAGTTTCTTAAATTAACGTTACCAATGTGTCCATCTCATGGGTCATCAACTCTAATTAGAACTCTTTCCAAAAATTAATTTGATTTGACCAATTTTATTAACTTGCTATGTTTGGATCAGATTTAGAAACATTCTAAATTAAGCATTCATCCATAAATAGAAAGTGCTAAAATTAGAAACTAGTCCTCTCCTCCACATGGCCCTAGCGGAATAGACTTCTTGGACTTCTAGACTTTTCAAAACTTTGAAATTCCTCAAACTCTTTGGGCAACTCCAAAACACTTTCGGTAATCTTCAAGCTCTTTGATTAGGAGTCCAACATCGCTTTCCTTTTTCGTCTCGAGCATCGCCAGAATTTACAAATTTAGAAAAAGTTACATAAATTCCTATGCTTCGATTATGAGACTTACATGGTAATCTAAACATGGAAATAAAAGGGCTATAGGGAAATTCATGATGCCTTGCCCTTTCACGGTAAACCAAGGAAACCATGATGCCCTTTAATTTAGCCTTAAATAAACCAATAACCATAAAAAGAAAGCAAAAGACTTTTGGGCCATATGGAGAGGACATGATCATTTGTAAGTTAGTATCTCATACAACCATACAAATCACAAAAATAGGCTGCCAAATAATGCTGGAAAAATAGGATGTAAGAGAAGACCCGAAACTGAAAAATCCAGTTTCTGCAACCTGCTGTGCAGTATGCTCGGTCGACCGACCTGCAAGTCACCCGGTCGACTGAGCACGAGGCTAGGTCGACCGGACTGACGAAAACTTGCAACTTAGGTTTTTCTATTTCGTGTCCATTCTTCACCAAATCACTTCCAAAGTGTTCCAATGGCTTCCTACCATCCTTCCATCATTACTCAACCCTTTTGTGACTATCCATACATGAATCTACTATTAAACCAAGTAAATTAATCAAAAACTGATCCTTACATAGCCCTTGCTCCATCCTCTTCACATCTCATGCAAAGATTAGAACAATCTTACTGATCTAACATGATTAGAGATGAGGTATGTCTTTGATACCAATTGTTGGAAAATAGGTGGACCATTCAGATAGGTTTCAAAAACTTTTGATCCACTTAATACAGGGATCAACTATCTAGAAGGTAACAAAACCCAATCCAGGATGCAATCCCTCAAACTCATAAATCATGTCCAGCAATATATCATATCTAGAAGATAGAAAACAACACTTAAACATGCAACCACGAAATCTACAACATACAAGGATGTAGATTATACCTTTGGAGCGTAGTAGTGCTCTAATGGAGAAGTTGATCTCTTTCTTTGATGATGAACGCTTTCACTTAATCAAATCAGAATCTCCAACACCCTTTGATCTTCGTCGCTATGACTTGTATTAGATCTCTTTTCTCAAGAAGATTGGTAGAAACTTTAAGAGAAAACCCAACTAGAAACTCTAAGGAACTAGAGGAGGAAGAGAGAAGAGAAAATTGTGCAACACTTACACTATGAGGAGGGCTGAGTGTGGAACACAATAGTGGACGTCTAAGAGGGGATATATCCCCTATTTATAGTCCTTCATTCCACCTCTTTACCTATTTGAAATAGAGGTTTAACTCCCATTACAAAATAGTAACCTTCTCCCTTACCAGTTGCCATAGAAGTCTCACTTCCACAACTGCAGGGTTCCGGGTTCGGGGGCGTGACATATCTCATACATTGTGGGAGTTAACAAATAAAGGCCATTGATTACCTAGCCAGAACATATAAAAGTACCGTTCCACTTTATGACCTAAAAATGCCCAAACAAAGGAATGAAAACAAATGGAGAGCTTTTCTAACTTTAGCTTTCAAGAAGAAGATATCAATAGGAAGCTTGAGATGAGATGAAGAAGATGATGACCTTGGAATCTTCTTTGGAGATCTATAGCTAGAGCATGCAAGAGGAAATGAAGTGGAAGGGAAAGAAGGTTTCTTACCCTAGGTTAAGAGAGTTGCAGGATTTTGGTAAAGTGAATGAAAGAGATGAGGGTTTGGCTTAAAACCTTAGCAAATGGGACCCAATTAACTTGAACTTTGAAACGACGAAAACATGATCTTGTGGGCCTCGAATGACTTCGACGAAGAAGGATAAAACGATCATCGAAATATCTAGTTTCCAAAAAGTATATTTTTGACAAGGTTTTGAGATCTCGAAAATTGTGTCCAGATTTGTGCATAAAAGACAATTTTACCCTCTTTGGGCCAAAACTTGGGTTTTTGGACTTTAAACACAAATGGGCTTAAGACGAAAGTGGTAACACATAGAAAAATCATTCAAATGAAATCAAAATCACAATCACACGAAACCGATACGATCCTCCCAAGCTTACACGTGCACTCAGGCCTTCATGAGTGTGTTCGACTAATACTAAACGTTCTCAAAATTCCCAAAGCTATGTCCAAGACTAAAACTAATTACTTCTAATCCAACGACAACTAAACCCACTTAGAACTAAACACATACTAATCGCACACTAATCGAATTGGTCTGGGTCGGGGTCTAACATCCTCCACCCCTTAGGATATTTGGTCCACCAAATAAATCAAACAATTACCTCTGGTAAAAGCTGTGGATACTTCCTCTGCACTTGCTCTCTCAATTCCCAGGTGGCTTCCTCTGGTTCGTGATTTTCCCAGAGTACCTTGACCCAATGAATAGTCCGGTTTCTCAATTCCTGCTCCTTGGTATCAATGATCTTGATCGGTCTTTCCACATACGAGGCATCTTCCCGAATCTCCAAAGGCTCATGATGTAGAATGTGTGTAGGACTAGAGACATATTTCTTAAGCATAGAAACATGAAATACATTGTGTACCCCGGAGAGTTCCGGCGGTAACGCAAGCCTATAAGCAACATCTCCAATCTTGCTCAAAATATCATACGGACCAATAAACCTTCTAGACAATTTGCCCTTCTGTCTGAACCTCAAAGTCCCTCTAACTGGTGAGATCTTCAAGAACACCTTGTCACCCACCTGAAACTGTAATTCTCTTCTACGAGTATCTGCATAACTCTTCTGCCTACTTCGGGCGATCTTCAACCGTTCCTGAATCAGCTTGACCTTGTCACTTGTCTCTCCAACTATCGTCGGTCCATGAAAACTCCGTTCACCGACTTCTTCCCAGCAAACCGGAGTTCTGCATCTTCTACCATAAAGTGCCTCGAAAAGTGCCATACCGATGCTCGAATGGTAACTATTGTTATCCGCAAATTCACAAAGTGGTAAGCACTCATCCCACTGAATCTTGAAATCTAATACACAAGCACGCAACATGTCTTCGAGAGTCTGTATCGTCCTTTCTGACTGACCATCGGTTTGAGGATGATAAGCTGTACTGAATTCAAGTTTAGTATCCATCGACTCATGAAGAGTTTTCCAAAACTTTGAAACAAACCTACTGTCTCTGTCTGAAGTAATGGAGACGGGCTGGCCATGTTTACTAACAATTTCATCAACAAATAACTTCGCAAGTGGTGCCATATGCATCATATTCCCAGTTTTCATCGGAATGAAGTGAGCAGACTTTGTTAGACGATCTACAATGATCCAAATCGCATTATTTCCCTTCTTGGTATTAGGCAAACCGGAAACGAAATCCATGGTGATGTGCTCCCATTTCCACTCCGGAATCTCCAAAGGCTGTTACAAACCTGGAGGCTTCTGATGCTCTGCCTTGATCAACTAACAAGTTAGACAACGAGACACAAAAACTGCTATCTCTCTCTTCATGTTGTTCCACCAAAATCTATTCTTCAAATTGTGGTACATCTTCGTGCTACCCGGATGCATAGAATATCTCGTTCTGTGAGCTTCGTTCATTATTTCACTCTTCAAATCACCCACATTTGGCACACACAACCTGTCACGAAAATACAATATCCCATTCACCATCTTGAAGTCTGGACGTTATGTAATATGTTCCACTATCTTTGCCAAGTCTGGGTCTTGCAACTGATTTTCCTTGATCTTCTGGATAAAGGTAGGTTCTGATACTGTCATATTTGCTAACATTGCACCCAATCTCAGGGTTTGCACCTCTACACCCAACTCTTCAAACTGCTGTAAGACACCCATTCCTCTCAAATTGGCCATAACCACTGATTTTCTGCTCAAAGCATCTGCTACCACATTCACTTTGCCTGGATGATAATTGATTGGAAAGTCATAATCTTTGATATACTCCATCCACCATCTCTACCTCATATTCAAATCCTTCTGCGAGAACAAATACTGTAAACTTCGATGATCTGAGTGGACCTCAAATTTCTCTCCATAGAGATAGTGTCTCCACATCTTCAAAGCAAAAACAATTGCTGCCAACTCCAAGTCGTGAGTAGCATAATTCTTCTCATGGTCCTTCAACTATCTCGAGCCATAAGCAATCACCTTGCCATCCTGCATCAATACACAACCCAGTCTCACATTCGAAGCATCTGTATAAACAATAAATCCACCGTTGCTCGAAGGTAACGTAAGGATTGGGGCGGTGGTTAACCTTCCTTTCAACTCTTGAAAACTTCTTTCACACTGATCAGTCCACACAAATGGGACATTCTTCCTAGTCAAATTTGTCAACGGGGTTGCAATGGACGAAAAACCTTGGACAAATCTTCTATAATAGCCTTCTAACCCCAAGAAGCTTCTAATTTCTGTCACACTGCTGGGCCTCACCCAATTAACAACAGCCTCTATCTTAGCTGGATCAATTGTTAAACCTTCTCTGGAGATGATGTGTCCTAGAAGAGCAACTTGCTCTAACCAGAATTCACACTTACTGAGTTTTGCATATAACTGGTTGTCCCTCAAGAGTTGTAACGTTGTCCTCAAATGTTCTTCATACTCCTTCTTACTCTTGGAATACACAAGGACATCATCAATAAATACTACTGTGGAGTGATCCAAATAAGGTGCAAAGACCTTGTTCATCAGTGCCATAAAGACTGTGGGTGCATTTGTCAAACCAAAGGGCATCACTAAGAACTCATAGTGCCCATATCTTGTTCTAAAGGTTGTCTTCTGAACATCTGAGTCTCTAACTCTCAACTGATGGTACCTTGACCTCAAGTCTATCTTGGAAAAATAGGCTGATCCTTGCAATTGGTCAAACAATTCGTTTATCCTTGGCAATGGATACTTGTTCTTCACAGTCACATGGTTCAACTTCCTGTAGTCAATGCACGTTCTCAAACTTCCATCCTTCTTTTTCACAAACAACACCTGTTAGACCCCGACCTAGACCAAGTCGATTAGTGTGCGGTTAGTATGTGTTTAGTCCTAAGTGGGTTTAGTTGTTGTTGGGTTAGAAGTAATTAGTTTTAGTCTTGGACATAGCTTTGGGAATTTTGAGAACGTTAGTATTAGTCAGACACACTCAGGAAGGCCTGAGTGCACGTGTGAGCTTGGGAAGATCGTATCGATTTTCCGTGTGATTGTGATTTTGATTTCATTCAAATGATTTTTCTATGTGTTACATGTTAGGGATTTTGTATTTGCAATTTGATGGATGCATTTTCACTTTAGCATCATTTGATTTACACACACTTGCATTGATTTAAAATATCTTGAAATCTTGATTTTTACATGCATTGATTTTAGACTTGAAGAAATCTTGTTTTATGCATGTTTTGTTTCTAAACTTGGATGCATTGGATTTAGAATCAAAACTCTTTTGAAAACCTAATTCTTTGTGCATTACTTTTGTGAAATCATATTGAGAGTTTAGGTTTGTGTCTTTCATACTTTCATCACTTTCAGAATCATCTTTGTATGCATTTTCATTTGAAAAGAGTTTTTAGAAATCAAGCTAGCCTTTGGATTTAAAGTTTCGAATCTATTTAGGCTTTGTGTGTTTCATGTTTTTAAACATCTTCATTATGATTTAAAACATGTTTTCTAGCTTGGTTTAGTGGCCCAAAAATCCTCCCAAAGAAATACCTTCAAATGTGCAAAAATTGGAATTTTTGTCAAAAGGGGGGTGGCCCGGCAGTGTCGCCGGTCGACCGGCGCAGAGGTCCTGGTCGACCGGGAACACTGCAAGAAGAAAGTGCCTGGGAGCTCCAACGGTCAGAAATTTGACCGTTATGTGATCCCGGTAGACCGAGACCTGTTTGCAGGTCGACCGAGGACTAGCTGTTGGACTGTTTTTCACTATAAAGTCCATTCATTTGTTGAGACCATATTGGAGCCAAAGAAAGGGGAAGAAGTTGGAAAGGCTAGAGGGCTATTTGGAAATCAAATGCTTGAGTTTTAAAAAGGTAGATCTTACTTTTCATTTTGATTTCCATTAAAAGTAGAATCAATGCATGTTTAAATCTTTGTATTTTCATTGATGCATGATTTCTAGCTTTTAAAGAGTTGTTTTGCAAACTCATTATCTTCATTGGTATATTAGAATGGTTTGCAATGACTCTTATCTAAATCACATGTGTTCTTAGACTTTAATATTCATACAACATGTTTTAGTTCATTTCTTTAAGTTGTGTGAATCTTTCATGTGATTAGTTTTCTCTTCAATCATCATTTTATAAGCTTTGATTTCAAAATGCATCATGCATTCATTTAGGAGCATCATTGTAGAAATTGATTGAAGTAGAACATTCATACACTTGTGCACACACTTTAACTTGTTCTAGTGTATGTTTGTAATTGGAATTTCACTTTCACATTAGCCTATTTAGAGGCAATTTATTTGTGCTTAAATTGTATCTCTTAGAGTGATCTTTGGTAAAGACACCTTCTTAGAGAAATCTTTATTTGTAAAGGTTATTGCTTAGCCTAAGAAAAGCATTGTGTAAAGGTTATTGCTTAGCCTAAGAAAAGCATCTTGTAAGGTTATTGCTTAGCCTAAGAAAAGCATTTTGTAAAGGTTATTGCTTAGCCTATAAAAGCACATTGAGAGGTTGTTGTTTAGTCTAGAAAAACAACATTGTAAGGGTTATTGCTTAGCCTAGTAAAAAGCATAAATAGTGGAAATCCGGTGGGGTGATTAGATCACAAGTCGGTAGTGGATGTAGGCATTGAGGCCGAACCACTATAAACCTTGGTGTTGTGGTGTATGCTTGTGGTGATTCATTTATTAGCTTCCGCATATTGTATGGTTAATCATCACATGTGACTAGTTTATGTTAAGAAATTAAAATTGGTCCAAATTGGTCATAGTTGTAGCACACCCTATTCACCCCCCCCCCCCCCTCTAGGGTTACGATCCCAAGGACTTTCATTACAACTTTCGTCTTAAGCCCATTCTTATTTGAGGCCCAGAAACCCAAGTTTTGGCCCAAAGAGGGTAAAATTGTCTTTTATGCACAAATCTGGACACAATTTTCGAGATCTCAAAACCATGTCAAAAATATACTTTTTGGAAACTAGATTTTTCGACGATCGTTTTATCCTTCTTCGTCGAAGTCATCCGAGGTCCACAAGATTGTATTTTAATCACTTCAAGGTTCAGCTGGTTGGGGGCCCATTGTCTTCACTTGATAGCCCCATCTCCCTCTCTTTCCATTCACTTTACCAAATCTCTGCAACTCTCTTGACCTAGGGTTGAAAAACCCCTTTTCCCTTCCCACTTCCTCACCTTGCATGAGCTAGCTAGAAGACTCCAAAGAAGATTCCAAGGCTACCATTTTCTTCCCCTCATCTCAAGCGTCCTATTGATATCTTCTTCTTGAAAGCTAAGGTTGAGAAAACCCTCCATTTGGCTTCATTTCTCTTGTTTGACCTTCTCTAGGTAAGAGCTTCCACTCATATCTTTCATGGAGTTATTTTGGTTCCTCAAGATCATGCTTTTCATGTTTACAAACCCTTTTGTTAAAATGGGTTCTTTGGTTCCATTTTGAGTAAGTTGTGTGGTTTTCTCTTGGGTTTTCTTGTAGTGTTGGCTTAGCTTTGAGTGAAGTGCTTGGAGAGGATTGTTAGCATTGGGCAAGGCAAGTAATCTCTATAGGACCATTGTGCATGTGTATTTTAAGCTACATTGTTGTTTTGGAAATTTTGCATACAAATATGTTACAAGCTTCAAGATCATGTTTTGCTTGGATTGGATGTTTGTAATTGGGAAAAATGTGTGCTTTGTCCCTTGGAGAGCATGTAGGCTCAGGGAGTGCAAGTGGGATGAGAAACAAGAAGAAGGGAAGAAGGAATGTGAAAATTTGAATTGAACTGCATTTCCCGTGCAGTTTTGGTCAGCCGTCAGTCGGCTGGCGGCTAACCGAAATCCTCATTTCGGTTAACCGCGAGCTGACCGAGCTCGGCGGTTGCCTTTCCAGAAGCTGGCTTTTCGACAGTGGGTCTCGGTCAGCTGGTAGGTTAGCAAGCGGCTAGCCGCCATACCCCATGTCGGTAACCGCTGGCCAACCGCGCGTTGTCGGTTCCATTTCCCGAGAGCTATATCTCAAATTGGATCTCTCGCGGTCAGCCTTACAGTCAGCTTACGGCTAACCGCCAAGTCTCAGTTCGGCTAACCGTAAGCTAATCGTAGTCATTTAGGTTCCTTTTCCAGAGGGCTGTGTTGGACCTGGATTTCCAGCGGTCAGCTTGTCGGTCAGCTGGCGGCTAGCCGCCAGACCTTAGTTCGGCTAGCCGACACCTGACCGCGAGGTGACCGAATTTAACAGATTTCCTGTTTTGAAGACTTTTTGCAAGAATGAAAACTAGAACATGTTTAGTAGCCTTTAGCCTGATATTATGCACTCGAAACCCGAGATGTCCTTGAACTTCTGGGGCACCAATTTTGTTTTAATTCCAACATCTGGGCTTCGGCTGCACAACGATCGACCAAAGGTCCTTGCATGAACTTGATAGGCTTTGTATTCGTACTTTGGTTTTTGATATGATGAATATCATCGTGTACTCGTTTTGAAGTTAAGTACAAGCTAGTTTTGAAGATTTGTTTCAAGAAAAAGGGGTCACTTCCTAAGCGTGTTATGCATATTATTTATGCCTCTTGCTAGTTGTGTTCGTCGTGTTTGATAAGTGACTTTCCCCTTTTTACCTTGACGTGTTTTGGCCGTGTTTCACGTGTTTTGTGCATTCATGAATTAAGTAAACACCACTGAGCTTAGACTGCCCTTTCAGTTTGATCCACTGTCTAGGGGTCTTTAAACATGTGGACTGTCTGCAGACTGGTCGTGTATTTATTGCACATCGTGCGTGCCCGGTTCCGCGGCCGGAATTCCCGTCTTTGTGGGAAATCGTGTCGTGCTTATATTATGTATATCGTGCTTGTCGTGCGTGCTTGCTCTTTTCATTATATAAATGATAGAGAAAGGATGGGCTCTTTGTGGATTGTAACTATTCATGATATATATTGTACTCATGCTAGTTTGTTTTAGTATCCCAACTTGTTTGGTATTCTTGAAATATATCTTAGTTACTGTAGTACTTCAAATCAAGGGACATGTTTCAGGCACTTAAAAGAAACTAGAAAGGTCTTAGGAACGTGGCGAGGATTCGTGAGCTCGATAGATTCGTTGGTATAGGACCTTAGAAACCCTTGTACCGTGATTATTGCGTACTAACTCTTTGTTTTACAGCAATATGCCTCCAAGAAAAGCTTCAAATCACCATGCTTCAGGCAGTAATCAAAATGAGTCAGATGCATCTCAGACACCTACAGCCACACAGTTTCAGGAACTTATGCAAGCCATGATAGCACAGCAAAGGCAAGCTAATGAGAACCAAGCCAAATTTCAAGAACAGTTGGCTAAGAAGGATGATGAGATGGCACAAGTTCAAAGGCAGTTGTTGGAATTCCTCCAGAACAGGAATGTAGCACCACCCGCAGGTCCCCAGATTGTAATTCAGAATAGGGATCTGAAAGTCCTTGGGATCCTAACCCTAGAGGGGGGGGGGGGTGAATAGGGTGTGCTACAAGTATGACCAATTAAGACAAATTTTAACTTCTTAACATAAACTAGTCACATGCGATGATATTAACCAAACAAGATGCGGAAGCTAATAAATGACTCACCACAAGCAAGCACCACAACACCAAGGTTTATAGTGGTTCGGACTCAATGCCTACGTCCACTACCGGCTTGTGATCCGATCACCCCACCGGATTTCCACTATTTATGCTTTTTACTAGGCTAAGCAATAACCCTTACAATGTTGTTTTTCTAGGCTAAACAACAACCTCTCAATGTGCTTTTCTAGGCTAAGCAATAACCTCTACAAGATGCTTTTCTTAGGCTAAGCAATAACCTTTACACAATGCTTTTCTTAGGCTAAGCAATAACCTTTACAAATAAATATTTCTCTAAGAAAGTGTCTTCACAAAAGATCACTCTAAGAGATACAATTTAAGCTCAAATGGATTGCCTCTAAATAGGCTAATATGAAAGTGAAATTCCAATTTACAAACATACACTAAAACAAGCTAAAGTGTGTGCACAAGTGTATGAATGCTTTACCTCAATCTATTTCAACAATGAAGCTCTTAAATGAATGCATGATGCATTTTAAAATCAAAGCTTAATAAAATGATGATTGAAGGTAAATGCTAATCACATGAAAGAATCACACAACTTAAAGAAATGATCTAAAACATGTTGTATGAATATAAAAGTCTAAGAACACATGTGATTTAGATGAGAGTGATTGCAAACCATTCTAATATACCAATGAAGATAATGAGTTTGCAAAACAACTCTTTAAAAGCTAGAAATCATGCATAAATGAAAATACAAAGATTTAAACATGCATTGATTCTACTTTTAATGGAAATCAAAATGATAAGTAAGATGTACCTTTTTAAAACTCAAGTATTTGATTTCCAAATAGCCCTCTAGCCTTTCCAACTTCTTCCCCTTTCCTTGGCTCCAATATGGTCTCAAAAGTTCATGTATCAAGCCTCTTGAAAGTTGGAAAATGAATGGACTTTATAATGAAAAACAGTCGAACGGCTAGTCCTCGGTCGACCTACAACAAACTTGACATTCAGCGGCGACTTTTTTTGCCGCGGTCTAATTTTCGCCACTAAAAACCCACATTTAGTGGCAAATATTTGATGTTGCCACTGAAGGCATTATAATGCCCACATTTAGTGGCAACTTATATGTTGTAGCTAAATTTCGCCACTAATTCCTAGGCGGGAATTTTTGGCGCCATGGGATTTTGGAGGGAAAGAGATTTAGTGGCAAGTCTTAATTTATCGCCACTAATGGTGTACGGTTTTAGTGACAACTTTTTATGATCGCCACTAATTTCTTAGATTCTTACATTTAGCCGCAGTATATTTTTTGCCACTGTATATTCTATTTTTTGTGGCTAGTTTATATTGTCACTAAAGATATATCACAAGAAAGTTGACTTTTAATGGCAACACTTTTTGCCATATTTTAATTTTCGCCACTAAAAACTCACCTTTAGCTACGAAGCTGGATGTTGACACTAAAAGTATTATGTGATCACATTTAATGACAACTTATATGTTGTAGCTAAAGGTCATTTTGGAGGGGAAGGAGATTTAGTGGCGAGTTTTCTTTTTGTGCCACTAATGGTCTAGGAGTTTAGTGGTAACTTTTTACTTTTGTGGCTAAATGTTTAGTTGTTGTGATTTCGCCACCTTTTGCGGCGACTTTCTATTGCCACTAAAAATATATTATATGAAACCCAGCTTTTAGTGGCGACACTTCTAGCCACAAAGTTATTTTTGCCACAAAACACTCACTTTAGTGAAGGTATTATAGTGATTACATTTAGTGGCAACTTATATGTTGTGGCTAAAGGTCATTTTGGAGGGGAAAGAGAATTAGTGGCGAGTTTTAATCTTTTACCCCTATAATGTGGTCCAAAAGCTAAATCAACTGAGACAATATCAAGAACAAGATATTCAAATGGAATTAATGCAAAAGTGGATAGAAAAACAGTTTCCAAAAGAAACACCTCAAGCATTTTCTTTTAAAAATATTGTCCTACTAGTCTAATACATTTTCTTCTATAAACAATGATTTTGAAGAACCCATTTTAAATCTACACCATTAATCTATCATCTCATGGCCCTATAACAAAATAATAGTAATGCAAAACTCATTGCCAAAGTTACTTTGCCCTGAACCTCATAAAGCACTGGCTCCAATCAGGATGCCATAATAAAAGGCCTAACAGCAAGGTCCTAAAGTACCTAAATAAAAACAGAGCACATGATTGCAGAGCATAATTTACAAAAATTTCTCAGCACCGACAGTTTTCAAAGATTGAATTTTATGGGCTATGGAGGTTTTGTGGGGTCCACCTCAACTCACACCAATTAAATCGGAAATGTTTCATTGTGTGTATAAGATTATGCTAACCATGTTATCAATTATACACTCAATCTTATGGTGGAACCATCTTCTACCGAAATAAAGTATGATGATAAATCACTGAAGGGGATGGCATTCATTTTTAATGGTTCAGATTATCAATAGGTATGGCCAATGGTAGAGTTGGACATGTGCCACATTCCAATAAGCAGAAGGGTGTGGCCTGTGGGAGAATTTGTTATGACATTGAACCCATCTCCTATAGGAATAAAATCTATTCGAGGCCTTATTATGGAGGAATTTGTTATGAGTGGGTTTTTTTTTTTTTTTTTTTTATAAGTGGTTTCTAATACAGGTGTGTAGGTCATGAAAAAATTTCGATACCCGATGGGATTTTCATTAGATTGACTACTATAAAGCATTTGAATTTTACCTTTTATATTTTTAGTTTAGGTTACTTAATAAGTGACAAATCAGATGGGCTCAATTTTAGTTTGATTAAAATTATTGAGGACCCACATCAAGGGAGGTATTTATTTTCAATGGCTTATATTTTTATAAGTAGGCTCACTACAAAATCTTTCAATTAAAAAACTAACTTGGGTCCATTAGATAAAAGAGGGGGATTCTCTAAGGACTTGGTTCTACCTTCGTATATATTTTTTTATTCAAATGGCTTAAAAGTAATAAATTTGATGGACCCAATTTTAGTTTGATTAAAATTTGTTTAGGGCCAATATTAAGAGGAGGCATTTATTTTTAATGACTCATGTTTTTATGAATAGGCCAACGGGTAAAGTATTTAGATTAACAAAAATAACTTTGGTTGAATTCTAAGACTTTGGTCTCCAACTCCTCCAATTACTCAATTAGTAAGTCGATCCTGCGCGCCATTCCTTTCAATTAGCAAGTCCCACGCCCTCAACCCATTCCTTCCCGCCATCAAATTGCATTCTCTAATCGTAGAAAGAGAGCCCTCTCGGTCTCTGTCTCTCTCGCCATTCCAAAACGCAGAAGGGGGAAAAACTCTCTCCGTCTCGATCTCGATCTCGATCTCGGTCTCTGTCTCTCTCTCCGATCTAAAGCTGCGGTGCTCGGGTATCCTCCCCAGCAGATCCGAACCCTCTCTCTATCTCGGTAACCCCCTCCCTGTATTACTCTTTTTTTGTTTTTGTAAACCCCTCTCTATCTTAGTAACCCTCTCTCCCTTTCTCTTCGAGTTTGGATTCTCTCCAACAACACATAAGAATTGAGGATCTGCTTAAAAAATTGTAACATATTTATTGTTCTATTTGTGAGGGCTTCGGGTTTGTTTTTTAGAGGTTTTCTCACTTTGGGATTTACACTTGTTTGGGTTTTTCTCTTTAATGGGGTTTGATATGGAACTGGGAATTACGATTTGAGTTGCTGTAGTTCTTTTTTGTTTCATATTGTTGTGATGTGACTGTTTCTTGCTTATATGATTTGCATTCGTTGTTCAAGAATTGCATTCGTTGTTCAAGAACAATTGATCTTTCTGGTGCTGCAATTCACAAACTGGGGCTTAGTTTCAGTTATAGTGTATAAGTTAGAATTGGCTAATTGTTTGATTCAAAGGTGAATATCTAACACTAAAATATTTTAATATCGCATTACAGAGATTGATATTGAATCTTGTAATACCTAGTGCCTTTGCGTTTGGATTGTTACTAATGTGATAGTGTATAATATTTATATATTGAGAATCTATAATATTAATACTATCCAGTGACTCCAAAACCTATAGAAAGATTGAATTTTTCTTGTTCTAGTCCTCTTTATATAATTATACCATGTATCAATTTTACATATATCCTATAAAAAATATATGTTGTTGCCCTATCTTTTTGGATTGGTTCTCATGCTGTTGTCCTGTTAAACCAATTCATGTTTCACTGCTAATACAAATCCATTTGTCCCATTCAATCCATTTAAACATTTTTAAACTTCCAAGCCTAAATCCTAGAAAAAGGAAAATCTTGGTGGTTTTCCTTTGCTGAGATTTTCTAATGAAGTCTGTATTTTGTTAGAAATAAAAGAAACCTTACTTTTCATTATTTCAATAGCTACTTCATGTTAAGTGCTTGTCATGTACTCAAATAACATAGTGCTTTGTTGTCATAGTGTAGCAAGGATCATAGTGCTTGTCATGTACTCAACAAAGCACTATGAGAACTTCCTTTGTTTGAGTACTTTAATTGAGAACATAGTGCTTGTCATGTACTTTTCATTGAAGTGCATAGTGGACCATGTATGAAAATTGAAGTGCCTGGGAACTTTTCATTCTCAGCACGTTGTTTTCTCTTGGCATTGCATTGGTGTGCAGAAGGTTTCTATTTTCCTCAAAAGCAAAGATAAAATTTTCTAAAAGGGATGTCAGACTTGCAGGGGGTACATTGCATTGGTGGTTGATGCTAACATGGTTACTTGAATTCTTGCCCAAACCAATCCAATGCTTACATTGCATGCCATGAATGTAATTTGGGTAGAGAAAAGCATATCTTTTAGTTGCACCCATATGGGTTCTTCTAGGTAACTCTTCAAGAGGAAAACGAAGTAGAAAGAATTGAAAAGGAAGGATAACGTCTAGATATTCAAACTGGTGAATGGTGAGTGTTTGCTCCTGCCGGAGAGCTTTAGATGCCTCTTGTACCTTCGCGTAAGCTGCCTAATATGCTTCAGTCCTCATATCTGCCTCCACTCTCTCTTCCTCTGCTTTGGCAGACTGTCTCCTCTCTTCATTCCTAGAACCAAGATCCCCTGCACCCAATCCAGCTGAGATGGCTTCTGCCTTGAGAGCATCCAAATCCAACTTTTCGCTCTTCCTCAATGATTTCTTCTTCTTAGTAGGCTTTTTAAATTGGACCATTTCTTCATGGGTATAGTAATCGGATGATAACTTTCCAGTAGTAGTTAGGTCCTGAAACTGATTGCTCACCGGAGCACCTTGTATCCTTCTACGAAGCTGGCAGCAAGTAGTAGTTTGCATGAGAATATGAGGGAGAGAAAGAGATGCTTGTTGCAATGTGGACAGTGAACAACTAGAACAACCAATTTTCATCTTTAAATTACAGATGTCAAGATGAAAGAATAAAAGAAAACAAACAAGTGCATGACGTAAAATATTTTCTATGGGCAGTCTTTGCTCCAGATTATGAAATAAATTTCTGATTTGAGAACTAAATAGGAAGCAATCATGCAATAGTTCCAGCCCCGTTCAGAGCTCCATTTTCTATGTGGTGGTTTGGTTTTCCTCCAGTAGAGTCTTGCTGTGAGCAGCGCCTGCAATGCCTTGAATGCAGTTTGTTTGGTGGTGGCTCTCTTCTTTTGGCTGAGTTGCTCTTAGTTGCTGTTGTGCTGGATCTTGTAGTGCAGTTTCAGGTTTTTCATGGGTTGTGATCCGGATCTTTTCCTCTTTGTTCTGGGCAAAGAGTTGGCTCTTTTCCTCCCATTTCAGACTTTCTGTTTCTTCCTGTGCTCAGCTCTCAGCCTTCGTTTTTTTGTTCTGTGCTGCTCTGGGTGCTCTGTTCAGCAAGGGCACTATCTCTGTCCTGATAGTGAATTGCTACAGCAAGTCACAGTTGCTTCCGTAGAGCTTCAAGTTGATTAGTATTTTTTTTTCTTTTTGTTGCTTGGTTTCCTGTTCATCATTGTTCTTAGTTCCTGCTGTTTTGCTCCCTGCTCTGTCCATCCTTTATTTAGAGGTGGCCTTTTTGTATTGCTTGCTGCCATATGGTTGTATTTTTATTCTCCTTCTCCTGGGGGCTTTGCCCCTCTTTCCCTTCTAATACACATTTACCATTTAGCAAAAAACAAAGTTGTTGTAAAGAATACAACAAAGAAAAAAACAACAGAAAGTGTGAGAACCCAACCCCTAATCTCTTGGATTAGTGTTGTTTTATTTGTGGATTAGTTCTTTTAGTGGGATTAACATTTGTTGGGTTGAGTTTGTGAGCTAGAATGGTTTTTCTTCTAGTTTTGGGCTTTTGAGTGCTTTGGTAGCTTGTGGGGCCCTTTGGGGGTTCCCTTTTCGGCTTTGCTTTTTCTTGTGAGATTTTCCCGATTTGTTTTGAATTTTGTTTTTGGCCCGTTGCATTCATCTTGAGGAATCCTACAACTTTCATGTTGATCCCATATCCATTTGAGAACCCGAAAACCGATTTCTTGGCCTTGAGGGCAAAACAGTCTTTTCACACCAAATCTGTACCCAAAACTCGATATTCTCAAAATCCGTGAAACATACACTTTTTGGAAACTAGATATTTCTACGATCATTTCTTCCTTCTTCGTCGAATCCATCCGAGGTCCCGAATTAGATGATTTCAGCCACCCAAGTCCCTTAAGTTGTGGGACCCAAACCCCACTTGTTTATAAGAGGAACCCATCTCCTTCATTGCTCATTCTTCACCATTGTTCCAGCTGAACCTAGGGTTTTCCCTTGTGCAACTTCTTCTTCTTCTTGCTTCTTCATCTCCAAGCCACACCAATAATTCCTCAATCAAGAAATGGAGACCATCTTCTTCTTCCTCTTCACCATGGCTCCCCATTGATACCATTTTTGGAGAAATCTCCCAACCTAGAGACCTCCCTTGAGCTTGTTCTTCTCATTTGAAGGTCATCCAAGTAAGTGATTCTTCCCATCTTCTAGATTTGTAATCTTCTAGCCTTAGAGAAGCTTCACCTTGATTATTGAAAGGTTTCATGGTCATTTCATTGTTTAACCCATTTTAGGGTTGTTTTGGGGGTTTTTGTAGAGATTGTGGATCTTGAGCTTGAGAAGGGATTAGGAGCTTGGTTTGCTTGATTAGAGTCAAAGGCAAGTGGATGAATGGATGGTTTGAATGTTATTAAGTTTTATGAGAAAATCTTAAGTTTTATTACTTGTTCTTGATCATTGGATACATGTTTGCACATATGCTTCTTGTCACATTTCTATTGATTTCGAAATGCATATGAATTGGTTTTTCTCTCTTGTTAAATCTCTTGGAACTCTTGGGAATGTATGCATTTTATTTAGTCAAGTTTGTTCATATGGTTTTATAAGGAATGAGGTTGGATTGGCTATTCATGGTTATGTTACAAGTCACATTGACTTGAATTGATACTCATTTAAAGAGGTGTTTGAATTTAATTGTTCATTGGAGTTTAATGAGGATTTGAAGTGATTTTGGAAGAGAAATGCAAGTGGATGTTTTGATCTTTATAAGCTTTCCATGGTTTTTGGTGTTTTTCACTCATGTCTATTTATTACATTGGTTTGAAATAAATGTCCATGATAGAGCTTTGGTAGTGCATTCATGGTAGTGCATTTATGTCTTATAAGGGTATTGGTGAATGTCATTTAATTTCTTCTTGCTTATATCAAATGTACCCTATTGTGAAATGGTTTCCTTCTTTCTTTAATTGCATTGGATTTGATATTGATGGATGAGGTGATGGAATAAACCCATATCGGAGTTGTGGAGAAGTGTAGATAGTTGCATTGGAGGAGCTTTTAGCTCAGTTATGTGGCAAGGATTAAGTAGAAGTAAGGAGGATGGTTTTGAGGAGGAAAATGACTCAAATCTGAACACAGTAGGTGATTCCCGCACTGGCGGTCATCCTGCGGTCACCCGGCGGCTAGCCGCCTGGTGACTGACGGCTAACCGCCAGGTAGCCGAGATGTCACGGTTCCTTTTCCAGAGAGCATCATTTTCCACCTGAAAATACGGTCAGCCTCACGGTTATCTAGCGGCTAACCGCCGACCCCATCGGCGGCTAACCGCCAGGTAACCGCACTTGGCGGTCAGCTTTCCAGTAAGCTGCATTTCTGCAACCCAGCCGCGGTCAGCTGTGCGGTCAGCCAGCGGCTAGCCGCCTGCCCCAGCGGCGGCTAACCGCCAACTGACCGCCAGGTAACCGAAATTCCCCAGATTTCGAAAAGCTCCCCGCTCGAACGAACTCTCCGGTTCGTTCGAGCGTTGAGCTTTGTCGATCAAAGGAGATTCACTAAGCATGGTATGAGGCCATTCGAGAAAGAAACCATATCACAAGGATGTCATTCGAAGTTTTGAAAAGTGTAAAAGTGCATAAGGAGCCCGGAATGTCTTCAAACTCAAGGAGTACCAAGTCATTTCAATAATCGACATACGGGACCCCTATTCACTTATATAGATCTTGAAATCAATATTTTCCCGAAATTGTTATAGTTCATTGTTTCACCTCTTTTCCCGAGATTTGCATTACATGACTTGTTTTCCCGAAAGCATTGGAGTTACTCTAGTAACAGTTACTTGTCCCGAAGTGCATTGCACCACATGATATGTCAGTGTGCCCTTGAGCACCCCCGTCTTGCCCGTTTGATTATGTATTTATACTTGATTTACTTGCGTTGTCTCGATTGGATTTGACCTATGAGTCGGCACCACTAAGTTTGGATAACCCTGTTGGTCTGATCAACCGACTTGGAGATCCCCCTCCCGTCCCGCCAGCTGCAGCTTGGATCCCGCTACCCGGTTATTACCGTGGTCCCGTCCCGATACCCGGTTATTACCGTGGTCTTGTCCCGATACCGCAGATTGCTACTGTGGTCCCCGATGCCCGGCTCGCTACCGTGGTCATGTATAGTATATGTATATGCATTCATGAGATCCCCTGTTTCTCCTCACCTCGAGTGACTGAGATCAGGGCCTAGTATATGTATATGTATTTATGAGATCCCCTGTTTCTCCTCACCTCGAGTGACTGAGATCAGGGCCTAGTTATTGCTCTATCGCTTTAGTGATAGAGGACTTAGCTTCGTGTGGTTGCCATCTTGCTAGTTCCCGATTCCTTGGATACCCGATATGTTTTATATTGTTTACTTGCTTTCCGATAAATGCTTCGTTTCCTTTATGAAAGTTGTTATTTAAACAAGTGTTAATATTCTCCAATGTAAATTCAGTTATTATTATATTGCCTTCTGTTCTTGGTACCCGCACATGTTTTAAATGAATGCCGGTTGGGCGAATACCCATGCTTTTACTTATGTTTCACACGATCGATGGTTTTACTAGATTTATGTGATTTCACATGTTTTAAATGATTACCCGATTCGTTAAATACCCATGCTTTTACATATGTTTCAAACGATCAATGATTTTGCTAGATTTATATGATTACACATGTTTCAAAGGAATACCCGAGTTGTTAAATATCCGAGCTTGCTTTAAAGGACATTTGGTTTGTCAGATATCTATGTTTATACATGTTTTTAAATGATACCCGATTTGTTAAATATCCATGCTTTGAAATATGTTTAAATGAACACCCGGTTTGTTAAATATCCGTATTTCTACGTAGGTTTCAAATGTACGTTGGTTTCGCTAGACTGTTATGGATACCTGGTTTGTTGTATACTTGTGTTTTTACTTAAGCTTCAAATGAACGTTGTTTTGACATACCACTATATTTATACGCGTTTTAGACGAACACCCGATTGTCAAATTTCTATGTTTATAGATGATGTAAATGAACACATGTTTTATTAGATATTCATGTTTTACCCGTGCTTGAAATGAATACAGGTTTTTCCCGAGATTCCCGACTTTACACCCGTTTAATTATATGCAGCATTTGATCGAATAGCATGAATTATCATATGTTTTATTCTGCAGTATATTCGTTATCTTTTCATCCACCTGCCAGACCGTCGTGTCTGACCCACTACTTTTGGTACTCAGGTTCAGATTTCTTGCCCCGAGTTGAGTGTCTTGTTGGCTTTGGAGACATGCCTTGCAGGTTGTTTTGTCGGCTATGTCATGTAGACATTGAGCTTGACATCGGAGCTACGTCACATTTGGGTAGTGGTTTATAGCTTCTTGTTGTATGGCTTTTGTTAGCCTTTTCTTGGGATTCTTAATTAATGTACATTGATAATTGTAACTTGAACATATTTGGGAATGCAATATCCTGTTACTGTCAGCTCTGTAAATTATTGTGATGGTTACTCCAGTCTGGTATGATTCTTGAGATAATAGCTATGGGCTAAAGGTTGAGTGCGACGCGGAATCCGATGGCCACAGACTTCGGGTCGCAACGCCACAAATGCTTCCGCAAAATATTCAGAATGTGTTGTCTTCACACACGCGGATCCTGGGAGAAGTAAAATACATTTATGCTTTATCCCATTCCCGCCCCCGAGGTTTCGGTTCGGGGGCGTGACAGAAAGCCATGATGGGTGTTGGACTTCCAACAGACGTCATTTAGCATCCTCATAGAATGATGCAGTTGAATTTTATGGAACAAATCTTCCTGCGATAGAGACCGGTCTCAGAATGGAGGAAAGAGCACAAAGATCCAATTACGGATAAAATTAGTGATGTGAAGACAAGTGGAGAGCAATAGAAGTAGAAACAAAACCTTCTTAGGATCCAAAGCATTTAGGAATCATGATATTCCAAAAAGAAACAGTACAAAAAATTAAATTATGACAAATGAAGGAAGCTTAAGCAAAAGCAGATGAGCATCTTTCCACGATTATGGAAAATAAAGAACATGTATACTTCCTAACATTCAAATGCCAATTAGGTTTAAATGATGATTTTCCATAGAACTTCACCAATTTTTACTGCTGGTCCAAAGCCCAAATAAAGCAGGGTATAGAAGACAAAGATAAGTGCAGGATCAAATGTATTGGTTTATGACATTGACACTGTTTCATGGCATGTGTACTTGATGTTATAATCTTGCAAGTTTCAAAGACAGACATACTACAGTAGGAAATGAGAAAGAGCAGTTCTAGTTCTAATTTCTAAAGGAAAAGAAATAGCAATTGAACAAAAAAGAATTTAATGTAGAAAGTATCAAGTATATAAAAGAGTGCAACAGAAAATCAAGAAACTTACACCTTATTGAAGAGATAAGCCTTCCCATGCCTGCAGTGAAACGACTGAATAAAAGAACACCAGAACACAGAAAATACCTCTTTATCAGAATGCTTTCTTTTCACATTATCCTGACTTAAAAAAAATAACACTATAACTTCAAAAAGAACTCCAGTACAAATTTTCCTCCAACATGCACAAACTGTTATCTGGTTTATAACTTTGCATAAGGCATATCTTGCTAAGCATCTGGAAATAAAGACAAGAGCCTACGGCACAATGGAAGGTGCTTACTGTTGCGCCCTTTGGGTTGTGGGTTCAAGTCATATTTGTTACACATATTTGTTACAATAAAAAAATAAAGAAAAAAGAAAGGAAGGAAACCACAATAAACACTCATAGCTTGCTAGTTGAAAATGAGACTTTCCATTCACACTGATGACACGAATGGTGTTGGTTTAAAATATCACAAACAATCTTACGATAGAAATTAGAAATTGGGATTCATCCTCGATATGTCAAATAAAACTTAAAAACCTAGTTAAACTACCCAGACTAACATGAGATGCTTAAAAGCCTCATCACTACTTCACATGATCCATGGGAATCTGATTAAAACCCAGTTCAACTAAACGTTGATATGTAACAAATTGTAAAATTATCCAGGGTGGATGGGGCGCTAATGGAGAAAGGTGATTGTTATCAAGTACTGTATTGATGAGTTAGGTAGTAAGTTCCAGGTAGTTTCCAGGAATAAGTTGTCTACAATTGTGACGATAATTCCATGTGAACCTCTTCTTGTAGCTCTATGAAGAAACATATTTTTAACATCCATCTGATATAAAGGTCATTCAAGATTTGCAACAAGGGAAATAATTACTCGTACTTGGTTCAACTTTGCCACTAGGGGAACATTTCGAGGTAGTCTAAAATTTTCTTCTTTTTTTTGAAATAATATCATAGTTATTTGAATTTGACTCCACTTTTTTAGTGGAGAATTAGATTGCTTAAATGTCTAAATGAGAAATTTTTTGTGTTGTTTATATGTTGTTTTTTTTTTTTTTTTTTTTTTGAGTTGGAAGTCCACATGATACATAATTTGTTTCTTTTTTTGTGGAGAATTATAGATATATATTTTGTCCTATCATTACAAATTATATTATATTATATATATTGGTTTAATTGTCAATTAGTCAATAGCTTTTCATATCATCTGCACTTGGAAGTTGGAAACATTACCACATCCATCTTGAAAGACTCTTGTTGTGAGTTTTGTTGTTTTTCATTGATACCCTGTACTAGGCTATGTTCTCTGTCACTCCAAGATTGATCCTACATGCTACTTTTGGTTACTTGATTCAAAGCCTTTGTTAGTGTTTTCTTTGGTTACTTGATTGCAAGCCTTTGTTAGTCTCTTCCTTCTTGTAGTCCCCATGCTCGCAACGCTTTAATTCTCTATACAGTAATTTTCTTTTTAGTCATGTTTTTTTCTTCATCTTAGTGATAGTAGAGTTCAAGTAGAGCTGTATTGGGACACAGATACAGAACTGTATTCGCGTGAAACTATGCCTGAAATACAACGTATAGGAAAGTAGGAGGGTCAACTTGATTTTGACCAGATTGTTAGGATTGATAAATCATGTAAGTGGGCTTCCTTTGGTGTCTGCTTTTCAACTTTAAAGTTTTGATTCACCAATCTGATAGGCAGGATGCCCGAGTTGAGAAGTTGTAATTTGACCTGATAGTGAAAAATTCAGTTGCTGTTTTCTGGTTCTTTTGTATTTACTGAGTGATTTTGGAAGTAAGATCCATGTAGTTTAATTAAGGTAAATTGCTCAGGATTGTCTCTTCCATAGAGGTGGAGTATGTTGTTTGTCATGTGAGATCTAGGGTCAGGCTTGTGAGGCCCTGTTGAGTGTTGACCTCCAATATGTGGATTAGGGCTTATGCAGATTTTGCTATCTGCAATTTGTGACCCTCTTTGTTTGGTTCTACCTTACACCATTGGTGGAGTTGTCTTTTCATGTCTCCACTTTGAAAAACATGCCCCAATTTGCCTTGTAGATGAATCAAAGGGTTGGGTGAAAGATGCAATGAGGGATGGATGATGCATGCTAATAACATTAAATACTGCCTTAAAAAGAGCAGATGATTTGGTCTATCTTTGTTGTTAAATATTAAATAGGACTGATCCATCCCTAGGGTTGCTTAGAAAATATCTAAAATATCAGTATGGCATTGTTCCTATGGGTGAAATTAAATAGTGGCATTAGATTGCATTCTTATAGAAGTATGGATTTTGGTTGGTGAGTGGGCGCTGGTTTGGTATGAATTGTATGACAAGATCTTGAGTGTCCCGAAGGAAGATCTTGAATAGAAGGCTGTTATGGTCCTTTATAAGAATGAAGTTATGAGGGAGACACCCATAACTGCACAAACTGCTTGTCTGTTAAACTTATGAGTGATATAATGTGACCTTTTAGATATAATGAGGGGAAGATTGCCCCTCTTTCCCTTCTAATACACATTTACCATTTAGCAAAAAACAAAGTTGTTGTAAAAGAATACTGATGGGACAAGCCCAAATGACTCGGTCCGTAGTGACGAGTTAGGCCCAAACAGCTCGGTCCACGATAGCGGGTCAAGACCAACTGATCCAAGTCCATGATGAGACCGGGTCGTCATCTACCCGTTAAGGGCCGGGTCCGGATCCATCGAATGACAGAGTCAGCACACGCGTCGTTCCATCTACCGGCTTTCACCAAGTCCCGCGGAAGAGATCTTATCTGCTCATCTGTTGAGGACGGTGCGGGAGACTCCGCCAGACTGGAGCGTACACCGTTTGAGATCGCGAGAGATCCTCCCCACCCGTTGGGGAAAGGCTATAAAAGGAGAGTCCTACTAACGGAGGAATGATGGATTTTTCTCACTATCATTGTATCTGACTACCTTGTAATCTCCTCCCCGAAGTAGTAAAGCAATCCATTTAAGTGGACGTAGGTCACAATGACCGAACCACTATAAACTCTCTCTCTCTTCATTAATTTCACATCATTTACCAATCACTTGACCGGTGGTGCCCGAAAACCACTTTTTGGCATCATCAGTTTGGCGCCGTCTGTGGGAAACGAAAAGAATTTCCTTTTTTCAAAAAGTCATGCCGATCACCAGATCAACAAGGCGACAAAATGGTAACCCCTCGCCCGAGGGCGAGGGTAATCCTCCTCCGACCAACCCCGCACCGAATACTCCCGCTCCCTCTCCTCAGCAAATGCTGGAGACCATGCAGCAGTTGGTAACCCAAAACCTGAAAGTCCAAGATCGAATCCTAGAGGGGGGGGGGGTGAATAGGGTGAGCTCTAAGACCTAGACCAATTTTTAATTCTTTTAGCTTTTAAGTCTATTATGCTTTGTAGGAGAAATAAGGAAATCAACCAACCATGCATAATCCATAAAAAGAGAGCATAATAACAATCACCATAACACAAGCACGTATAGTGGTTCGGCCAAATTGCCTACATCCACTCCCGGTACACCTACCGGTATCCACTAACTTCAATTAAGGTTTAGGATCACCTCAAACCTTACACACAACAATATGCTTTTCAAGGGTTAGCACCAACCTTTACAACATATACTTTTCAAGGCTAAGTATGAACCTTTACAACTTAGAACTTTTCTCTTAAACAATATGCCTAATGATGCATGGATAAAGAGAGCAATGAAGTGCAAAGAAATGCCTCTTAAAAGGCTAGATTGAAAATGAAACTCAAGTTCTAGAACAATGCATGAAAATGACAAAGTCTATGTGAAATGCATTTTCTAGAAGATTACTCTTTCTCTTTTAAAAGATATGAACTTAAATGATGCAAAGATGTTTAACACATATTTGAGAAAGAGTTATATGTCTAACACAAATGATTCATAGTGAAAAGCAACTTGTTTTCAAAAAGATGATCTAAAGGCTAACAAGTTGATTTTTGAAACAAGAAACTAAAATCATGTGTTTCATAGATCATATGTTGCATTCATAAGTCTCATGTGATTTTTAAAGAACTAAGCATGTTATGAAGATCAACATCTTAATAGGAAAGCAACTTGTTTATCATGCATTGGAAAATAGATCAAAGATTCAAAACAAAACATGATTTTGAAAAGAGTAGGATTAAAGGAAGCACACCCATTTGAAGATCAAAGGTTGAATAAGAGGAATGGCTTCATAATCCTTGTGAAAATGCTCCTAAGAAGTTGCTTAGCCTTGGCCTCAAAGGTCTCTCAAAAATCAGCAACTTTCTTCAACCAAAAAGCCACCTTTTATAAAGTTAAAGTTGCCAACGGCTAGTTCTCGGTCGACCGAGAAACAGGTCTCGGTCGACCTAGAAAGCACAACGGATATAAATCTGACCGTTGGAGCTACAGTTAAAAATTCTGCAGAAATGACCTGCAGTTGTCTCGGTCGACCGAGAGGCAGGTCTCGGTCGACCGAGACCACTGCCTGAAACTGCCCAGAAATTGACAATTTAGAGAAACTTGAGGCTTAAGAGGGCACCTTCCACAGGACTTTCAAACACATCTACCAAGCATTTAATCATGACTAAAAGAAGATGAAAACTGAGAATTTAAAGCCATGAAAACTCCAAAACACAAAAATGAATTTAAAGCTAGAAACTTTGGAAAGCTTGGAAGGAGTTTTGAAATCAAAAACTCTAAGAACTGAAAAGGCAACCTGAACATGTAAACCATGCATGATATTTGATAAAACAAAGATTCAAGAAGAAGAAATATGCATGATGCTCCTATGAATAAAGCCATGAATGAATGAGAGAACAAGCTATATGAAAGATAAAGCATCCAATCAAATTGCAACAAAACTAAAACTCTAACAATCTCCCCCTTTGCAATTTGATGGCTACTCTTGAAGCTTGAACTCTCTTTCAATTTTCTCTTCAGCTTGAACTCTTGAAGCTTGAACTTTTGAAGCTTAAACTTTGGATATTTAAGGAGCTTTGGATAATTAAGGAGCTTTGGACATTTGGGAGCATTTGGATCTTTTGGAGCTTTGGATTTTCCTTGCAGGAGCGACGACAAAAGACGACCAACCTAGAAGCTATACACAAAAAGCACTCTAGGCAAAGCTGCTCCCCCTCAAACAAAGCAACCCTTTTTAAATCTTCTCCCCCTCACTTGGTGAACTCTCTCCCCCTTTGACATCTAATTGCAAAGGAGCCTGCCCATCAAAGATAAAACACATAACCTTATTAGTAGCACCTGTTTATAAGAGATATATAAAAATAAGATAAGGAACAGGTGATTAACCAACAAGAATTTAAAACACAGGGCAAGGGCCAATGCCCAATTGATGTCTCAAATTAATGAAACGATCATTTCCAAGGGGTTTAGTGAACAAATCAGCCAATTGGGTATCTGTTGGGATAAACAACAACTCAATGGTGCCTTGGTCAGCATGATCACGCAAGAAATGATAGCGAATGTCAATGTGCTTAGTGCGAGAGTGCTGAACAGGACTTTTTGAGATACTGATGGCACTTGAGTTGTCACACATGATAGGCATGCATTGTTGTGGAACATTATAATCTAATAAAGTTTGTTTCATCCACAACAGCTGGGCACAGCAGCTACCTGCAGCAATATATTCAGCTTCTGCAGTAGACAAGGATACAGAATTTTGCTTTTTGCTATGCCAGGCTACTAAGCAATTTCCTAAGAAATAGCAGCAGCCACTAGTGCTCTTCCTATCATCTATGGATCCTGCCCAATTAATTGCAGAGTTGAGTCATGAGGATACCAGATACCATAATGAGAAGTCCCATTAATATATTTTATGATACGCTTAACAGCTTTAATGTGAGACTCTCGGGGGTCAGATTGATACCTAGCACATATCCCAACGCTAAACGAGATATCAGGGCGACTAGCAGTGAGGTAGAGAAGGCTTCCTATCATGCTCCTATAGAGTTTTTGGTCTGCTTTCTTACCCTGAAGGTCACTAGAGATTTTAGTAGAGGATCCCATAGGATTGCAACTAGTCTTAGATTCTCCTAATCCAAACTTTTTCACTATTTCTAGAGCAAACTTGGATTGACTAAGAAATATACCTTGATCAGTCTGACTAACTTGTAATCCTAAAAAGAACTGAAGGGGTCCTACCAAACTCATTTCAAACGTGGAGCTCATTAACTTAGAAAATCCTTGAGCAAGATGATCAGATGTTGATCCAAAAACAATGTCGTCCACATATATTTGAGCAATGAGAATATCTTTACCAACCTTTTTAATGAATAGAGTCTTGTCCACATTCCCACACTCATATCCATTTTCAAGTAAGTGACTTGTCAGTTTTTCATACCAGGCTCTTGGGGCTTGTTTCAATCCATAAAGAGCCTTTTTCAACTTAAAAACATATTCTGGGTGATGAGGATCCTCAAAGCCTTGAGGTTGAGTAACATACACATCTTCCTCAATTTCACCATTCAAAAAGGCACTCTTCACATCCATTTGAAACAATTTAATCCTCATGCTACTGGCATAAGCTAATAGAATTCGAATAGACTCCAATCGAGCTACTGGGGCAAAGGTTTCCTCAAAATCAACTCCTTCAACTTGAGCATACCCTTTGGCTACAAGTCTAGCTTTGTTCCTTATGACATTTCCTGATTCGTCCAGCTTATTCTTGAAAATCCATTTGGTGCCAATTTGACTTTTGCCTTCAGGAAGAGGTACAAGATCCCACACATCATTCTTTCTAAACTGGTTTAGCTCATCTTGCATGGCAACAATCCATTCAGACTTGGTTTCTGCTTCAGAGAAATTCTTGGGCTCAATTTGTGAAACAAATGAATAGTGAGCACACAGATTATGAACCTGTCTTCTTGTCATGACTCCTTTTGAAATATCTCCAATGACATTATCCAGATTATGATTTCTTAAAAGCTTTGTGGGCATAGTGGGGACTGAGGGAATCTCTTCTTCAATTTCAGATGAAATATGCTGCTCAACTGAGATCTCTTCTTCATCATGAGGAGTTTTCTTAATTTGATTAGCTTCATCAATTACAACATGAGCTGATTCCATGACAGCCATAGATCTAAGGTTGAAAACTCTATAAGCCTTGCTTTTATCAGAATATCCTAAGAAGATCCCTTCATCAGATTTAGAATCGAACTTTTCAAGCTGTTCTCTATCTCTTAAAATATAGCACTTGCTACCAAACACCTTAAGATACCCCAGATTAGGTTTTCTTCCAAAATACAGCTCATAAGGGGTTTTGTTAGTGTTCTTTGTCAGATAAACACGGTTAATAAGATAGGATGCGGTATTGACAGCTTCAGCCCACAAGTTTCGCGGGAGATTTTTCTCATTAAGAAGGGTTCTGGCCATTTCTTGAATAACTCTGTTTCTCCGTTCAGCTACTCCATTTTGCTGAGGAGTTTTAGGAGCAGAGAATTGATGACAGATCCCATGGCTTTCATAGAAGTCTGCAAATCTTTCATTTTCAAATTCACCTCCATGGTCACTTCTTATCTTCTTAATTTTGCAGTCCTTCTCAACTTGAATTTTCTTGCAAATCCTTATGATATTATCTACTGCATCAGATTTTGCATGAAGAAAGGCAACCCATCCAAATCTCGAATAATCATCAACCATCACTAGGATATACTTTCTTCCACCAATACTTTGAACAGGCGCTGGTCCAATGAGGTCCATATGAATGAGTTCAAGGGGACGAGTTGAGGATATATCTTTTATACCTTTAAAACTTTTCTTGATTTGTTTACCCATTTGACAAGCTTTGCACAATTCTGATTTGAAGTCACCTAATTTGGGTATTCCTCTAACAATTTCTTTCTTTGATAAGATCCTCATCAGCTTGTAATTAATATGTCCCATTCTTTGATGCCACAATTGATTTTCTTGAACTTTAGACATTAAGCACATGGATTCATTCTCACCACATTCTTCTATGGTGTAGATATTATCTTTAGTACGTAATCCAGTCAGCAGAACTTTAGGGGATTTCTCATCCAGAACTTTGCAAGATTTGCTATCGAAGACAACTTTATTTCCTTTGTCACACAATTGACTTATGCTCAAGAGATTATGCTTTAAACCATCCACAAGGAAAACATCTTTTAATGTAGGCATTTGATCTCCTCCAACACAGCCTTTTCCTATAATCTGAGCTTTCCGATTATCTCCAAAAGACACATTACCTCCATCATAGTCCTCAAGAGTGATAAATCTAGAACGGTCTCCAGTCATATGCTTGGAGCAACCACTGTCCAAAAACCATCTAGAATTTTCTTTAACTTTAAGAGCGGTTTGAACTAAGAAATTTTTGAAACCTTTCTCTTTTTCAATCCAAGTAGCCTTAATGAAGGTAGAGGTAGAGGTCTTGGGAACAAATTTGAAATGAGCTCTAGAACTATGTTTTTGAGACATCCTAAACTTAAAAGGACAGTTAGGAACTAGATGACCTATTTGATTGCAAAAATGACAAGTCCATCTAGAGGAAAAGAAGATTTTACCTATAGGCTTGAGATGAGTCCTAGTATTATGTTGAAAGCTATTCTTCTTGCTACTAGAGGAGCATTCATAACCTATACCATTCTTGTTACCAAAGACTTTATTCAAGCCTAACATTTGATAGAATTTGTCATTGCCTAAGGTAAATTTTTCAACAACATGTTTTCCCTTTTCAAGTTTCATTTGAAGAGATTCTGATTCTTGTTGACTAGATTCTAACAGACTTTGTAACTTATGAATTTCTTTTTCAGCTTTAGCAAGATTGTCATTAGAGGTAGTCAACTTAGATTGAACATTTTTTATCTCATTGTCTTTCAAGATTAATTGATCTTTTAAAACATCTAGATCATTCACAAGCCTTTTAGATTCACTTTTTAAGCTTTTATTTTTCTTGGTTATGACTTCACATAGTTCATATAGTTCCTCATAGGCTTGATGAATATCATTGTCACTATTCTCTTCATTTACTTCTTCTATTAATATGTTATGATCATTGTTTTCTTCAATGGGAGTGAAGAGAAGCCAAGAAGTGGAATTATCATTATCTTCATCATTTTGAGGTTCATTATTGTCACTACTTTCATCTTCATCATCATCCCAAGTTATGTTTAAGACTTTCTTTCCTTTCTTATCTTTCTTTTCAGATTCCTTAGGGGAGGGACAATTTTGAGCAATGTGACCAAAGCCTTTACAGTTATAACATTGCACATCCCTTTTGGTAAAAGATCCCCTTGAGTTTCTTTGAAATTTTTCATTTTTAGAATCTTCAGAATATTTATAGTTCTTTTTGTTCTTAAGGAAATTCTTGAACTTCTTAGCAAGTAAAATAGTGTTTTCATCATCACTCTCACTCTCATTGTCATTTTCTTTATGTTGGGAGCTAAGAGCTACACCTTTCTTCTTGCTAGGGGCTTCAAAGTCTAATTCATAGGTGAGAAGATTTCCTCTAAGTTCTTCTATTTTGATCTTGTCCACATCTTTGCTTTCGGTTATAGCAACTATCTTAGGTTTGAACCTTTTGGGAAGAGATCTTAATATTTTCCTAACAGCTTTGGACTCATCCATCTTCTCTCCTAGACCTATGAGGGAATTGACAATCTCCATGAATTTAGTATAGAACTCATCAAATGTTTCTTCCTCTTGCATTTTGAGTTCCTCATACTTAGTAGACAACATTTGGATTTTAGCAACTTTGACTTGATTGGTCCCTTCATGAGTGGTCTCTAAGGTATCCCACACTTCCTTAGCAGTAATACAATTTACTACCCTATTGAACTCTTCTTGGGACAAGGCACAAAACAAGGAATTTTTTGCTTTAGCATTTAGATTTGCCCTATCTTTCTCTCCTTGAGTCCAATCTTTCTTGGGCTTAACTTTGATAGCAATGACATGTCCTTCAGAATCTTGTTCAGTGATAATGGGATCATGATACCCTTCTTCAATGATACTCCAAACATCCATATTTTGAGATTCAAGAAAGACTTGCATCCTAATTTTCCAATACCGGTAATGAGAGCCATTGAACAAGGGAGGTCTATTGGTGGCATGGCCTTCTCCTAATTGGGATTGCATGGTGACCACAAAAGCTAAAACTCACTCTAAGGATTCTAACTCTAGGTTGTTAGACCTAAGCAAGAGCACCTAAGCTCTGATACCAAGTGAAAGTCCAAGATCGAATCCTAGAGGGGGGGGGGGGGGTGAATAGGGTGAGCTCTAAGACCTAGACCAATTTTTAATTCTTTTAGCTTTTAAGTCTATTATGCTTTGTAGGAGAAATAAGGAAATCAACCAACCATGCATAATCCATAAAAAGAGAGCATAATAACAATCACCATAACACAAGCACGTATAGTGGTTCGGCCAAATTGCCTACATCCACTCCCGGTACACCTACCGGTATCCACTAACTTCAATTAAGGTTTAGGATCACCTCAAACCTTACACACAACAATATGCTTTTCAAGGGTTAGCACCAACCTTTACAACATATACTTTTCAAGGCTAAGTATGAACCTTTACAACTTAGAACTTTTCTCTTAAACAATATGCCTAATGATGCATGGATAAAGAGAGCAATGAAGTGCAAAGAAATGCCTCTTAAAAGGCTAGATTGAAAATGAAACTCAAGTTCTAGAACAATGCATGAAAATGACAAAGTCTATGTGAAATGCATTTTCTAGAAGATTACTCTTTCTCTTTTAAAAGATATGAACTTAAATGATGCAAAGATGTTTAACACATATTTGAGAAAGAGTTATATGTCTAACACAAATGATTCATAGTGAAAAGCAACTTGTTTTCAAAAAGATGATCTAAAGGCTAACAAGTTGATTTTTGAAACAAGAAACTAAAATCATGTGTTTCATAGATCATATGTTGCATTCATAAGTCTCATGTGATTTTTAAAGAACTAAGCATGTTATGAAGATCAACATCTTAATAGGAAAGCAACTTGTTTATCATGCATTGGAAAATAGATCAAAGATTCAAAACAAAACATGATTTTGAAAAGAGTAGGATTAAAGGAAGCACACCCATTTGAAGATCAAAGGTTGAATAAGAGGAATGGCTTCATAATCCTTGTGAAAATGCTCCTAAGAAGTTGCTTAGCCTTGGCCTCAAAGGTCTCTCAAAAATCAGCAACTTTCTTCAACCAAAAAGCCACCTTTTATAAAGTTAAAGTTGCCAACGGCTAGTTCTCGGTCGACCGAGAAACAGGTCTCGGTCGACCTAGAAAGCACAACGGATATAAATCTGACCGTTGGAGCTACAGTTAAAAATTCTGCAGAAATGACCTGCAGTTGTCTCGGTCGACCGAGAGGCAGGTCTCGGTCGACCGAGACCACTGCCTGAAACTGCCCAGAAATTGACAATTTAGAGAAACTTGAGGCTTAAGAGGGCACCTTCCACAGGACTTTCAAACACATCTACCAAGCATTTAATCATGACTAAAAGAAGATGAAAACTGAGAATTTAAAGCCATGAAAACTCCAAAACACAAAAATGAATTTAAAGCTAGAAACTTTGGAAAGCTTGGAAGGAGTTTTGAAATCAAAAACTCTAAGAACTGAAAAGGCAACCTGAACATGTAAACCATGCATGATATTTGATAAAACAAAGATTCAAGAAGAAGAAATATGCATGATGCTCCTATGAATAAAGCCATGAATGAATGAGAGAACAAGCTATATGAAAGATAAAGCATCCAATCAAATTGCAACAAAACTAAAACTCTAACAAAACCAACAAATACTGCAGCTCATGCTGGCGAGTCAGGGAGGAGCACTAGGTGCAGGGCCGCAGGAAGCACCACACTCGGAGCAACTGGTCGCTCCACGCAGAGGGGCACCTCACCCGGGCGCCCGTCAACACGGTGCCCGGGACCGAGGCGCCAACCGAGGCTGCCTTCCCCTGGGCGCCCAGGGTGGAGGACCACAGCTGGGCGCCCGTCATCATGGCGCCCACGCCCAGGGGACGTCTGTTGGAGCTCCACCGGTCGTCCCGCACGGAAGACTCTTGGTTGATCCTGAAGGCCGCGCTCATCTTAACATACCCCCTCCCCCGGGCGGGTCGAACCGCGATGGACTTCCACCTCCTCCCTCTGCTTCCAATCACGAGGATCCTAATTTCCAAGAGGAGGGAAGTGGAAATTACAGCCTGGAAGACGAGAGCCAATTCCAAGGTCAATCCAGAGAAGCTCCCAACCTTTGGGACGAGAAGATCAAAGAGATGCAAAATCAGATTGACAATGTCTTCAACGCCATAAAGGCGAAGGCACCGGAGACGGTAGATTATCTGGTTGGGCGAACGGATTCGCCGTTCAAACCTGACGTGGTGAACTATCCACTCCCTCGGAAGTTCAAGATGCCATCCATAGAGACCTTCGATGGAACGAAGGATCCACTGGACCATCTGGAGACGTACAAAACAAAAATGCAGCTGCATAATATCCCTGACGAGATAATGTGCAGGGCATTCCCAACTACATTGAAGGGTTCCGCTCGGCAGTGGTTTGCCAATCTCCCCCAAGCATCCATAGCCACCTTTGGAGAGTTGAGCAGATCTTTCGTCTCACACTTTATCGGTAGGCGCCCCCACCAGAAGCCTGCCGCACACCTACTCAGCATAAAGCAGGATCGGGATGAGAGTCTGAGGAGTTACCTCACTCGTTTTAACGAGGAGGTCCTCCAAGTCGAGGAGCCCAATGACAAAGTCGCCATGACCGCCTTTCTAGGAGGCCTCCGTTCATCCAGATTCCTCTTTTCAGTAATGAAGCAACCACCAAAGAGCATGCCAGAACTATTGGCAAAAGCTCAAAAATATATGAACGCTGAGGAAATCAACAGGTCTAGGCGAGGTGAATCATCTCTCGGGTCGCCCAAAAAAGCGTGACCTGCCTCTGCACTGTTTTCAAACATGCAGCCTATCTCCAGCTTAGCGGCTCTCTCGTGGGTCGTCAAAAAAGCTTGGCCTACCTCTGCACTGTTCTCAAACAGGCAGCCTATCTCCAGCTTAGCGGCTCTCTCGCGGGTCGTCAAAGAAGCTTGGCCTACCTCTGCACTGTTCTCAAACAGGCAGCCTATCTCCAGCTTAGCAGCTCTCTCGTGGGTCGCCAAAAAAGCTTGGCCTACCTCTACACCGTTCCCAAACAGGCGGCCTATCTCTAGCTTAGCGGCTCTCTCACGGGTCGCCAAAAAAGCTTAGCCTACCTCTACTCTGTTCTCAAACAGGTAGTCTTTTTCCAGCTTAGCAGCTCTTTCCTGGGGCGCCAAAAGCACGGTCTCAAGCTCTCTCACGAGCAATCCCCAGACTCTAGTTTTTGCTCTCACGCAAGCAGTCTGCTTCATTCACCAGGTCATCTGCAACCTGGGCGCCCAGCACCAAGCAGCCTGGGCGCCCAGCATCCGCGCGCTCCCCGCGCGCTCCTCGCCATCGCCAGCTCGACCACCCCCGGAGCCCCTCTGCGAAGTGTATGTATTAAAAGGGGAACAGCGGAGACTAACAGTGTCTCGAAAAGCTACAAATGCTTGGCCAAAAAATAAAAATAAAAAAGTGCCAGTGTGCTCGCCCATAAAAAGAAAAAAAAAATTATTTTTACCACATGGGCGCCCTGCACATGTAGTCACCACTCATTGACTTTTTACCCAGTCAAAAGCCAAATGCCATCCCAAACTTTGAACTATTATTTTCCTTGCCAAATCAGTTCAGCAGTGACACATCAAATCACATTCACACACTTTTTGTTTTATTTATGGGTAAGCACACATGTACAAGTTTCATATACTGTGCAGTGGGACCCACAATTCAGAAGGTGGAAATTGTGATAGATGCTTGAACAAGTGCCACCTTAAAAATAAAAAAAGTCAGACATTTCAGTTTAACACAAATAGCAGTGGTGTTGGGGCCTTTAAAGGCTGGTGGATAGTCTTTTTTAGCAGTTTGTTTTTTGGAGAATAATGGTGTTTCAATCTTAAAAAAAAAGAAAAAAAAAAAGAAAAAGGAAGGCACATGGGCGCCCCTTCCAAGTGCTGGGCGCCCATCATTCCAAGTGCTGGGCGCCCATGACCTTTCAAGTGCACTTGGGCGCCCCTGCCCCCATCAACAAAAAAAAAAAAAAAAAAAAAAAAAATTTTTTACCACATGGCGCCCCTGCACATGTAGTGGTTGAAATACAACTTTTCTTGCCAAAAGTCCAACAGTGGCACAAAAGCCAAGTGCCATCCAAGCTTTGAACGGTCATTTTTCTTGCCAAAAGTCCAACAGTGGCACGTTGACTAAAAAAAAAAAAAAAAACTATCTTTGACCACATGGGCGCCCAGGGCCCTTCCAACTGCTGGGCGCCCAGCTTGTGTTGGGCGTCCCTGCCACCACCAATATAAATAATAATAAAAATAAAAAAGGTGTTTTGCTCGCCCAACAGCTGTTGGGCGTGCATCCCAGGCTGCCTCGCCGTCCGTGCCAGGGGCGCCCCCGCTGCCTCGCCAACCAGCACGCCGCCCGCCTGCGCACAGCCTCGCCCGCCTGGCGCCCGGTCTCGCCTCGCCCGCAGCGGACTTGCCCTGCTCGCCCGCCCAGCCCACGGCCACGGTCGCCCGCCTGGCTCATCCCCACGCTCGCCACGGCCACGGGCGCCTGCTCGCCCACCTGGCGCACGCCTCTTGGCGTCTTGCCTGCCTGGGCGCCCTGACTACTCTCGCCACTCGCAGCAGGGGACCACGCACCAGCCGCGCCTGACCGTCCGGCGTCGACTGCCTGCCCACCACGCGCAACCAGCGCAGCAGCAGGGTCGCCCGCCTGAGCGCCCACCAGCGCTCCTCGCCCGAGCTCCCCGCGCCCAGCGCTCCTCGCCCGCGGCAGCAGCTCGCCCAACAGCTGCAACGCCCCGGGCGCCCAGCCTTGCTCGCCCACCTGGGTGCGTGCCTCGCCCGCAGTGGGGGCGCCCCAGCCTTGCTCGCCCACCTGGGTGTGTGCCTCGCCCGCAGTAGGGGCGCCCAACCTTGCTCGCCTCGGCCGCAGCCTGGGGCGCCCCGTCTGGCCTTGGTCGTCTCGCCAGCAGCCTTGTGCGCCCATCTCCTCCATGCTCTTCTCCCAGGCTGGGCGCCCAGCACCAGTGCCAGCAGCACCCTGGGCGCCCATCTCCTCCATGCTCCTCGCCCAGGCTGGGCGCCCAGCAACAAGCACTGCAGCCTGGGCGCCCTGCACCTGCCCCGTTCAGCACTTCCGTCGCCAGCAAGATTTTTTGGTCTGGGGGCGCTGCCCCCGAGCCCCTAGCCGGGGGCCTGCCCCCTGGACCCCTGCGAGCTGGCTGACCCGGTCAGCTCGACCACCGCCGGGGGACACCCCCGGACCCCTATGCAGAGGGCATATATTAAAAGGAGGTTCAGTGTTCAGAAAAGCTACAAATTGCTTGACATGAAGAAGCCTAGATTTTATAAATGTCTCCCTTTCAAAGCCTTCTTTGGCGCGAGACATTGAGGGGCAAATGATGGGACAAGCCCAAATGACTCGGTCCGTAGTGACAAGTTAGGCCCAAACAGCTCGGTCCACGATAGCGGGTCAAGACCAACTGATCCAAGTCCATGATGAGACCGGGTCGTCATCTACCCGTTAAGGGCCGGGTCCGGATCCATCGAATGACAGAGTCAGCACACGCGTCGTTCCATCTACCGGCTTTCACCAAGTCCCGCGGAAGAGATCTTATCTGCTCATCTGTTGAGGACGGTGCGGGAGACTCCGCCAGACTGGAGCGTACACCGTTTGAGATCGCGAGAGATCCTCCCCACCCGTTGGGGAAAGGCTATAAAAGGAGAGTCCTACTAACGGAGGAATGATGGATTTTTCTCACTATCATTGTATCTGACTACCTTGTAATCTCCTCCCCGAAGTAGTAAAGCAATCCATTTAAGTGGACGTAGGTCACAATGACCGAACCACTATAAACTCTCTCTCTCTTCATTAATTTCACATCATTTACCAATCACTTGACCGGTGGTGCCCGAAAACCACTTTTTGGCATCATCAAATACAATAATTTACTATGTTCTTGATCTATAGATCATTCATACAAGACTCTTGTTCTGAGTTGCCACCCCTAAATTCTTTCAAGCTATTCCAATTAAAATTTTCTTCTTATTTTTGTAATGTTTTGTTTGCCAATTGTGAGAACCCGACCCCTAATCTCTTGGATTAGTGTCGTTTTATTTGTGGATTAGTTCTTTTAGTGGGATTAGTAGTTGTTGGGTTGAATTTGTGAGCTAGAATGGGTTTTCTTCTAGTTTTGGGCTTTTGAGTGCTTTGGTAGCTTGTGGGGCCCTTTGGGGGTTCCCTTTTCGGCTTTGCTTTTCTTGTGAGATTTTCCCGATTTGTTTCGTATCGTGTTTTTGGCCCGTTGCATTCATCTTGAGGAATCCTACAACTTTCATGTTGATCTCGTATCCATTTGAGAACCCAAAAACCGATTTCTTGGCCTTGAGGGCAAAACAGTCATTGCACACCAAATCTGTACCCAAAACTTGATATTCTCGAAATCCGTGAAACATATACTTTTTGGAAACTAGATATTTCGACGATCATTTCTTCCTTCTTCGTCGAATCCATCCGAGGTCCCGAATTAGATGATTTCAGCCACCCAAGTCCCTTAAGTTGTGGGGCCCAAACCTCACTTGTTTATAAGAGAGGAACCCATCTCCTTCATTCACTTCATTCTCCATTTTCCAGCCCAAACCAGCAACCTAGGGTTTTCCCTTGTGTTCTTCTTCTTCTCCTTGCTTCTTCATCTCCAAGCCACTCCAAGAGATCATCACTCAAGAAATGGAGATCACCATTCTCTTCTCCACCTTGCAAGCTTTACATAGATGCCATTAGAAGAGAAATCCACCAACATTGAAACCCTCCTTGAGCTTGTTCTTCTCATTTGAAGGTCATCCAAGTAAGTGATTCTTCCCATCTTCTAGATTTGTAATCTTCTAGCCTTAGAGAAGCTCCACCTTGATTATTGGAAAGTTTCATTGTCATTTCATTGTTTAACCCATTTTTGGGTTGTTTTGGGGGTTTTTGTAGAGATTGTGGATCTTGAGCCTAAGAGGTGATTAGGAGCTTGATTTGCTCGATTAGAGTCAAAGGCAAGTGGATGAATGGATTGTTTTGATTATTAACATGTTTTGTGAGAAAATCTTGATTCACTAATGGTTTTGGTGATTTTAATAGTTGTCTTTAATATGATTAAAATTGATTTCAAGATGTGCTTATTGATGAGTTATTTCTCCCTTGTTAATCTCTTGGAAATGTATGTATCATAGTGTCAAGATTTCAAATGATTTCACATGAATGAGTTTTCTCCGCCTTGTGATTAATTGTGAATGGAAAGAATGGAAAGAATGGAAAGAGAGGAACTTGAAATGAGGAGCTCTTTAGCTCATGTTATTGTCTTGGAAACATGTATTTAAACCATCTTGTTTATGGTTCTTTGTGGTTGATTATATGTTGGAAGGAAAGGAAACAAAGAGGAAGAAAAATCAGCTTTCCCGGACCTGCTGTACCCAGGTCCGATCGATCGGACCTACAGGCCGATCGATCGGACTGTCAGTAACTGTAAGCCCTTTTGGGCCGATCGATCGGACCCTGTACATTCTGGTACAGAAATTTCGACCGATCGATCGGCCCTTCGGCCGATCGATCGGAGGACTCAGTTTGAGTCCAGTGAAATTTGATATTGTGTTTTTTTTGGAAACCTTTGGGCCTTCTATGCGTCCTAGAGGTATATACCTTAGTGTTAAGACCAATTGTACCCTAATCGAAGGTCCCTAAGACTAGGGAACTAAAAGGAAAGAATGGTGATGATCTAGACACTAATCCTTGGTTTTAGGTGGGACCCTTACCCTTTTTGGACTGTTTGGCCTATGAGTGAGGATGTCTTGAGCCGACACTCCTCTCGGTGGGTTCGGTGACATCAAAGTTAATCCATTTCAATCTTGAACGGGATGGAACGACGCGATATCTTCTTTATATCTAAACACAAGTCTATTTCCTTGGTTATCGCTAATTCTATTCCTTTCGAGGACTAAGTAGGTTGCTCGATGTTTCCGGAGTAATGTCATGCCTAGGATGGACCGTTTATAATCTTGATTCTTGCTATTGTAATACCTAGTACTACCCATAAGCTCATTTTAAGTTTGGAGAAAATAGTAAAAGTGCATAAGGAGCCCGGAATGTCTTCTAACTCAAGGAGTACCAAGTAATTGTCATAATCGACATACGGGACCCCTATTCACTTAAATAGATCTTGAAACCGATATGTTTACCCGAAATTGTTATAGTTCATTGTTTCACCTCTTTTCCCGAGATTTGCATTACATGACTTCTTTTCCCGAAAGCATTGAAGTTACACTAGTAACAGTTATTTGTCCCGACATGTATTGCCCGATATGAAATGTTAGTGTGCCCTTGAGCACCCCCGTCTTGCCCGTATATCTATTGTACTTGATTTACTTGCATTGTCTCGATTGTATTTGACCTATAAGTCGGCACCACTAAGCTTGGATAACCTTGTTGGTCTGATCCACCGACTTGGAGATCCCCCTCTTGTCCCGCCAGCTGCAGCTTGGATCCCGCTACCCGGTTATTACCGTGGTCCCGTCCCGATACCCGGTTATTACCGTGGTCTTGTCCCGATACCGCAGATTGCTACTGTGGTCCCCGATGCCCGGCTCGCTACCGTGGTCCCGTATAGTATATGTATATGCATTCATGAGATCCCCTGTTTCTCTTCACCTCGAGTGACTGAGATCGGGGCCTAGTATATGTATATGTATTGATATGAGATCCCCTGTTTCTCCTCACCTCGAGTGACTGAGATCAGGGCCTAGTTTTGCTCTATCGCTTTAGTGATAGAGGACTTAGCTTCGTGTGGTTGCCATCTTGCCAGTTCCCGATTCCTTGGACACCCGACATGTTTTATATTGCTTACTTGTTTTCAGATAAATGATTCATTGCTTTTATGAAAGTTGTTATTTAAACAAGTGTTAATATTCTCCAATGTAAATTCAGTTATTGTTATATTGTCTTCTATTCTTTGTACCCGCACATGTTTTAAATGAATGTCGGTTGGGTGAATAACCATGCTTTTACATATGGTTCTAACGATCGATGGTTTTGCTAGAGTTATATGATTTCACATGTTTTAAAATGAATACCCGAGTTATTAAATGTCCATGCTTTGGAATGTGTTTTAAATGACACTCGTTTTGTTAGATCCCGATGTTTATACATGTTTTAAGTGAATACCCGAATTGCTAAACATTCGTACTTTGTTTTAAATGACACTTGTTCTGCCAGATCACTATGTTTATACCGGTTTCAAATGAATACCCGATTTGTTAAATATCCCTGTTTTGAAATATGTTCTAAATGACGCGTGTTTTGTCAGGTTTCTATGTTTATACTTGTTTCAAATGATTACCCGAGCTATTTAACATCCATGCTTAAGAATATGTTTTAAATGACACGCGTTTTGCCAGATCCCTATGTTTATACCTGTTTTAAAGGAATGCCCGATCTGTTGAAGATCCATGCTTTGAAATATGTTTAAATGAACGTGGTTTTGCCAAACTTCCATATTCATACATGTTTTCCACGAACACCCGATTGTCAAATATCTATGCTTTTATAGATGATGTAGATGAACATATGCTTTATTAGATCTTCCTGTTTTAACCATGTTTGAAAAGAATACATGTTTTGTCCGAGATTCCTGAGTTTTCACCCGTTTAATTATATGCAGCATTTTGAGCAAATATCATGATTTATCATTTGTATTATTATTCGCTATATTGTGTTCTTTTCATCCACCTGCCAGACCGTCGTGTCTGACCCACTACTTTTGCTACTCAGGTTCAGATTTCTTCGTCCCGAGTTGAGTGTTTTGTTGGCTGTGGAGCCATGCCTTGCAGGTTGTTTTGTCGGCTATGTCATGTAGACATTGAGCTTGACATCGGAGCTACGTCACATTTGGGTAGTAGTTTATAGCTTCTTGTTGTATGGCTTTTATTAGCCTTTTTCTTGGGATTCTTAATTAATGTACATTGATAATTGTAACTTGAACATATTTGGGAAGGTAATATCCTGTTACTGTCAGCTCTGTAATTTATTGTGATGGTTACTCCAGTCTGATATGATTCTTGATATATTAGCTATGGGCTAGAGGTTGAGTGCGACGCGGAATCCGATGGCCACGGACTTCGAGTCGCAACGCCACAAATGCTTCCGCAAAATATTCAGAATGTGTTGTCTTCACACACGCGGATCTTGGGAGAAGTAAAATATAATTTATGCTTAATCCCATCTCCCGCCCCCGAGGTTTCGGTTCGGGGGCGTGACACCAATTTTTAGGCCTGGCTTGTCATCTTAGCCTCTGTTTCTTTCTTTTCTTCTTCTCTTGTTTCATGGCCTTCTTTGCTTCTCTCCTGTGGGCTTTCTGCCTCTGTTCTCCCTTTCTTTTTCTTCTTTCTTGGTGTGGAGCTGTGCTGTGTGCTGGTTTTTGTCCTTCCATGTTGGAGCTGTGCAGTGCTGAGCAGTGATTCGTGTTGCTGTTTTGTGCTGTTTTGCTGCCATCTTGTGGTGTTGTGCAGTTCTTCCTGTGGTGCTGTGAGGCTCTCTGTTTTTGTGGGCTATTTTGTTCCTCTGCTGCAAAGTGGAGCTGTGCAGTGTGCTGCTTCTGCAGGCCTTTTGTTTTCTGTTGCTTGCTCCTCTAGTTGTTGTACTGTGCTGTTTTGTTTTACTTCTGTTTTCCTGCGCTGCTGTGGTTTTTTGTGCTGCTTCTGCTGTGCCTCAGTGAGCCCAGTTGAAGGGTTGGGTGCTGCAGTGCTTGTGTAGCTTCCTGTGATGTTGTTTTGGTTCTTGCTGCGGCAGTGGGTGTTGGGTCCTGTTTATTGGTTTTTCCTTTTGTTTTTCTGTCTCCTCTATATTCTGTCCCTCTTTTGGTTGGTCTGCCATTTGGGGTTGGTATTTTTTGTATGTTTCCCCTGTTTGTTTTCTTCTTGTTTTTTGGGAGCTTTTGCCCTGTTCCCTTTCTTTCTTTAATACAAAGTAACCTTACAGCAAAAAGAAAGAAACTTTCCATTTCTCTCCACAATAGGATCCCAATTAGGTGGTAATCAAACGGTAACCCCAAGTACTGGATAGGGAAGGCAGCAATTGAATCCATGAGGAGGAGAATTCCAAGTTTCCAACTGTGAGCTCTTGCCAACATTGACTTTAATACCTCACACCATGTCAAGTGCCTTAAGAACAATAGACACCACACAAGTTAGGGTGAGGTGATCGGAAAAAAAGAGCATTTTTCTTAATTTCTTTTTTCCTTTAATTGGTAATGGAGGCTGGGAGGTTATTTTCTCTCTTAATTGGTAATTAAAAGAGAATAAACTTTGCACGCTCATAGTTGAGTGGTGTTGGCACTTTAGTTTGACATACATGACTAGGGATCATTCTCAGAGAAAGAAAAGAGAATAAACTTCTTGAAATAATAATGATCACCATTAGTTCTATTCCCCCTAGTTTGTGGTTCTTGTTAGTTATTGGAACTTAGAAGGACAAACCTTTTTCTCCAAACTATTAAAGTGCTGATTGTTGATTGCTTGTTAGAGGAAAATATGCTGGGGTTCCTTTGAAACCACTTTAATTGTGGCTATTGGTGTTTGTTGTTATTTGATAGGATCAGGTGTGTGGTGTGCCAACTCATTTCGTACCTATATCTTTGTTTTTGTTTTTGGTTTTTTCCCCTTTATGTTTAATGGATTATTTCGTGGGGCTATATTTTTCTATGCAATTTTAATGACCTTATTCACCCATGACATTGTATGGTTGTTATTGCAGTTCTAGTCTTTGGCCATATAGTATCATATTTATCAAAAAAAATTTTGCTTTGATATAGCTACGTAAGATGTATTGGCTGCAGGCATTTAATCAAACAACATATGATGGTGGCCGTTTTAATAATATATAAGAATTTACCAAATATGGCGAATGATCGTCACACCTTTTCACTTTCATTTATCAAACATGGTAAAGTTGCAATATATATTGTGTGTTATAGTTATGATGTTGGACTATAGAAATTGATATGTCCTAGTTATAAGATGATTCAGAACTGATCCACTAGATTATGCAGTCTTTGGATGTCGTATTTTACAGTTTCAGAGATTACAAGAAAATGTGCAGGTGCTTTTTATTTGACTTTCTATCTCACATGTATTCCCACATGGGATTTCTTTATACCAAGATCTGGAATCTTTTGGAATTGTAAGGGCTGGCCTACATGATTGAGTAGTGAGGAGGGACCATTGAGAGAATGAGTTATGCATTTATTTAGCTCATGTGATTGTGATCATTAGGATATGTGTTAAGATAGGATTAAGGTAATAACTTGTTATGGTCTTAATAAAGGTAAACCAAAGAGCTACAAGAGAGAGAGAAGAGCTACAAGGTAAACTTTGTATTAAGCAAGAAGAAGAGCTACAAGAGAGAAAGCTCTCAAAAGAAAACCAGAGAAAGAGGCAGAAAACAACCTCCAATGTGCAAGGTTTTTGGTGCGGAGTGGAAGTAGAAATCACTTCTGAAAATATTTTGGCAGGCTGATATTGATTTTGCTTTTTAGTTTACATGACTAAATGAACAAATTTTAGTTTCCTTTCTTTGCATGCTTTATACAATTTGCAAAAAAACTTAAATGTGTGTCTGAGAGAGAAAGAGAGAGGGAGGGGTCGATAAGAAGTGCCCTTTTCATCTCAAAGTTCCTGCCTTTATATATTCCATTTTCACATGTTCTTTTGTAATTTTGGTTTTAAGCTGATTTGTTAAATAAAAAAAAAACCAAGATACCCCACCCTTTTTTTTCTTTTCAAGGTTTATAATGCTTATGTTATGTAATTTTTGGTATTTCATAATTATTGGTATACATTTCTGATTCTCAGGATGGTGATTTTATCTGTGTTTCTTTTTTCTAACTTGCTGTTTTCTGTATGATGTGTAGGCCTTTGGTCACTCTAGCTTATCCTTTGTAAGTGTATTCCTGGTTTTTCCTTCAGTTAGCTTGAGTTACCATTTGTCTTAAATAGAGTTGATTATTGAAGTCCAAGTAAACCTCCTGCTTTGGAGAATTACCTGGTCGCTTTGATGTTACGAATGGATGACCTTGTTGAATATTCTCAACCCAAATGCACTTGATGAATTCGAATAATGTAATTCACTAATTCTTATCATTGATCAGTAAGGATGTGAAGGCAATGCACTTACTTCTATTCTTTTTTCCCTTTTCCATCTCCGGATTATTTTGTTGAGTTGTTGATCAATTCCATCACAAGCTATGAGTTGTATATATATATATATATTTATTTATTTATAAAGTACTATATAATCTCCATTTCTTGTCATGCAACTTATTACAAATAAATATTCATCTACATTACGTGGCATTCAGCTTTGAGTTTACATCTCCAGTTTCACCGTCAATAATGTTCGAGGCCTCTGTCTTGGACACCTGCAACCTCGCACCCAAGATCATGCCTGAGGTCATTTTTAGTGTAATCTCTGTTCTTGCCATCAACTGTATAAGTCTTCCTAACTCCAAACAAGAAGCAATGAATGGATTTAAAGTGTAATCTCTGTTCTTTCCATCAACTTTATCAGCCATAGTTCCCTTTTATTAGTACTTTGAATATTACTTGAATGGTGGAATTATGACTCAAGAACAACATAGGTTAAAAAACAAGAAGAAATGTTCCACTTTATTGCTGTCACTCATCTTGTATAGAAGACCACCTGTTCAATCCAAAAACACCATTGAGACTGCCAGACTATAAGAGAGGCAAAGGACAATAGGCAAAAGAGGCAATGAGAAAACGCGGGGTGTATTGAGCTTGAGAGAAAGGAGCTCCTGGTATGAGAGAGCATATGTAGTTATCCGCGTGCCCTTTGTCGTCATGGAGGGATCTCACATTTTGGATGAGAAAAGCCTGAAAACACACCAACCAACTAAGAATGTGTAAGAAAAAAAGAAAACCAATATCAAAGAAATTGTGTTCCTTTTCTCTCCTTCTGCAATACCAAGATGGAAAAGAGAAGGCATGAAAAGACCAGACATTGGAAAGAAGGATCCTAGCCCCCTCATGTTTGTTATCCCATCCAAAGGTATTGTCAGTCTCATCAGCTCCATGCATCTGGCCAATCGTTTGAATGTAATTCAGATAAGTTGGGTTTTTGGTAGCTTTGTGCAACCATGCAGCTCCCCACAAGAGCTCATCCTTCAATAGAAAACAAGAACAGGGGACAAAAGATAGTGAAAACAAAGGACTCTACAAACAAGAAATCCATTGAAGACTTGTAAATGCAAACTGAAGGCACACCTGGTAGCCAGAATATGAGCAGTAAAAGGGGCAGACATAAGACTTTAAATCATTGCTGTAGGAGCCTCTGTACTTATTAGCAAATGCAAAAACCTGGAAGCCAACATAATCAGAAAGGCCCAATAAAATAAAATAGGCTCGAATGATGTGTCATTGGATTAGCTTTGTCTTTTTTACCCTAATAGCAGTCTTGAGGAGAAGCTTGGAGTAGGAAGGGTCAGATCTTCTAAAGACCAATGAAGCAGCTGCAAGAGCAACAACTGTTTCATCAACAACATCAGACCCTGGGTTGTTCTTATCTATCTTGAAGACACTTCTTAGAGTGTCCAAGTCTTCAGGTCTCTCCCAACAGGTTTGGTCCTTGTTAGCATCGCCCACCTGCAACAGCAACTCAAAATCAACTCTGTTATATCTGTTAAATCTTAAATGAGGAATCCTCCAAAGAAAAACATTATACTGACAAAACCAACTGCCCCTTAAATAATCCATTTAGAAGTTTTATTCCAGTAATGGAATTAAGATTTCTATGGAAAAATACCTATCAGAACATCAACATTTCTAGTACAAAGAAAGTGGAAAACAACCTACATTCCCAACCTTTAACCTAAAAAACTACATAGCCAACAATGTTCCTTTTCTTTTGCTAATAAAATCAAGTTCCCATTAAATAACCCAGTAAGATTCTAGAAATTTGTGAATGAGAATTTCTAGTCCACATGTCTTTATCAGAACATAAAAAATCCCAATGTAAAAATGTCTAAAGCAACCTACATTGCCTAACCTTTAGATAAAAAACCTACAGTGCTAACAATCTTCCCTCTTCTTTCTCTCCTTTCATTTAGACTAGTAACTATTAGTGTCTCTCTGAATATAATTGATTGGCAACTGCCCAGTTTGACATAAAATCATTCTGATCAAGTATCATAAGCATGTGTTCTATCCAACATTAAATCACATGCGTTAATATATACCTGCAAGTCATGCCACAAATATACATTGCATTCCTGGAGGATTTCAAATGCTTAAATCAATCAGCTGAAAGTGGAAAAGAATTTACCCATCGTCTATACCATCCAAGTCCATATCCTCCATGATCTTCATCATTTGCTTCTCACATGCAGCACTAGTGTCAAGAAATTGTTTCTGATTGTCTGAAATGCCTGTACATCTTTTTGCTGATGTCATTGTCTCTCACTCTCACAGATAGGACAACCGCTACGTTAGAGGTAGGACATTCGGACCCCACACAGGTTGAGTCATTTGTTCGAGATGAGGTCGACGTCGACAATGCCGGTATGTATAACAACCATTTTAAATTATGCATGTACTTTCTTTATGGTTTATGTAACAATATATAAATTTGTGTTGACGAAAGCTAATAAATTTAATTATATTTTGAGTGAACAGGGCTATGTGCGTCCATGAAGAGAGGACGAGGGAAGACTAGGGGTATTGCACTCACAAAGAGGAGGCGTGATGGGGAAAAGCTAGCGGTAGACATTCCACCAAACTTGATGCGAGCTGTAGGAAACAATGCTCAAGCATTAATAACTGAGTGTTGCATTATTGTCAGACAGATGGCCCCACTCGGGTTTCCCAAATGGAAGACAATCCCAGATGACGAGAAGACTAAGATGTGGCAAGCTATACATCCTCCTCTAGCAATTCAAGGAGTCGGGCCAAATTCCAATGTGATGCATAACTACTCAAAAGCCGGATGATAATGATTTTTTTATTTTATTTATATTTTTTCTATGCTGATGTAAATTTTACTCTTGCTACTCAAGTACCTTAGAACTTAATGTTTTTAAATTTGAGGTTATTTTCTAATACTTAATGGTGATGAAGTTTTCATTTTCTTATATTATATAAGCAGGTTCATGAAAATTTGAAACGGGATCAATAAATTAATTTATTCTTCCTTTTAATTAATTTTAACCTTTTAGTCGTGGGAACAAGTCGTTGGTAGAACTATAATAGTTAATATTTTTAGTGATGATTTGTTGTAGCTGAAAGTAAAACGTTTAGCTGCGATTGCAAGTCGCCGCTGAAACTACCACTAAAGGTGCTATACCTAGTACTTGTAGTGGCGATTGTTATCGCGGCTAAAATTTAAACATTTAGCCGCGATAACAAGTTGCCACTAAAATTAATATACATACTACTTTTAGTGGTGACTTATAGTTGCTGCTAAAATTAAAATTTTAGCTGCGATAACAAGTTGCCACTAAAATTACTATAGACACTACTTTTAGTGGCGACTTATAGTTGCCGCTAAAATTAAACTTTTAGCCGCGATTTAAGATCGCCCCTAAAACCCTACTTTCATATGTTTGTAATAAATTTTTAGCAGCGATTTTACACTTTTAGTGACAACAATTTTTTAAATAAGCCGCGATAAATCTTACGGCTAATTATTAGACTTTTAGCTACAACTTTGGAGTTCTGGGTAAAAGTCCAACTTTTAGCCGCAATGTTTTAAAATCGCGGCTAAAAGAATTAGTGACAGCACTTATAGCAACGACTCAGCGGCGATCAAAATATTGTCGCTAAAACTTTTAGCCGCAACTTTAAGACCTTTAGCCGCGAAAATTTTCGCAACTAAATGTCAAGTTTCTTGTAGTGACATAGAAAAATCATTCAAATGAAATCAAAATCACAATCACACGAAACCGATACGATCCTTCCAAGCTTACACGTGCACTCAGGCCTTCATGAGTGTGTTCGACTAATACTAAACGTTCTCAAAATTCCCAAAGCTATGTCCAAGACTAAAACTAATTACTTCTAATCCAACGACAACTAAACCCACTTAGAACTAAACACATACTAATCGCACACTAATCGAATTGGTCTGGGTCGGGGTCTAACATCCTCCGCCCCTTAGGATATTTGGTCCACCAAATAAATCAAACAATTACCTCTGGTAAAAGCTGTGGATACTTCCTCTGCACTTGCTCTCTCAATTCCCAGGTGGCTTCCTCTGGTTCGTGATTTTCTCAGAGTACCTTGACCCAATGAATAGTCCGGTTTCTCAATTCCTGCTCCTTGGTATCAATGATCTTGATCGGTCTTTCCACATACGAGGCATCTTCCCGAATCTCCAAAGGCTCATGCTGTAGAATGTGTGTAGGACTAGAGACATATTTCTTAAGCATAGAAACATGAAATACATTGTGTACCCCGGAGAGTTCCGGCGGTAACGCAAGCCTATAAGCAACATCTCCAATCTTGCTCAAAATATCATACGGACCAATAAACCTTCTAGACAATTTGCCCTTCTGTCTGAACCTCAAAGTCCCTCTAACTGGTGAGATCTTCAAGAACACCTTGTCACCCACCTGAAACTGTAATTCTCTTCTGCGAGTATCTGCATAACTCTTCTGCCTACTTCGGGCGATCTTCAACCGTTCCTGAATCAGCTTGACCTTGTCACTTGTCTCTCCAACTATCGTCGGTCCATGAAAACTCCGTTCACCGACTTCTTCCCAGCAAACCGGAGTTCTGCATCTTCTACCATAAAGTGCCTCGAAAGGTGCCATACCGATGCTCGAATGGTAACTATTGTTATACGCAAATTCACAAAGTGGTAAGCACTCATCCCACTGAATCTTGAAATCTAATACACAAGCACGCAACATGTCTTCGAGAGTCTGTATCGTCCTTTCTGACTGACCATCGGTTTGAGGATGATAAGCTGTACTGAACTGAAGTTTAGTATCCATCGACTCATGAAGAGTTTTCCAAAACTTTGAAACAAACCTACTGTCTTTGTCTGAAGTAATGGAGACGGGCTGGCCATGTTTACTAACAATTTCATCAACAAATAACTTCGCAAGTGGTGCCATATGCATCATATTCTCAGTTTTCATCGGAATGAAGTGAGCAGACTTTGTTAGACGATCTACAATGATCCAAATCGCATTATTTCCCTTCTTGGTATTAGGCAAACCGGACACGAAATCCATGGTGATGTGCTCCCATTTCCACTCCGGAATCTCCAAAGGCTGTTACAAACCTGGAGGCTTCTGATGCTCTGCCTTGATCAACTAACAAGTTAGACAACGAGACACAAAAACTGCTATCTCTCTCTTCATGTTGTTCCACCAAAATCTATTCTTCAAATTATGGTACATCTTCGTGCTACCCGGATGCATAGAATATCTCGTGCTGTGAGCTTCGTTCATTATTTCACTCTTCAAATCACCCACATTTGGCACACACAACCTGTCACGAAAATACAATATCCCATTCACCATCTTGAAGTCTGGACGTTATGTAATATGTTCCACTATCTTTGCCAAGTCTGGGTCTTGCAACTGATTTTCCTTGATCTTCTGGATGAAGGTAGGTTCTGATACTGTCATATTTGCTAACATTGCACCCAATCTCAGGGTTTGCACCTCTACACCCAACTCTTCAAACTGCTGTAAGACACCCATTCCTCTCAAATTGGCCATAACCACTGATTTTCTGCTCAAAGCATCTGCTACCACATTCACTTTGCCTGGATGATAATTGATTGGAAAGTCATAATCTTTGATATACTCCATCCACCATCTCTACCTCATATTCAAATCCTTCTGCGAGAACAAATACTGTAAACTTCGATGATCTGAGTGGACCTCAAATTTCTCTCCATAGAGATAGTGTCTCCACATCTTCAAAGCAAAAACAACTGCTGCCAACTCCAAGTCGTGAGTAGCATAATTCTTCTCATGGTCCTTCAACTATCTCGAGCCATAAGCAATCACCTTGCCATCCTGCATCAATACACAACCCAGTCTCACATTCGAAGCATCTGTATAAACAATAAATCCACCGTTGCTCGAAGGTAACGTAAGGATTGGGGCGGTGGTTAACCTTCCTTTCAACTCTTGAAAACTTCTTTCACACTGATCAGTCCACACAAATGGGACATTCTTCCTAGTCAAATTTGTCAACGGGGCTGCAATGGACGAAAAACCTTGGACAAATCTTCTGTAATAGCCTTCTAACCCCAAGAAGCTTCTAATTTCTGTCACACTGCTGTGCCTCACCTAATTAACAACAGCCTCTATCTTAGCTGGATCAACTGTTAAACCTTCTCTGGAGATGATGTGTCCCAGAAAAGCAACTTGCTCTAACCAGAATTCACACTTACTGAGTTTTGCATATAACTGGTTGTCCCTCAAGAGTTGTAACGATGTCCTCAAATGTTCTTCATACTCCTTCTTACTCTTGGAATACACAAGGACATCATCAATAAATACTACTGTGGAGTGATCCAAATAAGGTGCAAAGACCTTGTTCATCAGTGCCATAAAGACTGCGGGTGCATTTGTCAAACCAAAGGGCATCACTAAGAACTCATAGTGCCCATATCTTGTTCTAAAGGTTTTCTTCTGAACATCTGAGTCTCTAACTCTCAACTGATGGTACCTTGACCTCAAGTCTATCTTGGAAAAATAGGCTGATCCTTGCAATTGGTCAAACAATTCGTCTATCCTTGGCAATGGATACTTGTTCTTCACAGTCACATGGTTCAACTTCCTGTAGTCAATGCACGTTCTCAAACTTCCATCCTTCTTTTTCACAAACAACACCTGTTAGACCCCGACCTAGACCAAGTCGATTAGTGTGCGGTTAGTATGTGTTTAGTCCTAAGTGGGTTTAGTTGTTGTTGGGTTAGAAGTAATTAGTTTTAGTCTTGGACATAGCTTTGGGAATTTTGAGAACGTTAGTATTAGTCAGACACACTCAGGAAGGCCTGAGTGCACGTGTGAGCTTGGGAAGATCGTATCGATTTCCGTGTGATTGTGATTTTGATTTCATTCAAATGATTTTTCTATGTGTTACATGTTAGGGATTTTGTATTTGCAATTTGATGGATGAATTTTCACTTTAGCATCATTTGATTTACACACACTTGCATTGATTTAAAATATCTTGAAATCTTGATTTTTACATGCATTGATTTTAGACTTGAAGAAATCTTGTTTTATGCATGTTTTGTTTCTAAACTTGGATGCATTGGATTTAGAATCAAAACTCTTTTGAAAACCTAATTCTTTGTGCATTACTTTTGTGAAATCATATTGAGAATTTAGGTTTGTGTCTTGCATACTTTCATCACTTTCAGAATCATCTTTGTATGCATTTTCATTTGAAAAGAGTTTTTAGAAATCAAGCTAGCCTTTGGATTTAAAGTTTCGAATCTATTTAGGCTTTGTGTGTTTCATGTTTTTAAACATCTTCATTATGATTTAAAACATGTTTTCTAGCTTGGTTTAGTGGCCCAAAAATCCTCCCAAAGAAATACCTTCAAATGTGCAAAAATTGGAATTTTTGTCAAAAGGGGGGTGGCCCGGCAGTGTTGCCGGTCGACCGGCGCAGAGGTCCCGGTCGACCGGGAACACTGCAGGCAGAAAGTGCCTGGGAGCTCCAACGGTCAGAAATTTGACTGTTATGTGATCCCGGTCGACCGAGACCTGTTTGCAGGTCGACCGAGGACTGGCCGTTGGACTGTTTTTCACTATAAAGTCCATTCATTTCCAACCTTTTTCAAGGCTTGACACATGAACTTTTGAGACCATATTGGAGCCAAAGAAAGGGGAAGAAGTTGGAAAGGCTAGAGGGCTATTTGGAAATCAAATGCTTGAGTTTTAAAAAGGTAGATCTTACTTTTCATTTTGATTTCCATTAAAAGTAGAATCAATGCATGTTTAAATCTTTGTATTTTCATTGATGCATGATTTCTAGCTTTTTAAGAGTTGTTTTGCAAACTCATTATCTTCATTGGTATATTAGAATGGTTTGCAATGACTCTTATCTAAATCACATGTGTTCTTAGACTTTAATATTCATACAACATGTTTTAGTTCATTTCTTTAAGTTGCGTGAATCTTTCATGTGATTAGTTTTCTCTTCAATCATCATTTTATAAGCTTTGATTTCAAAATGCATCATGCATTCATTTAGGAGCATCATTGTAGAAATTGATTGAAGTAGAACATTCATACACTTGTGCACACACTTTAACTTGTTCTAGTGTATGTTTGTAATTGGAATTTCACTTTCACATTAGCCTATTTAGAGGCAATTTATTTGTGCTTAAATTGTATCTCTTAGAGTGATCTTTGGTAAAGACACCTTCTTAGAGAAATCTTTATTTGTAAAGGTTATTGCTTAGCCTAAGAAAAGCATTGTGTAAAGGTTATTGCTTAGCCTAACAAAAGCATCTTGTAAGGTTATTGCTTAGCCTAAGAAAAGCATTTTGTAAAGGTTATTGCTTAGCCTATAAAAGCACATTGAGAGGTTGTTGTTTAGCCTAGAAAAACAACATTGTAAGGGTTATTGCTTAGCCTAGTAAAAAGCATAAATAGTGAAAATCCGGTGGGGTGATTAGATCACAAGTCGGTAGTGGATGTAGGCATTGAGGCCGAACCACTATAAACCTTGGTGTTGTGGTGTATGCTTGTGGTGATTCATTTATTAGCTTCCGCATATTGTATGGTTAATCATCACATGTGACTAGTTTATGTTAAGAAATTAAAATTGGTCCAAATTGGTCATAGTTGTAGCACACCCTATTCACCCCCCCTCTAGGGTTAGGATCCCAAGGACTTTCATTACAACTTTCGTCTTAAGCCCATTCTTATTTGAGGCCCAGAAACCCAAGTTTTGGCCCAAAGAGGGTAAAATTGTCTTTTATGCACAAATCTGGACACAATTTTCGAGATCTCAAAACCATGTAAAAAATATACGTTTTGGAAACTAGATTTTTCGACGATCGTTTTATCCTTCTTCGTCGAAGTCATCCGAGGTCCACAAGATTGTATTTTAATCACTTCAAGGTTCAGCTGGTTGGGGGCCCATTGTCTTCACTTGATAGCCCCATCTCCCTCTCTTTCCATTCACTTTACCAAATCTCTGCAACTCTCTTGACCTAGGGTTGAAAAACCCCTTTTCCCTTCCCACTCCCTCACCTTGCATGAGCTAGCTAGAAGACTCCAAAGAAGATTCCATGGCTACCATTTTCTTCCCCTCATCTCAAGCGTCCTATTGATATCTTCTTCTTGAAAGCTAAGGTTGAGAAAACCCTCGATTTGGCTTCATTTCTCTTGTTTAACCTTCTCTAGGTAAGAGCTTCCACTCATATCTTTCATGGAGTTATTTTGGTTCCTCAAGATCATGCTTTTCATGTTTACAAACCCTTTTGTTAAAATGGGTTCTTTGGTTCCATTTTGAGTAAGTTGTGTGGTTTTCTCTTGGGTTTTCTTGTAGTGTTGGCTTAGCTTTGAGTGAAGTGCTTGGAGAGGATTGTTAGCATTGGGCAAGGCAAGTAATCTCTATAGGACCATTGTGCATGTGTATTTTAAGCTACATTGTTGTTTTGGAAATTTTGCATACAAATATGTTACAAGCTTCAAGATCATGTTTTCCTTGGATTGAATGTTTGTAATTGGGAAAAATGTGTGTTTTGTCCCTTGGAGAGCATGTAGGCTCAGGGAGTGCAAGTGGGATGAGAAACAAGAAGAAGGGAAGAAGGAATGTGAAAATCTGAACTGAACTGCATTTCCCGTGCAGTTTTGGTCAGCCGTCAGTCGGCTGGCGGTTAACCGAAATCCTCATTTCGGTTATCCGCGAGCTGACCGAGCTCGGCGGTTGCCTTTCCAAAAGCTGGCTTTTCGACAGTGGGTCTCGGTTAGCTGGTCGGTTAGCAAGCGGCTAGCCGCCATACCCCATGTCGGTAACCGCTGGCCAACCGCGCGTTGTCGGTTCCATTTCCCGAGAGCTATATCTCAAACTGGATCTCCCGCGGTCAGCCTTACGGTCAGCTTACGGCTAACCGCCAAGTCTCAGTTCGGCTAACCGTAAGCTAACCGTAGTCATTTAGGTTCCTTTTCCAGAGGACTGTGTTGGACCTGGATTTCCAGCGGTCAGCTTGTCGGTCAGATGGCGGCTAGCCGCCAGACCTTAGTTCGGCTAGCCGACACCTGACCGCGAGGTGACCGAATTTGACAGATTTCCTGTTTTGAAGACTTTTTGCAAGAATGAAAACTAGAACATGTTTATTAGCCTTTAGCCTGATATTATGCACTCGAAACCCGAGATGTCCTTGAACTTCTGGGGCACCAATTTTGTTTTAATTCCAACATTTGGGCTTCGGCTGCACAACGATCGACCAAAGGTCCTTGCATGAACTTGATAGGCTTTGTATTCGTACTTTGGTTTTTGATATGATGAATATCATCGTGTACTCGTTTTGAAGTTAAGTACAAGCTAGTTTTGAAGATTTGTTTCAAGAAAAATGGGTCACTTCCTAAGCGTGTTATGCATATTATTTATGCCTCTTGCTAGTCGTGTTCGTCGTGTTTGATAAGTGACTTTCCCCTTTTTACCTTGACGTGTTTTGGCCGTGTTTCACGTGTTTTGTGCATTCATGAATTAAGTAAACACCACTGAGCTTAGACTGCCCTTTCAGTTTGATCCACTGTCTAGGGGTCTTTAAACATGTGGACTGTCTGCAGACTGGTCGTGTATTTATTGCACATCGTGCGTGCCCGGTTCCGCGGCCGGAATTCCCGTCTTTGTGGGAAATCGTGTCGTGCTTATATTATGTATATCGTGCTTGTCGTGCGTGCTTGCTCTTTTCATTATATAAATGATAGAGAAAGGATGGGCTCTTTGTGGATTGTAACTATTCATGATATATATTGTACTCATGCTAGTTTGTTTTAGTATCCCAACTTGTTTAGTATTCTTGAAATATATCTTAGTTATTGTAGTACTTCAAATCAAGGGACATGTTTCAGGCACTTAAAAGAAACTAGAAAGGTCTTAGGAACGTGGCGAGGATTCGTGAGCTCGATAGATTCGTTGGTATAGGACCTTAGAAACCCTTGTACCGTGATTATTGCGTACTAACTCTTTGTTTTACAGCAATATGCCTCCAAGAAAAGCTTCAAATCACCATGCTTCAGGCAGTAATCAAAATGAGTCAGATGCATCTCAGACACCTACAGCCACACAGTTTCAGGAACTTATGCAAGCCATGATAGCACAGCAAAGGCAAGCTAATGAGAACCAAGCCAAATTTCAAGAACAGTTGGCTAAGAAGGATGATGAGATGGCACAAGTTCAAAGGCAGTTGTTGGAATTCCTCCAGAACAGGAATGTAGCACCACCCGCAGGTCCCCAGATTGTAATTCAGAATAGGGATCTGAAAGTCCTTGGGATCCTAACCCTAGAGGGGGGGGGGTGAATAGGGTGTGCTACAAGTATGACCAATTAAGGCAAATTTTAACTTCTTAACATAAACTAGTCACATGCGATGATATTAACCAAACAAGATGCGGAAGCTAATAAATGACTCACCACAAGCAAGCACCACAACACCAAGGTTTATAGTGGTTCAGCCTCAATGCCTACGTCCACTACCGGCTTGTGATCCAATCACCCCACCGGATTTCCACTATTTATGCTTTTTACTAGGCTAAGCAATAACCCTTACAATGTTGTTTTTCTAGGCTAAACAACAACCTCTCAATGTGCTTTTCTAGGCTAAGCAATAACCTCTACAAGATGCTTTTCTTAGGCTAAGCAATAACCTTTACACAATGCTTTTCTTAGGCTAAGCAATAACCTTTACAAATAAATATTTCTCTAAGCAAGTGTCTTCACAAAAGATCACTCTAAGAGATACAATTTAAGCTCAAATGGATTGCCTCTAAATAGGCTAATATGAAAGTGAAATTCCAATTTACAAACATACACTAAAACAAGCTAAAGTGTGTGCACAAGTGTATGAATGCTTTACCTCAATCTATTTCAACAATGAAGCTCTTAAATGAATGCATGATGCATTTTAAAATCAAAGCTTAATAAAATGATGATTGAAGGTAAATGCTAATCACATGAAAGAATCACACAACTTAAAGAAATGATCTAAAACATGTTGTATGAATATAAAAGTCTAAGAACACATGTGATTTAAATGAGAGTGATTGCAAACCATTCTAATATACCAATGAAGATAATGAGTTTGCAAAACAACTTTTTAAAAGCTAGAAATCATGCATAAATGAAAATACAAAGATTTAAACATGCATTGATTCTACTTTTAATGGAAATCAAAATGATAAGTAAGATGTACCTTTTTAAAACTCAAGTATTTGATTTCCAAATAGCCCTCTAGCCTTTCCAACTTCTTCCCCTTTCCTTGGCTCCAATATGGTCTCAAAAGTTCATGTATCAAGCCTCTTGAAAGTTGGAAAATGAATGGACTTTATAATGAAAAACAGTCCAACGGCTAGTCCTCGGTCGACCTGCAAACAGGTCTCGGTCGACCGGGATCACACAACGGTCAGAAAAATGACCGCTGGGGCTCCAGGGGCCCAGATGGCCCGCAGTGTTCCCGGTCGACCGGGACCTCTGGGCCGGTCGACCGACGACACTGCCGGACCACCCCCCTGGGACAAAAAATCCCAACTTTTGCATATTTGAAGGTTTCTCTTTGTGGGGATTTTTGGGCCACTAAACCAAGCTTGGTAACATGTTTTAAATCAAATGAAGATGTTTAAAAAACATGAAATGCACAAAGCCTAAATAGATTCGAAACTTTAAATCCAAAGGCTAGCTTGATTTCTAAAAACTCTTTTCAAATGAAAATGCATACAAAGATGATTCTGAAAGTGATGAATGCATGCAAGGCACAAACCTAAATTCTCAATATGATTTTACAAAAGTAAAGCACAAAGAATTAGGATTTCAAAAGACCTTGAATTCTAAAACCAATGCATCCAAGTTTAGAAACAAAACATGCATAAAATAATACTTGTACAAATCTTAAAAGCAATGCATGTATAAAACAAGATTTCAAGGTTTTCTAAAACAATGCAAGAGTGAAAATTCAAATGATGCTAAAGTGAAAATGCATCCATCAAATTGCAAATACAAAATTCCTAACAGGATCCTGACCCTAATGCTCTATTTGAGAAATTTAGGAAGAGAGCACCTAAGGAATTTTCGGGCAATGAGGACCCGTTGGTGGCAGATGACTGGCTAGTCAATACAGAGAAGATCTTTGATGTCTTCATGTGCACGGGTATACAGAAGGTCAACCTCACAGCTTTATTATTTTATGGGCTTGCAGACCGGTGGTGGCAAACAGTCAAGGACCCATATGCAGTGATGGCTGACGATGAGGCATGGGCAGCATTCAAGATACAGTTTCAAGATAAATATATTCCCTCTCATGTCAAGAGGCAGAAGGCCATCGAATTCCAGCAACTCAAGCAAGGTAGCATGACGGTGTTGGATTATGTCACCAAATTCGAAAGATTGGCTAGGTATGCCACCGAGTTGATTGATACTGAGAGAAAGAAGATAACAAAGTTTTTGGTAGGGTTGAATCCGATCATCATGAGAGATGTCATAGGAGTAGTACCTCCAGCTACCTATGACGAGGTAGTCAAGCGAGCATATACATTTGAAGATATTAAGAACATGATTGTTCAGGACAGGAAGCAGCAATATCAGCAGCATAATCAGAGGCAACAGCAGAGCAAGAAGCCAAGGCAAGAACAAGGCCAAGTGAGGCAAAGGTGTGGACATTGTGGCAAGAATCATGAAACCCACGAATGTCGTAAGGCTATGGGTGCCTGTTTCAAGTGTGGGGCCATGAACCATGCAATCAAGGATTGCCCACTACTTCAAAACCCAGGGAACATAAATGTAAGACCCCGACCCGAGTGAACCCGATTAGTTCTAATTAAGTTGCGTGTTAGTGCTAAGCTTGATTAGTGTTTTTGATCTAGTTGGGTTTGGAATAACCTTGTTTCTAGTTTTGGGCTTTTTAGAGTATTGGTAGCTTGTGGGGCCCTTTGGGGGTTTCCCTTTTCGGCTTTGCATTTTCTTGCGAGATTTTCCCGATTGGTTGTGAATTGTGTTTTTGGCCCGTTGCATTCATCTTGTGGATTCTTGCAACTTTCATGTTGATCCCGTGTCCATTCGAGGCCCCGAAACCCGATTTTCATAGCCCGGAGGGCAAAACAGTCATTGCACACCAAATCTGTACCCAAAACTTGATATTCTCGTAAACCGCGAAACATACACTTTTTGGAAACTAGATATGTCGACGAACATTTCTTCCTTCTTCCTCGAATTCATCCATGGACCCGAGAGAGATGATTTCAGTCCATTTAGCTTCTTAAGTTGTGGGACCCAAACCTCTCAATGGTTAACAAGAGGAACCCTTCCCTTCTTCCTCCATTTTCATGTTCCAGCACACTTGAGTCTAGGGTTTTGCTAGCAAGTTTCTCTTCTTCTTCTTGCTTCTTCATCTCTAATCCTCACCAATATCGCACCAAACTCAAAATGGAGATTGCCAATCTCTTCCCCATCTCACAAGCTTCATCTTGATACCATTTTTGGAGGAACCCATCAATCTTGAGATCTTCCTTGAACTAGTTCTTCTCATTTGAAGGTCATCCAAGTAAGTGATCCCTCTCATCTTCTAGACTTTTAATCTTCTAGCCTTAGGGAAGCTACATTTGCATTATTGGAAGTTCTTTCAATTTCATTCTTGGTGTAACCCATTTTAGGGTTTTATTTGGGGATTTTGCCTTGTAGCTTGGGCCATTTTCTTGGAGGACTTGATAGAGCTTAATATCATTAATTGAAGACTTGAGGCAAGTGAATGTTTGGATGTTTTTAAGTTTGAAATGGTTTGGAGATGCATTTATGGTTTTCATGCTCTCATTGATTTTTCCATGGTTGAAATAAATGATCTTTACACATCTTGATAGCCTCATTTAATGTCTTGGAATCATGTGTTTAAGTCTCCTTGTTCATAGTTAATTGTGGTTGTTGAGGTGTTGGAAGGAAAGGAAACAAGAAGGAGAAAAATCAAGTTCCCGGGCAAGCTTCACGCCCAGTGCCGATCGATCGGACCTACAGGCCGATCGATCGGTCTGTCTTTTAGCTGTAAGCCTTTTTGGGCCGATCGATCGGACCCTGCGTATTTCTGGTACAGAAATTTTGGGTTTTGAAATTTATTTTTTTTGTGGACTTTGGCTACCCTCCTTGGACTCACTTGACCATATGTGAGAGTGTCTTGAGCCGATGCTCTTCACGGTTGGTCCGGGATGCATCGAAGTTCAATCGATTCAATCTTGAACGGGATGGAACGACACAATATCCTCTTCATACCTAAATGCAAAGTCTATTTCCTTGGGTATCGCGAATTCTATTCCTTTCGGTGACTGAGTGGGTTGCTCGATGGTTCCGGGTTGACATCCTACTTAGGGTGGACAGTTTATAGTCTTGTTTTCCTATCATAATATCTAGTTATAACCATAAGCTCATATTAAGTTTTAAAAATAGTAAAAGTGCATAAGGAGCCCGGAATGTCTTCAAACTCAAGGAGTACCAAGTCATATCTATGTTCGACATACGGGACCCCTATTCACTCAAATAGATCTTAAAATCATTATCTTTCCCGAATTGGTATAATTCATCATATTTCTCTGTTTCCAAGATTTACATGTCATGAGTTGTTTTCCCGAAAGCATGATAGTAGCATTGACTTGTCCCGAAGAGTATTGCCCGATATGAAATGAAAGTTATACATTGAATATTCTTGCCCGTTCATTGTTTTACTTGTACTTGTTTTACTTGCATATGTATCGATGTGTTATTTAACCTATGTGTCGGCATCACTAAGCTTGGATACCTTGTCGGTTTGATCCACCGACTTGGAGATCTCTCTCCCGTCCCGCCAGCTGCAATTTGGATCCCGATACCCGGTCATTACCGTGGTCCCGTCCCGATACCCGGTTCGCTACCGTGGTCCCGTTCCCTTATATTTATATTGTATATATGTTTACGTTGCTTCTCCTCACCTTGTGTGACTGAGATCAACGTCCCGTGATACTGTTGTCACTTTAGTGACAGAGGACTTAGCTTTATGTGATTGCCACCTTGTTATTCCCGATTTCCTTGGTTACCTCATATGTTTTATCTTGTTTACATGTTTCTAGCAAATGATGTATCTATTTTATGAGAGTTCTTGCTTTAACAGATTTCCTTGCTTTTCGAGATATTTCATCTATTTTATGTTGTTGTATCTTCCCACTCTCTTGCCAGACCGTCGTGTCTGATCCTTTGCTTTGGTACTCAGGTCCCGTTGCCGGTTTCCTTGAGGAGGAGCCGGAGGAGGCGGTAGGTGAGCTGCAGCCTCTAGTTGAGTGGCGTGCTGACGATGTCATGTAGACATCGGGTTGCCAAGAGGCGTAACATTTTGGGGAGAACTTGTTAACTATTCTTTGGGTTATTATTTTGTAATATTGGCCTTTGTTGGCCTCTAATTTTGGGGAATGTAACTAAATGATCTTTTGTCTAACTTTAACAACTATTGGGAAACATGCTATAGATCATTGCTCTTTCTGATACAGTTTTGATATTTGATGTTAATGCTTGCATGACTAGAGATAGTCTTACTATTTGATTTGCTACACGCTTCCGTACTAAAAAGAAATATTCATGCAAGGTTTTGATATCCTCACCGCGGACACCTGTGGGAAATTAAATAAGTTGTATTTTGAGGATGTAGGTAATCCTCATCACCAATTATCATTACACACTAATGTCCCGATCCCGGATTGGGATTCCCGGTTCGGGGTCGCGACAATAAACCAACAGCAGAGACAAGTAGCTCCTCAGAACCAACCACCAGTGCAGAATCAGATGAGACCACCTCAACAGCAGCAACAGGCTAGGCAACCAGCACAGAATCAGAATGCTCGTCCTCCACAGCAGAACAGACATGGCCAAGGAAGGCAGAACCAAGTACCAAATAGACTACAGATGCATGGACGTTTGTATTATCTCAACCGTGCAGATGCTGAAGCTGCAGGAGACGTAGTGGAAGGTAAACTTCTTGTTTGTGGGGTAGAAGCCCAGATATTATTTGATCCTGGATCCACACATTCCTTTGCATCTCCTAGTTTTGCTAAGTTGATTGATGCACCATGTAGTGAGTTGGATTATATTTTAGTAGTGACCACTCCAGTAGGGAAGCAAGTTGTGTGTAGGACCCATTACCCTAGTTGTACAGTTTTGTTAGGAGATGTTAATCTACCGGCCAACCTCATAGTTTTGGACATGCATGATTTTGATGTCATTTTAGGCATGGATTGGTTAGAAGCATATCATGCCACCATGGATTGTTTTAGTAAGACCATCACATTCAGATTCCAAGGACCATAGGCAGAGTTGATATTTCAGGGGAACAGGAGAAAATCTCAGACAGGGTTTATTTCAGAGTTGAAGGCAAGCAGATTAGTGCAAAGTGGGTGCCAGGCATTTATTGCGTTTATCACGGAGGATAAACAGTCCTAAGGGGTGGAGGATATCCCCATTGTGTGTGAATTTCCGGACGTTTTTCCAGAAGAAATCCCGGGTTTACCACCAATTAGAGAAATTGAGTTCACAATTGAGCTCCTTCTAGGGACAGCTCCGATCTCGATTGCACCATATAGGATGGCTCCAGCAGAAATGGGTGAGCTAAAGCTCCAATTGCAAGATTTGTTAAGCAAATGTTTTATTAGGCCAAGTGTTTCACCGTGGGGAGCACCGGTGTTGTTTGTGAAAAAGAAGGATGGAAGTTTGAGGATGTGCATTGACTACAGGAAGTTGAATCATGTGACTGTGAAGAACAAGTATCCATTGCCAAGGATAGATGAATTGTTTGACCAATTGCAAGGAGCAGCCTATTTTTCCAAGATAGACTTGAGGTCAGGGTACCATCAGTTGAGAGTTAGAGACTCAGATGTTCAGAAGACAGCCTTCAGAACAAGATATGGGCACTATGAATTCTTAGTGATGCCCTTTGGTTTGACAAATGCACCCGCAGTCTTTATGGCTTTGATGAACAAGGTCTTTGCACCCTATTTGGATCACTCGACGGTAGTATTTATTGATGATGTGCTTATGTATTCCAAGAGTAAGAAGAAGCATGAAGAACATTTGAGGACAGCGTTGCAGCTCTTGAGGGACAACCAGTTATATGCAAAACTCAGTAAGTGTGAATTCTGGTTAGAGCAAGTTGCGTTTCTAGGCCACATCATCTCCAGAGAAGGTTTAACAGTTGATCCAGCCAAGATAGAGGCAGTTGTTAGTTGGGCAAGGCCAAGCAGTGTGACGGAAATTAGAAGCTTCTTGGGGTTAGCAGGATATTACAGAAGATTTGTCCAAGGTTTTTTGTCTATTGCAGCCCCGTTGACAAAATTGACCCGGAAGAATGTTCCATTTGTGTGGACCGATCAGTGTGAAACCAGTTTTTAAGCGTTGAAAGGAAGGTTAACCACAGCCCCAATCCTCACGTTACCCTCGAATAACGGTGGATTTATTGTTTATACAGATGCTTCGAATGTGGGACTAGGTTGTGTATTGATACAAGATGGCAAGGTGATTGCTTATGGCTCGAGACAGCTGAAGGACCATGAGAAGAATTATGCGACTCACAACTTGGAGTTGGCAGCAGTTGTTTTCGCATTGAAGATGTGGAGACACTACCTCTACGGAGAGAAATTTGAGGCCCATTCAGACCACAGAAGTTTGCAGTGTTTGTTCTCTCAGAAGGATTTGAATATGAGGCAGAGAAGGTGGATGGAGTATATCAAAGACTATGACTTTCCCATCAAGTATCATCCAGGCAAAGTGAATGTTGTAGCAGATGCTTTGAGCAGAAAATCAGTAGTCATGGCCAATTTGAGAGGAATGGGTGTCTTACAGCAGTTTGAAGAGTTGGGTGTAGAAGTGCAGACCTTAAGATTGGGTGCGATGTTAGCAAACATGACAGTATCAGAACCAACCTTCATCCAGAAGATCAAGGAAAATCAGTTGCAAGACCCAGACTTGGCCAAGATAGTAGAAGTTATTGCAGAACGTCCAGATTTCAAGATGGTGAATGAGATATTGTATTTTCGTGACCGGTTGTGTGTGCCAAATGTGGATGATTTGAAGAGTGAATTAATGAATAAAGCTCACAACACGAGATATTCTATGCATCCGGGTAGCACGAAGATGTACCACAATTTGAAGAATAGATTTTGGGGGAACAACATGAAGAGAGAGATAGCAGCTTTTGTGTCTCGTTGTCTAACTTGTCAGTTGATTAAGGCAGAGCATCAAAAGCCTCCGGGTTTGTTACAGCCTTTGGAGATTCCGGAGTGGAAATGGGAGCACATCACCATGGATTTCGTTTCCGGTTTGCCAAATACCAAGAAGGGAAATAATGCAATTTGGATCATTGTAGATCGTCTGACAAAGTCTGCTCATTTCATTCCGATGAAGACAGGGAATATGATGCATATGGCACCACTTGCGAAGTTATTTGTTGATGAGATTGTTAGTAAACATGGTCAGCCCGTCTCCATTACTTCAGACAGAGACAGTAGGTTTGTTTCAAAGTTTTGGAAAACTCTTCATGAGTCGATGGGTACCAAACTTCAGTTCAGCACAGCTTATTATCCTCAGACCGATGGTCAGTCCGAAAGGACGATACAGACTCTCGAAGACATGTTGCGCGCTTGTGTATTGGATTTCAAGATTCAGTTGGATGAGTGCTTACCTCTTTGTGAATTTGCTTATAACAATAGTTACCACTCTAGCATCGGTATGGCATCTTTCGAGGCACTTTATGGTAGAAGATACAGAACTCCGGTTTGCTGGGAAGAAGTCGGTGAGCGTAGTTTTCATGGACCGACGATAGTTGGAGAGACAAGTGACAAGATCAAGTTGATTCAAGAACGGTTGAAGATCGCCCGAAGTAGGCAGAAGAGTTATGCAGATACGCGCCGAAGAGAATTGCAGTTTCAAGTGGGTGACAAGGTGTTTTTGAAGGTCTCACCAGCTAGAGGGACTTTAAGATTCAGATAGAAGGGCAAATTGTCTAGAAGGTTTATTGGTCCATATGAGATTTTGAGCAAGATTGGAGATGTTGCTTATAGACTTGCGTTACCGCCGGAATTCTCCGGGGTGCACAATGTATTTCAAGTTTCGATGCTCAATAAATATGTCTCTAGTCCTGCACACATTCTACAGCATGAGCCTTTAGAGATTTGGGAAGATGCCTCGTATGTGGAAAGACCGATCAAGATCATTGACACCAAGGAGCAAGAATTGAGAAACTGGACAATTCATTGGGTCAAGGTACTTTGGGAAAATCACGAGCCAGAGGAAGCCACCGGGGAATTGAGAGAGCAAGTGCAGAGGAAGTATCCACAGCTTTTACCAGAGGTAATTATTTGATTTATTTGGTGGACCAAATATCCTAAGGGGTGGAGGATGTTAGACCCCGACCCAGACCAAGTCGATTAGTGTGCGGTTAGTATGTGTTTAGTCCTAAGTGGGTTTAGTTGTTGTTGGGTTAGAAGTAATTAGTTTTAGTCTTGGACATAGCTTTGGGAATTTTGAGAACGTTAGTATTAGTTAGACACACTCAGGAAGGCCTGAGTGCACGTGTGAGCTTGGGAAGATCGTATCGATTTCCGTGTGATTGTGATTTTGATTTCATTCGAATGATTTTTCTATGTGTTAAACTTTCGTTGTAAGCCCATTCTTGTTTGAGGCCCAGAAACCCAAGTTTTGGCCCAAAGAGGGTAAAATTGTCTTTTATGCGCAAATCTGGACACAATTTTCGAGATCTGAAAACCATGTCAAAAATATACTTTTTGGAAACTAGATTTTTCGATGATCGTTTTATCCTTCTTCGTCGAAGTCATCCGAGGTCCACAAGATTGTATTTTAATCACTTCAAGGTTCAGCTGGTTGGGGGCCCATTGTCTTCACTTGATAGCCCCATCTCCCTCTCTTTCCATTCACTTTACCAAATCTCTGCAACTCTCTTGACCTAGGGTTGAAAAACCCCTTTTCCCTTCCCACTTCCTCACCTTGCATGAGCTAGCTAGAAGACTCCAAAGAAGATTCCAAGGCTACCATTTTCTTCCCCTCCTCTCAAGCTTCCTATTGATATCTTCTTCTTGAAAGCTAAGGTTGAGAAAACCCTCCATTTGTCTTCATTTCTCTTGTTTGACCTTCTCTAGGTAAGAGCTTCCACTCATATCTTTCATGGAGTTATTTTGGTTCCTCAAGATCATGTTTTTCATGTTTGCAAACCCTTTTGTTAAAATGGGTTCTTTGGTTCCATTTTGAGTAAGTTGTGTGGTTTTCTCTTGGGTTTTCTTGTAGTGTTGGCTTAGCTTTGAGTGAAGTGCTTGGAGAGGATTGTTAGCATTGGGCAAGGCAAGTAATCTCTATAGGACCATTGTGCATGTGTATTTTAAGCTACATTGTTGTTTTGGAAATTTTGCATACAAATATGTTACAAGCTTCATGATCATGTTTTCCTTGGATTGGATGTTTGTAATTGGGAAAAATGTGTGTTTTGTCCCTTGGAGAGCATGTAGGCTCAGGGAGTGCAAGTGGGATGAGAAACAAGAAGAAGGGAAGAAGGAATGTGAAAATCTGAACTGAACTGCATTTCCCGTGCAGTTTCGGTCGGCTGGCGGCTAACCGAAATCCTCATTTCGGTTAACCGCGAGCTGACCGAGCTCGGCGGTTCCCTTTCCAGAAGCTGGCTTTTCGACAGTGGGTCTCGTTCAGCTGGTCGGTTAGCAAGCGGCTAGCCACCATACCCCATGTCGGCTAACCGCTGGCCAACCGTGCATTGTCGGTTCCATTTCCCGAGAGCTATATCTCAAACTGGATCTCCCGCGGTCAACCTTACGGTCCGCGGTGAGGATATCACAACCATCAATGAATATTTCTTTTAAGTGCGGAAGCGTGTAGCAAATCAAATAATCAATCCATCCTTGGTCATCAAGACAATAACACAAGTCTAAACACTGTATCAGAATGAGCAATGATCTATAGCATGTTACCCAAGTAAGTTAAGGTTTATACAAATAACATTTAATTACATTTCCCCAAAATAGAGGCCAACAAAGGCCAATATACAAAAATACCAATTCAAAAGAATGGTTAAACGTTTCCCCAAAATGATAAGTCTCTCAGAACCACCAAACGTCTACATGACGTCATCGACACGCCACTCGACCAACGGCTGTGGTTCTACAACCGCCTCCTCAAGCTCCTCCTCGGGATATCCAACAACGGGACCTGAGTACCAAAGAGTAGGTCAAACACGACGGTTTGGCAAATGGAGGAAACACAACAATAATATGAAAATGAATGAGTTTACCTTCAAAACATGCAAACCTGTTTGAATAAGAATTTCTCTAAACAAGATAAACATTTATTCCAAATATACGTATGCAATGTAAAGCATGTAAGGTGACCAAGGAAATGGGAAACGATCAAGATGGCGACCACACGAAGCTAAGTCCTCTATCACTAAAGCGATAGAGCAATAACTAGGCCCTGATCTCAATCACTCGAGGTGAGGAGAAACAGGGGATCTCATATAAATACATATACATATACAATACAATGCATGACCACGGTAGCGAGCCGGGCATCGGGGACAACAGTAGCAATCTGCGTCATCGGGACAAGACCACGGTAATGACCGGGTAGCGGGATTCAAACTGCAGCTGGCGGGACAAGAGGGGGATCTCCAAGTCGGTGGATCAGACCAACATGGTTATCCAAGCTTAGTGGTGCCGACTCATAGGTCAAATACAATCGAGACGTATGCAATTAAATCAAGTACAATAAATAATCAAGCGGGCAAGACGGGGGGCTCAAGGGCACACTATCATATCAAATGGTGCAATGCACTTCGGGTCAAGTAACCATTCCAAGTGTATAACAATGCTTTCGGGAAAACAAGACAAGTAGTGCAAATCTCGGGATCAGTAAAGTACTGTAAGCAATTGACATTTCGGGAAAATATCTATTTGAAAGGGATAGGGACCCCGTATGTCGATTACAAAACAATTTGGTACTCTTTGAGTTTGGGGACATTCCGGGCTCCTTATACACTTCGATCTTTTCAAAACTATGAATGAAATCCTTGTGATATGGTTTCTTCCTCAAATAGCCTCACACAATGCCTAATAAATCTCCTTGATATGGAGGGGTTCCCAAAGAATAGTCCCAATGCGTTGAAATAGTCGAACCCCAAACATAACCTAAGCCAAACGACTCGCATCGCTCGAGCGGACTGTAGGGTTCGCTCGCTGGGAAGGTCGTCTGGGTGAGTTCGCTCCAGCGAACTCATTGGGTTGAGTGGTTATTTATATGCGTTCGAGTGAACAACTCACTGGAATGAGTTCTGGGATGACCGCTCGAGCGAAAAAGGGTGCGTTCGAGCGACCAAGCTACTGGAATGCTCTGAACCCTTTCTGGACAGGTCGCTCGAGCAAAGTGTCATGGTCGCTCGAGCGAACTGTCCAGGAACAGATTCCGGACCAGTTCAGCTCCTCTTTATTTCTCTTTTTTTTTCAACCTCCTTTTAGTCCTTCTTACACATCAATTGAGGAGTCTAAAACCCCATTCCAACTACTTCAAATCTCCAACCATATCCATCCCATTCTCCTCCATCAACGATACATTCAAAACAAGGAAAAAGGGAGAAGGAAACCATTTCACAATATGTGCATTTGAAACAAAACAAGAAAGCATTAAAAGCTATGATCAAACACATCTTTGAAATCATAGATGCACTAACAAGGCTCTTCATGAGCATTTATTTCAAAGCAAGACAATAAATAGGCATGAGAGAGAATTAATGAAACCAACCACATTTCTCACAAAACATTAAAAGCCCTAAAAGATCATATTATCCACTTGCCTCAAGTCTTCTAACAATTGAAATCAAGCTCTAACAAGTCTCCCAAGCAAGGAATCCAAGCTATGACAAAAATCCCCAAAACAAACAAACCCTAAAAGAGTCAAAACAATGAAATAGCAAGGAAACCTTCCAATAATAAAGGTGGGGCTTCTCTATGGCCAAAGGAATACAAATCTAGAAGATGAAGGGGAATACTTACTTGCAAGGTCCTCTAATGGCAATGGTAAGTTCAAAGGAAATCTTGAAATGGATGGTTTGCTCCACAAAAGCTATTGAAAGAAAGCTCTCAAGGAGATGAAGAAGATGATGGCCTCTAATCTCCTCTTGGTGCAAGTTTGGGAGTGGATTGAGTGATGGAAAGCAATAAGAAGAAGGAGTTGCCCACAAAGCCCTAGTTTCTCTCTTGTGCTGGAAAATGACAATGGAAGGGAAGAGTCTCCTCTTGTAGCAAGTGAGGAGTGGGCTCCACCACTAACAATCTACTTAGGCTGAAATCATCTCTCTCGGGACCTCGGATGAATTCGACGAAGAAGGAAGAAATGTTCGTCGAAATATCTAGTCTCCAAAAAGTATAGGTTTCGTGGGTTTCGGGAATATCAAGTTTTGGGTACAGATTTAGTGCACAATGACTGTTTTGCCCTCAAGGCCAAAAATTCGGGTTTCGGGATCTCAAACGGGGACGGGATCAACATGAGAGTTGAATGCAATAACAATTCCAATAAAACGGGATTAAAATCATGAATGCAAAATCTCCGATAAATCCTCAAACAAAATGCAATGTCATGCAAAAAGGAACCTCCAAAGGGTCCTACTAACACAAGGCAATCAAAACTCTCCAACACTAATACAAAAGCTATACCAAACCCAAATAAGCCACAAACACTAATCAAGCTTAGTACTAACACGCAACTTGATTAGCACTAATCGGGTTCGCTCGGGTCGGGGTCTTACATCCTCCACCCCTTAGGGCATTTGGTCCTCCAAATGAAATATAAGACTCACCTCAGGTAAAAGATGTGGATATTTCTTCTGCACTTGGTCTCGTAATTCCCTTGTTGCCTCTTCCGGTCCATGGTTCTCCCACAATACCTTTACCCACTGAATAGTCCGAGTCCTCAGCTCTTGGTCCTTTGTATCTATAATCTCAACTGGCTTCTCCACATAGGTGGCATCCTCTCTGATCTCTAATGGCTCGTGCCGGAGTACATGTGAAGGATCGGGAACATACTTCTTCAACATAGACACGTGGAAGACGTTGTGTACACCAGATAGCTCGGGTGGTAAGGCTAATCTATAAGCCACGTCACCAATCTTGCTCACAATGTCATAGGGTCCAATGTATCTCCGTGATAGCTTGCCCTTCTGTCCAAATCTCAATGTTCCCCTTGTAGGTGACACTTTCAGGAAAACTTTATCTCCTTCCTTGAACTGGAGATCTCTGCGGTGGGAATCTGCATAACTCTTCTGCCTACTTCGGGACACTTTCAGACGCTCTTGAATCAGCTTGATCTTGTCGCTGGTCTCACTAACAATAGTCGGTCCATGGAAATTGCGAGTGCCAACTTCTTCCCAACAAACAGGTGTCCTACACCTTCTGCCATACAAAGCCTCAAAAGGAGCCATTCCAATACTCGAGTGGTAACTGTTATTGTAAGCGAATTCACACAATGGTAGAGTTTCATCCCACTGAGTCTTGAAGTCTAACACACAAGCATGGAGCATATCCTCAAGAGTCTGAATCGTCTTCTCTGACTGACCATCGGTCTGCGGGTGATAAGCCGTGCTAAACTGTAGTATCGTACCCATAGACTCATGCAATGTCTTCCAGAACCTCGAGACGAATCTGTTGTCTCGGTCGGATGTGATAGAAACTGGCTGCCCGTGACGACTGACAATCTCGTTGACAAACAACTCTGCCAAAGGTAGCATGTGCATCTTCTTCCCTGTCTTCATAGCAAGGAAATGCACTGACCTGGTGAGACGGTCCACAATGACCCAAATCGCATCGTTGCCTCTGCTAGTCCTCGGTAATCCCGAAATAAAGTCCATGGTAATGTGCTCCCACTTCCATTCCGGGATCTCTAATGGCTGTAACAATCCTGGAGGCCTCTGATGCTCTGCTTTAATCAACTGACAAGTCATACAACGGGAGACAAACGCTGCAATCTCTCTCTTCATGTTGTTCCACCAAAATTTGCCGTTCAAATTCTGATACATCTTTGTGCTGCCTGGATGCATAGAGTACTTCGTGCTATGAGCTTCAGCCATGATGTCATTCCTCAATTCTTCAATGTTAGGCACACACAGACGGTCACGGTAGTACAAAACTCCATCAACAAAATGGAAGTCAAGACGTTCTGTTATATGCTCTGAAATTTTGGCCAACTCTGGATCTTGCAACTAACTATCCTTGATCTTCTGAATGAAAGACGGTTCTGACACCGTCATGTTAGCTAATAGTACGCCCTTCCTCAGTGGCTGTAGGTCTAAACTCAACTCTTCAAATTGCTCAAAAATACAAGTGCCACTAAGATTTGCCAAGCCTACTGATTTCCTACTCAAGGCATCTGCAACTACATTGGCCTTCCCCAGGTGGTACTTGATTGGAAAATCATAGTCCTTGATATATTCCATCCATCTTCTCTGCCTCATGTTCAATTCTTTCTACGAAAACAGGTACTGTAAACTGCGGTGATCGGAGTGGACTTCGAACTTCTCTCCATAGAGGTAATGTCTCCACATTTTCAATGCGAAAACAACCGCTGCTAACTCTAGATCATAGGTGGCATAGTTCTTCTCGTGATCTTTCAACTGCCGGGATCCATATGCAATCACTTTTCCTTCTTGCATCAACACACAACCAAGTCCAACATTCGAGACATCAGTAAAAATGGTAAAACCGCCGCTCCCGGATGGCAAAGTAAGGACTGGTGCTGTAGTCAATCTCTTATTTAGCTCTTGGAAACTCTCTTCACACTGCTCTGACCACACATATGGTGCATTTTTCCTTGTCAACTTTGTCAATGGTGACACAATCGACGAAAAACCTTGCACAAACCTCCGATAGTATCATGCCAATCCCATAAAACTTCTAATCTCTGTTGCATTCTTCGGTCTTTCCCAACTCATAACTGCTTTAATCTTGGACGAATCCACTGATAATCCTTCTTTGGAGATGATATGTCCCAAAAATGCTACTTGCTCCAACCAAAATTCACACTTGTTGAGCTTCGCATACAGCCTGTGTTGTGGATTTCAAGGAGAGTTGGGATGAAAGCTTGCCTCTATGTGAGTTTGCCTACAATAACAACTATCATTCAAGTATTGGAATGGCACCATTTGAGGCACTGTACGGGCGGAGATGCAGGACCCCAGCATGTTGGGACGAAGTAGGAGTTCGTAGTTTTCATGGCCCCTCCGAGATTGCTGATTCCAGTGAGAAAGTTCGGATTGTTCAGATGAGAATGAAGGAGTCTCGTGATCGTCAGAAGAGCTATGCAGATAAGAGGCGGAGACCTTTAGAATTCCAAGTGGGGGATAAGGTGTTTCTGAAGGTGTCACCGATGAGAGGAGTTGTCAGATTTGGACAGAAAGGAAAGCTTGCTAAGAGGTTTGTGGGTCCGTTTGATATCAAGAGCAGAATTGGAGACGTGGCTTATCGTTTGGTGCTACCGCCGGAGCTAGCCGGTGTGCACAACGTTTTTCATGTCTCAATGCTTCGGAAGTATATTCCAGATCCTACTCATGTGTTGCAGCACGAGCCACTTCAGTTACAAGCAGATGCAACCTACGTGGAGCGTCCGGCGCAGATCATTGACACCAAGGAAATAGTGTTGCGTACCAAGACCATCCAGTGGGTCAAGGTACAATGGGAGCATCACACTCCGGAGGAAGCTACGTGGGAGCTGAAAGACCAGATGCAGAAGGTGTATCCTTATCTTTTTCCCGATGAGGTATGTTTAGGCATTTGGGGGACCAAATGTTCTTTTTAGAGGTTAGAAATGTAAGGTCCGCGACCTTACTGGGTCAGTTGGGCCCAATAGCCGGCCCGTTGACCCATTTATTTTTATTATTATTATAATTATTTGTATTTTAGATATTTAAGTGGGTTTAGTCTTTGAGTGAGTTTCTTTTAGTGTTCGGATAGTGTCTGCGAATTTTCGTTCGATTTCGAGTTCGTTTGATCCTAGCAGGAGGGTAGTTTGCAAATTAGAGAAAATTGAGTATTTTTCCGAAAAATTCCTATCACCGTGATTTTGAGTTCGTTGGAAAGGTCTCGTCGTGCTGATCATTTTTGTCTTCTGGCTCGTCTCGATCCGACGACCAGAAACCCTTCAAATAGTCCATTCTTTTACCGGACCCACTTAATGGGCAAATTAGTCTTTTCCTCCCTCTCTTCTTCTTAAACAGGGATTAGCCCTAATCGTAGTATCACTTCTGCAACGAGAGTTACAGCAGCCCTCATTCTCCCTCTTCATCTTCTCAAGCCCAGATCTCCCTCCGGAAGAGGTCATCTTCGCGATCCGGACCGCACATCTTCTTCCTTTCGCTCTCCTCTCTCCATTGATACTAGTGGGTAAGCTTTTTCCCATCATCAACATTTTCATTCGTTTTCTCTTTTGTTTAGAATAGGTTGAATCTTGATCGTTTTCCTTTCTTTCTTCTTCTCGGTGTTTTAGATTACTTTTGAGCGGGGTAGATTGTGATCTTCGTGGTAGAAAGCTTCTCCTCAAGCTTTTCAAATTTCTAATCTTCTTGGTTGAGGCAAGTAGATATGCAGTTATCTTTAATCATGTATGTATTGTCTTCTTTTGATTGCAATGATAATCTTGTTAGATTACCCAAATTCCAAGCTTGTTGTGGGTATTTCATTGGGATTGACATGTTAGGTTAGATTTGTGGTTTGGATTGAATTAATTGTTTAATGGTAGCTTTGGAAGTTTTTAATTTGATAGAATGTATGGAAATAATGATTAAAAAGATTGGGGAGCATGGAGGCTCGTTTTATGCAGGAAAAAGCAAGAAGAAAAACAAATTTTCGGGCTCTGCTACAGTGCCGATCGATCGGGCCTTCAGTCCGATCGATCGGACTGAAACTGCTCTCAGTTAACTGAGACGAATCTCAGACCGATCGATCGGACCTATTGTCCGATCGATCGGAGGGCAGAATTCTGACAACTTTGAAATAAGACAATCAGAATGTTGTCTCCTGTGCATATATATATATATATATAATAAAAAAAAATGAATAGATAAAGAGAAGAGACATCAACGATGACATCAGCCCATGCATTGAAAAATAAAGAAGCACAGAACCGTTGACTACTCACATGCATATGGGTTTGTTGATTTTTCCATCCGATGAATCGGACTCGTGTCGGTTCGTCGCATTTTTTATATATATATATATATATAAAGGGTCAAACTTCTACGGGCCATAACTTCTGAACCATACATCGGAATTTCGCGAGCCATATACCGTTGGAAAGCTCTTTGAGTGTAGAATCCAATGATACATGTCTCGTGATGATTGGGGATCAGGTAGGGAAGTAGTTAGGAGATTAATTATTAGACCACTTTCTTGTTAGTAACGAGATTGTTAGCCTAGGTTTGGGCCTTAGACATTGGAAACCATGAAACCACTCACGTGACCATTAATGGGGTTTTGAAATCGTAGCACGTGGCTTGGTGTGCTTCGATGGGTTGTCTAGGTATTCGTGTATTGTGTACAGTTAACCGAATGCGTATGGAATTGAATCAATCGATGCTCAACATGATTGTACACCAAGGGAATTCTTTATAAGCATTGATTATTCGAATTCCCCACGCACTCCGTTAAAACACATATGGTACATGGATGAAAACACTTGCCTAGGATTGGGTTGTAATCTCTCATTGATTCGTTAATCGTATCCGTTGATTTTGTATCCTTATACACTCTCTTGGCATAAAACACCTAATTAATTATGAAACATAATCTCTTGTAGAATTAGGACTTGGACCTGACTTAGAGTGTACCTTAGGACCCCGTGTTATGTAATTAATGAACATGACTGGTTAGACTAAAGGGATTATCATGTGAGTGGGTTTGTCTTGTATTGACTTGAATGAGATAATCCCTATGAACGTGTCTTGTATATTGAGCTAGCCAGACTTGCTTGTCTTGGTCTATTCTTATGTCAACACCACATTATTATTATTATTATTATTATTATTATTTGCATATCATGGCCAACTGCAGTTTGGGGGTTTATTGATGGGCCGGTTACTCGGACATCGGGGTGGGCAGTCGGCTTTGGACGGCGTCCATGGCGTTGAATAGTTGGGAGCGGGCTGGGACCGTGCTACTATTCCCGGGACTGGGAGCTGGGATCCCCCTGGAGCCGGACTTTGGTATCAGTAGTCTGGATAGGATTGTTACTGGTACCCCGTGAGGTGGCTAGGACATCCACGGAGTCTCCCTCTTGTGCATTGCATTGTATTGGTAGTGGTGATTGCTAGTATTGTTAGGATTTCTATTTATGATCCTGATGGTTATTTATTCATGCTTTATGCCTAGATTTGATTCCTTGTATTCTCTTGATTATTATACCTGTCATTATTCTTATACTTGATGCATGTCATGATTAATTATACTTGCTTATCTATTGCTCAACATGTCGTTGACCCTATTCCTTGGTGTGCAGACTCCTCAGGTGAGTACTACTACGAGGAGCAATCAGGTGAGGAGATCCCAGAGGATCTCCAACCGGCTGACGAGGAACGAGAGTGGCGTGCAGATGACGTAGAGTAGCGTCATCATTCCCGGCACGAGAGTGATTCATCGGGACTTTCTTAGATTTTATTTTATTCTTGTTTATCTCTCGTTGAAACTTTCATATCATTGACTTCTTATTTATTTTAAATGGCCTTGATTAGTGGGAAGGTCATTGTAATAAATTAACTTCATTGTTTAAGTTTTATTTTTATTCCTTGTGCAACTTTAACTATTAATGAGATTTATTATTCATTGCTTCGAAATTTAATATGCCTCATTCGTATGAATTCCGCAGTTTTATTTTATTTGAGGCTTGAAATATTATATCCTCACAGCGGACTTACGATCCTTGGGCCTAAAGGGCAAAATTTTTAATTAGCCCTAAATTTCACTCCCCGGATCCGGTTTATTCTCTAATCGGGTTCGGGGGACATGACATTCATGATGGATTTGCATTTTGTTCATATAGTTATATCTCTTGTAGTGCATATCTATTCATGATCAATTGATTGTGATTACAAATGCTTTCATAGCTAGTTTTTCATGATCAATTGATGTTGGAAAATCATTTGATGTTTGTCATAGTTAGATCATTTTTGGAAATCAAATGATTTGAAGCAATTTAAGTTTTCCATTGATTTACAAGTTATATCTCTTGATATGGATGTTAGGTATTTTGTTTTTGCAATTTGGTGGATGCATTTGCATATTGGCATCATTTGAGTTCACACACATGCATTGATTTAAAATATCTTGAAATCTAGTTTTATTCATGCATAGCTTTTAAGATTTGGAAAAGCTTTTGTTTTATGCATGGTTTGGTTTTAAACTTGGATGCATTAGTTTTGAAACCCAAACTCTTTTGAAAACCTATATCCTTGTGCATTATATTTGGAAAATCATCTTGAGTTTGTAGGTTTGACCCTTGCATACATTCTTCACAAAAAGAATCTTTTTTGTATGCATTTTCATTTGAAAAGAGTTTTATCAAATCAAGCTAGCCTTTGGTTTTAAACCTTTGAATCATTTTAGGCTTTGTGTGTTTCATGTTTTTAAATGTTTTAAAACATGTTTTTAAGCTTGGTTTAGTGACCCACAAAATTCCACAAAGAAAATCTTCAAAATGCAAAAGTTGGAATTTTTGGGGGTGTCCCGGCAGTGTAGCCGGTCGACCGAGACCTGGGTCTCGGTCGACCGAGAACACTGCAGGACAAGTGTACAGTTTTTGAACTGTAAGCCTCCAACGGTCATTTTTATGACCGTTGTGCCTTCCCGGTCGACCGAGACCTCTTTGCCGGTCGACCGAGAACTAGCCGTTGGCAACTTTTTGGCTATAAAGTCCATTCATTTCCAACCTTCTTTGGTGCTTGAAACTTGAACCTTTGAGAGCATTTTGGAGCCATTGAAAGGGGATGAAGTTGGAAAGGCTAGGAGGCAATTAGGAGAGCTAAAGCTTGGATTATTAAGTTAAACCACCAAGTAAGCTCTACCTTTATTAATCATAGTTATGTGCTTTGTTTAAACTATTGGTATATGATATTTAGCATAATAACTATGATGTGTTGAATCCATTTTTCTTCTAATCTTTGGTCTAATTAAGATTGGATTCTTCACCTTTGTTTTCAATCCAAGTTGTTAACTTTATTAATCATGCTTAGACAAAATCTTTGTTTTTCTTTCATAGCATGAGTCTTTTACTTGGTTGAAACTTGCTTGTTGTTTTCATTCATTTAAACATTAGTAAAATCTATTTGTTTTTGAAAACAACATTGCACATGCATCACATGTTCTAAGTTAGTCTTTTACATACAACTTGTGATTCTTGATTTTCATATCATAAACAAGTTATTAAAACATACATGTGATTTGCATTAGACTTCATTCAAATCTTTTATATGTCTTAAACTTTGAATTGCTTTGAGCATACATATGAATGAGCCTTCATTTTAAACTTGATTGAAGTCATCACACACACACCTCATAAGCATACATCTTTGCATTCATAGAGTGTTTGTGTGAGTTTGTTATTCACTTTCATATCCGCCTATTTAGAGGCAATTTACTTGAGCTTAAATTGTAATCTCTTAGAGTGTTGAGTAAACACTTCCTTAGAGAATTATTGATTTGTAAAGGTTATTGCTTAGCCTAAGAAAAGCATTGTAAAGGTTATTGCTTAGCCTAAGAAAAGCATCTTGTAAGGTTATTGCTTAGCCTAAGAAAAGCATTTTGTAAAGGTTATTGCTTAGCCTAGAAAAGCACATTGTAAGGTTGTTGTTGAGCCTAGAAAAACAACATTGTATAGGTTATTGCTTAGCCTTTGAAAAAGCATACATAGTGGAAATCCGGTGGGGTGATTGGATTCACAAGCCGGTAGTGGATGTAGGCATTGAGGCCGAACCACTATAAACATTGGTGTTGTGGAGCATGCTATGTGGTGATTGTATTTGTATTAGCTTCCGCATTTTGTTTGTTAATCATCACATGTGACTAGTTTATGCTAAGAAGTTAAAATTGGTCATAATTAGTCATAGTTGTAGCTCACCCTATTCCCCCCCCCCCCCCCCTCTAGGGTTAGGATCCTCGTGGACTTTCAATTGGTATCAGAGCCAAGTGCTCTAATCCCTTAGGATCAAGTGTTTGGAACTCTTGATTAGGTGTAAAAACCTAGAGTTAAAAACCCTAGAGTTGTCATTGTATGAAAATCATTAGAATGGACTCCACTATGCTAGATCTTGTAGATTCTTCTAGACCCCTCATTCTTCCTTCTATTGGAGATTCAAACATTCAATTAAAAGAATCTCAAATTGAATTAAAAGAAGAAGAAATTAAAGAAAATGAAGAAGATCTTCAACAAGCCTTTGAGGAATTATATGAATTATCCTTAAAGACTGAAAAGAGAAACAAAAAGTTAAGAGAAGAATCTAAAAGACTAAACCAAGAATTAGTCTCTTCTAAAGATGAGCTTAGAGAGAAAGAAGAAGTCATAAATTGTTTAGAATCTAAGTTCATGATCTCTTTAAATAATCTATCTAACATTCAAGATGATCTAAGAGAATTAAAGATGGATTATGATAATGTCAATAATGAAAATTTAAAACTAAGAGATCAAATACAAAGGCAAGATAAAGACTTTAACAATCTTGAATCTAAATTGACTATCTCTAAGGAAAATTTATCTAATGCTCAAGATAAATTAAATGAGATTAAGATAAATTGTGATGAGCTTAAAAATGAAAATTTGAACCTAAGAGATACAATTAAAAGACAAGATGAAAACATTAACTATTTAAAATCCAAGTTGACAATTTCCAATGAAAATTTGTCTAATGCTCAAAGTAATTTAAAAACTCAAGAACTTGGATCTAAAGTTGTTAATGAACTAAAGCTTGAATTAAAACTTGCCAATGAAGAGCTAAGCAAATATAAGGAAATTGAAAATGAACTTTCAAAAGTCAAACATGAAAATTCAATCCTTATAAACAAAGTCACTCAACTTGAAGGATATAAACAAAAGTATGAGTGCAAGTTTACCCAAAGTGAAGAAAGACTTGAAAAATTATTTAAATTGGGTAAACCTCATGGAGATAGGACGGGTATTGGATTTAATAGGAATATGTCTTATGACCCTAAATTGACCAACACTTTTGTGAAAGGTGAGTCCTCATTCTCTAGCACTCACACTTCTTTGTGTAAGTCCACCTGGATCCTAACCCTAGAGGGGGGGTGAATAGGGTGAGCTTCTTTTATGACCAATTTTAACAATTTTAACTTCTTTAAAACAAACTAGCCATAAGTGATGATTATCAAACAATATGCGGAAGCTAATAAAAACAATCACCACAAAGCAAGCACCATCACACAAGTATTTATAGTGGTTCGGCCTCAATGCCTACATCCACTACCGGCTTGTGATCCAACACCCCACCGGATTTCCACTATTTATGCTTTTCAATAGGCCAAGCAATAACCTTTACAATATGCTTTCCAAGGCTAAGCAATAACCTTTACAATGATGTTTTTCCAAGGCTTAACATCAACCTCTACACTATGCTTTTATAGGCTAAGCAATAACCTCTTCAACCACATGGTTGGTTATCTCACTAAGTTGTGTCATTAATACACTAGATGGAGATTCTATTAAGCTCATTACATTGCCTCTTAAATAGGCGGATATGGAAGTGAAATACAAATACACACTCACACTATGAATGCAAAGATGAAAACAAATGAAGTATGTGTGTGTGATCCTCAATCATTTTGAAAATGAAAGTTCATAAATGTATGCCTAAGGCTTTTGAAAGTTTTAGCTCAAAAACATTTATGATTGAGGATGTAATGCAATCACATGTTAAAAGTAACAACTTGTTAATGATATCAAAGTTACACAAGTTGTATGAAATGGATTAGCTCTAAACATGTGATGCATAGGGATGTCAATCAAATCATCAATGATGCTCAAAACATAAAAATAGATTTGATTGAAAAGAGGGGACAAATCATATGTAATTATAAGGACAACTTGAAAAAGATTTACCAATCAAAGTAAGGCAAGTTGTGAAACATTAAAACAATAATACACATATGATTTGTAATGATGTTGGATCCAAAACATAAGATACATTTGAGAGAGATTTTCTTATGATGGAAAAACAACAACCAATGATTCAACAAAGTATATGAATCATGTTACATATTTCATTAACATGATCTACTTAAATTTACCAAAGATAAAGTACTACTTTGATGAATCAATGGTGATGTATCCAAAACAATAGATCTATTCAAAATATAACACATGCTAAGGATACAACAAATCATAGATTAACATGTTACAAAGATTTACCAATGATAAAACAAAACATGAAAACATATGATTTGTAAAGAAGTTGAATCCAAAACATAAGTTAGTTTTGAGAGAGATGTTCTTATGATGGAAAACAACAACCAAAGATTCAACCAAGTATATGGATCATGTTACATATGATTTACCAAGTTTCTTTCATTAACATGATCTACTTTGATTTACCAATTCAAGTACTACTTGGATTGAATCATGTGGTGTTGTATCCAAAACAATAAATCAACTCAAAACATAACACATGTTAAGGACACAACACAAACATAGTTTAACATGCTAGAAATGATTTACCAAAAATAAAACAAAAGCATGCAAACATATGATTAAGGAAGGAAGAGCCTACTTGGTGGTTTAACTTCATTAATCCAAGCTTTAGCTTTCCTAATCATCCCCTTCATCCCTTGGTTCTTTTCCCTTTTGATATGCCTCAAATCCTCTCAAGGAGGGGCTAAAAATTCCCAACTTTTGGTAAGGGAAAGAACTCATTTTATAGCCAAAAAGGTCCAACGGCTATATCCTCGGTCGACCGGCACACAGGCCTCGGTCGACCGGGAAGGCACAACGGTCAGATTTCTGACCGTTGGAGGTTTCAGTGCAAAAATGCAGTTTTTACCTCCAGTTGTCTCGGTCGACCGAGACCTGTGTCTCGGTCGACCGGCGACACTGCCGGGACTCCCCCCTATTTGCAAAAAATGCAACTTTTGCATATTTGAAGGTTTTTCTTTGGGGGACCTTTTGGCCACTAAATCAAGCTTGGAAAACATGTTTTAAGGATTCTAAAGGTTTTTAAAACATGCCATAAAAAGCCTAAAAAGTTTCAAAACTTTTTAAAACAAGGCTTGCTTGATTTCTTTGAAAACTCTTTTCTAAATCAAATGCATCCAAGATTGAAACCAAAACATGCATAAATCAATACTTTTACAAAACTAAAAAGTAATGCATGAATAAAACAAGATTTCAAGTTTATTTAAAACCAATGCAAGTGTGTAAATCAAATGATGCTAGAATGATAATGCAACCATCAAATTGCAATCTACAAAATTCCTAACACTTTGCCCATGTCTAAATGTAATTATTGTGGCATTGAAGGACACTTTAGGTTTGAGTGCAAACTAAGAAAGAGAAGTCATGTGTCTAAACCCATCTTTGAACTCAAAAATGGAAAATCAAACTTGAAGGGTAAGACACTAAAAATCAAGGAAAACTCCAAAAAGACTAAACAAGTTAAATCCTTTAAAATGGAGTCTCCCAAGATAGATTCTAAAAGGCTTAAACAAGTTAAACCAATAATCAAAGAATCTATTAACAAAAAGCTTCTCAACATATCTCCCTTATATCAACCCATGAAAGAACTTTTGAATAAAGTTGCTAAGTTAAATTTAAAATTCAAAAGTCAAGTAAAGGGAGAAAATAAGAAGAAAAGAAAAATGAATCAATCCCCTAAGAAGAAAACTCACCAACATCAAAAGACTAATCACCAATCTAAGCTAAATTTAGTGAAATCTAAATATCTTGGTGATAAGTCTAAATTGAAAATTTATCAAGTTAAATCTCCTATAGTTGGTGAGAAGTCCAAACTAGACCTCAAAGTTCAACCCTCCCAAGACCTTAGGTGGATTCCAAAAGTTATCTACTTAGTCAAACCTTAAGGCCTTGACCCTTCTTGACCAACCTATTCTTTGTAAGTTAAATCTCTTTGTTGGTCATGTTGCATTTGCATTTTGTTTCTATATAGTTACATCTATTTAAATGCAATGTTTCTTTATGATCTTTTGATTTTGTCTTCATGCACCATTCTAAGTTACATATCATGGTTTTCAAAATCATTTGATTATAATTTCATCATGTTTGATTTGCTTTTTGCACTCATATGCCTTGCATTGCATTTCTTTACATGATTAATTGATTGTGATGTTAAAAGCTTTCATAGCTAGATTTATTCATGATCAATTGTTGTTGAATCATTTGTAAGACTTTTTGAACAAATGATTTGACTCAATTCAAGTTTTTCCATGGATTTATAAGGTATACTTTTATATGGAAAACATTGTTTTGAAAAATCAACTTGTATGTGTTTCATTTAAGTTATATCTTTTAAAATACAATGTTGAAAATTGATCTTCAAATTCATTCTTTTTATGCTCATTGTTGGATTTTGTTTATCAAAATGATTTGAAGATTGGTTGAATGGAAATGCTCTTTAACCTCATTAGTTATATTCTTCTAAGCATGTTCCATGTTCTCATTTCCTTTTCTTTTGGTTTCATTATCTTTAGAAATGGAAATGTATGTTGTTTGCATCCTTAGCTTATGTGTTTACATTCTTTTTCATATGCAAATGACAATTGGTTCCATGTATGGTTGTGATATTGGTAGTATTTGTAAAAACCATACTAGAACCCAAATCCATCCTCTATGCCTAATAGTCATTTCTTTGTGGATGGTTATGATGTTGATTCATGTGTATTCTCTTGATATCATCCTTATACATGTTTCAACCTCATATTAGTGTTCTTGATCATATGAACCTTTTTGAAATCCATTACTTGTATTTCATAGTTATATCTCTTGTTTGATGGATTTCTTAGTGTTGAATTCATATGATCTAGACACTTTGGAAATTGCATGCATTACAAAGCTTTATCCTTTTGCATTGCAATTTGCCTTGTTCATCACTATGCTCTTTAGGAATATCATTAAAAGTGATGAATATGCATTTATGATGCTTGATGGAAGTGTATCACATCCTTGCTTTTACTCATGTTATCATATTCAATTGGTTTCATTTGGTATAATGTTCCATTGATTTCATATCCAATTGATATCTTATCTTGTGTATGTGATAGACCTTGTGTGCTTTGGACTAATCTTCATAGTTATATAATTGTTCCACGTCACACACCATTAGCATCATAATGCTCATGTTGCCACCTCTTTTGCTCATATAGGTATATCTCATGACCACCATGTTTATGTGTTCATAATATTGGTTGGTTATTAGTTGAGGTTGGCTTCATGTTTGAATTTCATTTCACTCAATTTGCACTTTAATAAGTCATATTTATTGATTGAATGAAATGATTTTCAAAATCTTACATAGCATATGTTTTTCATAAGTAATATTGATTGATGCTATGTTTGAGTAAACCCCATATCATGGATAGCTCTAATTTGGATTTTTCCTAATAGTTATATTTTTAAATCCATTTTAGAGTGATTGATTTAATAGTCATATCCTTAAATCTCAATTGGTATTCTTTGTTTTTCCAATTGATATCCATGATTGCTTTTCCCATTGACCTAGCTCTCTTTTGGTAAATTGATCATATTGTGCTCAATAGTTAAATGAATCTAATCCTTTCCTTGAAGTTAACCCTCACTTGGTTAAACCATCTTCTTCTTGCACCTAATAGTTAAATCTTTGTCAAAAGTTTGACAAAAGAAGAGAATGGATTGAGGGGGAGTGTAAACCTTCATAGGAAGTATTAGTTGTGATCAAATTGACCATTGGAATGCCTTTGAGCCCTTAGAGACTACTACCTCACATGATAGCCTGTTATGTATTTCATTTTCGATTTCATTTGTTAACAGGTGCTACTAAAGGTATTTTCCTTGTTTCATGTGTGTAGGTACCTTTGCAATTTAATGGCAAAGGGGGAGAAATTATGCATGTTCTCAAAGGGGTGAAGAGAAAGTCCAAGCTTCCAAAGGGGAGAGTTGTGTATGATCTTCTACAAGGGGAGAGAATACATACCTTGCCAAAGGAAGAAAGAGGCATGGTCAAAGGGGGAGAGCAAATAGAAGAAAGAAAGCTTGGAGCTAAAGGAGATGCTTGGATAAAGAAAGAAAGAGGCAAGAAAGCTTGAAGAATGATCAAGCTCCAAGCATCAAGAAGATTGAAGAAAAGAGCTCAAGAGCCCAAGCTAAGAGAAGAAGCATCCAAGAAGATTTCAAGACTTGTCCAGCTGAGGGGGAGCTGAAGACCTTGGTGTGTAATTTCAATGATGAGTAAGTTGCCATCAAATTGCAAAGGGGGAGATTGTTAGGTATTTTGTTTTTGCAATTTGGTGGATGCATTTGCATATTGGCATCATTTGAGTTCACACACATGCATTGATTTAAAATATCTTGAAATCTAGTTTTATTCATGCATAGCTTTTAAGATTTGGAAAAGCTTTTGTTTTATGCATGGTTTGGTTTTAAACTTGGATGCATTAGTTTTGAAACCCAAACTCTTTTGAAAACCTATATCCTTGTGCATTATATTTGGAAAATCATCTTGAGTTTGTAGGTTTGACCCTTGCATACATTCTTCACAAAAAGAATCTTTTTTGTATGCATTTTCATTTGAAAAGAGTTTTATCAAATCAAGCTAGCCTTTGGTTTTAAACCTTTGAATCATTTTAGGCTTTGTGTGTTTCATGTTTTTAAATGTTTTAAAACATGTTTTTAAGCTTGGTTTAGTGACCCACAAAATTCCACAAAGAAAATCTTCAAAATGCAAAAGTTGGAATTTTTGGGGGTGTCCCGGCAGTGTCGCCGGTCGACCGAGACCCGACCGAGAACACTGCAGGACAAGTGTACAGTTTTTGAACTGTAAGCCTCCAACGGTCATTTTTATGACCGTTGTGCCTTCCCGGTCGACCGAGACCTCTTTGCCGGTCGACCGAGAACTAGCCGTTGGCAACTTTTTGGCTATAAAGTCCATTCATTTCCAACCTTCTTTGGTGCTTGAAACTTGAACCTTTGAGAGCATTTTGGAGCCATTGAAAGGGGATGAAGTTGGAAAGGCTAGGAGGCAATTAGGAGAGCTAAAGCTTGGATTATTAAGTTAAACCACCAAGTAAGCTCTACCTTTATTAATCATAGTTATGTGCTTTGTTTAAACTATTGGTATATGATATTTAGCATAATAACTATGATGTGTTGAATCCATTTTTCTTCTAATCTTTGGTCTAATTAAGATTGGATTCTTCACCTTTGTTTTCAATCCAAGTTGTTAACTTTATTAATCATGCTTAGACAAAATCTTTGTTTTTCTTTCATAGCATGAGTCTTTTACTTGGTTGAAACTTGCTTGTTGTTTTCATTCATTTAAACATTAGTAAAATCTATTTGTTTTTGAAAACAACATTGCACATGCATCACATGTTCTAAGTTAGTCTTTTACATACAACTTGTGATTCTTGATTTTCATATCATAAACAAGTTATTAAAACATACATGTGATTTGCATTAGACTTCATTCAAATCTTTTATATGTCTTAAACTTTGAATTGCTTTGAGCATACATATGAATGAGCCTTCATTTTAAACTTGATTGAAGTCATCACACACACACCTCATAAGCATACATCTTTGCATTCATAGAGTGTTTGTGTGAGTTTGTTATTCACTTTCATATCCGCCTATTTAGAGGCAATTTACTTGAGCTTAAATTGTAATCTCTTAGAGTGTTGAGTAAACACTTCCTTAGAGAATTATTGATTTGTAAAGGTTATTGCTTAGCCTAAGAAAAGCATTGTAAAGGTTATTGCTTAGCCTAAGAAAAGCATCTTGTAAGGTTATTGCTTAGCCTAAGAAAAGCATTTTGTAAAGGTTATTGCTTAGCCTAGAAAAGCACATTGTAAGGTTGTTGTTGAGTCTAGAAAAACAACATTGTATAGGTTATTGCTTAGCCTTTGAAAAAGCATACATAGTGGAAATCCGGTGGGGTGATTGGATTCACAAGCCGGTAGTGGATGTAGGCATTGAGGCCGAACCACTATAAACATTGGTGTTGTGGAGCATGCTATGTGGTGATTGTATTTGTATTAGCTTCCGCATTTTGTTTGTTAATCATCACATGTGACTAGTTTATGCTAAGAAGTTAAAATTGGTCATAATTAGTCATAGTTGTAGCTCACCCTATTCCCCCCCCCCCCCCTCTAGGGTTAGGATCCTCGTGGACTTTCAATGGAAAATTTGTAAGTGTCTATTGTTTTTACAAATTGAAAACTTTACAATAGTACACTTCTTATTTTTCAAAATCACTTGCTCTTAATTCTATAAATGATTCTTTGTTGGAATTTCATACATTGAAGTGATTTGAAAAACTTTGGAAAATGTTCTAAGCTTTATTAGTTATATTTATTGAAGCATTTTCCTTGTGCCTAATTATGATTATATCATTTGGAAGGAAATAATTTTTACAAACAATTTGCATCTTTGCTCATTGAGTTACATTCTTTATGCAAATTGATTTTGTTGTCTTACATTGCATGGTTGGATGTGATTTCATTGATTTGCATGTTTGTGCCTATTTTGGTATATAGTTTCATTAATGCAAATTAATGAGTGTTTATGTGCTTTATAGTAAAATCTTGTATTTGAGCTTTTTAAGTGCATTTGTGATTTAATGTACTAAGTTCATTTGGTTTAGACCTCATATCCTTTTTCATTGCATTGTAAGCTTAGTACATTTGCTAAGAGTGGAGATGTTACATGATAGATTGATTCTTTTAACTTCATACCTTCTTGTGCTTAAATAGTTATATTCTTTTTAATGATTGGTATGAGTTAGATCTTGAGTGTTGATTGATCCTCTCTATGCAAATGTCAAATTGTTCTATGTATGGTTGTGGTATTTATTATATTTGTTGAAACCATACTAGAACTCAAATCCATCCTCTATGCCTTTTAGTCATATTTTTTTTTTGGATGGTTATGATGTTGATTCATGTGTATTCTCTAAATGATGTCATTCTAATACATGTTTCAACTTCATAGTAGTGTTCTTAATCATATGAAACTCTTTGAAACCCATTTCTCATATTTCTATATGTTTTGATGGATATCTTAGATGTTGAATTCATATGATTTTGACACTTTGGAAATTGCATGCATTACCAAGTAATATTCTTTTGCATTGCAATTTACCTTGTTCATCACTATGCTCATTAGTCATATCTTTAAAAGTGATGAATATGCATTTATGATGCTTGATGGAATATTGTGTTTGTCACATCCTTGCTCTTTTTCATGTTATCAAATTCAATTGGTTTCAATTAGTATAATGTTTGATTGATTTGATTTCTTGTGAATGTGATAAACCTTGTGTGCATTGGATTGAACTTGATAAGTAATATGTTTGTTCCATGTCACACACCATTAGCATCATAATGCTCATGTTGCCACCTCTCTTGCTCTTATAGGTATATCTCATGACCACCATGTTTATGTGTTCATAATATTGGTTGGTTATTAGTTGAGGTTGGCTTCATGTTTGAATTTCATTTCATTCATTCTTGCACCTTAATAGTCATATTTATTGTTTGAATGAAATGATTTTCAAAACTTACATAGCATATGATTTTCATAGTTAAATTATTTGATGCTATGATTAATAAACCCCATTTCATCATGGATAGCTCTAATTTGGATTTTTCCCAATAGTCATACTTTTAAATCCATTTTAGAGTGATTGTGTTTAATAGTCATATCCTTAAATCTCAATTGGTATTCTTTGTTTTTCCAATTGATATCCATGATTGCTTTTCCCATTGACCTTGATCTTTTGGTAATTTGATCATATTGTGCTTTATAGTTATATGAATCTAATCCTTTCCTTGAAGTTGACCCTCATTTGGTTAAACCATCTTCTTCTTGCATCTAATAGTTAAATCTTGTCAAAAGTTTGACAAAAGAAGAGAATGGATTGAGGGGGAGTGTAAACCTTCATAGGAAGTATTAGTTTTGATCAAATTCACCCTTGGATTGTCTTTGAGCCCTTAGAGACTACTACCTCACATGATAGCCTGTTATATATTTCATTTTCGATTTCATTTGTTAACAGGTGCTTCTAAAGGTATTTTCCTTGTTTCATGTGTGTAGGTACCTTTGCAATTTAATGGCAAAGGGGGAGAAATTATGCAAACTCTCAAAAGGGTGAAGAGAATGTCCAAGCTTCCTAAGGGGAGGTTTTTGTATGATCTTCTACAAGGGGAGAGAATACATACCTTGCCAAAGGGAGAAAGAGGCATGGTCAAAGGGGGAGAGCAAATAGAAGAAACAAAGCTTGCAAGCTAAAGAAGATGCTTGGATAAAGAAAGAAAGCTTAAAGAATATTTAAGCACCAAGCATCATGAAGAATGAAGCCCAAGAACCCAAGCTAAGAGAAGAAGCATCCAAGAAGATTTCAAGCCTTGTCCAGCTGAGAGGGAGCTGAAGACTAAGTGTGTATGTTCAGTGGTGAGTGTGTTTGCCATCAAATTGCAAAGGGGGAGATTGTTAGGGTTTTTATAGATTGCAATTTGATGGATGCATTTTCATTCAAGCATCATTTGATTTACACACTTGCATTGGTTTTAAATAAACTTGAAATCTTGTTTTATTCATGCATTGTTTTTAAGAGTTGTAAAAGTTTTGATTTATGCATGATTTGTTTTTAAATCTTGGATGCATTTGTTTTAGAAAAGAGTTTTAGAAAATCAAGCTAGCCTATGAGTTTTAAATCTTTCAAAATGTTTTAGGCTTTTTATGTTCCATGTTTTAAAACCCTTAGAATGATTTAAAACATGTTTTAAAGCTTGATTATATGGCCCAAATAATTCCACAAAGAAAAACTTTGAATTTGCAAAAAAATGGATTTTGGGGCCACTGCAGTGTCGCCGGTCGACCGGCGTAGAGGTCCCGGTCGACCGGGAACACTGCAAGGCAAAAATTTGGCCTGGCGCACCAACGGTCAGAAATCCGACCGTTGTGTGATCCCGGTCGACCGAGACCTGTTTGCCGGTCGACCGAGGACTAGCCGTTGGTAACTTTTTGCTATAAATATGAGTTCTTTCCCTTGCCAAAAGTTGGGAATTTTTAACCCCTCCTTGAGAGGTATTGAGGCATATCAAAAGGGAAAAGAACCAAGTGATGAAGGGGATGATTAGGAAAGCTAAAGCTTGGATTAATGAAGTTAAACCACCAAGTAGGCTCTTCCTTACTTAATCATATGTTTTCATGCTTTGTTTTATTTTTGGTAAATCATTTCTAGCATGTTAAACTATGTTTGTGTTGTGTCCTTAACATATTTTATGTTTTGAGTTGATTAATTGTTTTGGATACAACATCACATGATTCAATCCAAGTAGTACTTAACTTTGGTAAATCTAAGTAGATCATGTTAATGAAAGAACTTTGGTAAATCATATGTAACATGATCCATATACTTGGTTGAATCTTTGATTGTTGTTTTCCATCATAAGAACATCTCTTTCAAAACTAACTTATGTTTTGGATTCAACTTCTTTACAAATCATATGTTTTCATGTTTTGTTTTATCATTGGTAAATCTTGTAACATGTTAACCTATGATGTGTTGTATCCTTAGCATGTGTTATATTTTGAATAGATCTATTGTTTTGGATACATCACCATTGATTCATCAAAGTAGTACTTTATCTTTGGTAAATCTAAGTAGATCATGTTAATGAAATATGTAACATGATTCATATACTTTGTTGAATCATTGGTTGTTGTTTTTCCATCATAAGAAAATCTCTCTCAAATGTATCTTATGTTTTGGATCCAACAAATCATATGTGTATTATTGTTTTAATGCTTCACAACTTGCCTTACTTTGATTGGTAAATCATTTTCAAGTTGTCCTTATAATTACATATGATTTGTCCCCTAATTTCAATCAAATCTATTTTTATGTTTTGAGCTTCATTGATGATTTGATTGACATCCCTATGCATCACATGTTTAGAGCTAATCCATTTCATACAACTTGTGTAACTTTGATATCATTAACAAGTTGTTACTTTTAACATGTGATTGCATTACTTCCTCAATCATAAATGTTTTATGAGCTAAAACTTTCAAAAGCCTTAGGCATACATTTATGAGCTTTCATTTTCAAAATGATTGAGGACCACACACACACACTTCATGTACTTTCATCTTTGCATTCATAGTGTGAGTGTGTATTAGCTTTTCACTTCCATATCCGCCTATTTAAGAGGCAATGTAATGAGCTTAATAGAATCTCCATCAAGTGTATGATAGACACTAATTTAGAGAGATAACCAACCTTGTGGTTGAAGAGGTTATTGCTTAGCCTATAAAAGCATAGTGTAGAGGTTGATGTTAAGCCTTGAAAAACATCAATGTAAAGGTTATTGCTTAGCCTTGGAAAGCATATTGTAAAGGTTATTGCTTAGCCTATTGAAAAGCATAAATAGTGGAAATCCGGTGGGGTGTTGGTTCACAAGCCGGTAGTGGATGTAGGCATTGAGGCCGAACCACTATAAATCCTTGTGTGATGGTGCTTGCTTTGTGGTGATTGTTTTCTTTAAGCTTCCGCATTTTGTTTGATAATCATCACTTGTGACTAGTTTGTTTTAAAGAAGTTAAAATTGTTAAAATTGGTCATAAAAGAAGCTCACCCTATTCACCCCCCCTCTAGGGTTCGGATCCCCATGGACTTACATTAATCAACCCAAATGGCATCACTAGAAACTCATAGTGGCCATACCTAGTCCGGAAAGCTGTTTTCAACACGTCTGATTCTCTAACTCTCAGCTGGTGGTAACCGGATCTCAAATCAATCTTCGAAAAGTATGATGCACCTTGTAACTGATCAAACAATTCATCTATTCTTGGTAATGGGTATTTGTTCTTGATAGTCATCTGATTCAATCTTCTGTAGTCTATACACATTCTCATCGAACCATCCTTCTTCTTGACAAACAAAACTGGAGCTCCCCATGGTGAAACACTCGGTCTCACAAAACCTTTGTCTAACAACTCTTGCAACTGAGTCTTCAACTCTCCCAACTCTGCTGGGGCCATTCTATACGGTGCAATAGATATCAGAGCAGTCCCTGGTAGCAACTCAATAGTGAAGTCAATCTCTCTAATAGGTGGTAAACCTGGAATCTCCTCCGGAAAAACATCCGGGAACTCCCAAACAATTGGGATCTCCTCCACCCCTTGGGACCGTTTATCCTCCGTGATAAACGCCAAATAAGCTTCACAACCACTTCTCAAAAGTCTATCAGCCTTCAATGCTGAGACAAACCCTGCATGAGGACTCCTCCTCTCTCCCTGAAACAGCACCCCTGCTGGTGTCTCATCTAACTTGAAAGTCAGGGTCTTATGGAAACAATCCATTGTGGCATGGTACCCTGCTAGCCAATCCATCCCTAGGATGACATCAAAATCGAACATCTCTAATAGAATGAGATCTGCGGTTAAAACAACTTCTCCTATCTAGATTGTGCAACTAGGATAATATGTACTACAATTAATTTGTTTGCCTACTGGGGTTGCCACAGTCAAAATAAACTCAAGTTCTCTAGCATACATATCAATCAACTTAGAAAATTCATGGGATAAGAATGAATGGGTAGAACCAGGGTCAAATAAAATCTTAGCTTTTATCCCACAAACAAGAAGTGTACCTTCCATTACATTTCCCGCTGCCTCTGCATCCACTCTGTTGACTCCGTAGATTTGCCCTTGCTGTTGTGGCCTATTCTGTGCCTGCTGTGGCCTGCCTGGTGGTGCATTCCTATGCTGCTGAGGTGCACGATGATTTGGGTTCTGTCCCTGTTGGCGAGCTTGTTGTTGTTGTGGTCTATGTTGTTGCTGTGGTGGTTGTTGCTGTAGTGGCCTTGCCTGATTCTGAACAACTATTGCATTTTGTGGTGCTGGTGGACGCTGTGCCCCTTGCTGTTGCTGCTGATTCTGTCTATTCTGTCTTGGACAGTCTCTCTTCTGATGGGCCATGGAGCCACATCTAAAACATGCTCCAGTGAGTATACGACATTGTGCACTCTCATGGTTCTTCCCACAATGGGTACAAACCAACGGGCCCTGTACATTCGGTTCTGTCCTTTGTCTCTTGTTCTGGTGGTTCCTTTGCTGGTGGTTCTGCTGCTGAGCTTGTCCCTTGCCTTGCACTCTGAGGATCTTGTTGTGGAAGTTCTCAAACTTATAGGCTCTCTTGACTGCCTCATCAAAAGTGACAGGTGGTACTACCCCGGTGGCATCTCTCTCAATGAAGGGATTAAGCCCCTCAAAGAATTTGGCAATCTTCTTCTCCACCGTATCCACCAACTCCGGAGCATATCTAGACAGTCTCTCAAACTTTGTGAGGTATTCGAGGACTGTCATGCTCCCTTGGACAAGCTGTTGAAATTCTATGGCGTTTTACTTCTTGATATGAGCAGGTACATATTTGTCATGGAATTGCCTCTTGAAATTTGCCCAAACCTCTGCATCAGCCATGGTTCTGTATTCTTCTCTAACCATTTTCCACCATCTGTCCGCTAAACCAACAAAGAGGGATGATGAGCTTCACTCTATCTGCCCCTGTACACTGAAAAATCTCAAAGATGTTCTCCGTGTGTTCCAACCAGTCATCTGCAGCCAATGGGTCTTCTAATCCCAGGAATTCTTTCGGAGCTCTCTTCCTGAATCGCTCAAACAAGGCATTAGGATCATGTTGCCTCTGGTTTATGACGATAGCTGGTTGAGGTTGAACCGGATCTGGTCTTCTCTGTAAGACCTCAAGCAATTGCCTTTGCATTTCAGCCATCTCCCTAGCATGGTCTTCTTCTCTCTTGAGCATCTGTTCTTGCAATCTAGCTTGGTTCTCATTGGCTTGACGCTGCTGGTCAAGCATCGCTTGCATCATTTTCTGAAACTGGTTTGGTGGGTTGTTCTCAACAATATCCTCTTCTACCGGTCCAGTGTGATCACTGTTACAACCAGAAGGAATGCCATTCACTGTTCTCTTACGGGGAGGCATGATGCTGCAAAATAAATTGTTAGCACATGATAATACAATGGGTCACACATTGCTCACACGATACTAGCTAACGAAAGATCTAACGAATCCTCACCACATCCTTAGGATTTCTAGTTTCTTTTAATTGTTTGAAACACGTCTCGCTCTGATAGCAGTCTGTCGGGACGGGTAAAGAATGAGATTGAAAGGGAGGATAATAAACCACTTATTTAATTTCCCACACGTGTCCGCGGTGAGGATATCACAACCATCAATGAATATTTCTTTTAAGTGCGGAAGCGTGTAGCAAATCAAATAGTCAATCCATCCTTTGTCATCAAGACAATAACACAAGTCTAAACACTGTATCAGAATGAGCAATGATCTATAGCATGTTACCCAAGTAAGTTAAGGTTTATACAAATAACAATTAATTACATTTCCCCAAAATAGAGGCCAACAAAGGCCAATATACAAAAATACCAATTCAAAAGAATGGTTAAACATTTCCCCAAAATGATAAGTCTCTCAGAACCATCAAACGTCTACATGACGTCATCGGCACGCCACTCGACCAACGGCTGTGGTTCTACAACCGCCTCCTCAAGCTCCTCCTCGGGATATCCAACAACGGGACCTGAGTACCAAAGAGTAGGTCAAACACGACGGTTTGGCAAATGGAGGAAACACAACAATAATATGAAAATGAATGAGTTTACCTTCAAAACATGCAAACCTGTTTGAATAAGAATTTCTCTAAACAAGATAAACATTTATTCCAAATATACGTATGCAATGTAAAACATGTAAGGTGACCAAGGAAACGGGAAACGATCAAGATGGCGACCACACGAAGCTAAGTCCTCTATCACTAAAGCGATAGAGCAATACCTAGGCCCTGATCTCAGTCACTCGAGGTGAGGAGAAACAGGGGATCTCATATAAATACATATACATATACAATACTATACATGACCACGGTAGCGAGCCGGGCATCGGGGACCACAGTAGCAATCTGCAGCATTGGGACAAGACCACGGTAATGACCGGGTAGCGGGATCCAAACTGCAGCTGGCGGAGCAAGAGGGGGATCTCCAAGTCGGTGGATCAGAACAACATGGTTATCCAAGCTTAGTGGTGCCGACTCATAGGTCAAATACAATCGAGACATATGCAATTAAATCAAGTACAATAAATAATCAAGTGGGCAAGACGGGGGTGCTCAAGGGCACACTATCATATCAAATGGTGCAATGCACTTCGGGTCAAGTAACCATTCCAAGGGTATAACAATGCTTTCGGGAAAACGAGACAAGTAGTGCAAATCTCCGGATCAGTAAAGTACTGTAAGCAATTGACATTTCGGGAAAATATCTATTTGAAAGGGATAGGGACCCCGTGTGTCGATTACAAAACAATTTGGTACTCTTTGAGTTTGGGGACATTCCGGGTGTTGGGATTGGTGTATGCCCTAAAGCCCACTAACTGCACTCACATCTCTGTTACTGGATATTTATTGGTTATTTAATGGAATGACATCTTTCTCTTAATACTTGTGTATATGTATGGTTGTGTAAGGCCCATTGTTTTCGAGTAAATGACCTAGGTGTGTAATGGCTACACACAGTAAGGTCTGAGTCATGGATACTTGAAACAATAAACTTGTTCATAACTGAGAGATGGAGTTGGGCACTTCATCTTGGTATAAGTTAAAATGAGATACTCTCCTGTATTCAGGGTGACTTACCTTAGTCACGGATGCCTTTCCGGATTCATCTCATTAGTGCATGTGTCATGCATTGAACATGACCACTTGTAGGTGTGATCTCTAAAATAGTACTATCACAGAGAGAGAGATCAACTCACCTCTTGCTACTGAGTGACCAGTGCTCTTAATCTTGAGCATTTGTGGATGAACTGACGAACTCGAGTTCTTGTACTTTAATTCACTATGGGTGAGATCCTGTTCATGGGTCAACAACTCTGTGTTTTGGGTGCTCGGGCTTGATTAGTTAGGACATGCAAATGCAATATGGAATCTATGCCATCGTGTGATGGAATGATCGTCCCCTTAGAATTATCAAATTAATCATCAGAATCTAAGATCTTAGTATATGGATGTTCCATATGGGAATTGAACTTGTGGGTCGCTCCCTGGATCAAGAGAATGATATCCTGATGATGATTAAGTACAGGGTATGAAGTTCTAAGGATAAGCTGTGATCAAGAAGGTAGATAGTACATCGGTTAACCTACTTGATTATGGATGTTACATAGAGGGGCATTGTGGTCATTGTACTTGGTAGGTCAAAGACAATCGTCAGTTTATGATGAGCTTAATTTGCAATTTAATATTTGTCCCTGGAGTGCAACTGTAACTCTTTAGTGGAATGAGTTAGGGTTAAAATGATCTTAATGTTGCTATGGGGTTAGCATGAACATTTTGGTCATTTTAGGAGCCAAGGGCAAATATGTCTTTTGGTCCCTCTTCTAACCACTTTCCTATATTGGCATGGTTTCCTAATTTAATTAGATGATATGTGGTTGAATTAATTTTGTGGAAGAATAATTTTTGAGTTTAAATTCAAATAGGCTTTTGATGGCATACATGAATTTAACTCTAGCTAAATTATTAACTTGTGGGCCATGGTGTGTTTATCGATCTTGTGGGCCAGCCATCAGTGGAGCCCCTTGTGTGAGGTTTCCAAGTTTGACTAGGTATCTTTACTTGGAAGGAACAACTCCTCTTTGGGTAAGAATTCCTATGATTAAAGCTTACTAATTTTTAGTATCTTTAATTAGAAAGTGTTGCACAACTAAAGGGGCTGGTTGCTTAATTTTAGGGATTGTCATTCCTATTAGAGATATAACTCTTTAAAGGAATGTGATCTTTATAAAATAAGAGGGACTGCCCTGGGCGTGTAACACAAAAAAAAACAAGAGATAGGAAAGAAACCCTAGGCGTGAAACCTCAAGGAACTCCATTGGCCGTCCAAGTCCAAGAGAGAGTGAGAAGCCCATTCACGCCCAGCCCATTGCTGCCTTCTTCTTCTTCATTGGAGAGAGGAGATCAGGTCCTGGGTTGTTTCCACAAAGAGTAGTTCAGAAAACCCATCTAGGAAACCCTATTCTGATCCCACAATCAACACCAATCAGATTGGGTTGTGGAATAGAAGAGAAGATCAAAAGGAAAGTTGCTGCAGTAAATTCCTGCAACCTGTATAGCTGATTGCAGGCTTGTGATCAGCAGTTTGCAAGTTCAGTTTCAGAGATTTGAAGACTTCATATCAGCAAGGTATTAGTCCTCTATCATCTCCTTTCTTTCTACACATGTTGATCATGATTTCATGGAGTTTTATGCATGTTTCATGGCTGCCATATCAGATTTGGTTTTGTTTTAAAAACTTTGAAAAACCATACCAGCCATGCTATTCCAAGTTTAGATCTATAATGCATGAACTTTCAGTGGTATCAGAGCCTCTTCATGTGAAATCATAATCCCATGTTGTGTGGATTTCAATCCTAGATTAATCAAGGGCATGGTGGTGCCCTTTAGGATGTTATTTACTGCATAAATAGTGTGCAGGAATTTTTTCCAGGCTGCTGGAATAATTCCAGAATGTTGTTTACTGTATAAATAGTGTGCTGGAATTTTTTCCAGGCTGCTGGAATAATTCCAAAATGCTGTTTACTGCATAAATAGTGTGCAGAATTTTTTTCCAGGCTGCTGGAATAATTTCAGAATGCTGTATAGTGCTGTACACAGCACAATGAATGCACTAATCTTTTTGGTTGCAGCCATATAATTGCATCCTTGATAGTTCGCATGTATGTGTGTGGATTTGGATGTTTTTAATTAGTTGGAAATTGTATGATTGCGCGTTTAGCAATCATAGGAAGTTGTAATGTTTCCTTATTTTTATTTCAACTAGTCTTCATGTAAGCTTTCTTGAAAAGCATAGGTATATCCAATGTAATCTTTGGTTTTGTTTTTCATGGGTTTGCTTGTATAAAATTTATTTATTGTAACAAGCAAGAAGAAGAAAGTTTGAAGCAAGGAAGGTTGCAACGACCGGATTCCATGGTGGTGGAGGCAACGAAGGTTTCCTAGTGCGAAAAGGACTCTTAACCAAGATTCCTAGTTGGATAAGGATTTGAAGTCCGAAGAGCAGGGAGCCATCAAGGATTGCATTCTTTTATTTGCTTTTATATATGGAATGCATGGTTGAATGCTTTATATAATTGCTATGTTTATCACCTAGTAACATGGCCACCACTAGGTTCTTAAAATTGGTATCTTTCTATAATGGATTGTTTTTAGTTTGGCAAATTGTTTTTAAACGGATCTTAGACCAGCACCTTCTATTTGTCTAAGGTTTAAAAAAATTGGATAGGGTTTAGTTTATCTTGGTACCCTAAGTTTCCAAAAGAGGCCAAACTAAAATCTAATATGTTGCTACCTTGGTGGGCCCATAACCCACTGGTCCCAAGTTAAGAAATTTGACCTTTTAAAGTGATTTGCTCAAATATTTTAAAGCAAAAGTTATTTATGTTCAAGATGACTTAAGTCATTGAGTCATGAATTTAATTAACTAAGTTTGCTAGATTTAAACAAGGTTTGAGTAACGATGCTAAGGTCAAAAGAGTTTTTCAAAGCCCTAATGTTAAATAATCAAGTGGGAGAGGGGTTTGGAAAAACCCCACGGCCTTCCATTTTCGGTTCATGCTATCTCAATGGAGTATTAGTGGGAGCGGCCACCCCTTCGGTGGAGTTCTTTACTAAAGATCGCTTCGATGGGTTAGTAGGTGAACTAATGTGAATATTCGTAATGAGGTGTTAGTGGGAGCAGCCATCCCTTCGGTGGAGTTCTTTACTAAAGATCACTTCTATAGAATGTCAATGAAGTGTTGGTGGGAGCGGCCATCCCTTCGGTGGATCTCTTTACTAAAGTTCACTTCAAGATTGGATTAAAGTCACTTCCCTTCGGAGGACTTGAGTCATAGACATTCTGGGAACGTTCATAAGAGATGGTAATACACTTAACATAAGACGGTAATAACCTCTCCCTAGGAGTTAGTGTTATTTGTCATATGAGGCCAAACCAATCAGTGATTGGACTATCACTGGATACGCGTATCCAGACAGTGATGATCCAAATAAGCAGACCTTAACTCAACGTGACTGTAGGCTCGGCCATCCCTTCGATGGAGGGTCTATGAGGAGGTTGAGACACTGATACATTATAATTAGGGTTAAATAATGTAAAAAGTCTTGTGCATGTTTTTCCTTTTATTACAAGCACCATATACATGTTACATATATACTGCCTGTCTAATTATAACATGTTATATATCCAGAGAGATGGGGAAAGATTCTTTTAGCCCGTTGATGAGTATTCTGCGTGAGAACAAATTGACTGGCCCAAATTACGTAGACTGGAAAAGAAACCTTAACATAGTACTCACCGCTGAGGAGTACAAGTATGTTTTGTCGGAACCCTGTCCTACCATTGATGATTATTCTACAGATGACCAGCTAGAGGCTGAAAGGAAATGGAAAAAGGCGAATAGCATGGCCAAATGCTACATGCTTGCTTCCATGTCCAACGTGTTGCAAACGCAGCATGAGCAAATGGACACAGCTTCTGATATCATGTTGTCCTTGTCTGAGATGTTTGCAGACAAAAGCAGGCCAGCTAGGCAAGCTGCTTTAAGGACAATCATGAATACTAGGATGGCTGAGGGAACACCTGTCAGAGAGCACATGCTCAAAATGATGGATTGTTTTAATGAAGCTGAGATCCTAGGGGCTGAGATTGATGCAGGGAGTCAGACTGATATGATTCTCGAAACTTTGCCGGAGTCTTTCAACCAGTTCAAGCTCAACTTCAACATGAGCAAGATGGACATGACTCTCTCTGAGTTAATGAAAGAACTCCAGGCGGCAGAGGCCATCATGAAGCCTAAAGGCCAAGTTCACTTTTCCCAGTTTTCCTCTAAACTGAACCCGAAAGGGAAAAAGTTCAAGAAGAAGCAGGGTAAGGGAAAAGGACAGAAAAAGGGTAATGCTGGAAAGAAGAACAAAGGTACAGGTGAAAAGCCCAAAGGGAAATGCTTCAAGTGCGGCCTCAAAGGTCACTGGAAGAAAGATTGTCCCAAGCTCCTAGGCTCAGATAAGAAAGGTATATCTCTTTCCTACTACATTGAAACCTGTCATGTGGTTGATTCTACTGATTCGTGGATAGTAGACTCTGGAGCCACTAATCATATCTACAATTCATTGCAGGGGTTTCAGATAATGAAAAAGCTTGAGAAAGGGGAGTTTGACCTTAGAGTTGGAAATGGAGCAAAGATTTGGGCTGTTGCAGTGGGAGCTGTTACTTTACATTTTCCGCAAGATAGGATATTAGTTTTAAATAATGTTATCTATGTTCCGGACATAAGGAAGAATTTAATTTCAGTTTCCAGACTTATTGAATTTCATTATTCATTTTCTTTCCATTCTGGTGTTGATATCAGTAGAAATGGAAATATTATATGTTCCGGTAGAATGCATGACAACTTATTTTATATATATCCTATTGCTCCCACACTGCATAATGTACAACTAGAAAACTCATCTTCCCTCAAGAGGAAGGTATCTTCGACCAATGACACTTATCTTTGGCACTTACGTTTGGGTCATATTAACCTAAAACGGATTCAGAGGTTAGTAGAGGATGGGCTTTTGAGCTCATTAGATCTCGAACCTTTACCTCAGTGTGAATCTTGTCTCATGGGAAAGATGACCAAAAGGTCATTCTCTGGAAAGGGACTGAGGTCAAAGGAGTTGTTAGAATTGGTTCACACTGATGTGTGTGGTCCTATGAACAAACTAGCGAGAGGAGGTTATGAGTATTTCAACACCTTCACTGATGATTACTCTAGGTATGGATATGTGTACCTAATGCGACGCAAGTCTGAAGCGTTTGATAAGTTCAAACAATTCAAGGCTGAGGCGGAGTTACAACTAGGGAAACATATCAAAGCTCTTCGATCTGATCGAGGTGGCGAGTACCTCCTGGGTGAGTTCAAGGAGTACCTCACACAACATGGGATTGTGTCTCAGTTGTCTGCACCGGGTACACCCCAGCAAAATGGTGTAGCAGAGAGAAGAAGCCGTACCCTTCTTGATATTGTAAGGTCCATGATGAGTCATGCAACCCTACCCATATCATTTTGGGGATATGCCCTAGAAGCAGCAGCATACATTTTGAATCTGGTACCTTCTAAATCAGTACCTAGGACACCTCAAGAAATGTGGACAGGTCGAAAACCCAGTTTAAGACATATCCACATTTGGGGTTGTCCAGCCTATGTACTGAATGATAAAGCTACCAAGCTAGAACCCAGATCGGAAATGTGCTACTTCATTGGGTATCCTAAGGGAACGAGAGGAGGCATCTTTTATCATCCAAAGGAGCAAAAGGTGCTTATCAGCACTCATGCTAGATACTTGGAGGATGATTGCATGATGCACCAAGAGCTTGGTTGTAAAGAAACACTTGAGGAGATTCTTTCAGAAACTCTTGCAACATCTGTGCCAGATCCTGAGACTGTAGAAAATCAAGACATTCCTTTTAACACTCCGGAGCCTCATCGTAGTGGGAGAATTTCTAGACCACCAGATAGATACCTAGGAGTGTCTTTTATGACAGACTCCGAAGATCTGGTTGAGGATCCTACTAGTTACGATGAAGCAGTAACGGATATAGATGTTGACATGTGGTAGCAAGCGATGAAATTTGAATTGGATTCTCTGTATTCCAATCAAGTCTGGGAACTTGTGGATGCACCTGAAGGGATCAAACCCATAGGGTGCAAATGGATCTACAAGAGAAAGAGAGGAGTGGATGGGAAGGTTGAAACCTTCAAAGCAAGACTGGTGGCGAAAGGATATACTTAGAAAGAGGGTATCGATTATGAGGAAACCTTCTCGCCAGTAGCCATGCTCTAGTCCATAAGGATTCTCTTAGCCATCGCATGTCATTATGACTACGAGATATGGCAGATGGATGTCAAGACAGCTTTTCTTAATGGAAGTCTTGACGAATGCATCTATATGATGCAACCAGAGGGATTCATTGCTGGTGGCCAAGAGAACATGGTCTGTAAACTTAAAAAGTCCATTTATGGACTTAAGCAAGCATCTAGGGCATGGAACATCAAGTTTAATCAGGCAGTCAAATCCTTTGGCTTTGATCAAAACATCGATGAACCATGTGTGTATAAGAAAGGGAGTGGAAACGCAGTTGCATTTTTAGTCCTGTATGTGGATGACATATTACTCATTGGAAATGATGTTGGCATATTGTCGTCTGCTAAGGTTTGGTTATCATCTCAATTTCAGATGAAGGATTTGGGTGAGGCGAGCAATGTCTTAGAGATCGCAAGAACAAGATGTTAGCCTTATCCCAATCTTCGTATATTGAGAAGATATTGGTCAAGTATAACATGCATGACTCCGAGAAGGGCTTGCTACCTTCTAGACATGGAGTACCACTATCTCGGAATCAATGTCCGAAGACACCTGAGGAGATAGAAAGCATGAGGAGAGTACCATATGCATCAGCTGTTGGAAGCCTCATGTATGCAATGTTGTGTACTAGACCAGATATCTGCTTTGCCGTTGGCATGGTTAGTAGATATCAATCAAACCCTGGACCTATGCATTGGACAGCTGTTAAGCAAATATTCAAGTATCTTCGGAGAACGAAAGATTATATGCTAACCTACCGAGCAGATGATCTAACGCCACTGGCGTATACAGACTCTGATTTCCAGTCGGATGTAGATGGCAGAAAGTCTACCTCGGGATACGTCTTTACTCTATCAGGAGGGGCTATATCATGGAGAAGTGTCAAGCAAGATTGTACTGCTGATTCTACCATGGAGGCAGAGTATGTGGCGGCATCGGAAGCTGCGAAGGAAGCAGTATGGCTCAGAAAATTCCTATTGGAATTGGGAGTAGTTCCTGCAGTGCAAAAACCGATTGTCATGTACTGCGACAATACTGGTGCACTAGCTAACTGCAAAGAGCCTAGGAATCACAAGAAAGGCAAGCATATTCAGATAAAGTACCACTTGATCCGGGAATTCGTTCAGGATGGAGAAATAGTGGTAGAGCAGATTGCCTCAGCAAATAACTTAGCTGGCCCACTTACTAAGACTCTTACTGAGAAAATGTTTACTTCACATGTTGAGTCTATGGGAGTTAGGTTAGGTCGTAGTGATTTTTAGTGCAAGTGGGAGATTGTTGGGATTGGTGTATGCCCTAAAGCCCACTAACTGCACTCACATCTCTGTTACTGGATATTTATTGGTTATTTAATGGAATGACGTCTTTCTCTTAATACTTGTGTATATGTATGGTTGTGTAAGGCCCATTGTTTTCGAGTAAATGACAAAGGTGTGTAGTGGCTACACACAGTAAGGTCTGAGTCATGGATACTTGAAACAATAAACTTGTTCATAACTGAGAGATGGAGTTGGGCACTTCATCTTGGTATAAGTTAAAATGAGATACTCTCCTGTATTCAGGGTGACTTACCTTAGTCACGGAGGCCTTTCCAGATTTATCTCATTAGTGCATGTGTCATGCATTGAACAGGACCACTTGTAGGTGTGATCTCTAAAATAGTACTATCACAGAGAGAGATCAATTCACCTCTTGCTACTGAGTGACCAGTGCTCTTAATCTTGAGCATTTGTGGATGAACTGACGTAGTCGAGTTCTTGTACTTTAATTCACTATGGGTGAGATCCTGTTCATGGGTCAACAACTCTGTGTTTTGGGTGCTCGGGCTTGATTAGTTAGGACGTGCAAATGCAATATGGAATCTATGCCATCGTGTGATGGAATGATCGTCCCCTTAGAATTATCCAATTAATCATCAGAATCTAAGATCTTAGTATATGGATGTTCCATATGGGAATTGAACTTGTGGGTCGCTCCCTGGATCAAGAGAATGATATCCTGATGATGATTAAGTGCAGGGTATGAAGTTCTAAGGATAATATGTGATCAAGAAGGTAGATAGTACATCGGTTAACCTACTTGATTATGGATGTTACATAGAGGGGCATTGTGGTCATTGTACTTGGTAGGTCAAAGACAATCGTCAGTTTATGATGAGCTTAATTTGAAATTTAATATTTGTCCCTGGAGTGCAACCATAACTCTTTAGTGGAATGAGTTAGGGTTAAAATGATCTTAATGTTGCTATGGGGTTAGCATGGACATTTTTCTCATTTTAGGAGCCAAGGGCAAATATGTCTTTTGGTCCCTCTTCTAGCCACTTTCCTATATTGGCATGGTTTCCTAATTTAATAATATGATATGTGGTTGAATTAATTTTGTGGAAGATTAATTTTTGAGTTTAAATTCAAATAGGCTTTTGATGGCATACATGAATTTAACTCTAGCTAAATTATTAACTTGTGGGCCATGGTGTGTTTATCTATCTTGTGGGCCAGCCATGAGTGGAGCCCCTTGTGTGAGGTTTCCAAGTTTGACTAGGTATCTTTACTTGGAAGGAACAACTCCTCTTTGGGTAAGAATTCCTATGATTAAAGCTTACTAATTTTTAGTATCTTTAATTAGAAAGTGTTGCACAACTAAAGGGGCTGGTTGCTTAATTTTAGGGATTGTCATTCCTATTAGAGATATAACTCTTTAAAGGAATGTGATCTTTATAAAATAAGAGGGACTGCCCTGGGCGTGTAACACAAAAAAAAACAAGAGATAGGAAAGAAACCCTAGGCGTGAAACCTCAAGGAACTCCATTGGCCGTCCAAGTCCAAGAGAGAGTGAGAAGCCCATTCACGCCCAGCCCATTGCTGCCTTCTTCTTCTTCATTGGAGAGAGGAGATCAGGTCCTGGGTTGTTTCCACAAAGAGTAGTTCAGAAAACCCATCTAGGAAACCCTATTCTGATCCCACAATCAACACCAATCAGATTGGGTTGTGGAATAGAAGAGAAGATCAAAAGGAAAGTTGCTGTAGTAAATTCCTGCAACCTGTATAGCTGATTGCAGGCTTGTGATCAGCAGTTTGCAAGTTCAGTTTCAGAGATTTGAAGACTTCATATCAGCAAGGTATTAGTCCTCTATCATCTCCTTTCTTTCTACACATGTTGATCATGATTTCATGGAGTTTTATGCATGTTTCATGGCTGCCATATCAGATTTGGTTTTGTTTTAAAAACTTTGAAAAACCATACCAGCCATGCTATTCCAAGTTCAGATCTGTAATGCATGAACTTCGATCTTTTCAAAACTATGAATGAAATCCTTGTGATATGGTTTCTTCCTCGAATAGCCTCACGCAATGCCTAATAAATCTCCTTGATATGGAGGGGTTCCCAAAGAATAGTCCCAATGCGTTGAAACAGTCGAACGTTGTCCCAAACATAACCTAAGCCAGACGACTCGCATCGCTCGAGCGGACTGTAGGGTTCGCTCGAGCGAGTCGCTCGCTGGGAAGATCGTCTGGGTGAGTTCGCTTGAGCGAACTCATTGGGTCGAGCGGTTATTTAAATGCGTTCGAGTGAACAACTCACTGGAATGAGTTCTGGGATGACCGCTCGAGCGAAAAAGGGTGCGTTCGAGCGACCAAGCTACTGGAATGCTCTGAACCCTTTCTGGACAGGTCGCTCTAGCGAAGTGTCATGGTCGCTCGAGCAAACTGTCCAGGAACAGATTCCGGACCAGTTCAGCTCCTCTCTATTTCTTTTTTTTTTCAACCTCCTTTTAGTCCTTCTTACACATCAATTGAGGAGTCTAAAACCCCATTCCAACTACTTCACATCTCCAACCATATCCATCCCATTCTCCTCCATCAACCATACATTCAAAACAAGGAAAAAGGGAGAAGGAAACCATTTCACAATATGTGCATTTGAAACAAAACAAGAAAGCATTAAAAGCTATGATCAAACACATCTTTGAAATCATAAATGCAATAACAAGGCTCTTCATGAGCATTTATTTCAAAGCAAGACAATAAATAGGCATGAGAGAGAATTAATGAAACCAACCACATTTCTCACAAAACATTTGGTGCTTGATACTGAGGAGATGCTTGTCTTTGCTGCTGGTTTCTATTCCCTTGATTCTGAAGTAGTGGGCAATCCTTGATTGCATGGTTCATAGCCCCACACTTGAAACAGGCACCCATGGCCTTACGACATTCATGTGTTTCATGATTCTTGCCACAATGTCCACAACCCTACCTCACTTGACCTTGTTCTTGCCTTGCCTTCTTGCTCTGCTGTTGCCTCCGATTCTGCTGCTGGTAGTGCTGCTTCCTGTCTTGAACAATCATGTTGTTAATTTCCTCAAACGTATAAGCCCGCTTGACTGCCTCACGATATGTAGCTGGTGGAACTACTCCTATGACATCTCTCATGATGATCGGATTCAACCCTTCCAAAAACTTTGTTATCTTCTTCCTTTCAGTGTCAATCAACTCGGTAGCATATCTAGCCAATCTTTCAAACTTGGTGACATAGTCTAGCACCGTCATGCTACCTTGCTTGAGCTGCTGAAACTCAATAGCCTTCTGCCTCTTGACATGAGAGGGGATGTATTTATCTTGAAACTGTGTCTTGAATGCTGCCCATGCCTTTTCGTCAGCCATCACTGCATATGGGTCCTTGACTGTTTGCCACCACCTATCTGCAAGCCCATAGAATAGTGAAGCTGTGAGGTTGACCATCTGTATTCCCGTGCACATGAAGACATCGAAGATTTTCTCAGTATTGACTAGCCAGTCATCTGCCACCAATGGGTCCTCATTGCCCGAAAATTCCTTGGGTGCTCTCTTCCTAAACTTCTCAAATAGTGCATTAGGGTCAGGATCCCTATTTTGAATAACAATCTACGGACCTGCGGGTGGTGCTACGTTCCTGTTCTGAAGTACTTCCAAGAGTTGCCTCTGAACTTGTGCCATTTCATCATCCTTCTTTGCTAGCTGTTCTTGAAATCTTGCTTGGTTTTCATTAGCTTGCCTTTGTTGCGCTATCATTGCTTGCATAAGTTCCTGAAACTGTGTGGCTGTCGGTGTCTCAGATGCATCTGACTCATTCTGCTGACTGCCTGAAGCATGATGGTTTGGAGCTTTTCTTGGAGGCATATTGTTGTAAAACAAAGAGTTAGTACACAATAATCATGATACAAGGGTTTCTAAGGTCCTATACCAACGAATCTATCGAACTCACGAATCCTCGGCACGTTCCTAAGACCTTTCTAGTTTCTTTTAAGTGCCTGAAACATATCCCACTCTGATACCAGTCCTGTCGCGACCCCGGAACGGATCCCCGGACCCGCGACCTTGATATGTTGTGTTTACCATTGTCTTCCCACAGGTTCCCGCGGTGAGGATTCCCAAAGACACGCGGAATCTGACTCACACGATCAAGTAGCAAAACACATCAAGATAAGCACCAATAAATCTTTAAGTGCTATAACAAATAATAACAAGACGTAGTATCGAAGAAAGAAACTAACATGACATTCCCAACGTAGTTCAAGTTATAAGACTAAAACGAAAGTAAGTTAAGTTTTTGTTACAACCCATAAGAGGCCAACAGAGGCCAATACACTTCTCCAAAATAATTAAAAGAACCCCCAAAACAAAATGATGACGAGACTCAAGAACCCGCCCGATTGTAACTTGAATATATTTGGGAATGTAATATCCTGTTACTGTCAGCTCTGTAATTTATTGTGATGGTTACTCCAGTCTGATATGATTCTTGATATAATAGCTATGTGCAAAAGGTTGAGTGCGACGCGGAATCCGATGGCCACGGACTTCGGGTCGCAACGCCACAAATGCTTCCGCAAAATATTCAGAAAGTGTTGGAATGTGTTGTCTTCACACACGCGGATCTTGGAAGTAAAATACATTTATGCTTTAATCCCATTCCCGCCCCCGAGGTTCTGGTTCGGGGGCGTGACACTCAGGACTCATCTGTTTTTGACAAAAATCAAATGACTTGATTGCCTGTTCAAAACAGATGTTCCAGCTTCGAGATGACTGCTTCAGTCCATAAATAGACTTTTGCATCTTGCAAACTCTTTGCTCTTGGTTTGTAGCTACAAAACCGTCTGGCTGCACCATATAGATGTCTTCCTCAAGATGGCCATTGAGAAACGCCGTCTTGACATCCATTAGCCAAAACTCGTAATTGGGATGAGCCTAAATGGATAAGAGTATTCGGATGGACTTGAGCATGGCTACCGGTGAGAAGGTTTCCTCATAATCAAAATCTTCTTTCTGAGTATATCCTTTCGCAACAAGCCTGACCTTTAAAGGTCTCAACTCTTCCATCTGGTCTTTTGTTTCTCTTGTAGACTCACTTGCACCAAATAAGTTTGATATTGGCAGGCAAGTCCACAAGTGTCCAGACCAGATTAGAGTACATAGACTCCATCTCAGCTTTCAGAGCATCTTGCCAACGTCCCGAATCTATGTCATTAATTACTTCATCATAGTTACAGGGATCCTGTTCCAGTTCTTCCGGGATTGCCGCGTAAGACTCTCCCAATAACGGGAACCTGTCAAGGGGCCTGACTATTCTCCCACTACGACAAGGCATTGGTGTAACTACTGGGTGTGGTAAGGGTGGTTCTTCCTCAAGTTTGGTCATACTTGGATTTGGAATTGTTTGCTCTTGAATTTTTTTTCAAGATCTCCTTTTCTAAAGATTTCCGATCTATCATATAATCTTCCTCCAGAAAAACCGCATTAGTGCTCACTAGCACTTTCTGCTTTCTGGGATTATAGAATAACCAACCTTTAGTTCCTTTAGGATATCCTACAAATGTACATACTTCCGACTTCGTTTCCAACTTATCCATCTTTACCTTTAGCACGTGTGCCGGACAACACCAAATGTGTAAATGTTGTAGACTAGGCTTTCGCCCGGACCACAACTCCCGAGGAGTCTTAGGTACAGACTTAGATGGTACGAGGTTTAGTATGTACATTGCAGTATCCAAGGCATATCCCCAAAAGGATATAGGTAATCCTGAGAAACTCAGCATAGACCTAATCATATCTAAAAGATTCATGTTCCTTATTTCTGTTACTCTATTCTGTTGAGGCATACCAGGAGCAAACAACTGGGATATAATCCCATTTTCTGATAAGTATCCCATAAAATCAGTAGAGAGATATTCCCCTCCTCGATCTGATCGAAAATTCTTGATACTCTTACCTAATTGCTTTTCTGCTTCCGCTTTAAACTCTTTGAACTTTTCAAAAGCCTTGGACTTGCGGTGCATAAGGTATATGTATCCATATTTTGAGTAATCATCTGTGAAAGTGATGAAATACTCATATCCTTCTCTGGCCCCGACATTAATAGGTCCACACACATCAGTATGCACTAATTCTAATAAACCTTTGGCCCAATTGCCCATAGATGAAAAGGGTTTGAGAACCCGACCCCTAATTTCCTGGATTAGTGTTGTTTTAGTTGTGGATTAGTTTCTTTAAGTGGGATTAGTATTTGTTGGGTTGGGTTTGTGAGCTAGAATAGTTTTTCTCTAGTTTTGGGGAATTTTGAGGGCCTTTGTGATTAGTGGGACCCTTTGGGGGTTCTTTTAGTGACTTTGCGCGAGATTGGAAGGTTATTCTAAAATCCTGATAATCCTTGTTTTAGCCTCATTTGACTTATTTTGTTATTCTCTACAACTTTCGTGTTCACTCCGTACCCATTCGAAGCTCCGAAAATCAGTTTTTCCAGCCCGAAGGGCAAAATCGGTCTTTTCACACCAAATCTGGACCCAAATTTCGAGATCCCAGAACCATGCCAAAGTCCGAGGCCCACAAATAGATGTTTTACCCTTGGCAAGTTTTAAGTGTGGTGGGGCCCATACCCACCCATTATAAAATGACTCCACTCACTCTTTCTCCCTCATTTTCCACTCCCCACTGGCTGCAACTCCCAGCTACAGTGCCAGCAGCCCCTCTTCTTCATTTCTTCCATTTCTTCTTGCTTTCTCCTCTCATTCTTGGAAGAAACTCTTGCCATTTGGAAACCTAACTATACCATCTTCTTCCCGATCTCTTTAGCTTCCCATGGATGTGATTCTTGTGCAAAACCAAGGTGGGCAGCCCCTATTGCAAGCTCCTTCTTGTTCATTCATGGCCTTAGAGGTAAAGACTCCTTCCCATTTTCCTTGTATGTGCTATGGCTCTCCCTTAGGTTCTATTTTCTAGTTGGGTTTGAGCCCATTCATTGTCTTCCTTTGTTTAACCCATTTTAGGGTTTGTTTTTGGGGTTTTTGTAGAGATTGTTGATCTTGAGCTTGAGAAGTGATTAGGAGCTTCGTTTGCTAGATTGGAACCCAAGGCAAGTGGATGAATGGATGGTTTGAATGTTATCAAAGTTTTAGGAGACAATCCTATGTTTTATTACTTGTTCTTGATCATTGGATACATGTTTTCACATATGCTCCTTGCCACATATATATTGATCTTGAAAATGCATATTAATGGGTCTTGCTCTCTTGTTAAATCTCTTGGAAATTATGCATTTCATTTGGTCAAAGTTTTCTCATATGGTTTTATAATGAATGGGGTTGGTTTTTCCATTCATATTTATGTTTATTAGCTTGCATTGATTTGAAGTAGATGCTCATTTAAAGAGTTTTGCTAACTCATCTATTGTTATGGAAATGTAACCAATAGTCCTTATTTATCTCTAGATTTTTGGCTAGCTTAGACCTAAGGCAATTGGTTGGTTTCATTAATTCTCTCTCATGCCTATTTATCGTCTTGCTTTGAAATAGATGCTCATGAAGAGCCTTGTTAGTGCATTTATGATTACAAAGATGTGTTTGATCATAGCTTTTAATTCTTTCTTGTTTTGTTCCGAATGCATATATTGTGAAATGGTTTCCTTCTCCCTTTTTTCCTTGTTTTGAATGTATGGTTGATGGAGGAGAACGGGATGGATATGGTTGGAGATTTGAAGTAGTTGGAATGGGGTTTTAGACTCCTCATTTGATGTGTAAGAAGGGATAAAAGGAGGTTGTAAAAAAAAGGAGAAATAGAGAGGAGCTGAACTGGTCCGGAATCTATTTCTGGACAGTTCGCTCGAGCGACCATGACACTTCGCTCGAGCGACCTGTCCAGAAAGGGTTCGGAGCGTTCCAGTGAGTTGTTCGCTCGAACGCATTTAAATAACTGCTCGACCCAATGAGTTCGCTCGAGCGAACTCACCCAGACAACCTTCCCAGAGAGCGACTCGCTCGAGCGAACCCTACAGTCCGCTCGAGCGATTCGGGTCGTCTGGCCTAGGATATGTTTGGGACAACGTTCGACTGTTTCAACGCATTGGAACTATTCTTTGGGAACCCCCTCCATATCAAGGAGATCTATTAGGCATTGTGTGAGTCCATTTGAGGAAGAAACCATATCACAAGAATTTCATTGTAGTTTTGAAAAGATCGAAGTGTATAAGGAGCCCGGAATGTCCCCAAACTCAAAGAGTACCAAATTGTTATGTGGTCGACATATGGGGTCCCTATCCATTTCAAATAGATATTTTCCCGAAATGTCAATTGTTTACAGTACTTTACTGATCCCGAGATTTGCACTACTTGTCTTGTTCTCCCGAAAGCATTGAAGTTACACTAGTAACAGTTATTTGTCCCGAAATGTATTGCCCGACATGAAATGAGTGTGCCCTTGAGCACCCCCGTTTTACCCGTTTATTTATTGTACTTGATTTACTTGCATATGTCTCGATTGGTTTTGACCTATGAGTCGACATCACTAAGCTTGGATAACCTTGTCGGTTTGATCCACCGACTTGGAGATTCCCCGCCCGTCCCGCCAGCTGCAGTTTGGATCCCGATACCCGGTTATTGCCGTGGTCCCGTCCCGATACCCGGTTCGCTACCGTGGTCCCGTTCCCGTATATTTATATTGTATATATGATTTGCGTTGAGTCTCCTCACCTTGTGTGACTGAGACCAACGTCCCGTTACACTCTTGTCACTTCGGTGATAGAGGACTTAGCTTCTTGTGATTGCCATCTTGCCAGTTCCCGATTCCTTGGATACCCGACATGTTTTATATTGCTTACTTGCTTTCCGATAAATGATTCGTTTCCTTTATGAAAGTTGTTATTTAAACAAGTGTTAATATTCTCCAATGTAAATTCAGTTATTATTATATGGTCTTCTGTTCTTTGTACCCGCACATGTTTTAAATGAATGCCGGTTGGGTGAATACCCATGCTTTTACATATGTTTCAAACGATCAATGATTTTGCTAGATTTATATGATTACACATGTTTTAAAGGAATACCCGAATTGTTAAATATCCGAGCTTGCTTTAAACGACACGCGTTTTGTCAGATATCTATATTTATACCTGTTTTAAAATGATACCCGATTTGTTAAGTATCCATGCTTTGAAATATATTTTAAACGACACGCGTTTTGTCAGATATCTATGTTTATACCTGTTTTTAAATGATACCCGATTTGTTAAGTATCCATGCTTTGAAATATGTTTTAAACGACATGCGTTTTGTCCGATATCTATGTTTATACCTGTTTTTAAATGATACCCGATTTGTTAAGTATCCATGCTTTGAAATATGTTTTAAACGACACGCGTTTTGTCAGATATCTATGTTTATACCTGTTTTTAAATGATTACCCGATTCGTTAAATATCCATGCTTTGAAATATGTTTAAATGAACACTAGTTTTGTCAGATTTCTTTGGTTACACCTGTTTAAATGAACACCCGGTTTGTTAAATATCCGTATTTCTACATAGGTTTCAAATGGACATTGGTTTTGCTAGACTACTACGAATACCTGGTGTTGTATACTTATGTTTTTACTTAAGTTTTAAATGAACGTTGTTTTGCCATACCACTATATTTATTCATGTTTTAGATGAACACCCGATTGTCAAATATCTATGATTATAGATGATGTAAACGAACACATGTTTTATTAGATATTCATGTTTTACCCATGCTTGAAATGAATACAGGTTTTCCCCGAGATTCCCGACTTTGCACCCGTTTAATTATATGCAGCATTTGATCGAATAGCATGATTTATCTTATGTTTTATTCTCCAGTATATTATTATCTTTTCATCCACCTGCCAGACCGTCGTGTCTGACCCACTACTTTTGGTACTCAGGTTCAGATTTCTTCGTCCCGAGTTGAGTGCTTGAGTTGGCTGTGGAGCCATGTTTTGCAGGTTGTTTTGTCGGCTATGTCATGTAGACATTGAGCTTGACATCGGAGCTACGTCATATTTTGGGTAGTAGTTAATAGTTTTTTGTTGTATGGCTTTTATTAGCCTTTTCTTGGGGATTCTTAATTAATGTACATTGATAATTGTAACTTGAACATATTTGGGAATGTAATATCCTGTTACTGTCAGCTCTATATTTTATTGTGATAGTTACTCCAGTCTGGTATGATTCTTGATATAACAGTTATATGCTAAAGGTTGAGTGCGACGCGGAATCCGATGGCCACGGTCTTCGGGTCGCAACGCCACAAAAGCTTCCGCAAAATATTTAGAATGTGTTGGAGTGTGTTGTCTTCACACACGCGGATCTTGGGAGAAAAATATATTTATGCTAAATCTCATTCCCGCCCCCGAGGTTCCGGTTCGGGGGCGTGACAGACTGGTATCAGAGCGGGCAGTTTTCTAGGAAATAAAACACTCTAGGAACCTTAAGACGTGTGGTGAGGACTCGTTTTCTTTTGTCTAGTATTGTTTCTGTGAGTTCGTGTCTGTTTTTCTTCTAGTGGGGGAGACTATTTTAGTCTCCTTTTCTTGTCCTTGTTGTTAGTGAATTTGGGGGACCAAATTCTTTTCTAGTGGGGGAGAATTTAGTGTCTCCGCACCCACATTTAGTTCCTTTTCCTTGTTTTCGCGCCAGAGAGTTAGAGTTTTGTGGACTTTGCATGTGTTTCTCGAGGGACATTGGCAGAATTTTCAGCTTTTCGATGTCATAGATGGAGCTAGAGAAGGAAATTGCAACCAATTGTTCATCAGTAAGGAATGTAAGCAGCATGTCGAGACCCAATTACAGTTGATCGTGTACCGTCAGAGGATTCGTCAGGCAAGTAAGTGTGGATTTTTGGATAAACTTGGATTATTTTCCTGAGTCAGAAGACTCCATGAGCCGAATAAGTGGTGGACTGTATGAGGTTTGAAGTGATTTTCAGTGGTGCAGCTTCAAGAAGATGTGAAAAGTTAGGAATTTCTCGAGCATTGATGAGCTTGTGACAGAGAATTGTTGGAAGAGGTTTAACAATTGCAGCTATGATGGTGAGTCGACTCAGCAGGATGTGTCAGTGGATGGTTAAAAGCATAGGAAATTAGTTTTCAGCAGCAGTGTAGAGAGTTATGTGTGGAATTGATTGTTATCTGATCGCATGATAGAGAAGATTTAGTGGACTTTACCGACTTGTAGAACATCAGTTTGGGCAAAGTGTAGATACAAACAGGAGAATCATCACCGATGGACAATGACAGTTGAAGGATTCAGAGAAGAATGAATTTGACAGAAGCACACCTCATGAAGTGTAGACAAGTGGAGTAGCATGACAGTTAAAATGTTAGCAGGTCTAGTCAGAGTCGGAAACTTGCAGAGCTGTGGACAGTGTGTTTCGATGAGCAGATGAAGATGAGTGAAGTGTTCAGAGGACCGTTCAAACATTTGATCGAACCAGCTTGGCATATGAAGAAGTGACAGATTTTCAAGTCATTCACCTCGAAGATTGTGCATTGGCAGGAGACTTAATTTCGACAACTTTGACAGAGATGACAGAAGAGTACAGAGGACTGGACGACATTGCCTAAAGTAAGAGATATCTGGTAATACTCAGCGTCACCGATTTTCCGAAGTCAGGGCAGATAGAAGAATAAGACAATATTTCAAGGTAAAGGCATGTCCAAGATTGGCAGAGACCGACTGTTGGGCAGTGGATCAAGAGCAATGGACAGAAACAGTTAGAGCTTCAAATGTTGAAGAATGGTGAAAGGACAAGCGTGATTGTGTCAGAGACTGATTGCGGTATAATGGATCAAGAGCACCGAGCAACAAGAGTTAGAGCTAGCACGAGTTCTCATTGAAGATGGTACAATTGATATGAGACCCTAGCTTCGATGGTTGTGATGAAGTCGACAGGATCGTTCCAAGAATTTTCTGCATCAGAGTGGCTAGAAGCGAGAGACTTGGTGGAACTTTGAAGGAGTCAGAGATAACCAATTTCCTTGAGCAGTCAGATTGGTAGAGCAGTAACAGATTCGAGCCAGTGGTGGAATGTCCGACAACTGTTGATAGTTGACCGAAGAGTTCTACAACGAGGATGATCTAGCGAGTCCAGTGCTTCCGAGAGGACCAGTTTGGAGTAGTCGTTTGAGGTTTTGTTTTTGAAGTGTGGGATTAATGTCCCCACTTGTTTTTGAGTTTGTTTAGTTCATTTGGAGGACCAAATGTTCTAAGGGGGGGAGGATGTGAGAACCCGACCCCTAATTTCTTGGATTAGTGTTGTTTTAGTTGTGGATTAGTTTCTTTAAGTGGGATTAGTATTTGTTGGGTTGGGTTTGTGAGCTAGAATAGTTTTTCTCTAGTTTTGGGGAATTTTGAGGGCCTTGTTGGGCCAAGTATAGGCGAGAATAGGCGAGCCCTTGTTGGGCCAAGTATAGAGATGTGTACCCTTAGATTGGAGAGGTAGTTTATATTGGAATTATAACTCCTTATGGATTAGAAGGAGCTGGTTATCAGTAGAAATGGATATGATGCCTCGTTTGGACTGTTCTAGACCAAGCCATGGATTTAATGGGCCTTGGTATGGATCCAACGAGTGGGCTTGGACTTGAATTAATATCCATTGATTAATTGATATATGAACCTCTTAGAGACTTGGTTAGGACCTTGTTCATGCAAGGCAAAGCCTAGACAGATACAGACCCTTAGAGTTATTCTTGAGTCGGCATAGACATTCACTCGGTTGATTTAAGCTCAGCCTGTGGACTGATCATCCCCGGTAGGAGCTATTATGAGTGTTGAGAAGCTATCATGATGAGCTGTGGTTAAGACGGACGGTGTGATGCCAGGTCCGGTCTTCGAGTGATGAGTGTATGAGATGGTTGAGTGATTTGCGGGATTAGTAATTCCCAACACTGGTGAGATTCCCCACCGCGATTGTGTTCAGTATGGGAGGGCCGCGGCCGACATAATATCTCGCGGTATTCCAGCTCGTGTGAATGTGTCATTTTGTAGTAGATTAGATGTTGTATATTTATCCTAATTCTTTATGCTTATCTTGCTCAACTGCCTAGTTCATTTACCTTGTTATTCTTTAAATTATATACATGTCTCTACTCTTTTGATATACATGTCCTATGTTACCTCTATACTGTGACTTGCCAGATCTTTTAGATCTGACCCATCTTTGGTGCTTAGGCCTTGACCCAAAGATCGCAGAGGATGCATTTGCGCTAGTAGAGGCGCCTGTCGTCAGAGATTACGTATAGGGCCCGGTCGACCCAGACGTCGAGCCGGAGGGTGGAGAGCTATTACCAGGGTTTTGAGAGTTTACTTTATTTTGGGTTTTGAGAGAATTTTGTAAGTGAGTCGGGTAGTTCCAGCTTTTTCTAATCCTAATTTTGTAAATGATTTGATTGCCCGGTCAAAACGGATGTTCCAGCTTCGGGATGCCTGCTTCAGTCCATAAATGGACTTCTGCAGCTTGCAAACTTTTTGCTTTTGGTTGCTTGCTATAAAACCGTCTGGTTGCATCATATAGATGTCTTCTTCAAGATGGCCGTTGAGAAACGCCGTCTTGACATCCATTTGCCAAATCTCGTAATCGAGATGAGCCGCAATGGATAAGAGTATTCGGATGGACTTGAGCATGGCTACCGGCGAAAAGGTTTCCTCATAATCGATACCCTCTTTCTGAGTATACCCTTTCGCAACAAGCCTGGCCTTAAAGGTCTCAACTCTTCTATCTGGTTCTCTTTTTCTCTTGTATACCCACTTGCACCCAATGGGTTTGATATTGGCAGGCAAGTCCACAAGTGTACAGACCTGATTAGAGTACATAGACTCCATCTCAGCTTTCATAGCATCTTGCCAATGTCCCGAATCAATGTCATTAATTGCTTCATCATAGTTATAGGGATCTTGTTCCAGTTCTTCCGGGATTGCTTCGTAAGACTCTCCCAAGAACGAGAACCTATCAGGGGGCCTGATTATTCTCCCACTACGACGAGGCACTGGTGTAACTACTGGGTCTGGTAGGGGCGGTTCTTCCTCAAGTTCGGTCATACTTGGATTTGGAATTGATTGTTCTTGAAACTCTTCCAAGATCACCTTTTCTAAAGATTTCCGGTCCATCATATAATCTTCCTCCAGAAAAACCGCATTAGTGCTTACCAGCACTTTCTGCTCTCTGGGATTATAGAATATCCAACCTTTAGTTCCTTTAGGATATCCTACAAACGTGCATACTTCCGACTTCGTTTCCAACTTATCCGTCTTTACCTTCAGCACGTGTGCCGGACAACCCCAAATGTGTAAATGTTGTAGACTAGGCTTTCGCCCAGACCACAACTCCCGGGGAGTCTTAGGTACAAACTTAGATGGAACAAGGTTTAATATGTACATCGCAGTATCCAAGGCATATCCCCAAAAGGATATAGGTAATCCTAAGAAACTCATCATAGACCTGATCATATCTAAAAGTCCTTCTTTCCGCTACTCCATTCTGTTGAGGCATACCAGGAGTAGACAACTGGGATAGTATCCCATTTTCTGATAAGTATCCCATAAAATCACCAGAGAGATATTCCCCTCCTCGATCTGATCGAAGAGTCTTGATACTTTTACCTAATTGCTTTTTCGCTTCCGCTCGAAACTCTTTGAACTTTTCAAAAGCCTCGAACTTGCGGTGCATAAGGTATATGTATCCATATCTTGAATAATCATCTGTGAAAGTGACGAAGTATTCATATCCTCCTCTGGCCCTGACATTAATGGGTCCACACACATCAGTATGCACTAATTCCAATAAATCTTTGGCCCTATTGCCCTTGGATGAAAGGGGTCTTTTGGTCATTTTGCCTTCCAAACAGCACTCACAGACAGGCATTGGTTCTACAACCAATGAAGGCAAGATACCATCTTTCACTAGCCTGTCAATCCTATTTAGGTTTATATGACCTAGCCTCAAGTGCCAAAGTTTTGTTGGATTAGATGAAGGTGACTTTCTCTTTAATGATGGTCTATTAATTATTTCGGTACCATGTATCTCATACATTGTAGGAGTTAATAGATAAAGCCCATTGGTTACCTTGCCAGAACATATAAAAGTACCGTTTCTCTTTATAACAACTTCAGTACCAAAAGTAATAGAATAACTTTTATTCACCAAACTAGAAACTGAAATTAAATTCCGTCTTAAAGACGGTACATATAAAGTGTCTGACAAAACCAACTTATTATCTTGAAAACATAAAGTAATAACTCCTACTGAAACTGCATCCGCCTTAGCATCAGATCCTAGGTTGACAATGATTTCGCCGTCACTGAGTCTCCTGGTTTCCCGGAACCCCTGCAACGAAAATAGTTGCCCCGGAGTCCACACACCAAGATTCTGAAGTACCAGTTGCAAAACTAACTTCAGTAACAAGTGACTCAATCATACCTGAGGTCTTCTTCTTGGACAGATATTCTGGACAATTCCTCTTCCAATGTCCTGTCATACCACAATGGAAACACTTTCCTTTTGTCCCTGTTCCCTTAGCCTTGCCATCACCACCATTAGGACCATTCTCCGCCTTAGGACCCTTCGAAACTGATTTCTTCTTGCCTTTCCGCCCTTTGCCTTTCGGTTTGGACTTGGCAAATGACTTTTCTATCATCAGGGCAGTTGGCTTTTTCTTCATAATCCCTTCAGTCACCACCAGCTGGCTAGACAGCTCAGCCAGAGTCAGAGTCCTTTTATTCATGTTGTAATTAACCTTGAAATTGTTGAATGACTCTGGTAGTGACTCAAGTATTATATCAATATGCGATTCTGCATCAATCGTAGCCCCCAGTACATCTAGCTCATTCAATGAGTCCATCATTTTCAACATATGGTCCTGTACTGGTGTGCCTTCAGCCATCTTGGTGCTTATAAGCACCCTCATAGCAGCCTGTCTGGCAGGCCTGCCCTGTTTCGCAAACATGTCCTTTAAGTTTGATATAACATCATATGCAGTCTTAAAGGATTGATGTTGGTGTTGTAAAACACTAGACATAGATGCCTGTATGTAACATCTGGCCATCTCATCGTCTTTGGTCCATTTGGTGTAAAGTTCCTTTTCTTCCTGTGATGCTTCTGGCAATGGCTCATCAAGGGGAGGTTTGGTAAGGACATATTTATATCCTGAAGCTGTCAGGACAATACCCAGGTTCCGTTTCCAGTCTACATAATTGGATCCCACTAACTTATTTTGGTTGAGGATGGTCGCAAGTGGATTGAAAGTATTTGAATTAAGGCTGGAAATACTGTAGCACATAACCATACATTCAATTAATGAATTTAAATGACATTAGGGTTTAGTATTCTACCAAATTTATATGGAATCCTCATAACCATTAAATTCAGAATACATCGGAATCCCAATCCCGGGGTATGCCTCCTTAGGGAGTGCGAATACCACCTAGATTGGTGCGGATCAAAGTTGGTCAAAATTAGGATTCAGACTAACTTTCCATGATCCCCTTCATTCATTATTATCTAGATATCTCATACCAAATAATGTATGACTCCCGATTTACTTTGGTTTCTAAAATAAATGAGGCAAATCCTTGGGGATACTACATCATTATTTTAGTTAAGTGTGACCCACCAACTAGCATTGCATGACAACCGTTGCGAGCAGCTCCTCCTTGGGGAGTGAGCCCCCGCCTCGTCTCACCAACACTATCCATAGGAGATCCATATCTAGTAGCCAGACAAGTAAAAGCCCTCCGTGGGGAACGGCCATACTCGAGATGGCGCGAGGCTAATACTTTCCTTATAATGGACCTATGGTGGAAAACCATGGGGATTTCTAAATATAAATGCCCCGCTCCCACTTAATATTTTAGAATTGAGGATTTCTTTATAAGGTACTAGGGCCCACATGTATACATCAAATCATCTTATGATATGATCTAAGATTGGTTCCAAGTCAAGTTATTCTAAGGAAAGTTCAGTTTCTAAATTAGTGTTACCAATGTGTCCATCTCATGGGTCATCAACAGTAATTAGAACTCTTTCCAAAAATTAATTTGATTTGACCAATTTTAGTAACTTGCTATGTTTGGATCAGATCTGGAATTATTCTAATTTAAGCATGCATCCATAAATAGAAATAGCAAAAATAGAAATTAGTCCTCTCCTCCACATGGCCCAAGCGGAATAGACTTCTTGGACTTCTAGACTTTCCAAAATTTGGAATTCCTCAAACTCTTTGGGAAACTCCAGAACTCTTTTGGTAATCTTCAAACTCTTTGATTAGGAGTCCAACATCGCTTTCCTTCTTCGTCTCGGACATCGCCAGAATTTACAAATTTAGAAAAATTACATAAATTCTTATACCTCATATATGAGACTTACATGGTAATCTAAAACTGGAATTAAAAGGGCTATAGGGAAATTCATCATGCCTTGCCCTTTCACGGGAAACCAAGGAAACCATGACGCCCTTTACAATTAGCCTTAAATAAATCAATCATCATAAAAGAAAGCAAAAGACTTGTGCGCCATATGGAGAGGACATGATCATCTGCAAGTTAGTATCTTATACAACCACACAAATCACAAAATAGGCTGCCAAACAATGCTGGAAAAATAGGAAGCATAAATAGACCCGAAACTTGAAAAACAAAATCTGCAGAATTCTGCACAGAAGGCCGGGTAGACCTGCCAGGAGGGGCAGGTCGACCTGCCTGCAGTCACCAGGTCGACCTGCCACGGGGCCAGGTCGACCTGCCTGACGAATTTCTGCAAGCTGGGTTTTCTGTTTCGTGTCTGTTCTTCTCCAAATCACTTCCAAAGTGTCCCAATGGCTTCCTATGATCCTTCCATCATTATTAAACCCTTTTGTGACTATCCAAACATGAATTTACTATCAAACCAAGCAAATCCATTAAAACGGATCCTTACATAGCCCTTGCTTCATCTTCTTCACATCTCATGCAAAGATTGAAGCAAGCTTGCTGGTCTAACATGATTAGAGATGAGGTTAGGCTTTGATACCAATTGTTGGAATATAGGTGGGCCTTCCAGACAGGTTTCAAAAACTTTTGACCCACTTAATGCAGGGATCGATTGTCTAGAATGCAACAAACCCAATCCAGGATGCAATTCCCTCAATCTCATAGCCATGTACAACAATAACTACTATCTAAAAGATAGAAAATAGAACATAAACATGCTTCCACGAAATTAACAACATACAAGGATGTAGATATACCTTTGGAGCTTTGTTGTGCTCTAATGGAGGATTTGATTTCTTTACTTTGGTGATGAACAACTTCACAATCCAAATCAGAATCTTCAACGCCTTTTGATCTTCCAACGCTATGTCCCATATTAGATCTCTTTTCTCAAGAAGATGGTGGAATCCTCAAGAGAAAACCCTACTAATAACTCTAAGGAACCAAAGGTGAAAGAGAGGGGAACTTTGAGTAGAAGATGACTTGTACAACTCTTGCACAAGAGGGCTGAAAGTGCTCTTATTATTATGCACGAATTTGAGAGGAGTGTTCCTCTATTTATAGCCTTCCACAACTCCTCTTTTCCTATTTGAAATAGAAGTTTAACTCCCATTACAAATTAGTAAACATCTCCCTTACTAATTGCCATAGAAGTCTTACTTCCACAACTATTAGTAACTTTCTCCTTTCTAATTAAAATAGAAGCCCTACTTCCATTATTAATTAGTAGCTTACCATTACCACTATTAGAAGTCTCACTTCAAATAGAAATAGTAACCTTCCTTTTAGAGTTTAAGTAGAATTAGTATCTTTCTAATATATTGGGCTAGCGTGGGGACCACTAGGGATTCCTTAGAAAGCTGGCTCCAACTGGGACACGCGACTCCACATCTCATGTGCAATCCGGGCCCACAATTAATTGCAAATAACTTCACTATATAAATGCAATTGCACTCCAGTCTTAGGAATAAATTACAATGAAGACCCTAAACTTCCCAATTACCACAAGTAGGCCCCTCCATCTATATCCATGGATCAAATGGACCTGTCCACCAAATTAGATCCATATCTTATTATCCTTGAGCCCCAATTAATTATAATGATCATTTGGTACCGATCCAATTAACTCTTAATCGGAATGGGTGCGCACTTACCAATGATAAATCCATTAATTGGCACAAGGGGATATTAAAGATAGATTCCATCTTGACTATTGAATGTTCTAACAGCTCTACTATCAAGTACCCAAATCACCGAGGTGTTGACCTACAATTGGCCTCACTCATTGGTGACTCAGAGCAAATGAATAGATAGAAACTTGAGTTCATTAATGTCTCAGGATTATGAGCCTATTGCTAGGGAATTATGAAAGCAGACTTTAAATAAAGACAGTGTATATAAGGTGCTTTTCATGGTCCTTCAATACATCCAATGTACTAGCATCATGATCCAGAATCTTACATTCTGATGATCGAGATAAATCACACTATCTCACAGTGATCAAAATGCTGCAACCTTGTCAGATGAGGTGTCCAATCTCATCACTGGTTGTGAAGATATTTAAGTATAAGATTTGTAATGCATATCTCCTGTATATGGATCTCATCCATACACATGTATTACATCTAATATACTTGTGGACTCCGGTTCATCTCATGAACCATTATGTCATTTGTATTAGTTATGTGCAAGTATATAGAACACCATTCATCTCATGAAAGGAAAAACATAAATTGTATTGATAAATAAAGAACTTAATCAATTTATTACATCATATACCCATGGTATTGAGACCATAAAAAATCACCTTTCTTGTCTTTCATTATTGATGAGATTTTTAAATCGCCTTACACGGCACAAAACCGCCTTTGACGGCAAACAAAAATCGCCTCTTTCGGCATTTAAAAATTGTGTCTCTTTCTTAAAATATATGTGCAATAGAAAGTTAGAAAGAAGAATTGATTTCCTTTCTACTTGCGAAGGTGAATCTCCAGATCACCACTTCAAATTCCAAGTAGAATAGAAAATCTGGCATACCCGTACAAAAATGTTGATGACTCACTTTTCCAACTCCGCCACACTCTCGCAGCCCCAGGGGTGGGAAGGAGAGGATGAAAGGTCAAAGCCCCCATCAAGTTGGCACACCCGGTGGGACTCGTTCATTTGAGAACGCAATGCTTAAATTCTTAGGCTCCTGTCTAGTTCGTGGCCTATGTTGGATCTTGCATAAAAAAAATGAGATGGGATTTTTGGAAATTTCTATCTTGGAATTCATTTCCACTCTTTCTCATTTCAAAAAAAAAAAAAAGGAAATCTGATTTCTCTTTTTTGGATTCAATTTTGAGAAACTTTGATACTCTCCTCTTCGAATTTGATAGCTCACAGAAATGTTCATATCGGGGAGTGGGCCATCTTTTCTCTTTGATGAGTCCGATAGGGATTTTAAAAAAAAAAACTCTTTCAAAAAGAAATCTGCTTTTTTTTATTCAAATTTGAAAAACTTTGTTTCCCTCCTTTTCGGATTTAGCGCTTGCAGAAATGTTTGAGCCTTTATTCGGATTGGAACAGCATTCGCTCTCTTTGATGAATCCGTTAGAAATCTCCAAAAAAGAAAATTAAAAAAAAGAGTTTAAAACCCACTAAGGTTGCACCAATTGCGTTCTTTGACCAAAGTGGATCTAAGAAAAGCCTTATCCAGAGTTTGGAGACAGCTAGACTGTTCGAGGCAAGGGTCCTCCAAACGAGTTCATTAAGTAATCTACCCTTACCTGGGGGCCGATTTGTCTACTAAGGTTTCATATGACCGAATTAGAGACCTATGTCTACTCTTCAAAACAAAAATATTAAAAAAAAACCTTTTAAAAAAATCTTCAAAAAAAGAATCTTAAAAAAAACCCTTTAAAAAAAACTTTCAAGTTCAAATTTGAGAAATTCTGGTTCTCTCCTTTTCGGATTTCGTGCTCGCAGAAATGTTTGGGCGTTTATTCGGATTGGCCCAAACACCATTTGCTCTCTTTGATGAATTCAATCTCGATTTAAAAAAAAAAAAGTAAAACCTTTGTCATTTTGAATTCAGATTTGAGAAATCTTGGTTCTCACCTTTTCGAATTTAGCGCTCGCAGAAATGTTTGAGCCTATGTTCGGATTGGAACATCACTTGCTCTCTTTGATGAATTCAATCTTGGCCTTAAAAAAAAAAAAAACCTTCTGTCACTTTTGGGTCAGATTCGAGAAATTTTGGTTCCTTCCCGTTCGGACTTAATGCTCGCAGAAATGTTTGAGCCTTGTTCGGATTGGAATACGTTTGCTCTCCTTTATGAATTCAATCTTGACCTTTCAAAAATCCCATCTCGTGTCCTTTCCAAGGATGCGATTTACAACATTTGTGCCTAGCAGTGCTAGTACGCCCTTTCGGGCCTACTATATTTGCAACCAACACATTTGTATCTCCAACCTTATGTCATCTTACCTTGAGTAAGCCTTGCTTCTCGGTAATTTGAATTAAGGTTTACAATTGCTTCTAGCAGTTACTAGAACGATCGCCTTAAGCCTACCACACTTGCATTTAGAGCAATTGTACCCTCTATGGCTTTTTGCCTCTTTCATCCTACTTGGGTCGGGCCATATCCCCTCGAGCAATTTGAAAAGACAAAACCATAGTTATTTTCCATTTATGATCACCATATTCTTGTGATTACTAATGGATCTGGTCTTGTTTCAGAAGTTTTCCAATCTAACAATGGCAGATTCATTGACCATCACTTTCGATGAGAACAAGTACGAACTCATGCTTCGAGAAAAGCAAAACAAGCGCACTCACAAGCGCCCTAGCAGCTGCCGAAGCGTCATCTCCCTCGACAACTCTCAAACCGGGTTGACCTCTACTCCCCGGACCATCGTCTTCGGGTCGTTGGGACCATTCCCACTCCCCGCAGAATAAACTGTACCTACCAAGAAGTAGAAAATCGCCCTTAAACATGTCGCTGCTCCGACACCAAGGGCAACAATTAAAAAGTCTGAAGCCCGTGGAAACCCCACGAAGCCTCAACCTGCAAGAAACCAGGTCTGCCACAAGACCTGGTCCCCAAGACCTTCCCCAAAACAAAGGAGGTCCCGAACATCTGCAAAGCCAACGTACCTGGCCCCTCTCAAAGAGAACCGGTTCTACCCTCTCTCTCACATGAAAGCAGAGAAATCTACCCTCCACCAAACAAAAAAAATCAACTCAGCATGAGCCGGCTTGCTCCTACAAGCCCAAAATCAAGTCATGCATCACCAAGCCACCACAAGAACCTGTTAAGGCCTACACTCCTGCGAGTCGACCCTTCATCTCAACAGGGGCTAAACTTACAAAATTCAAAGCCTCACTATGACAGGCAAAGGACCACGTCCGGATCCTGTCTATGCATAGCTTCAAAGAAGACAAGCGCGGCTGTTGAGCACGGGGCGCTACATCCTTCGTTCCCAGAGCTGACTGAAGCTCAAATTGCTCGTCGTATACGTCGCCGCTCGACATATCGACAAAAGAGACTAGAGAAGCAAAGAACCCAGCATTCTAACCTTCAGGTCTCTAAAAAATGGGTTGAAAAAGAAAGACCCGGCCAAGTTATTGATGTCTATATGGTTGGCAAAACTAGAAGACGCCAGAAGTCAGCAACCAAAATTCACGTCAGACGACCGGTGACTCACAACATCTCCCAGACACGAAGACATCAGAAGGATTCTCCAGCTCCTTCAAGCGAAGGACAACGGAGTAACCATTCCTCCGATTCTTCACCCAAAATAGTAAGTTCCAGCTCAGTCACCAAGACAATATCCTCTATCGATTCTCGAAGGATGAACGTTCGCTCAGTCACCAAGATGATATCCTCATTCGATTCTCGAACGATGAACGTCCTGGTTACCAATGCTGAGCAGCCTCCACCGCATGATGACGTAACAGCACGCATCCAGCAATTGGAGCAAGGACAGCAAAGAACTGAGGCTCTGATGGAAAACCTCCTCCTCACTTTCCAGCGTCCACCAAACAATGAAACTCCTCCGAGTCATCAAGATGACGAAGAATATAATGAGTCACGCGCCCTTACCAAAAAGGACGTTGACGATATCCTCGTCAAAGCAGAAGAAGAGGATACACTAAAAGAACATGGGATCAAGCCACCATATCCCTTATGGATGGACTCGGTTCCGTTCCCTGCAAAATTCAAACAGCCTACTCTCCAAGATCCTAACAGGACGTCATCCACTTCAAGACAGGTTTAGCCAAACAGCACGTCATCCACTTCAAGATCCTAACAGGAGCTATTGCGGATCAAGATCCCTCTCTTCACAAGTACCCTAAAAGGTACAGCCTTCGATTGGTACTCCACTTTGCCGGAGGATTCTATCCAAACCAAGGTCATGCTAGAGACACGCTTCCTGACCCACTTCAAAGGTGAAGATCACCATGTTACTATGGCATCGCTCTACAGCCTAAAACAGGGAGATAATGAGTCAACATATGACTTCATTTACAAGTGGAAGGCAATGGCGTACAAGTGCTCAGATGTACTGCCACAAGCGTCGCTGGTCGACATCTGCTGTAACAACATGAGAGCAAGGATCCGCTCCATGATTATCGGCAACAAATCAAAAAACCTAGGAGAACTCCTAGAAGCAGCTATGGAAGCTGAAACGGTGATCAAATACCTTAATAGTCAGAAATCATCAAAGAAAGAGTCGACCGCCATTATGACCTTGAAACCAAAGAAAAAAGAGGTTCTTAATAAGCAAACCAAGTCAGCTCCTCAACAGCCAAAGAAAGCTGAAAAAAAAAACTATAGGTAAGAAACCTGAACTCTCTGAAGCCTTCAAAGAATGAGTAGAGAAGAAATACCCGTTCGATGAAGATGTTGAAGAAATTTTTGAGCCTCTCGTAGCAAATGGTAAACTCACCTTACTTGAGCCCAAAAGACAGGGAGATGTTGGCAAAACCAATGATCCCCGGTATTGTCCGTACCACCAGATGATCTCGCATCCTCTCAATTAATGCTTCGTTGTGAGAGAGAAGATCAACGAGATGTGGAAAAACGGATTCATCATCTTTGACAAAAACTACGGGCCTGCCTCCGTCAACATGGCATCATATGGACAAACTTCCAAGTCACCAAAGATGAAGATCACTACTTCCTTCAAGGTGATAAAAATGACTCAGACGTCCCAAGAGTTGGTTCCCTATCCAACATTAGACGGACAACCCATATGGGTGCATCACGATCTCTTTGAAGATGAAAATTGGGAGATTGTCAAAACAAAGCCAACCGCTCAACAGTGCAGGCAAGCCAAGCAACAACTCCGCAAGCTTAAGCAGTAGGAGAAAGCTCAATCAAAGCAAGAAGTCCCTGAAAAAGCGGAGACCTCTTCCATTGCTTCACTGGGGGCAACGAAAGAATCCAAAATTTCAAAGGTGGTAAGAAAATTCACCCATGGCGATTTCATGCCACCTCATAAAAGAAATGAAACTACGCAGGGGGCATCATACTCTTGCAACTCAGTAATTGGATTCTCCATGGATGGGTACAAGTCAAGTGATACCGATGAGTGGGAAGAATCCCTTGAAACAGGAGAATACCTCTCCGTTGAGGAATGGATTCCCGAATCTCATCTTATGCCAGTAATTTGGTATAACCCATTACAGCCACAAGGATCCTAGTCTGATGATGAAGAAGACTGAGAGGCTATTCAAGAAAGTGTTGTTGATCCAGCACAAGCAAGCACTCTAGTGGAACCAAACATTAATGAACCACAAGGAGCAGATGATGAAGAAGATTTGGCCCCTATGCTCGATCTCGAAGAATATGCAAGAATCTTGCAACGTCTTGCGAAGAATATACAAGGAGCAGGATCGCATCAACGAGCTTCGTCAAAATCAAAATCCAAAACCGAAGACGAGTCTAAATCTCAATAGTATGTTGCTTGCAATGCGATAGTTCGAGATGATCTTGCCTCTGAATTTTCATCTGCCGAGGCCTTAGATTATCAAACTACGTCCGATAGCATATCTTCTAGAGCTACATCTTCTCAGGTGACTTCAACAGAGATATCATCTTCTCAGCCTTCGTCTCCTGAAACTGTGACGTCGGAACTCAATCCTCTTCCGACTGATTATCTTGAAGAAGCTCCTGCCAATGAAGTCTCTTTGAATGAAAATCCGGTCAACTGGTCCTAGATACCCGACCTCATAGGCGATGTCTGGACCGATAAATTACTCAACGAAGAGGAGAAGTTGCTGGATGCTATTCAGGACCTGTTCTCGAAAAATGCTACAGAGACGTCTTCGGCAAAAATGAAAAGGATCAACCCCTTGATCCTGAGAATGATATTCCAAAAGAAGACCTTTCTCCAGAAGCTCTTGAAGTTGGTAGAGGTACCCGCTCTGGCCGAGATTACCACAAAAACTACAACCAACCTTCTTCTTCCTATGTAAATCCTTCGGGAAAAAAAATTGTAAACGCCCCAAGTGGCAACAATAATGAAAATGCAGGCCCGAAGGAGGCTTTCAAGTACGACTTGATTGAGCACTTCAAACACATACATGCACGATTGCACATCCTTGACTTATCGCGAATGTCTCCACAAACTCGTGATAGTGTCATTTCATAACTTCAAAGGCTGAATGTAGATGTTGACAAACATGCCCCACAAGTCCTACAAATTGAAATGGACTATAGGGTCAAAAAATCAGATACTTCCTTAAAGGTAGAAAAGAAGAAAACAGAGGGATCAAGCATCGAATGCCTCTCGGTTTAAAAAGTAGCGAGTACAACAATTTCCTTTGATAAGGATGACCTCCTGCTATGAGAGATAAAGCACAACCGACCCTTGTACTTCATGTGGTATGTCAAAAAAAATGCCAATACACAGAGTCCAGATCGACCCAGGTTCTGCACTCGATCTCATCTCTACTTCGGCACTCAAAGAGCTGGGTATCCCACCTAGCAAGCTAAGTCACACGATTGTATCCATCTTTGGATACAATGGGAGCGCTCAAAGGCCTATCGGCAAAATCAGGTTCAAATTACAAATCGGTGATCTTATCTCTGAAGTCACTGTGTACGCAATAAGAACCCCTTCATGCTACAATATCCTCCTAGGACGCCTCTGGATACATGAGAATGGTGTCGTCCCTTCAACTCTACATCAATGCATCAAATTCGTTGGCAACGACGGCTTAATCCATCGAGTGTTTGCAGATAAAAGGCCCTTCAAAGGCAAAGATGTCCATCTTACAGATGCTCAGATGTACAAGGATGAAGAAGAAGGAAAGGAGGAAGAAACAGTACCCTTTGCCAAGAATCTCCAGAAAGATAACGGCAATGCTCCTCAGCAATCATCGGAAGAAAACAAGCCTTCCGGCAAAATCGAAGAGAGCATTCATTCTCCCTTCGTTGTCTCCCTCAAATCTTCAAAGCCTTTCGTAATCACCACCAAAGCAAAGAAGACAAAACAAAAGTCTGGGGGCAAGTTCAATGTCTCCTTCATGTCCATTATGTAAGACACGGATTCGGATTCAGAGCCAGAAGATGATACATCGTCAAGCCAAGCTGATACTCAGCAAGTTCAGCCTGCGCTCACTCCATTGGAGGCATCTGCCGACGTAAATGACCCTATGTCTACTTCCTTTGTCGTTCCAGCAACATCGGCAAAAGAAAATACAATCTTCTTCCACAAATCGGAAGCCTCTTCACCAAAATCTTCGCTTGAACCTTTCCAAAATGGAGGTATGCCTCAACTATTCCTGTATAGTCCAATGACACAAGCTATCATTAAGAAAATGGGTTATGATGCTCAAAGTCCAATTGGTTTGGGAGGTGGCCGTGGTATTCTCACACCATTGGAACCCACCCTGACCAAAAGTCAACTAGAGGATTGGAACTCACCCTCGAATCTGGCATCCCATGCTGGAAGCTTTCGGGGACTCTCAACTGATTGTCAACCAGATGAGTCACAAATTTGAAGTCAGGAAGCCTGATCTGTTGCCTTACTACAACAAGACGCAATCGTTTCGACAAAAGTTTGACATCTGTTACATCACCCACACTCTCAGAGGTGAAAACATCCGTGCAGATGCCCTAGCCAGACTCGCAGCATATATGGCAATCCAAAAAGAGGAAAACATGCAAATCACAGTCTATCAAAGAAGGATTCTCCCTCCTCTTAACACACACCAAGCAGGTGCTTAATGCCATCAAGTGGTTGGAAGTCGGATGTCCATCCTCAAACCTCCGATTGGTGACTAGAGGGATCCGTTCGTTGATTACATTATGTTTGGAATCCTACTTGAAGATCCGAAAGAACGGGTAAGCCTTCAAAGACGAGCCCCAAACTTTCATTTGGATATTCCTTCAAAAATGCTTTACAGAAAATCCTTCAACGGAGTACTTCTACGCTGCTTGACACGACAAAAAGCCGAGGAAACTCTCAAAGAAGTACATGTTGGTCTTTGTGGAGTTCATCAAGCTGGTCCTAAGCTCTACGATAGGATAAAAAGGTTAGGTTATTATTAGCCTACTATGGTAGCAGACGCTATGCAATTTGCCAAACGCTGCGAACAATGCCAAATTCATGGAGATTATGTCCACATGCCTTCGGAATGGCTACATCCTACCGCGATCTCATGGCCTTTTGAAGCCTGGGGTATGGACATCATAGGTCCTATCTCTCTCTCATCAAGCAAAGGTCATCGCTTTATCTTCGTCGCTACGGATTATTTCTCCAAGTGGTCAGAAGCATTTGCGCTCAGCGAAATGAAGACATCACCAGTCCTCCGATTATTGCGCACCAACATTATATGTCGCTTCGGCATACCTAAAAAATTCATCCATGATAACGGACCACAATTCCAGGATCATAGATTCTACAGGTTCTGCGACAAGTACAAAATCTAAAGTTGTCCTTCGACTCGATACAATCCGGCGGCGAATGAACTATCGGAAGCCTTCAACAAGACACTCTGCAAAATTCTCAAGAAAATGGTCTCTAGTCACAAAAGAGACTGGGGAGACAAACTACCTAAAGCTTTGTGGGCTTATCGAACCGCCGTTCTAGGACCAACCCATAGTACACCATTCTCTTTGGTCTATGGATGCGAACCTATTGTCCCTTTGGAAGTACAAATTCCCTCCTTAAAGGTAACTTTGCAAAATGACATGATGCAAGAAAGCAATGTCAAATTGAGACTCCAAGAGTTGGATAATCTCGATGAAAGACGGCTTGAAGCTCTACAAAGCATTGAGCTATACCAAGCAAGCATGGCAGAATATTTCTACAAGAAGGTCAGGCAACGCGCCTATAAAAAGTGTGACTTGGTTCTTGCAGTAAAAAGGCCAATGGTTTTCGCCCACAAAACCAAAGGCAAGTTCGAACCAAAATGGGATGGTCTAGATGAAGGCTCGCCCCTCTCCATTGGTCGACTGCCCGTGTCATGCCCTATTGGAGGAGTGATCATCAAACTCTTTCTAATCGGAGACACCGGCGAAGGAATCTACTCAGAAGATTTCACCTTTGCCAGATTGAAACTGGAAGAAGAAGTCCCTACTTTTGGTTCAAATGCAGGCATCCCCTGCTCTGGCCCTGAGAAAAATAGAGGAACTTCTCCTGTTACTTCACAACCTGCCAGCGAAATAAAAAAAAGGCATGAATATGATCCTGTTGAAAAAATCATTATCATCAGGGTTATTGCTACAAATACCTTCTTCGACGACCGACGGAATACTTTCTGACTCCATGAGTTCATCCGAAGCATCGTCAAAGGTCGCGTCCATGGATGGCTCAAAATCGTCAGAATCCTGTGGCAAGTCAGCTAACAAGAAAACAAGCAACATGTTAACAAATGACAACACAGACAAAAAAAAAGAGAAAAGAAAATACAAAGAAGTCATACCAGGTGAAGATTCTGGAATCACTCCAGAGTCCTTAGGTTGTTCTTCAGATGCTGCAATTGGATCCGTCACTATTTCATCAGCCGAGATCTCAGGCATCACCAAACCATCATCTCCCATTGAAAAGGGAGAGAGAAAATCAAAAGCAAGAAAATCTCAGCAAAAAGAAACGGAATAGGAAAGAGGAGGAATCATACCTTCATTAACGGTCTCTTCCTCTCGATTCCTCCTTTCCGGAAGCTCATCAGCGTCCCTTGACATTTCCTCAGCCATGGCGGGAGGGACTTCTGAATTAGGAGAGTCATCGTGTCGTCTCTTATTACAGCATTGCCCTCTCTTCCTCTTACTTCTATGGGCCGGTTTGCTTGAAGTACCCGCCCCATCATCCAAGTCAGGACCTTAGCTTGGCTCCTCACCAGATGGTCTGCTCCTCCCAGTGGACTCCAAGGAAACCTTCGTTCGTTCCGCTTGCATCCAAGCGTCGATCTCGGCCTCCTCTTCTTCTAGTTGTTTCAAGACCTCACCAGGATCTCTTGTATAGCTCTTGATCTGATGACATCATGTTCATCAGGAAAGCCTATCTTATGCTTCTCTCCAGCAAGGAAAGCCAGAACTTCCTCTCGATGGACTCCATATGATCTGCCAGGACCCTTCCTGAAATGATTGCTTGACATCGAGCTCTTTCTTGGAAAGCCCCCGGTACACTAAAAAGCTCTCTACGAACAAATTCGTAAAGCCAGCAGTCCGGAAAGTGGGCAACTCAGGATAGGAAATCATGTCGATAGTGTCCTCCGCACTATAAAAAGCCCATGCATTCCTTCCATCCTGTAAACCTCCAAAACGCTTCACCATGCTCGAAGGTGCTCCAACAATGCCTTGAGAGAAGCCCAATTGCAACGCAAAACGCGAGGGAATATACGACTGGATATCAACAAAAAGATGTCTACGGTACACCATAGTACCAACGCGTATGCTGAAAAGCCACCTCTTTTCTGCGTTTGTCAAAGAATAGTGCCTTCCCGACCCTGCTCTGCTGGAATCACGGCAGACACCAAAATCAAAAACGTTCTTCCGCAAACCTGGAGAAAGCTTCACTGAAGATTGCCCAATCTCGACGTCCCTGAACCATCGAATCCTCAAACGGGCAGACCAAAGTGATTATAAAACGGCTGTCCCTCTAGCCAATCGAATCATGAAAGGGTCTTCATCCTGTGCAACTCCTAATCGATGGAAGCTCGGACAGTGGTAAACATACCACGAATAGAAAATATGGGCTGAAAACACCCTGTTCATAGGGAGCCCAAGCTGAACAAGAAAAGCAGTAGCCTGCAGTTCAGTACACAAATAGGAGTAAAGAGCAGGCACCAAAGCAAGCCGCTCTCCGAACACCATCTGATAAGCCAAAAAAGATACAATGCGGCATGATGTGCGTACCATCTCCTCCAGCAAAAACAACCTCACTCAGCCAATAGGTGAGGTAAACAGCGAGATCCCTTCGCAGCGCAGTTGAAAGTCCTCGGGATCCTAACCCTAGAGGGGGGGGGTGAATAGGGTGAGCTACAACTATGACCAATTTACACCAATTTTAACTTCTTAATATAAACTAGTCAAATGTGATGATTAAACAATCAATATGCGGAAGCTAATAAACAATCACCACACAAGCAATCACCACAACACAATATTTATGGTGGTTCGGCCTCAATGCCTACATCCACTACCGGCTTGTGAATCCAATCACCCCACCGGATTTCCACTATTTATGCTTTTAACTAGGCTAAGCAATAACCCTTACAATGTTGCTTTTCAAGGCTAAACAACAACCTCTCTATGTGCTTTTATAGGCTAAGCAATAACCTTACAAGATGCTTTTCTTAGGCTAAGCAATAACCTTACACAAAGCTTTTCTCTAAGAAGGTGTCTTTACAAAAGATCACTCTAAGAGATACAATTTAAGCTCAAATGAATTTGCCTCTTGAATAGGCTAATATGAAAGTTTAAAACAAACTCACACAAACACTCTATGCATGCAAAAGTATATGCTCATGATGTGTGTGTGTGATGACTCCAATCAAGTTTAAAAAGAAGGCTCACTCAATATATTGCTTAAAGCAATTCAAAGTTTAAAGCTCATAAATGATTTGATTGAAGTCTTATGCAAATCACATGTATGAAATTTAACTTGTTAATGACATGAAAATCAAAGACTAACAAGTTGTATGAAAATGACTAATTTAGTACATGTGATGCATGTGCATGTTGTTTTCAAAACCAAATTAATTTTACTAATGCTTAAATGAATGAAAACAACAAGCAATGTTTCAACCAAGTAAAAGACTCATGCTATGAAAGAAAAACAAAGATTTTGTCTAAGCATGATTAAAAAAGTTAACAACTTGGATTGAAAACAAAGGTGAAGAATCCAATCTTAATTAGACCAAAGATTAGAAGAAGAATGGATTCAACACATCATAGTTATTATGCTAAATATCATATACCAATAGTTTAAACAAAGCACATAACTATGATTAATAAAGGTAGAGCTTACTTGGAGGTTTAACTCATTAATCCCAAGATTTAGCTCTCCTAAAGACCTCCTAGCCTTTCCAACTTCATCCCCTTTCAATGGCTCCAAAATGGTCTCAAAGGTTCAAGTTTCAAGCCTTGAAAAAGGTTGGAAAAGAATGGATTTTATAGCCAAAAAGAGTCCAACGGCTAGTCCTCGGTCTACCGGTAAAGGGGTCTCGGTCGACCGGGAAGGCACAGCGGTCATATTTCTGACCGTTGGAGGGTTACAGCTCATGTTCTGGAAAAATGACTTCCAGTTGTATCGGTCGACCGAGACCTGTGTCTCGGTCGACCGGCGACACTGCCGGGACACCCCCTTTTTGCAAAAAATGCAACTTTTGCATATTTGAAGGTTTTTCTTTGGGGGACCTTTTGGCCACTAAATCAAGTTTGGAAAACATGTTTTAAGATATTCTAAGGGTTTTTAAAACATGAACCTACAAAGCCTAAGATGATTCATAAGTTTAAAACCAAAGGCTAGCTTGATTGGATAAAACTCCTTTCAAATGAAAATGCATACAAAAATGATTCTTTTTGTGAAGAATGTATGCAAGGATTAAACCTAAATTCTCAACATGATTTTCCAAACATAATGCACAAAGAATATAGGTTTTCAAAAGAGTTTGGGATTCAAAACCAATGCATCCAAGTTTAGAACCAAAACATGCATAGAAACAAATACTTTTCCAAAACTTAAAAGCTATGCATGTATAAATCAAGATTTCAAGGTTTTCTAAAACAATGCAAGTGTGTGTGAATCAAATGATGCTAAAGTGCAAATGCATCCATCAAATTGCAAATACAAAATCCCTAACAATCTCCCCCTTTGCAATTTGATGGCAACACACTCACCACTGAACATACACACAAAGTCTTCAGCTCCCCCTCAGCTGGACAATTCTTGAAATCTTCTTGGATGCTTCTCTCTTAGCTTGGACTCTTTTCTTCATTCTTCATGATGCTTGGTGCTTGATCATCCTTCAAGCTCTCTCTCCATCTTCCTCTCTTTAGCCAAGCATCTTCTTTAGCTCCAAGCTTTCTTTCTTCTGTTTTGCTCTCCCCCTTTGACCATGCTTCTCTCTCCCTTGTAGAAGATCATACACAACTCTCTCCTTAGGAAGCTTGGACATTCTCTTCACTCTTTTGAGAACTTGAATTCTTTCTCCCCCTTTGATGGATAGGAGATCTTCGAGTACTTGAACTCTCGAACTCTCTCTCCCCCTTTGACATTAAATTGCAATGGTACCTACACACATGAAACAAGGAAAATACCTTTAGTAGCACCTGTTAACAAATGAAATCGAAAATGAAATACGTAACAGGCTATCATGTATGGAAGTTATCTCTAAGGGCTCAAAGGCTATCCAAGGGTGAATTTGATCAAAACTAATACTTCCTATGAAGATTTACACTCCCCCTCAATCCATTCTCTTCTTTTGTCAAACTTTTGACAAGATTTAACTATTAGATGCAAGAAGAAGATGGTTTAACCAAATGAGGGTCAACTTTAAGGAAAGGATTAGATTCATATAACTAAAAAGCACACTATGATCAAATTACCAAAAGATCAAGGTCAATGGGAAAAGCAATCATGGATATCAATTGGAAAAACAAAGAATACCAATTGAGATTTAAGGATATGACTATTAACACAATCACTCTAAAATGGATGTAAGAATATACCTTTTAGGAAGAATCCAAATTAGAGCTATCCATGATACAATGGGGTTTACTCAAACATAGCATCAATCAATATAACTTATGAAAATCATATGCTATGTAAGGTTTTGAACTCATTTCATTCAATCAATAAATATTACTATTAAAGAGCAAGATGAGTGAAATGAAATTCAAACATGAAGCCTACCTCAACAATTAAGCAACCAATATTATGAACACATAAACATGGTGGTCATGAGATTTACCTATGTGAGCAAGGGAGGAGGCAATCATGAAAAATTATGATGCTAATGGTGTGTGACATGGAACAATCATATTACTTATCAAGTTCAATCCAATGCACACAAGGTTTATCACATTCACAAGAAATCAAATCAATCAAAAATATACCAATTGAAACCAATTGAATTTGACAACATGTTAAAGAGCAAGGATGTGACAAACACAAAATCCCATAAATCATCATAAATAAATATTCATCACTTTGTAAGATATAACTAATGAGCATAGTGATGAACAAGGCAAATTGCAATGCAAAAGGATATGACTTGGAAATGCATGCAATTTCCAAAGTGTCAAAATCATATGAATTCAACTACTAAGATATCCATCAACCATCATAAATGCAAGGAATGGATTTCAAGGAGTTTCATATGATTAAGATCACTACTTATGAAGTTGAAACATGTATAAGGAAGACACCAAGAGTATCTACATGAATCAACATCATAACCATCCAAAAAGAAATTACTATTAGGCATAGAGGATGGATTTGGGTTCTAGTATGGTTTCTACAAATGTAACTAAGATCACAACCATACATGGAACCTATAGTCATTTGCATATAAAAAGAATGTAAATAAACAAGCAAGGATGCAAACAACATACATTTCCATTTCTAAGATAATGAAACCAAAAGAAAAGGAAATGAAAACATGGAACATGCTTTAGATGAATATAACTAATGATGTTATAGGCATTTCCATTCAAATAATCTTCAAATCATTTTGAAAAACAAAATCCAACAATGAGCATAAAAAGAATGATTTTGAAGACCAATTTTCAACATTGTATTTTAAAAGAAATAACTTAATTGAAACACATACAAGTTGATTTTTCAAAACAATGATTTTCCATATGAAAATATAACTTAGGAATCCATGGAAAAACTTGAATTGATTCAAATCATTTGTTCAAAAAAAATATTACTATCATATCTACACAAATGATTCAACAACAATTGATCATGAAGAGTCTAGCTATGAAAGCTTTTGAAATCACAATCAATTGATCATGTAGAAATGCAATGCTAAACATAAATGTGCAAAAAGCAAATCAAACATGATGAAATTATAATCAAAAGATTTTGAAAACCATGAAGTGTAACTAGAATGGTGCATGAAAACAAAATCAATTGATCATAAAGAAACAATGCATTTAAATAATTGTAACTAAGAAAGAACAAAATGCAAAGCAACAAGACCAACAAAATGATTTAACTATTAAAGAATAGGTTGGTCAAGTAGGTTCAAGGCCTTAAGGTTTGTCTAAGTAGATAACTTTAGGAATCCACCTAAGGTCTTGAGAGGGTTGAACTTTGAGGTCTTGTTTGGAGTTCTCACCAACTATAGGAGATTTAACTTGATAAATTTTCAATTTGAACTTATCACCATGATATTTTGATTTGACTATATTTAGCTTGGATTGGTGATTAGTCTTTTGAAGTTGGTGGGTTTGTTTCTTTGGGGATTGTTTCTCTTTTCTTTTCTTCTTATTTTCTCCCTTTACTTGACTTTTGAATTTTAGATTTAACTTAGCAACTTTCTTCAAAAGTTCTTTCATGGGTTGATATAAGGGAGATAGGTTGAGAAGCTTTTTGTTCATAGATTCTTTTAAGCTTGGTTTAACTTGTTTAAACTTCTTAGAATCTATCTTAGGAGACTCCATTTTAATAGATTTAACTTGTTTAGTCTTTTTGGAGTCTTTCTTGATTTTTAGTGTCTTACCCTTCATAGGTTTTGATTCTCCATTCTTTAGTTCAAAGATGGGCTTAGACACATAGCTTCTTTTTCTTAGTTTGCACTCAAATTTTAGATGTCCTTCTTTACCACAATAATGACATTTAATTTTGGACATTTGAGAGAGAGTGCTAGAGAATGAGGACTCACCTTTCACAAAAGTGTTGGTGAATTTAGGGTCATGAGACATATTTCTATCAAATCCAATACCCGTCCTATCTCCATGAGGTTTACCCAATTTAAATAATTTTTCAAGTCTTTCTTCACTTTGGGTAAACTTGCACTCATACTTTGTTTTATATCCTTCAAGTTGAGTGACTTTGGTTATAAGGATTGAATTTTCATGTTTGACTTTTGAAAGTTCATTTTCAATTTCCTTATATTTGCTTAGCTCTTCATTGGCAAGTTTTAATTCAAGCTTTAGTTCATTAACAACATTAGATCCAAGCTCTTGGGTTTTTAACTTACTTTTAATCAACTTGGCTTCTAAATTGTTAAAGTCTTTGTCTTGCCTTTTTATTTGATCTCTTAGAATTAAATTTTCCTTATTGACATTATCATAATCCATCTTTAATTCTTTTAGTTCATCTTGAATGTTAGATAGATTATTTAAAGAGATCATGAACTTAGATTCTACACAATTTATAAATTCATCTTTTTCTCTAAGTTCATTTTTAGAAGAGTCTAATTCTTGGTTTAGCCTTATAGATTCTTCTTTTAATCTTTTATTTTTCTTGGAAACCTCTAAGGACCATGTGTACAATTCCTCATAGGCTTCAAGTTCATCATATTCTTCTTCTTTTAATTCAAGTTGAGATTCCTTAATTTCAATGTTTGAATCTCCATAAGATGGAAGAATGAGGGGTCTAGAAGAATCTACAAAGTCTAGCATAGTGGAGTCCATTCTAATGATTTTCAATAAAAGGACAACTCTAGGGTTTTAACTCTAGGTTTTTACACCTAATCAAGAGTTCCAAACACTTGATCCTAAGGGATAGAACACTTGGCTCTGATACCAATTGAAAGTCCTCGGGATCCTAACCCTAGAGGGGGGGGGGGTGAATAGGGTGACCTACAACTATGACCAATTTACACCAATTTTAACTTCTTAATATAAACTAGTCAAATGTGATGATTAAACAATCAATATGCGGAAGCTAATAAACAATCACCACACAAGCAATCACCACAACACAATATTTATAGTGGTTCGGCCTCAATGCCTACATCCACTACCGGCTTGTGAATCCAATCACCCCACCGGATTTCCACTATTTATGCTTTTAACTAGGCTAAGCAATAACCCTTACAATGTTGCTTTTCAAGGCTAAACAACAACCTCTCTATGTGCTTTTATAGGCTAAGCAATAACCTTTACAAAATGCTTTTCTTAGGCTAAGCAATAACCTTACAAGATGCTTTTCTTAGGCTAAGCAATAACCTTACACAAAGCTTTTCTCTAAGAAGGTGTCTTTACAAAAGATCACTCTAAGAGATACAATTTAAGCTCAAATGAATTTGCCTCTTGAATAGGCTAATATGAAAGTTTAAAACAAACTCACACAAACACTCTATGCATGCAAAAGTATATGCTCATGATGTGTGTGTGTGATGACTCCAATCAAGTTTAAAAAGAAGGCTCGCTCAATATACTGCTTAAAGCAATTCAAAGTTTAAAGCTCATAAATGATTTGATTGAAGTCTTATGCAAATCACATGTATGAAATTTAACTTGTTAATGACATGAAAATCAAAGACTAACAAGTTGTATGAAAATGACTAATTTAGTACATGTGATGCATGTGCATGTTGTTTTCAAAACCAAATTAATTTTACTAATGCTTAAATGAATGAAAACAACAAGCAATGTTTCAACCAAGTAAAAGACTCATGCTATGAAAGAAAAACAAAGATTTTGTCTAAGCATGATTAAAAAAGTTAACAACTTGGATTGAAAACAAAGGTGAAGAATCCAATCTTAATTAGACCAAAGATTAGAAGAAGAATGGATTCAACACATCATAGTTATTATGCTAAATATCATATACCAATAGTTTAAACAAAGCACATAACTATGATTAATAAAGGTAGAGCTTACTTGGAGGTTTAACTCATTAATCCCAAGCTTTAGCTCTCCTAAAGACCTCCTAGCCTTTCCAACTTCATCCCCTTTCAATGGCTCCAAAATGGTCTCAAAGGTTCAAGTTTCAAGCCTTGAAAAAGGTTGGAAAAGAATGGATTTTATAGCCAAAAAGAGTCCAACGGCTAGTCCTCGGTCTACCGGTAAAGGGGTCTCGGTCGACCGGGAAGGCACAGCGGTCATATTTCTGACCGTTGGAGGGTTACAGCTCATGTTCTGGAAAAATGACTTCCAGTTGTATCGGTCGACCGAGACCTGTGTCTCGGTCGACCGGCGACACTGCCGGGACACCCCCTTTTTGCAAAAAATGCAACTTTTGCATATTTGAAGGTTTTTCTTTAGGGGACCTTTTGGCCACTAAATCAAGCTTGGAAAACATGTTTTAAGACATTCTAAGGGTTTTTAAAACATGAACCTACAAAGCCTAAGATGATTCATAAGTTTAAAACCAAAGGCTAGCTTGATTGGATAAAACTCCTTTCAAATGAAAATGCATACAAAAATGATTCTTTTTGTGAAGAATGTATGCAAGGCTCAAACCTAAATTCTCAACATGATTTTCCAAACATAATGCACAAAGAATATAGGTTTTCAAAAGAGTTTGGGATTCAAAACCAATGCATCCAAGTTTAGAACCAAAACATGCATAGAAACAAATACTTTTCCAAAACTTAAAAGCTATGCATGTATAAATCAAGATTTCAAGGTTTTCTAAAACAATGCAAGTGTGTGTGAATCAAATGATGCTAAAGTGCAAATGCATCCATCAAATTGCAAATACAAAATCCCTAACAATGTCTGAATAAATGGCATCTGTGCTCATGAAGAAGTCCTTCAAGTCTCCTCGCGTGACAGAAGTTTTCTTCGAACCCAGAGTCTTAGCTCTGGCCTCCCGGGTCGTGCTATCAGAAGACTCTCTGTTGTCAAAGAAGTTGGGGAACAAGTAGCCAAAACTCCTCCGACTGCTGGACCTTACTTTCAAGCCCTCCTTCTCCTTCAAAAAATCATAGAAGGCGACGAGTTGAAAGTACAGAAGCTTGAACTCCTCAGACTGCTCCTCAAGGACGCTGTCAATACGCATGAACTCCTCATAAAGTTTGCCGAGGACAGTCAGCCCGATGATGGTGCTCAATTCCTTCAAAGTAAAACCAATCTCGCCATTCGTGACAATGAAGGTGTTGGTTTTTGGAAGGAATGACTCCAAAATGGCCATGAAGGCTTCATTGGAGAAAACCACGGTTTGCTAAAAAGCGCGAACTGTATGAAAAGTCTCGGCCTCAAAATGATAGAATTTTGGCATAGTTCTGGGACAATCCTGAAGAAAAGGGAAACACCCCGAAAAAGATAGGAAGCTTGAAGATGAGCTCAACACCGCTACAAACTCATGGTCAATGAAGCATTCTCAAAGAAGGTTTGAACTCAAACATTGCTGCGAGATCAAACCAATCTTATCAAATTTCCACAAGCTTGAAGAAGGGCTCAACATTGCTGTGAGCTCCAAACTCCAAAACTTGCAAAACTTCTCAAAACCAACAAGATTAAGAAAGGGCTCAACATTGTCGCGAGCTCCAAATCCCAAAACTTTCAAAAGATTTTCTAGCTATGCATCATGATGCTCCCAATCAATTTACTAAAAAGCATGCATCAAAGAAAATCATCATGCATTAGATGCTAGAAAAACCTTAACCAAAGTTTGACCAGTTCCAACCCAACTTGGTCAAAACCAATCAAACTTCGTCCAAGTCAAATGTCCGTACAGCCAAGAAGAACAAAAAAAAAAAACGTGCAAAAAAAAAAGAGAAAGCACGTGTAAAAAAAAGAGAAAAAAAAACTCATGGAAAAAAAGAGAAAAAAAAAAGAAAAAAAAAGTAAAAGAAAAGAAAAGAAAAGAATTTTTTTTCTACTTCTACATGGAGTTTCTTATGAAGGAAGAAAACTTACTTGAAGCTATGGATGGAGAAGAAGAAAAAGAACTTGAAGATTCTTGAAGAAGAAGAGGAGTTCTTGATCTTGGAGCACTCTTTGAGACTTTTGCAAAAAGAAAGCAACAAGGGCAACAGATCCAACCTCCTTTGCTTTTATAGAGGAGAGCAAACCAAAAGAGGAAACAAAGAGAAAACCAAGGAGGTAAGTGCTAAAAAACTAGCAACTTTCCCAAAAGAAAGGAGATTTGAGATATTCTCTCTTAAAGAGAATATTCTTTGAGAAATTCTCTCCAAAAAAGAAGGGGAATGAGAAATATTCTCTCCAAAGAAAGATACTTTAATAAAATCTCTCCCAAAAACAAGGAAGCATGAGAGATTCTCTCCAAGTAAGGATATTTCTAGATATTCTCTACCCACATGAGATATTTTTAGATATCCTTTACAAAATGATACCATATGAGGTCTAAGCCATCTCCAAAGCTTAAGATTCCATGGGTTAGCCCACATGAGCCAGGTTTGACCACCTAGGCACTAAAAGGGGGCTTCCTATCAAAAACCTCCTTTGGCAAGAGCATACAAAATGGTTTCATGCCTCTCTTGAGTAGATTGAACCATTAAAAAAAAACAGAGAAGAGAAGCCTCATGAGTTTCAAAAAATCCAAACCATCCAACCTCATGAACCAAATTAAGCCAAAATCTTGAAATTGACATTCCATAAAAAACCAAACTCTGGTCCCCTAACTCGCCACATACAGCTTGTTAGGTCACAAGGCCAAAAAAAAAATCAAATCCTGACACCCTAGCTCGCCACATATAGTTTGTTAGGTTACAAGGTCAAAACCAAATCTAACCCCCCAATTTGCCACTATAGCTCGTTGGGTCACAAGGTCAAAATCAAAAGTCAAACCTCGACCCCCTAACTTGCCACATACAGCTTGTTAGGTCACAAGGTCAAAATAACAAAAAAAAAAGCCTCTTGACCGCCTAATGTGCCACATACAGCCCTTAGGTTCACAAGGTCAAAAGGAAAACCCAAAATCCAAAACCCAAATCCAACTCCCTCGTGTCATTTTCAAAACTTTGCCTTGAGAAGGTACGTGATCCCTCTCACTACCGTAAAATCCCCTTGGAAACTCAAAAGGCTATAAAAAAAATTTGCTCAAAGACTCTTGATCAAGTCAAAAGCTCTCCTTCAAGTTTCTCTTCAACGCACATCGACTCCAAAAGCTACTCGTCGTTGTACCTCGAGGGGGCATTTGTTGACACCAAAAAAGTCACTTTGCCTCTCTAACATCAGGAAGCCATATGAAGCTGCATCCTACTACAAACAGGCAATGCTGGTTCAAGCATCAGATCTTGTCAAAATAAAAAAAAACTGCAAGATCCTTCCAGACAGCCAAAAGAGGGGTTCAGATGAAGTTTCGGGTCATTTTAACATCATTTGGCCTAACTTCACTCCTCCGGCAGCTGAACAGACGCTCCTAGCAGCGACGGCGTCAAAGATATCAAAACTTCGATCAGAGCCTACGGATGGTCACAAAATACCTCCAAAAGGCTCCATGCCAAATTTCAAGTCAAACCGACAACGTTTGACCCTCCATCAACCCTCGAGCAGTCAAATCAAGCCTTTCGGCGGCGAGAACCACCGAGACTATTACTCATCAAACAAAGCACATGGGTGGCTTCAACATGCTTCCAAACGGCTGCACGTCAAATTTCAAGTCATTCCGACAATGTTTGACCCGACTTTGACGCTCCGAAAAGAAATCAAGGCTACCGTCGGCGAAGTACCCCGGGACCATGACATCCAAATTGGAGCCAACGAATCGTCTCAAAATGACTCCAATGGGCTCCTTGTCAAATTCCAAGTCGAACGGACATCGGTTGACCGTACATCAAAGCGCGGCATCTCCCCACGGCAAAATCAAGCCTACTGGCGACCGGACCCCATACGGCTTCAAAACTCAAAACAAAACAAAAACCCCATGGTTGGTCCCGTTTACTGCTCAGGAGGCTTCACCTCAAATTTCAGGTCATTCCGACATCGTTTGACCTAGTTTCGACTCTTGACGGAAAATTGGCTACAAAGTCTTCGGCTTTTCCAAAAATGAGAAACATTGTGCTCCGATTTGTACGACTCCTCTTCAGGTTTTCTTCAGGAGAATCAAGCTAATAAATGAGGAGAAATGTCAAGAAAAATACAGTAGAAAAAAACATCGAAAAAGACTGAAAAACGGCCGAGAAACAGCAACCAGAAGGGGAAGAATCCCCATGGTCGCCGGCGACCTTGGCCCATGGTCACCGGCAGCGACCCCAGCCCGTGGTCACCGGGTGGCCCGTTTTCCGCCCTTTCCACATTTCGGGAGTTTTAGCCCCTGTGGTTTTCTGAAAATCTGATTTTTTATGTTCGAAATCGACTGATCTTCGTCAACATTTGGGATCCGCCATCAAGAGCATGAAATCATCATTGATCGCTCCAAGATCATCAACTCGCTGACTAAGAAAGTATGCTTTCTGTCCAACCGATCAAGAAATCGACAAGACAGATGTCACCGGCCCACTGATACTAATAAATGCCTAAAGTTTCATCACCACCCGACATCAAATAACATGCGGATCCATCTTCGATCGTCACAAGAAGAATTCCAAAAGACGCGGCACGGCCAGCGACTCTTCAAATGCCCCGGCGACCAGTTAATGTCGTTAATTGACCCCTTTTATGACAACTTAATGCGGTCATTAACCCATTATTTTGGACGGCGCAATCAAAATCAAGCAAATGGGAGTTACAAATTCAAGTAATCATGGCATTAAAACCATGAAACTCCCCTCATCATGGTGTTTCACCGGCCAGTCACAAGCCAAGAAAAAGGAGTTACAAACCATGAAACTCCCCTCTTCTTGGAATGACCCCCCTTTTATAAGCTTTTGGTGGCCATAAGGTGGGTTTATGAGCATTGATGGCATTGATGCTCCATGATGAGAGGAGTTACAAGTTTTAATTCTCTGATTTTGTAACTCCTTTTTCCTTGAATATGATTGGCCGATGGAGAATGATGGGCATTTAATCCCCTTAATCTCCATGATGAGGGGAGTTTCATGATTTTAATATCATGATTACTTGGATTTGTAACTCCCATTTGCTTGATTTTGATTGGGCCGTCAAAAATAATGGGTTAATGACCACATTAAGTTGTCATAAAACAGGTCAATTAACGGCATTAAGTGGTCGCCGGGGCATTTGAAGAGTCACGGGCCGTGCCTCGTCTTTTGGAATTCTTCTTATGACGATCGCCGATTGATCCACATGTTGTTTGATGTTGGATGACGATGCAACTTCAGACATTGATTGGTGCCAGTGGGCCGGTGACATCTGTCTTGTCAATTTCTCGATCGGTCGGACAGACAGTGTACTTTGTTGGTTAGTCGGTTGGCGATCTTGGAGCGATCAATGATGATTTCATGCTCTTGACGGCGGATCCGAAATGTTGATGAAGATCAGTCGATTTCAAGCATCAAGAATTAGATTTTCGGAAAACCACAGAGGCTGGAATTCCCAAAACCACTGCGACCATGGGGTTTTTCCCCCTTCCGGTCGTCGTTTCTTTGTTGTTTTTTGATCTTTTTGACTCTTTCTTTCTCCTATATTTTTATTGAAATTTCTCCACATTTATTGGGTTGATTCTCCTAAAGAAAACCTTACTAGAAGCCATGCAAATCGGAGTACAAAGTTTTCTATTTTTTGGAAAAGCCGAAGACTTTGTAGCTGATTTTCCGTCAAGAGTCAAAACTAGGTCAAATGATGTCGGAATGACCTGAAATTTGAGGTGAAGTCTTCTGAGCAGTAGAAGGGACCAACCAAGGGTTTTTGTTTGAGTTTTGAAGCCATGTGGGGTCCTGTCTCCAGAAGGCTTGATTTTGCCGTAAGGAAGATGCCGCACTTTGATGTGCGGCTAATTGATGTCTGGTTGACTTGAAATATGACAGGGAGCCTATTGGAGTCATTTTGAGATGATCCATTAGCTCTGATTTGGATGTCGTGGTCCCGGGAAGCTCCGCTGCCGGTAGCCTTGATTTTGTTTCGGAGCGTCAAAGTCGGGTCAAACGTTGTCGGAATGACCTAAAATTTGATGTGCAGCCCTTTAGAAGCATGTTGAAGCCACCTATGTGCTCTGTTTCATGAGTGATGGCCTCGGTGATTCTCGCCGCCAAGAGGCTTGATTTTAGTGCTCGAGGGTTGATGGAGGGTCAAACGTTGTCGGTTTGACTTGAAATTTGGCATGGAGTCTTTTGGAGGTATTTTGAGACCATTCGTGGGCTCTGATCTAAATTTTGATGTCTTCGGCACCGTCGCCGCCGGGAGCGCCTCTTCTGATGACGGATGAGTGAAGTTAGGCCAAATGAAGTCGAAATGGCCTGAAACTTGATGTAGAGCCTGTTAAGAATTTTGTAGATTGCAATTTGATGGATGCATAATCATTCAAGCATCATTTGATTTATACACATATGCATTGATTTATAAAAACTTGAAATCTTGATTTATTCATGCATTGCTTTTAAGATTTGTAAAAGTATCAATTCATGCTTGATTTGCTTTTAAAAATTGAATGCATTTGTTTTTTAAAAGAGTTTTAGAAATCAAGCAAGCCTATGTTTTAAATCTTTCAAATCATTTTAGACTTTTTGTGTTTCATGTTTTTAAACATCCTAGGTTGACTTAAAACATGTTTCCAAGCTTGGTTTAGTGGCCCAAAAATCCCCACAAATAAATACTTTGAAAATATGCAATTATGGGAATTTTGGTCCCAGGGGGTCGACCAGCAGTGTGGCCGGTCGACCGGCCCAGGGGACCCGGTTGACCGGCCACACTGTAGGCCGACTTGGTTCCTGAAGCTCCAACGGTCAGAAATATAGCCATTGTGAAGGCCAGGTCGACCGAGCCCTGCTGCCAGGTCGACCAGGGACTAGTCGTTGGGCTGTTTTGGCTATAATATGAGTTCTTTCCTTTGCCAAAAGTTGGGAATTTTAAGGCCCTCCTTGAGGGGTTTTGAGGCAAATTAAAGGGAAATGAACTAAGGGATAAAGGGGATCATTAGGAAAGCTAAAGCTTGGATTAATGAGTTAAATCACCAAGTAAGCTCTACTTTCCTTAACCATATGTTGTCATGCTTCGTTTTATTTTTGGTAAATCTTTTGTAGCATGATATACTATGTTTTGTTGTATCCTTAACATGTTTATGTTTTGAATTGATTCATTGTTTTGGATGCATCACCATTGATTCAATCCAAGTAGTACTTGAATTGGTAAAACTAAGTAGATCATGTTAATGGAAAAATCTTTGAAATTATATGTAACATGATCCATATACTTGGTTGAATCTTTGGTTGTTGTTTTTCAACATAAGAAAATCACTTTCAAATATATCTTATGTTTTGGATTCAACATTGTTACAAATCATATGTTTTCATGTTTTGCTCTAATTATTGGTAAATCCTTTCTAGCATGATAAACTATGATTTGTTGTGTCCTTAACATGTTTTATGTTTTGAATAGATCTATTGTTTTGGATACATCACCATTTGATTCAATCCAAGTAGTACTTTATTTGGTAAATCTAAGTAGATCATGTTAATGAAAGAATCTTTGAAATTATATGTAACATGATTCATATACTTGGTTGAATCTTTGGGTGTTGTTTTTCATCATAAGAAAATCTCTTTCAAAATATATCTTATGTTGTGGATTCAACATCTTTACAAATCATATGTAAATTTGTTTTAAAGTTTCACAACTTGCTTTGCATTGATTGGTATATCATATTCAAGTTGTATTTATAATTACATATGATTTGTCCCCTTATTTCAATCAAATCTATTTTTATGTTTTGAGCTACATTGTTGATTTGATTGACATCCCTATGCAACACATGTTTAGAGCTAATTAATTTCATACAACTTGTGAATCTTTGATCTCATTAACAAGTTGTTACTTTTAACATGTGACTTGCATTCCTTCCTCATAACATGTAACATGAGCTAAAACTTTCAAAAGCCTTAGGCATACATTTATAGCTTTCATTTTCAAAATGATTGAGGACATCATACACACATCATGAGAATACATCTTTGCATTCATTTAGTGTGTGTGTGAGTTAGTTTTTCACTTCCATATCCGCCTATTTAAGAGGCATTGTAATGAGCTTAATTGAATCTCCATCAAGTGTACTATAGACACTAATTAGAGAGATAACCAACCTTGTGGTTGAAGAGGTTATTGCTTAGCCTATAAAAGCATAATGTATAGGTTGATGTTAAACCTTGAAAAACATCATTGTAAAGGTTATTGCTTAGCCTATTGAAAAGCATAAATAGTGGAAATCCGGTGGGGTGTTGGATCACAAGCAGGTAGTGGATGTAGGCATTGAGGCCGAACCACTTTAAATCCTTGTGTGATGGTGCTTGCTTTGTGGTGATTGTTTTCATTAAGCTTCCGCATTTTGTTTGATAATCATCACTTGTGACTAGTTTGTTTTAAAGAAGTTAAAATTGATTAAAATTGGTCATAAATGAAGCTCACCCTATTCACCCCCCCCCCTCTAGGGTTCGGGTCCCCGGACTCTTCGGAGCCTCCTAGTGGCATTTTGGGGCCAACTGTGTGCTCTGTTTTATGTGTCATGGTCTATGGCTTCACCGCTGCCGGGAGCGCTTGTTCAGCTGTTGGAGGAGTGAAGCTAGGCCAAATGATGTTAAAATGGCCCGAAACTTCAGTTGTACCCCTCTTTTGGCTGTGTTGAAGGATCTTGCAGTTTTTTGTTTGATTCTGACAAAATCTGATGCTTGAAGTAGCATTGTCTGTTTGTAGTAGAATGCAACTTCTTGATATTGAGTAGGTAAAGTGACTTTTTTGGTGTCAACAAATGCCCCCTCGAGGTACAGCGACGAGTAGCTTTTGGAGTCGATGTGCCTCGAAGAGAAACTTGAAGGAGAGCTTCTGATTTGACCAAGAGTCTTTGAGCTATTTTTTTTAATAGCCTTTTGAGTTTCAAAGTGGATTTTATGGTAGTGAGATGGATCACGTACCGTCTCAAAGCAAAGTTTTGAAAATGACATGAGGGAGTTGGATTTTGGATTTTGCTTTTGATTTTGAACTTGTGAACCTAAGGGCTGTATGTGGAGCATTAGGCGATCAAGAGGTTTTTTTTTTGGTTTTTTGTTTTTGACCTTGTGACCTAACAAGCTGTATATGGCAGGTTAGAGGGTAGGGGTCAGATTTGGTTTCTACCTTGTGACCTAACAAGTTGTATGTGGCAAGCTAGGGAGTCAGGATTTGGTTTTTTGGTTTTGGTCTTGTGACCTAGCAAGCTGTATGTTGCAAGTTAGGGGACCAGAGTTTGTTTTTTTGTGGAATGTCAATTTCAAGATTTTGGCTTAATTTGGTTCGTGAGGTTGGATGGTTTGGGTTTTTGGAAACTCATGAGGCTTTTTTTTAATGGTTCAATCAACTAAAAAAAGGCACGGAACCATTTTGTATGCTCTTGGTAAATGAGATTTTTCATAGGAATCCCCTTTTTGTGCCTCGGCGGTCAAACCTGGCTCATGTGGGCTAACCCATGGGATCTTAAGCTTAAGAGATGGCTTAGGTCTCATATGGTGTCATTGTGTAAAGAATATCTAAAAATATCTCCTTTGGCTAGAGAATATCTAAAAATATCCTTACCTGGAGAGACTCTCTCATGTTTCCTTGTTTTGGGGAGAGATTTTCTCAAAATATCTTTCTTTGGGAGATAATATTTCTCATTCCCTTTCTTTTTGGAGAAAATTTCTCAAACAATCTTCTCTTTAGGAGAGAATATCTCAAATCTCCTTTCTTTTGGGAAAGTTGGTAATTTTTAGCACTTACCTCCTTGGTTTTCTCCATGTTTCCTCTTTTGGTTTGCTCCTCTCTATAAAAGCAAAGGAGGTTGGATCTCTTGCCCTCATTGCTTTCTTTTTGCAAAAGTCTTCAAAAGTGCTCCAAGATCAAGAACTTCTCCTCTTCTTCAAGAATCTTCAAGTTCTTTCTTCTCCATCTGTTAGACCCCAACCCAGACTAAGTCGATTAGTATGTGATTAGTACGTGTTTAGTCCTAAGTGGATTTAGTTACCGTTGGGTTAGAAATAATTAGTTTTAGTCCTGGACATAGCTTTGGGAATTTTGAGAACGTTTAGTGTTAGTCAAACACGCTCAGGAAGGCCTGAGTGTACGTGTAAGCTTGCGAGGATCGTTTCGATTTTCATTTTGATTATGATTTTTATTTTATTTGAATGATTTTATTATTTGTTACAACTTTTGTTTGTTTGAAGCCCAGAAATCCAAGTTTTGGCCCAAAAGGGTAAAAATTGTCTTTTATACCCAAATCTGGACACAAATTTCGAAATCTCAAAACCATGTCAAAATTATACCTTGAAAACTAGATTTTTCGAGGATCATTTTATCCTTCTTCGTCATTTTCATCCGGGGCCCATAAGAACATGTTTTAACCTTTGCAAGTTTCAGAACTTTGTGGGGCCTACTTTCCACTCAACTTAAGCCTCATCTCCCTCCCTCATGTTTCACTTTCCCAAATCCTGCAACTTTCAAGACCTAGGGCTAAGAAACCCTTTTTCCTCTTCACCTTCTTCCTCTTGAATGCTCAAGCTAGAGACCTCCAAATGAAATTCCAAGACCATCACCTTCTTCCTTTTTTTTCCAAGCTTTCCATGGGTACAATCTCTTGAAGTTTCCAGCTAGAAAACCTCTCCATTTTCTTCATCTCTTCATGTTTGGGCATCTCTAGGTAGGAGCTCCAACCCATCTCTTCAATGGAATCTTTTCAACTCCTAAAGAGCTTCTTTTTCTAACATGCAACTCCCATTTCGAAGTGGGTTCTTGTTTTCATATTTGAATGGGTTTTGAATGGATTTTCATGGGGTTTTTGTAGTGTTTGGCTTAGCTCTTGGGTAGGAGTGCTTGAAGAGTGTTTCTTGGCATTTGGGCAAAAAGGCAAGTAATCTTTATAGGTTGAATGTTGTATGTGTGTTTGAGGATTTCATTGTTACTCTTAAAAATTGCATATAACTTGTTATTAATCTTCACTGTTATGGTTTCTTTAGATTTCTTCATATGTGATTTCTAATCAAGTATATGCATTAATGTCAAGTGTTTTTCCAAACTTCTAGATTTCTATTTGGCTTCAAGCCCTTGTTTCGTTATGAAATTTGGGTTTGTTTTGATGGAAATTGAATGTTTAGATTTTGGGATTGAATGATATGGAAATGTGAAAATGAACTCTTGAAGAGCATGAAGGCTCAGGGAAGTGCAGGTACTTAGTTATGAGAAGAAGGAGAGAAAATTTATGGAAAATCTGACTTGAAACGCACTGCCCATGCAACGTCGGTCAACTGTCGGCTAACCAACATGCCCTTTCGATTAACCAATAGCCAACCGAACTCCGTCGGTTCCTTTTCCAAAATGCTACTCTTTTCTGACATGGATTCAGGCTGTCAGCCATCGATCAGTTGGTGGCTAGCTGACACTCCCCATTTCGGCTAGCCGACAGGTGACCGACACGCTCACCGAATTAGCAAAATGACTTGTTTTTTAAGGACTTTCTGTAAGAGTGAAAACTATAATATGTTTAGGGATCTTTAGCCTGATATTGTGTACTTGAAAACCTGAAATGTCTTTTAACTTCGGGGGCACCAATTCTCTTTTAAATTCCAACATTTTGCTTTCAATTGCACAAGGGTCAACCAAAGGTCCTCACATAGGCTTGGTAGACCTAGCTTTCTAACTTTAGTTTTGATACAATAAGTATCATCGTGTACTCGTTTTGAAACTCTAGTATAAGCTCGTTTGAAGATTATTTCAAAAACAAAACTGGGGATTACTTCTTAAGCTTATATGCATATAATTATGCTTCTTGCTAGACGTGTTTCGCCATGTTTTGTGCATTAATGAATCCTTGTGAACACCACTGAGCTTGGACTACTCTTTCAGTCTGATCCGCTGTCTGGGGGTCCTTAAACATGTGGACTATCTGCAGATTACTCGTGTATTCTTTTACACATCGTGCTTGTCCGATTCCGTGGCCAAAAATCCCCATCCACCTTTGTGTGGCATGGGAATCGTGTTTTGTTTATCATGTGTGCTTGCTCTTTTAACTATAAATGATAGAGAAAGGATGAGCTCTTTGTGGATTTACTATTCATGATATTATAAGTATTCATGCTAGCTTACTTTGGTATCTTAGTTTGTTTTGTATTTTAGTTTTGTTCATATTTTTTGAAATGTACTTCAGTCAATTAATTATTTATTGTGAATTTCTTAAAACATCTTTTGTTCCATGTTCATACCTAAATTGGTTACCTGTCAAACCGTCGTGTTTGACCCTTGTATTTGGTGGTTAGGTGCATGTAACGTTGCCTTTGAGGAGGAGCGTCCGGAGGAGGCTGTTGAGCCACCCCCAGTCAGAGAGTGGCATCCCAACGATGTCAACTAGACGTCGGGCACAATCTTGAGTTTCACTTCATTTTGTCATGGGTTTTATTTTTGTTATTTTGAGAATTGTATTGGCCATTGTTGGCCTCTTATGGGATGTTATAAAACTTAACTTACTTTTGTGTTAACCTTATAACTTGAATTATGCTGGGAATGCTATGTTATGATTCCTTCTTCTGATATCTTGGACTTGATGCTATTTTAATGTTGCACTTGAAATTTTATTTGTGCTTGTCTTGATGTAATTTACTGCACGCTTCCGCAAACTTGATCGTGTGAGCCAGATTCCACGTGTCTCGGAAATCCTCACCGCGGGAACCTATGGGAAACACGTCGCGGGCCCTGGCCTCGGTCTGGGGTCGCAACAGGACTGGTATTTGAGTGGGACTTGTTTCAGACACTTAAAAGAAACTAGAAAATCCTAGGAACGTGGCGAGGATTCGTGAGTTCGATAGATTCGTTTAGTATAGGACCTAAGGAACCCTCAAACCATGTTTATTGTGTACTAACTCCTTGTTTTACAGCATCATGCCTCCAAGAAAAGCTCCAAACAATAATGCTTTAGGTTGTAATCAGAATCGGTCAGACACGAGTAATACACCAACAGCTACACAATCCCAAGAACTTATGGAAGCTATGTTAGAACAACAAAGGCAGGCAAATGGGACCCAAGCAAGATTTCAAGAACGGATGGCCAAGAAAGATGAGGAAATGGCTCAAGTCCAGAGGCAGCTGTTGGATGTTCTTCAGAATAGGCCTTAAGCTCCACAAGCTCAACCCTTGGGTCCACGATTGTTATCCACAATCGGGGTCATGACCCTAATATGCTATTTGAAAGGTTCAGGAAAAGAGCACCAAAGGAATTCTCGGGTCACGAAGACCTGTTAGTTGCAGATGACTGGTTGGCAAACACCGAGAAAATCTTTGATGTCTTCACATGCACAAGGAGATAGAAGGTCAAGCTCACAGCTTCATTACTCTATGGGCTTGCAAATCAGTGGTGGCAAACGGTCAAGGACACATATTTGGCAATGGTTAATGAAAACGCATGGGTAGCATTCAAGACACAGTTTCAAGATAAGTACATTCCCTCCAACGTCAAGAGACAAAAAGCTATTGAGTTCCAGCAGCTCAAGCAAGGCAGGATGACGGCTCTAGACTATGTCACCAAGTTTGAGAGATTGGCTAGATATGCTACTGAGTTGATTGACACTGAACAAAAGAAGATAACAAAGGTTCTTGGAAGGATTGAACCCGATTATCATGAGGGATGCCATAGTAGTAGTTCCACTAGCTACCTATGATGAGGCTGTGAAATGGGCATATAAGTTTGAAGATATTAACAACCTGATCAATCAAGAAATAAAACAGCACTACCAGCAGGAGAATCAAAAGCAACACCATAACAAGAAACCGAAACAAGAGCAAAGTCAAGTGAGGCAGGGTTGTGGCCACTGTGGCAAAAACCATGAAACTCATGAATGTCGTAAGGCCACAAGCTCTTGTTTCAAGTGTGGAGCTATGAACCAAGCAATCAAGGATTGCCCACAACTTCAGACTCAAGGCAATAGAAACCAACAACAGAGACAAGCAAATCCTCAAAATCAAGCACCAGTTCAGAATCAAGCTAGACCGCCTCAGCAACAACAGCAGCAGGCCAAGCCACAAGCATAGAATCAGAATGCTCGTCCTCTACAACAGAACAAACATGCCCAAGGAAGGCAAAATCAAGCATCGAATAGGCTACAAATGCATGGACGCTTATATTACCTCAACCGTGCGGATTCTAAAGCTGCAGGAGATGTGGTGGAAGGTAAACTTCTAGTTTGTGGAGTAGAAGCTCAGATTTTATTTGATCCTAGATCCACACATTCTTTTTTATGTCCTACTTTTGCTAAGATGATTGATGCATCACATAGTGAATTGGATTATATTCTGATTCTCACCACACCAGTAGGAAAACAAGTTGTGTGTAGAACCTATTACCCAACTGTACAGTTTTATTAGGAGATGTTAATTTACCAGCCAACCTCATTGTTTTGGACATGCATGATTTTAATGTCATCTTAGGCATAGATTGGTTAGAAGCATATCATGCCACCATGGATTGTTTTAGTAAAACCATAACATTCAAATTGCAAGAAGCACAAGCAGAATTGATATTTCGGGGAAATAAGAGGAAAACTCAAGCATGATTTATTTTAGTGTTGAAAGCAAGCATATTAGGTCCGAGTGGGTGTGAGGCATTTATTGCGTTTATCATGGAGGATAAACAGTCCCAAGGGGTGGAGGACATCCCCATTGTGTGTGAATTTCCGGATGTCTTTCTAGAAGAAATCCCGGGATTACCACCAATCAGAGAAGTTGAGTTCACAATTGAGCTCCTTCCAGGGATAGCTCCTATCTCTATTGCACCATACAGAATGGCTCCAGCAGAAATGGGTGAACTAAAACTTCAATTGCAGGAATTGTTGAACAAAGGTTTCATTAGGCCAAGTGTTTCACCTTGGGGAGCACCCATGTTATTTGTGAAAATGAAAGATGGAAGTTTGAGAATGTGCATAGATTATAGAAAATTGAACCATGTGACCATCAAGAAAAAGTATCCATTGCCAAGGATAGACGAATTATTTGATCAATTGCAAGGAGCGGCCTATTTTTCCAAGATAGACCTGAGATCAGGGTACCATCAGTTGAGAGTCAAAGACTCAGATGTTTAGAAAATGGCCTTTAGAACAAGATATGGGCACTACGAGTTCTTAGTGATGCCTTTTGGTTTGAGAAATGCACCCGCAGTCTTTATGGCTCTTATGAATAAAGTCTTAGCACAGTATTTGGATCACCCTACAGTGGTATTCATTGATGACATCCTCGTGTATTCCAAGAGTAAGAAGGAGCATGAAGAATATTTGAGGACAGCATTACAGCTTTTGAGGGACAGTTAGTTTTATGGTCTCAATACCAGTATATGATAAATAAATTGATTAATTTCTTTATTTATCAATATATATTACTTTTTTCCTTTCTTGAGATGAATGGTGTTTTATTACTTGTTTGCACATAACTAATACGAATGACATAATGGTTCATGAGATGAACCGGAGTCCATAAGTATACTAGATGTAATACATGTGTATGGATGAGATCCACATACAGGAGATATGTATTGCAAATCTTATACTTAAATATCTTCAGAACCAGTTATGAGATTGGGCATCTCATCTGACAAGGTTGCAGCACTTTGATCACTATGAGATAGTATGATTTGTCTCGATCATCAGAATGTAAGATTCTGGATCATAGTGCTGGTACATTGGATGTATTGAAGGACCATGAGAAGCACCTTATGAAATGTTGTCTCGATTTAAGGACTGCTCTCATAATTCCCTAGCAATAGGCTCTCAATCCTGAGACATTGATGAACTCAAGTTTCTGTCTATTCATTTGCTTTGAGTCACCAATGAGTGAGGCCAACTGTAGGTCAACACCTCGGTGTCTTGGGTACGTGGTAGTAGGACTATGGAAACATGCAATGATCAAGATGGAATCTATCTTCATTATCCCCTTGTGCCAATTAATGGATTTATCATTGGTAAGTGCGCACCCATTCCAATTAAGAGTTAATTGGATCGGTACCAAATGATCACGATAATTAATTGGGGCTCAAGGATAATAAGATGTGGATCTAAGATTGGATTGGACAAATTTATTCCAATTGATCAATGGATAATGATAGAGGGGCCTACTTGTGGTAATTGGGAAGTTTAGGGTCTTCATTGAAATATATTCCTAAGACTGGAGTGCAATTGCATTTATATAGTGGAGTTATTTGCAATTAACTGTGGACCCGGATTGCACATGGGATGTGGGGTCGCGTGTCCCAGTTGGAGCCAGCTTTCTAAGGAATCCCTAGTGGTCCCCACGCTAGCCCAATATATTAGAAAGATACTAATTATAGTAGAACTCTAAAAGGAAATAGAAAGTTACTATTTCTATTTGAAGTGAGACTTCTAATAGTGGTAAGAGTAAGTTACTAATTATTAATGGAAGTAGGACTTCTATTTTAATTAGTAAAAGAGGAGGTTACTAATCATAGTTGAAGTAAGACTTCTAATTGTGATTTAGTAAGCAACTAATTGTAGTGGAAGTAAGACTTCTATTTCAATTAGTAAGAGGAGGTGGCTTCAATGCTATAAAAGGTGAAGAAGAGAGCCTTGGACATCCCTAATGTTACTCCATATAGGGATTCACGCCCAGCCCATTTAAGTGTGCAAGAGTTGCACTCCTCTCTTCCTCTCACTCTTCTAGTTCTCTTATAGTTTCCTTTATGGTTTTTCTCTTGGAGATCCCACCATCTTCTTGAGAAAAGAGAATCTGATACGGGACATAACGTGGAAGATCAAAGGGTGTTGGAGATCTTAATTTGATTTGTGAAGGTGTTCATCATCAAAGAAATAGATCAACTTCTCCATTAGAGCACTACAAAGCTCCAAAGGTATAATCTACATCCTTGTATGTTGTAGATTTCATGGTTGCATGTTTATGTGCTATTTTCTATCTTCTAGATAGTTTTTGTTGTTGTACATGGCTATGAGATTGAGGGATTGCATCCTGAATTGGGTTTATTGCCTTCTAGATAGTTGATCCCTGCATCAAGTGGGTCAAAAGTTTTTGAAACCTATCTGAATGGCCCACCTAGTTTCCAACAATTGGTATCAGAGCCATACCTCATCTCTAATCATATTAGATCAGCAAGCTTGCTCCAATCGTTGCATGAGATGCGAAGAAGATGAAACAAGGGCTATGTAAGGATCAGTTTTGATGAATTTACTTGGTTTGATAGTAGATTCATGTTTGGATAGTCACAAAAGGGTTTAATAATGATGGAAGGATCATAGGAAGCCATTGGGACACTTTGGAAGTGGTTTGGGGAAGAATGGACGCGAAACAGAAAACCCAAGTTATAGAAATTCGTCAGTCGGTCGACCTGGCCCCGTGCTCGGTCGACCGGCTGACTTGCAGGCCGGTCGACCGGGCCAACTGCGTAGCATGTTGCAGAAACCTAATTTCTCAATTTCGGGTCTTTTCTTACGTCCTATTTTTCCAGCATTATTTGGCAGCCTGTTTCTGTGATTTGTATGGTTGTATGAGATACTAACTTGCAGATGATCATGTCCTCTCCATATGGCCCACAAGTCTTTTGCTTTCTATTTATGGTTAATGGTTTGTTTAAGGCTAATTGTAAAGGGCGTCATGGTTTCCTTGGTTTCCCGTGAAAGGGCAAGGCATGATGAATTTCCCTATAGCCTTTTTATTTCCATGTTTAGATTACCATGTAAGTCTCATAATCGAGGCATAGGAATTTATGTAATTTTTCTAAATTTGTAAATTCTGGCGATGTCCGAGACAAAGAAGGAAAGCGATGTTGGACTCCTAATCAAAGAGTTTGAAGATTGCCAAAAGAGTTTTGGAGTTGCCCAAAGAGTTTGATGAACTCCAGAAGTTTTGGAAAGTATAGAAGTCCAAGAAGTTTATTCCGCTTGGGCCATGTGGAGGAGAGGACTAGTTTCTATTTTTAGCACTTTCTATTTATGGATGAATGCTTAATTTAGAATGTTTCCAAATCTGATCCAAACATAACAAGTTACTAAAATTGGTCAAATCAAATTAATTTTTGGAAAGAATTCTAATTAGTGTTGATGACCCATGAGATGGACACATTGGTAACACTAATTTAGAAACTCGACTTTCCTTAAAATAACTTGACTTGGAACCAATCTTAGATCATATCATAAGATGATTTGATGTTCATATGTATACATGTGGGCCCTAATACCTTACAAAGAAATCCTCAATTCTAAAATATTAAGTGGGAACAGGGCATTTATATTTAGAAATCCCCATGGTTTTCCACAATAGGTCCATTGTAAGGAAAGTATTAGCCTCGCGCCATCTTGAGAATGGTTGTTCCCCACGGAGGGCTTTTACTTGTCTGGTTACTAGATATGGATCTCCTATGGATAGTGTTGGTGAGATGGGGCGAGGGCCCACTCCCCAAAGAGGAGCTGCTCGCAACGGTTGTCATGCAATGCTAGTTGGTGGGTCACACTTAACTAAAATAATGATATAGTATCCCCAAGGATTTGCCTCATGTATTTTAGAAACCAAAGCTAATCGGGAGTCATTCATCATTTGGTATGAGATACCTAGATAACAATGAATGAAGGGGATCATGGAAAGTTAGTCTTAATCCTAATTTTGACCAACTTTGATCTGCACCAATCTAGGAGGTATCCGCACTCCCCAAGGAGGCATACCCCGGGGATTGGGATTCCGATGTATTCTAAATTTAGTGGTTATGAGGATTCCATATAAATTTGGTAGAATACTAAACCCTAATGACATTTAAATTCATTAATTGAATGTATGGTTATGTGCTACAGTTTTTAAGCATGAATTCAAATACTTTCAATCCACTTGCGACCATCCTCAACCAGAATAAGTTGATGGAATCCAACTTTATAGACTGGAAAAGGACCCTGGATATTATCCTGACAGCTTCAGGATGCAGATGTGTCCTTACCATACCCTCCCTTCCTGAGCCTGAGCTTCATGCACCTCAGTATGAAAAGGACCTTTACACCGAATGGACAAAAGACAATGAGGTAGCCAGATGTTTTATACAAGCATCGATATCTAGTGTTTTACAACGCCAACATCAATCCTATAAGTCAGCTACGATATTATATTGAACTTAAAGGAGATGTTTGCGGACCAGGTTAGACCTGCTAGGCAAGCTGCTGTGAAGGTGCTGATAAACACTAAGATGGCTGAGGGAACCCCAGTACAAAAACATTTGTTGAAAATGAGTCTCGCACTAAATGAGTTGGATGTACTGGGCGTTACGATTGATAAAGAATCACAGATCGACATGATCCTTCAATCACTACCAGATTCTTTCAATCATTTCGAGATCAATTATAATAAATTGGAAATGACCATAGCTGAGCTGTCTCGCTAGCTGGTAGTGACCGAGGAAATCATGAAGAAAAAGTAAAATTCCCTCATGACAGAAAAGTCATTTGCTAGGACCAAGCCGAAAGGCAAAGACCGAGATAGCAAGAAGAAATCAGTCATCAAGGGTCCTAAGGTGGAGAATGGTTATACTTGTAGTATGGCCAAGGCTAAGAAAATGGGAGTAAAAAGAAAGTGTTTCTATTGTGGTAAGACAGGACATTGGAAAAGGAGTTGTCCAGAATATCTGTCTAAGAAGAAGACCTCAGGTATGATTGAGTCACTTATTTATGAAGTAAGTTTTGCAGCTGGTACTTCAGAATCTTGGTGTTTGGACTCTAGAGCAACTAATCACATATGTAATTCGTTGCAGGGGTTCAGGGAAACCAGGAGGTTCAGTGACGAAGAAATCATTGTCAACCTAGGATCTAATGCTAAGGCAGAGGATGTTTCAGTGGGAGTTATTACATTATGTTTTTCAAATGATAAGTTGGTTTTGTCAGACACGATATTTGTACCGTCTTTACGGTGGAATTCAATTTCAGTTTCTAGTATGGTGAATAAGAGTTATTCTATTACTCTTGGTACTGAAATTGTCATAAAGAGATACGGTACTTTTATGTATTCTGACAAGGTAATCAATGGAATTTATTTGTTAATCCCACAATGTATGAGATACATGGTGCTGAAACAATTAATAGACCATCATTAAAGAGGAAATCACCTTCATCTGATCCAACAAAACTTTGGCACTTGAGGCTAGGTCATATAAACCTAAATAGGATTGACAGGCTAGTGAAAGATGGTATCTTGCCTTCATTGGTGGTAGAACCAATGCCTGTCCGCGAGTCCTGTCTGGAAGGTAAAATGACCAAAAGGCCCTTTTTCATCAAAGGGCAATGGATCCAAAGATTTGTTGGAATTAGCGTATACTGATGTGTGTGGACCCATTAATGTCAGGGCTAGAGGAGGATATCTCTTCGCTGATTTTATGGGATACTTATCAAAAATGGGATTTTATCCCAGTTGTCTGCTCCTGGTATGCCTCAACAGAACGGAGTAGTAGAAAGAAGGAACCAGACTCTTCTAGATATGATCAGGTCTATACTGAGTTTCTCAGGATTACCTATATCCTTTTAAGGATACGCCTTGGATACTGCGATGTACATACTAAACCTCGTACCATCTAAGTCTATACCTAAGACTCCCCGGGAGTTGTGGATAGGGTGAAAGCCTAGTCTACAACATTTATACATTCGGGGTTGTCCGGCACATGTGCTAAAGGTTAAGACGGATCAGTTGGAAGCGAAGTCGGAAGTATGCACGTTTGTAGGATATCCTAAAGGAACTAAAGGTTGGTTATTCTATAATCCCAGAGAGCAGAAAGTACCGGTGAGCACTAATGCGGTTTTTCTGGAGGAAGATTATATGATAGACCGGAAACCTTTAGAAAAGGTGATCTTGGAAGAAATTCAAGAGCAAACAATTCCAAATCCTAGTATGACCGAACCTAAGGAAGAAACGCCCTTACTTAACCCAGTTATTACACCAGTGCCTTGTCATAGTGGGAGCATAGTCAGGCCCCCTGACAGGTTCCCGTTCTTGGGAGAGTCTTACAAGGCAGTCCCGGAAGAACCGAAACAAGATCCCTGTAACTATGATGAAGAAATTAATGACAAAGATTCGGGACGTTGGTAAGATGCTATGAAAGCTGAGATGGAGTCTATGTACTCTAATCAGGTCTGGACACTTGTGGACTTGCCTGCCAATATCAACTTATTGGGTGCAAGTGAGGCTGCAAGAGAAACAGAGGATCAAATGGAAGAGTTGAGACCATTAAAGGTTAGGCTTGTTGCAAAAGGATATACTCATAAAGAAGATATCGATTATGAGGAAACCTTCTCGCTGGTAGCCATGCTCAAGTCCATCAGGATACTCTTATCCATTGCGGCTCATCTCGATCATGAGATTTGGCAAATGGATGTCAAGACGGCGTTTCTCAACGGCCATCTTGAGGAAGACATCTATATGATGCAGCCAGACGGTTTTATAGCTAAACAACCAAAAGCAAAGAGTTTGCAAGCTGCAGAAGTCCGTTTATGGACTGAAGCAGGTATCCCAAACCTAGAACATTCGTTTTGACTAAGTAATCAAGTCAGTTGATTTTTGTCAAAATCCGGATAAGTCATGGGTGTACAAGAAAAGTAAAGGAGGCAGGGTAATTTTTCTAGTCGACGACATCCTTCTCCTAGAGAGTGGTATATGGATGTTGTCAACAGTAAAAGGTTTAGTTGGCTAAGACTTTTGATATGAAGGACATGGGAGAAGCCAGTCGCATCCTAGGGATCAAACTCCATTGAGACCGGATAAATAGGATGATAGGCTTATCCCAATATGCATACATAGATAAGGTACTCGTACGGTTTGCTATGCAAGACTCCAAGAAGGGTATTACACCTTTCAGGCATGGAGTGCACCTTTCCAAGAATCAGTGTCCCAAGACACCTGAGGAAAAGGAGCAGATGAGGTCGATACCATACGCTTCGGGTGTTGGTAGCCTCATGTATGTTATGCTATATACTATACCGGATATCTGTCATGCATTGGACTTAGTTAGCAGATATCAGTCTAACCCAGGTCCTAACCATTGGACTACTGTAAGATGTGTTCTCAAATCCTTGAGAAGGACTAGAGATTACATGTTGTTTTATGGAAATAATGAGTTGATTCCAGTCGGTTACACATATTCTGACTTCATGTCAGATAAGGATTCCAAGATATCAACTTCTGGGTATGTGTTTATGCTATAGCTGCTTCAGAAGCAACTAAAGAAGCATATTGGCTCAATAGATTCCTTATGGAACTTGGAGTGGTGCTTTTGGCAGGACAGCCGCTCACAGTTTACTGTGATAACAGTAGGGCAGTCGATAAGTCCAAGGAACCCAGGAGCCAAAAGCATGTACAGAGGTTATAACAAATGGTTAGAGAGATTGGGCAGAAAGGTGACACTGCTATCACCTAGATAGACTCTGCAGACAATCTGGGAGATCCCTTTACTAAGCCTTTGAGTACCAAAGTCTTTGGGTAGTAAGTAGATGGGATCTGCATGAGATGCAACCCTGACTGGCATTTAGCCCAAGTGGGAGATTGTTAGTTTTATGGTCTCAATACCAGTATATGATAAATAAATTGATTAATTTCTTTATTTATCAATATATATTATTGCTTTCCTTTCATGAGATGAATGGTGTTTTACTACTTGTTTGCACATAACTAATATGAATGACATAATGGTTCATGAGATGAACCGGAGTCCATAAGTATACTAGATGTAATACATGTGTATGGATGAGATCCACATACAGGAGATATGTATTGCAAATCTTATACTTAAATATCTTCACAGCCAGTTATGAGATTGGGCATCTCATCTGATAAGGTTGCAGCACTTTCATCACTATGAGATAGTATGATTTGTCTCGATCATCAGAATGTAAGATTCTGGATCATAGTGCTGGTACACTGGATGTATTGAAGGACCATGAGAAGCACCTTATGAAATGCTGTCTCAATTTAAGGACTGCTCTCACAATTCCCTAGCAATAGGCTCTCAATCCTGAGACATTGATGAACTCAAGTTTCTGTCTATGCATTTGCTTTGAGTCACCAATGAGTGAGGCCAACTGTAGGTCAACACCTCGGTGTCTTGGGTACGTGGTAGTAGGACTGTGGGAACATGCAATGATCAAGATGGAATCTATCGTCATTATCCCCTTGTGCCAATTAATGGATTTATCATTGGAAAGTGCGCACCCATTCCAATTAAGAGTTAATTGGATCGATACCAAATGATCACGATAATTAATTAGGGCTCAAGGATAATAAGATGTGGATCTAAGATTGGTTTGGACAGATTTATTCCAATTGATCCATGGATAATAATAGAGGGTCCTACTTGTGGTAATTGGGAAGTTTAGGGTCTTCATTGAAATATATTCCTAAGACTGGAGTGCAATTGCATTTATATAGTGGAGTTATTTGCAATTAACTGTGGGCCCGGATTGCACATGGGATGTGGGGTCGCGTGTCCCAGTTGGAGCCAGCTTTCTAAGGAATCCCTAGTGGTCCCCACGCTAGCCCAATATATTAGAAAGATACTAATTATAGTAGAACTCTAAAAGGAAATTGAAAGTTACTATTTCTATTTGAAGTGAGACTTCTAATAGTGGTAATAGTAAGTTACTAATTATTAATGGAAGTAGGACTTCTATTTTAATTAGTAAAAGAGGAGGTTACTAATCAAATTTGAAGTAAGACTTCTAATTGTGATTTAGTAAGCAACTAATTGTAGTGGAAGTAAGACTTCTATTTCAATTAGTAAGAGGAGGTGGCTTCAATGCTATAAAAGGAGAAGAAGAGAGCCTTGGACGTCCCTAATGTTACTCTACATAGGGATTCACGGCCAGCCCATGTAATAGTGCAAGAGTTGCACTCTTCTCTTCCTCTGCATCTTCTAGTTCTCTTCTAGTTCCCTTTAGGGTTTTTCTCTTGGAGATCCCACCATCTTCTTGAGAAAAGAGAATCTGATATGGGACATAGCGTGGAAGATCAAAGGGTGTTGGAGATTCTGATTTGATTAGTGAAGGTGTTCATCATCAAGGAAATAACTCAAAGCCTCCATGAGAGCACTACCAAGCTCCAAAGGTATAATCTACATCCTTGTATGTTGTGGATGTGAGAACCCGACCCCTAATTTCTTGGATTAGTGTTGTTTTTTTTGTGGATTAGTTTCTTTTAGCGGGATTAGTATTTGTTGGGTTGAGTTTGTGAGCTAGAATGGTTTTTCTCTAGTTTTGGGGAATGTTGAGGGCCTTTGTGATTAGTGGGACCCTTTAGGGGTTCTCTTAGTGACTTTGCGCATGATTGAGAGGTTATTCAAAATTCCTGATAATTCTTGTTTTAGCCTCATTTGACTTATTTTTTTAACCTCTACAACTTTCGTGTTCACTCCGTACCCATTCGAAGCTCTGAAAATCAGTTTTTCCAGCCTGGAGGGCAAAATCGGTCTTTTCACATTGAATCTGGACCCAAATTTCGAGATCTCAGAACCATGCCAAAATTATACTTTTTGGAAACTAGATTTTATGAGAAACATTTTTCTCTTCTTCGTCGATCGCATCCGAGGCCCACAAGTAGATGTTTTACCCTTGGCAAGTTTTAAGTGTGGTGGGGCCCACACCCACCCATTATAAGATGTCTCTACCCTCTCTTTCTCCCTCATTTCTCCACTCCATAGGCTGCAACTCTCCAGCTACAGTGGCAGCAGCCATTCTTCTTCATTTCTTCTATTTCTCTTGCTCTAATGGAGCCTTCAAGCCACCAATCCGACGAGGGAACTCCGGCAACTTCTTCTCCTTCATCTCCTCTCTTGTTTGACACCATTTTCGTGGGAAAACAAGGTGGGCAGCCCCTATTGCAAGCTTCTTCTTGTTGATTCATGACTCTAGAGGTAAGGACTCTTTTCCATTTTCCTTGGATGTGCAATGGCTTTCCCTTAAGTTCTATTTCCTAGCTTGGTTTGAGCCCATTCCTTGTCTTTTATTGTTTGACCCATTTTAGGGTTTGTTTTGGGGTTTTTGTAGAGATTGTTGATCTTGAGCTTGAGAGGTGATTAGAGGCTTGGTTTGCTAGCTTGGAGCCCTGGGCAAGTGGATGAATGGATGGTTTGAATGTTATCAAGTTTTATGAGAAAATCCTAAGTTTTATTACTTGTTCTTGATCATTGGATACATGTTTTCACATATGTTTCTTGCCACTTATATATTGATTTCGAAAATGCATATTAATGGCTGCTTCTCTCTTGTTAAATCTCTTGGAAATGTATGCATTTGATTTGGTCAAGGTTTGCTCATATGGTTTTATAATGAATGGGGTTGGTTTTCCATTCATGTTTATGTTTACTAGCTTGCATTGATTTGAAATTGATGCTCATTTGAAGAGTTTTGCTAAATCATCTTTTGTTAAGGAAATGTGAATCAATAGTCTTGATTTATCTCTAGATTTTTGGCTCAAATGGACCCTTGTGTATATTGGGGATTTTTTCCCTTTGTTTATTGTGAAATGGGAAGAAAGAGGTTTTTAGATTTAATTTTTAATGGAGTTTTGATGGGAGTTTTATTGTAGTTAAGATGCTGTTGAAGCAAGGAAAAACTCAGTTTGTATATGTGTTGGAAGGAAAGGAAAAAGGGGAGAAAAATTAAGTTCCCGGACCTACTATACGCCCAGGTCCGATCGATCAGACATGCAGGCCGATCGATCGGACTGTCATTAACTGAGAGGCTTTTCGATCCGATCGATTGGACTGTCATCCGATCGATCGGACCTGCCCGTAACTGGGACATAAATTTCAGTTTGAGTCCAGTGAAATTTGATATTGTTTTTTTTTTTTTTTGACCTTGGCTACCCTCCTTGGACTCATTTGACCATACGTGAGGGCGTCTTGAGCCGATGCTCTTCACGGTTGGTTCGGAGGCATCGAAGTTCAATCTATTTCAATCTTGAACGGGATGGAACGACACGATATTTTCTTCATACCTAAACGCAAGGTCTATTTCCTTGGGTATCGCGAATTCTATTCCTTTCGATAACTGAGTAGGTTGCTCGATGGTTCCGGGTTAACATCGTACTTCGGATGGACCGTTTATAGTCTTGATTTTTCCATGGTAATACCTAGTTCTAACCATAAGCTCATGTTAAGTTTTAAAAATCGTAAAAGTGCATAAGGAGCCCGGAATGTCTTCAAACTCAAGGAGTACCAAATCATTTCAATAATCGACATACGGGACCCCTATTCACTTAAATAGATCTTGAAATCAATATTTTTCCCGGAATTGTAATAGTTAATTATATTTCTTCATTTCCAAGATTTGCATCACATGACTTGTTTTCCCGAAAGCATTGAAGTTACACTAGTAACAGTTATTTGTCCCGAAATGTATTGCCCGACATGAAATGACAGTGTGCCCTTGAGCACCCCCGTTTTACTCGTTTATTTATTGTACTTGATTTACTTGCATATGTCCCGATTTGTTATTTGACCTATGAGTCGGCATCACTAAGCTTGGATAACCTTGTCGGTCTGATCCACCGACTTGGAGATCCCCCTCCCGTCCCGCCAGCTGCAGTTTGGATCCCGATACCCGGTTATTGCGGTGGTCCCGTCCCGATACCCGGTTCGCTACCGTGGTCCATTTCCCGTATATTTATATTGTATATATGATTTGCGTTGAGTCTCCTCACCTTGTGTGACTGAGACTAACGTCCCATTATACTCTTGTCACTTCGGCGATAGAGGACTTAGCTTGTTGTGATTGTCATCTTGCCAGTTCCCGATTCCTTGGATACCTGACATGTTTTATATTGCTTACTTGTTTTTCGATAAATGATTCATTTCCTTTATGAAAGTTATTATTTAAACAAGTGTTAATATTCTCCAAGGTGAATTCAGTTATTATTATTATATTGTTTTATGTTCGTTGTAAACGCACATGTTTTAAATGAATGCTGGTTGGGCGAATACCCACGCTTTTACATATGTTTCAAACGATCAATGATTTTGTTAGATTTATATGATTACACATGTTTTAAAGGAATACCCGAATTGTTAAATATCCGTGCTTTGTTTTAAATGACATTTGGTTTGTCAGATATCTATGTTTATACATGTTTTAAATGAATATCCGAATTGTTAAATATCCATGCTTTGAAATATGTTTTAAATGACACGTGTTTTGCCAGATTCCTATGTTTATACCTGTTTTTAAATGATACCCGATTTGTTGAATACCCATGCTTTGAAATATGTTTAAATGAACATTAGTTTTGTCAGATTTCTTTGGTTACACATGCTTTAAATGAATACTCGGTTTGTTGTATACTTATGTTTTTACTTAAGTCTCAAATGAACGTTTGTTTTGTCAAACCACTATATTTACACATGTTTTAGACGAACACCCGATTGTCAAATATCTTTGCCTTTACGGATGATGTAAATGAACAGACATTTTATTAGATCTTCGTGTTTTTCCCACGTTTGAAACGAATACATGTTTTGTCCGAGATCCATGATTTTGCACCCGATTAATTATATGCAGCATTTGAACGAATAGCATGATTTATCTTATTTTTATTCTTCAGTATATTTGTTATCTTTTTCATCCACCTGCCAGACCGTTGTGTCTGACCCACTACTTTTGGTACTCAGGTTCAGATTTCTTCTTCCTGAGATGAGTGCTTGGGTTGGCTGTGGAGCCATGTTTTGCAGGTTGTTTTGTCGGCTATGTCATGTAGACATTGAGCTTGACATCGGAGCTACGTCATACTTGGGGTAGTGATTATAGCTTATTGTTGTATGGCTTTTATTAGCCTTTTTCTTGGGATTCTTAATTAATGTACATTGATAATTGTAACTGGAACATATATGGGAATGTAATATCCTGTTACTGTCAGCTCTATAATTTATTGTGATGGTTTACTCCAGTCTGATATGATTCTTGATATGATAGCTATATGCTAAAGGTTGAGTGCGACGCGGAATCCGATGGCCACGGACTCCGGGTCGCAACGCCAAGAAAGCTTCCGCAAAATATTCAAAATGTGTTGGAATGTGTTGTCTTCACACACGCGGATCTTGGGAGAAAAATATATTTATGCTTAATCCCATTCGCGCCCCCGATGTCTCGGATTGGGGGCGCGACAGTGGATTTCGTGGTTGCATGTTTATGTGTTATTTTCTATCTTCTAGATAGTATTTGTTGCTATACATGGCTATGAGATTGAGGGATTGCATCCTGGATTGGGTTTGTTGCCTTCTAGATAGTTGATCCCTGCATCAAGTGGGTCAAAAGTTTTTGAAACCTATCTGAATGGCCGACCTAGTTTCCAACAGGGACAACCAGCTTTATGGAAAACTCAGTAAGTGCGAATTCTAGTTACAGCAGGTTGCTTTTCTAGGCCACATCATCTCCAGAGAAGGTTTAGTAGTTGATCCAGCCAAAATATAAGAAGTCATTAATTAGGTGAGACCAAGCAGGGTAACAGAGATCAGAAGCTTTTTGGGGCTAGCAGGCTATTACAGAAGATTTGTCCAATGTTTTTCATCCATTGCAGCACTGTTGACGAAAATGATTAGGATGAATGTCCCATTTGTTTGGACAGAACAATGTGAAACAAGTTTTCAAGAGTTGAAGAGAAGATTAACCACAACTCCAATCCTTACATTACCATCGGGCTGTGGTGGGTTTATTGTTTATACAGATGCTTCGAATGTGGGACTGGGTTGTGTATTGATGCAGGATGGCAAAGTAATTGCATATGGCTCGAGACAGTTGAAGGATCATGAGAAGTGTTAGATTTTATGGTCTCAATACCAGTATATGATGAATAGATTGATTAATTTCTTTATTTATCAATATAATCATGCTTTCCTTTCATGAGATGAACGGTGATTTATTACTTCATGCACATGACCAATATATATGACATAATGGTTCATGAGATGAACCGGGTCCCATTAGTATATTAGATGTGATATATGTATATGGATGAGATCCACATACGGGAGATATGTGTCACAAATCTTATACTTAAAATATCTTCACAACCAGTGATGAGATTGGGCATCTCATCTGACAAGGTTGCAGTACTTTGATCACTATGAGATAGTATGATTTGTCTCGATCATCAGAATATAAGATTCTGGATCATAGTGCCGGTACATTGGATGTATTGAAAGACCATGAGAAGCACCTTATGAAATACTGTCTTGATTTAAGGATTGCTCTCATAATTCCCTAGCAATAGGCTCTCAATCCTGAGATATTGATGAACACAAGTTTCTGTCTATTCATTTGCTTTGAGTCACCAATGAGTGAGGCCAACTATAGGTCAACACCTCGGTGTCTTGGGTACATGGTAGTAGGACTGTGGGAACATGCAATGATCAAGGTGGAATCTATCTACATTATCCCCTTGTGCCAATTAATGGATTTATCATTGGTAAGTGCGCACCCATTCCGATTAAGAGTTAATTGGATCGGTACCAAATGATCACGATAATTAATTGGGGCTCAAGGATAATAAGATGTGGATCTAAGATTGGATTGGACAGATTTATTCCAATTGATCCATGGATAATGATAGAGGGGCCTACTTGTGGTAATTGGGAAGTTTAGGGTCTTCATTAAAATATATTCCTAAGACTGGAGTGCAATTGCATTTATATAGTGGAGTTATTTGCAATTAACTGTGGACCCGGATTGCACATGGGATGTGGGGTCGCGTGTCCCAGTTGGAGCCAGCTTTCTAAGGAATCCCTAGTGGTCCCCACGCTAGCCCAATATATTAGAAAGATACTAATTATAGTAGAACTCTAAAAGGAAATTGAAAGTTACTATTTCTATTTGAAGTGAGACTTCTAATAGTGGTAATAGTAAGTTACTAATTATTAATGGAAGTAGGACTTCTATTTTAATTAGTAAAAGAGGAGGTTACTAATCATAGTTGAAGTAAGACTTCTAATTGTGATTTAGTAAGCAACTAATTGTAGTGGAAGTAAGACTTCTATTTCAATTAGTAAGAGGAGGTGGTTTCAATGCTATAAAAGGAGGAGAAGAGAGCCTTGGACGTCCCTAATGTTAGTCTACATAGGGATTCACACCCAACCCATGTAATAGTGCAAGAATTGCACTCCTCTCTTCCTCTCCATCTTCTAGTTGTCTTCTAGTTCCCTTTAGGGTTTTTCTCTTGGAGATCCCACCATCTTCTTGAGAAAAGAGAATCTGATATGGGACATAGCGTGGAAGATCAAAGGGTGTTGGAGATTCCGAATTGATTAGTGAAGGTGTTCATCATCAAGGAAAGAACTCAAAGCCTCCATTAGAGCACTACCAAGCTCCAAAGGTATATCTACATCCTTGTATGTTGTGGATTTCGTGGCTCCATGTTTATGTGCTATTTTCTATCTTCTAGATAGGTTATGTTGCTTACATGGTTTATGAGTTTGAGGGATTACATCCTGGATTGGGTTTGTTGCCTTCTAGATAGTTGATCCCTGCATCAAGTGGGTCAAAAGTTTTTGAAACCTATCTGAATGGCCCGCCTATTTTCCAACAAGAAGAACTATGCAACTCATGACTTTGGAATTGGCAGTACTTATTCTCACAGATGGACTTAAATATGAGACAGAGACGGTGGATGGAGTATATCAAGGATTATGACTTCCCAATCAAGTATCATCCAGGAAAAATGAATGTTGTAGTTGATGCATTGAGCAAAAAATCAGTGATATCAGTGATCATGGCCAGTTTGAGAGGAGTTGATGTTTTACAGTAGTTTGAAAAGTTGGGTGTGGAAGTGCAAACCCTAAAGCTGGGTGCAATGTTAGCAAACATGATGGTATCAGAACCTACCTTCATTCAGAAGATCAATGAAAGTCAGTTGTAAGACCCAGACTTGGCAAAGATAGCAGAACATATCGCAGAACATCTAGATTTCAAGATGGTGAATGGGATACTGTATTTTCATGACCGGCTGTGTGTGCCAAATGTGGATGACTTGAAGAGTGAAATAATGAATGAAGCTCACATTACAAGATATTCCATGCATCCGGGTAGCATGAAGATGTACCATAATTTGAAGAATAGATTTTGGTGGAACAACATGAAGAGAGAGATAGCAGCATTCGTGTCCTGTTGTCTGACTTGTCAGTTGATTACATCAAAAGCCCCCAGGTTTGTTGCAACCGTTAGAGATTCCGGAGTGGAAATGGGAGCACAGCACCATGTATTTCGTCTCCGATTTGCCGAATACCAAGAAGAGAAATAATGCAATTTGGATTATTGTAGATCGTCGGACAAAGTCTGCTAATTTCATTCCAATGAAGACAGGGAATATGATGCACATGGCACCACTTGTAAATCTATTTGTTGATGAGATTGTTAGTAAACATGGTCAGCCCGTCTCCATCACTTCAAACAGAAACAGCGGGTTTATTTCAAAGTTTTGGAAAACTCTACTTGAATCTATGGGTACCAAACTCTAGCTCAGCACAGCATATCATCCTCAGACCGATGGTCAGTCAGAAAGGATGATACAGACTCTTGAAGACATGTTACGTGCTTGTGTATAGGATTTCAAGGTTCAGTGGGACGAGTGCTTACCACTTTGTGAGTTTGCTTATAATAATAACTACCACTCTAGCATCGGTATGACACCTTTTGAGGTAGTCTATGGCAGAAGATGCAGAACTCTAGTTTGCTGGGAAGAAGTCGGTGTGCATAGTTTTCATGGACCGACGATAGTTGGAGAGACAAGTGACAAGGTCAAGCTGATTCAGGAACGTTTGAAGATTGCCCGAAGTAGGCAGAAGTGTTATGCAGACACTTGCCGAACGGAATTGGAGTTTCAAGTGTTAGATTGTATGGTCTCAATCCATCAGTTGATGTAATAAATTGATTAATTTCTTTATTTATCAATATAATCATGATTTCCTTTCATGAGATGAATGGTGATTTATTACTTACTGCACATGACCAATTCATATGACACAATGGTTCATGAGATGAACCAGGTCTCATTGGTATATTAGATGTGACTTATTTATATGGATGAGATCCACATACAGGAGACATGTGTTACAAATCTTAAACTTAAAAATATCTTCACAACCATTAATGAGACTGGGCATCTCATCTAGTAAGGTTGCAGCACTTTGATCACTATGAGATAGTGTGATTTGTCTCGATCATCAGAATGAAAGATTCTGGATTATAGTGCTGGTACATTGGATGTATTGAAGTACCATGAGAAGCACCTTATGAAATACTGTCTCGATCTAATGACTACTCTCATAACTCCCTAGCAATAGGCTCTCAATCCTGAGACATTGATGAACTCAAGTTTCTATCTATTCATTTGCTTTGAGTCACCAATGAGTGAGGTCAACTGTAGTGTTGACACCAAAAATGTCACTTTGCCCCTTCACACCAAAAGCTACATGGAGCCGCATCCTACCAAAAATAGGCAGGCGCCACTTCAAGCATCAGATCTTGTCAGAATCAAACAAAAACTGCAAGGTCATTCAAAATAACCAAAAGAGAGGTACACATGAAGTTTCGGGCCATTTCGACATCATTTGGCCTAGCTTCACTTCTTCAACAGCTAAGCAGCAGCTCCCGGCGGCGACAGTGTCGAAGACCCCAAATCTTCGATCAGAGCCTACGGATGGTCTCAAAATACCTCCGAAAGGCTACATGTCAAGTTTCAAGTCAAACCGACACCGTTTGACCCTCCATCAACTCTCGAGCAGTAAAATCAAGCCCTTAGGTAGCGGGAACTACCGAGGTCGTCACTCATCAAACAGAGCACATGGGCGGCTTCTACATACTCTCAAAGGGCCACACATCAGATTTCAGGTCATTCCGATGACGTTTGACCCAGTTTCAATGCTCGGAAACAAAATCAAGCCTACCGGCAGCAGAGCACCCCGGGACTATGGCACCCAATTCGGAGCTTGCACCCAATTCGGAGCTTGTGGATCATCTCAAAATGACTCCAGTAGGCTCCCCATCGAATTTCAGGTCAATCGGACATCGTTTGACCAGAAGTCAAAGCTCGGCATTTCCCTCGCGGTGAAATAAAGGTTAATCAGACATCGTTTGACCAAAAGTCAAAGCTCGACATTTCCCTCGCGGTGAAATCAAGTCAAGCGTTTGCGGGACCCTAAGCGGCTTCAAAACCTGAACAAAAGCCTATGGTTGGTCTTGTCTACTGCTCAAGAAGCTACACGTCGAATTTCAGGTCATTCTGACATCGTTTGACCTAGTTTCGACGCTTGACAAAAAATCGGCAGTTCTCCACAGCAAAGTCTTCGGCTTTTCAGAAAATGGGAAACTTTGCGATCCGATTTTCACGGCTTCTCGTCAGGTTCTCTTGAGGGAAATCCAGCCAATAAATGAGAGGAAATTCCAAGAAAAATGCAGGAGAAAACAGAAGCGAAAAACGACGAAAAACGGAGAAGAAAAGGCGACCGGAAGACGGCCGACCATGGGGCACAAACCCCATGGTCGCCGGCCCCATGGTCGCCGGCAACCATGGAGGTCCAGGCCGCCGGACCTCGCCCAAAAACCCCATTTTTCGGGTATCTTTCGCGTTCCGAGTTGATTGGCCCCTATGATTTTTCCAAATTCTGATTTTTTGAGCATGAAATCCGTCGATCTTCGTCGACATCGTGGATCCGCCACCGGAATCATGGAATCATCATCTGACACCTCAAAATTGTCAACCGACCGATCAAGAAAATGCACTTTCTGCCCGACCGATCGAGAAATCGACTGGGCAGATGTCGCCGGCTTGTTGATATTAATCAAAGTCTGAAATTGCATGATCATCCGATGTCGATCAACATGAAGATCCATCGATGATCATCGCCAAAAGAATTCCAAAGGACGCGGCGCGGCCCGTGACTCTTCAAGCGACCGGGAGACCATTTAATGCTGTTAATTGACTTGTTTATGGCAACTTATTACAGTCATTAACTCATTATCTTGGACGGCCCAATCAAAAGCAAGCAAATGGGAGTTACAAATCCAAGTATTCATGGCACTAAAACCATGAAACTCCCCTCATTATGGAGATTAAAGGCAACTAAATGCCCATTATCCTCCACCGGCCAATCAGAAGCCTAGGAAAAGGAGTTACAAAATAAGTAAATTAAAACTTGTAACTCCTTCCATTATGAGCATTAATACAAATAAATGCTCATAAACTCTCCTAAACGACTACCAAATGCCTATAAATAGGAGGCCATTCCAAGGGAAACGGAGGCAGAAAAATCGCCAGAAAATCATTCAAAAGTCCTCGGAGAAATCGCTACAACCCTGCTCCTTCAAGAAAACTCTACTGCAACAAGCACTACAAGGTGATCAAAGCCCCTTGGGGGGGCCACCCCCCCAAGGCCACCTCTCCTGATTTCCAACATGGCTAGATGCGGCTTTTCAGTCCGTCTACTCTCTTTTTTACTGGATATAGGACCTTACCTTGGTCCTTATCCTTTAAAAATCTGAGGTTGGAGCCAAGCCATGAAATCAAGCATGAAAGTTCTCATCTGAAGGACGATGGCGGAGTCCATACATGATTCGCAACCGTCGATCTGAACGGGTCCCCCACAATCGCATGAAAAGTTAGATTCCTTTTCTTTCTTTTCCGTTGCATTGTATTTTTTTTTATAAAGAGACAAAAAAATCACATCTCTTGTCTTTCATTATTGATAAGATTTGTAAATCGCATTTCACAGCAAAATCGCCTTTTACGGCACCAAAATCGCCTTTCACGGCAAACAAAGAAAACCGCCTCTCACGGCATTCAAAAAAAACAAACCTTGTCTCTTTTCTTTAAAAATATGTGTGCAATGGAAAGATGGAAAAAAAATTGATTTCCTTTTCTACTTATGAAGGTGAATCTCCGGATCACCATTCTAAATTCCAAGTAGAATAGAAAATCTGGCATACCAAAAAAAAAATGTTGATACCCGTTTCTCCCATTTCCTCCACCCTCCTTCCGGACCCCGACAGACCCGGGGCGGATGGCAGCGGAGGAGGAACGGAGGGCCGCGGTCCATCAAGCTGGCACACCCGGTGGGACCCTGTTCATTTGAGAACACAATGCTTGGATTCTTTGGCTCCTTTTTAGTTGGTGGCCTATGTTGGATCTTGCATCTAAAAAGAAAAACACATGAGATGGGATTCTTGGAAATTTCTTCTTTTGAGTTTATTTCCAGTCTTTCTTGTTTCTAAAAAAAAAAAAAAAATTCTCAAAAAGAAACAAAATCTGATTTATAAAAATTTCAGATTTCCCTCTTTTGGAGTCACAGTTGAGAAACTTTGGTTTCTTCCTTTTCGGACTTTTGAGCTCGCAGAAATGTTGAGCTCATTTTCAGAATGGAACACCATTTGCTCTCTTCTATGAATCCATGAAAAAAAAATCTGATTTACAATTTTTTTTTTCAGATTTTCCTCTTTTGGATTCACAGTTGAGAAACTTTGGTTTCTTCCTTTTCAGACTTTTGAGCTCGCAGAAATGTTGAGCTCATTTTCGGAATGGAACACCATTTGCTCTCTTCTATGAATCCATGAAAAAAATAAAAAAAATAAAAATCTGATTTACAATTTTTTTTTTCAGATTTTCCTCTTTTGGATTCACAGTTGAGAAACTTTGGTTTCTTCCTTTTCGGACTTCAAGATCACAGAAATGTTGAACTCATTTTCGGAATGGAACACCATTCGCTCTTTTCTATGAATCTATAAAAAAAATCTTTCAAAAAAAAAAAAAAAAAGAACCACTAAGGTTGCACCAATTGTGTTCTTTGACCAAAGTGGATCTAAGAAAAGCCTTGTCCAGAGTGTGGAGACAGCTAGACGGTTCTAGGCAAGGGTCCTCCAAACGGGTTCATTAAGTAATCCTACCCTTACCTGGGGGCTGATCTATCAACTGAGGTTTCATAAGATCGAATTGGAGATCTATGTGAATTCTTTAAAAAAAATCTTCAAAAAAAATCTCTAAAAAAAAAAAAAAGAAAAAAAAAAAACTTCCGTCACTTTTGGATTCAAACTTGAGAAATCTTGGTTCCTTCCCTTTCAGGATTTCGAGCTCGCAGAAAATGTTGAGCTCATTCTCGGAATGGAACACCATTTGCTCTCTTCTATGAATACAATCTTGACCTTTCAAAAATCCCATCTCGTGTCCTTTCCAAGGATGCAATTTGCAACATTTGTGCCTAGCGGTGCTAGTACGCCCTTTCGGGTCTACTGTATTCGTAACCGACACATTTATATCTCAACCTTATATCATTTTACCTTGAGTGAGCTTTGCTTCTCGGTAATTTGAATTAAGGTTCACAATTGCTTCTAGCAGTCACTGGGACGCTCATTCTGAGCTGACCCTACCAGCGTTTAGAACAATTGTGCCCTCTATGGCTTTTCTGCCTTCCTCATGTTGCTTGGGCTGGGCCATGTCCCCTCAGGCGACTTGAAGAGGCGAAACCATAGTATTTTCCATTTATGATCACCATATTCTTGTGATTACTAATGGATATGGTCTTGTTTCAGAAGTTTTTCAAAAAAACTAACAATGGCAGCTTCGTTAACCATCACCTTCGATGAGAACAAGTACCAGCTCATGCTCCAAGAGAAACAAACCAAGCGCACTTACAAGCGCCCTGCCAGCTGCCGAAGCGTCATTTCCCTCGGCAACTCAGAAGACACCGGGTCAAACTCTACTCCCCGGACCATTGTCTTCGGGTCATTGGGACCATTCCCACTACCCGCAGAAGAAACTGCACCTGCCAAGAAGCAGAGAACCGCCCCTCAACGTATCACTACAGTGATACCAAGGGCGATCATCAAGAAGCCTGAGGCCCGTAGTGCTCCTGCGAAGCCTCAACCAGCAAGAAACCAGGTCTGCTCAAAGACTTGGTCCCCAAGACCTTCATCCAAACAAAGAAGGTCACAAAAATCTGCAAAGCCAGCCTACCTGGCCCCGCTAAAGGAGAACCGGTTCTACCCTCTTGCATACATGAAAGAGGAGAAGCCTACCCTCCACCAAACAAAAAAACCAACTCAGCACGAGTCGGCTTGCTCATACAAGCCCAAAATCAAATCGTGCATCGTAAGGCCTCCACAAGAACCTGCCAAGGCCTGTACACCTGCGAGTCGACCCTTTCTCTCAACAGGGGCCGAACTTGCCAAATTCAAAGCTTCGCTACGACAGGCCAAGGACCGCGTCCGGATCCTGTCCCTGCCAGTCTTCAAAGAAGACAAGCTCGGCTGCTGCGCACCAGGAACTACGTCCTTCATTGCCAGAGCACAGCCAGAGCTAACCGAAGCTCAAATCGCTCGTCGTATGCGCCGCCGTGTGGCATATCGACAAAAGAGACTAGAGAAGCAAAGAACCCAAGATTCTGCACTTCAGGTCTCCCAAAAATGGGTCAAAAAAGAAAGACCCGACCAAGTTGCTGCTGTCCATATGGTTGGCAAGACCAGAAGACGTCAGAAGTCAGTAACAAAAATCCATGTCAGGCGTCTAGTGACTCGCAGCGTCTCCCGGACACGAAGACATAAAGAAAACTCTCCCGCTCTTTCAAGCCAAGGACATCGGAGTGACCACTCTTCGAGCTCTTCATCTAAAAGGATGAGCTCCAGCTCAGTCACCAAGACTATATCCTCTTTCGACTCTCGAAGAGTGAACGTCTTGGTCACAAATGCTGAGCAACCTCCGCCACATGATGACGTAGCTACACGCATCCAGCAGCTGGAACAAGGACAACAGAGAATAGAGGCCCTAATGGAAAACCTCCTTCTCACTATCCAACGTCCGCCAAACAATGAAACTCCTCCGAGCCATCAAGGCGACGAAGAAAATGCGGAAAACAGTGAGTCACGCGCCCTTACCAAAAAGGACGTTGACGATATCCTTGCCAAAGCAAAAGAAGAGGATACACTAAAGGAGCATGGGATCAAGCCACCATATCCCTTGTGGATGGACTCGGTCCTGTTCCCTACAAAATTCAAGCAACCTATTCTCCAAACATATACGGGAAAAGGTTCAGCCAGACAGCACGTCATCCATTTCAAGATCCTGACGGGAGCTATTGCGGATCAAGATGCCCTCAAAATCCGCCTCTTTGCAAGTACCCTAAAAGGTACGGCCTTTGATTGGTACTCCACTCTGCCGGAGGACTCCATTCAAAATTGGGCCATGCTGGAGACACGCTTCCTAACCCACTTCAAAGGTGAGGATCATCCTGTTACTATGGCTCAGCTCTGCAGCCTAAAATAGGGAGAGAATGAGTCAACATATGACTTCATTCACAAGTGGAAGGCAATGGCATACAAATGCTCTGATGTACTGCCACAAGCGTCACTGGTCGACATCTGCTGAAACAACATGAGAGCAAGAATCCGCTCCATGATCATCGGCAACAAATCAAAGAACCTGGGAGAACTCCTGGAAGCAGCTATGGAAGCTGAAACGGTGATCAAAGACCTCAACAGTCAGAAATCATCAAAGAAAGAGCCGACTGCCATTGCAACCTCAAAACCAAAGAAAAAGGAGGTTCTCAATGTGCAAACCAAGTCAGCTCCTCAGCAGTCAAAGAAAGCTGAAAACAAAGCTGCAGGTAAAAAGCCTGAACTCTCTGATGCCTTCAAAGAACGAGTAGAGAAGAAATACCCGTTCGATGAAGATGTTGAAGAAATCTTTGGGGCACTTCTCGCAAACGGTAAACTCACCTTGCCTGACCCCAAAAGACCAGGAGATGTGGGCAAAACCAACGATCCTCGGTACTGTCCATACCATCAGATGGTCTCGCATCCTCTTAGTCAATGCTTTGTTGTGAGAGAGAAGATAAATGAGATGTGGAAAAACGGAGTCATTACCTTCGACAAGAACTATGGGTCTGCCTCCGTCAACATGGTGTCGTGTGGACAAAAACAAAAATCACCAAAAGAGAAGATCACTACTTCCTTCAAGGTGATAAAGATGACCCAAATGTCCCAAGAGTTGGTTCCATATCCAACATCAGACGGACAACCCATATGGGTACACCCCGATATTCTAGAAGATGAAAATTGGGAGGTCGTCAAAACAAAGCCAACCGCTCGACAGCGAAGGCAAGCCAGGAGACAACTCCACAAGCTCAAACAGCAGGAGAAAGCTCCGAAAAAGCAAGAAGTCACTGAAAAGGCAGAGACCTCCTCTACCACTTCACTGGGGACAACAGAAGAGTCCTCTCCTAAGACTTCAAAGGCGGCAAGAAAATTCACTCTTGGTGATTTCATGCCACCACACCTCAAAGATGAAACTATGCAAGGGGCATCATACTCTTGCAACTCGGAGGTCGGATTCCCCATGGATGGATACGAGTCCAGTGACACCGCCAGTGACATCGATGAATGGGAAGAATCCCTCAAAACAGGAGAATATCTCTCTGACGAGGAATGGATCCCTGAATCTCATCTTATGCCAGTAATCTGGTATAACCCATTACAGCCGCAAGGATCCTGGTCTGATGATGAAGAAGACCAAAAGGCTGTTCAAGAAAACACTCCAGTGGAACCCAGCCATGTTGAACCACAAGGAGCAGACGAAGAAGAAGATTTGGCTCCCGTGCCTGATCTCGATGAATACGCAAGGATCTTGCAGCAACTTGCTATAGAGCAAGAACAAGGTCGCATCAATCAGCTTCATCACAACCCAGCACCGGAAGTTCCTGAAAATCTACAGGAATCTCCTCCGGTAACCCTGGAAAATGAAGAAAGCTGTTGGATCGATGATCCTCCTACATCTGAGGACGAATCTGATTCCCAACAGTTCATCTTGGAGGCATCTTCCGTCAAAGTTACTTGCAATGCAATAGCTCAGGATGATAATTCCTCACCTTCTCAGGCTTCGTCTCCTGGAACAGTGACATCGGAACTCAAACCTCTTCCGACTGATCACCTTGAAGAAATTCCAGCCGGTGAAATCTTCTTCAGAGAAAATCCGGTCAATTGGTCTCAAATGCCCGATCTCATCAGTGATGTCTGGACCGACAAAATATTCGATAAAGAAGGAAAGTTGCTGGATGCTGTTCAGGACTTGCTCCCGGAAAATGCTCCATGCAACACAATTACTGAAGATAGCAATGCTGACACAGAGACATCTTCAGCAAATGAGAAGGAACAACCCCTCGATCTCAAGGGTGATCTTCCAAACAAAGACCCTTCTCCAGAAGCTCTTGAAGTTGGTAGAGGTACCCGTTCTGGCCGGGATTATCACAAAAACTACAACCAACCTTCTACTTCTTATGTAAATCCTTTGGGAAAACAAGTTGTAAACGCCCCTAGTGGCAAGAATAATGAAAATGCAGGCCCCAAGGAGGCTTTCAAGTACGACTTGATTCAGCACTTCAAACACATACCTGCACGTCTGCACATCCTAGACTTATTACGAATGTCACCACAGACTCGTGATAGTCTCATTTCAGAACTACAAATGCTGGATGCGAATGTCGAGAAACATGCCCCACAAGTCCTACAAATTGAAATGGACTATAGGGTCAAAAAATAAAAAAACCCCTCAAAAAGAGAAAAGAAGAAAACTAAGGGATCCTGCATCGAATGCCTCTCGGTTCAAAAAGCAGCAAGTGCAACCATCGCCTTCACCAAGGAAGACCTCCTGCTAGGCGAGACAAAGCACAACCGACCCATGTACTTCACCGGGAACATCAAAGAGGTGCCAGTACGCAGAATCCAGATCGATCCAGGTTCTGCACTCAACCTCATCTCCACTTCGGCACTCGAAGAATTGGGCATTCCGCCTAGCAAGCTGAGCCACACGTCTGTGTCCATCTTTGGATATGATGGCAGCGCTCAAAGGCCGATCGGCAAAATCAGGTTCAAGTTGCAAATCGGTGATCTTATCTCCGAGGTCACTGTCTATGCAATAAAGACCCCTTCATGATACAACATCCTTCTCGGAAGCCCCTGGATACACGAGAATGGTGTTGTCCCTTCAACTTTACATCAGTGCATCAAGTTCGTTGGCAATGACGGCTTGATACATCGAGTGTTTGCAGACAAAAAGCCCTTCAATGGCAAAGAAGTCTATTTCACAGATGCTCAGATGTACAAAGATGAAAAAGAAGAAAGGGAGGAAGAAACAGCACCCTTTGCCGAAAATCTCCAGAAAGACAAAGGCAAGGCTCCTCAGCAATCACCGGAAGAAAACAAACCCTCTATCAAAACCGAAGAGAATAATCAATCTCGCTTCATGGTCTCCCTCAAGTCTTCAAAGCCTCTGGTGATCACCACCAAAGCAAAGAAGACAAAACAAAAGGCTGGGGGCAAGTTTGTTGTCCCCTTCGTGTCTATCTTGCAAGACACGGATTCGGACTCAGAGCCAGAAGACGACACATCGTCAAGCCAAGCTGATGATCAACAAGTGCAGCCCGCTCTCACTCCGATGGAGACAACCGTTGACATAGAAGATCCGGCATCTGCTTCCTTCGTTGTTCCAGCAACATCAGCAGAAGAAAAGCCAATCTTCTTCCATAAATCGGGAGTTTCTTCATCAAATTCTTCGCTTGAACCTTTCCAAAACGAAGGTATGCCTCAACTATCCCTGTATAGTCCAATGGCACAAGCTATCATGAAGAAAATGGGCTACGGCGCTCAGAACCCAATCGGTTTGGGAGGTGACCGTGGTATTATCACGCCATTGGAACCAACCCTGACCGAAAGTCAACTGGAAAGTTGGAAACCCCACCGCCACATAGAAAATTCTTCACATGGGCTGGGGTATGATCCTGACGCTCCCTTGAGACAGTTGACACAAAGGCTGCAAAGTCGTCTTGCCGACCAAGCCTCAACATCTCATATTAATGAAGACATCGATCTCCCCGGATATCTCTTTGAAGAGTCACCCGTCAAAGATTCAGGAAGCTCACCCAATTGGTATGATTTCTCGGATGATGAAGAGGAATTGACCGATGATACGGATACACGATTTTCTAGCCCAGAAGAACCATCTTCTCCAAAAGAAGTGCCCTACTTCGACCTAGTTTCAACAGGTGATTGGGACCATCTCATAGCAAATCTTGAGAAAAGTACCAATCAAGAAGACCCATGGACAAAAGCAGAGCTGTGGTCTGTAGATACCTTTGGAACTCCAGAAGGCTTTGTTGGGCTGGAAGCCTCCGAAAATATTGTGGAGGAACCACCTTCAAACCTTCCAACTGAAGATTCTGTTCAAAAGATAGACTTGGGAACACCTGATAACCCATGTCCTGTATTCATAAGCAAGAATATAAAGGATGATGAGTTACCCGAGTATATCGCGTTTCTTCATGAGTTCGTTGATTGTTTTGCATGGTCTTACGCTGAGATGCCTGGCTTAGACCCCAAAATAGCAGTCCACAAACTCAATCTTCAAAAAGATATCAAGCCTGTCAAACAAGGCCAAAGAAGGTTTCGTCCTGACGTGATGGACAAAATTGAACAAGAAGTTCAGAAACTCAAAAGCGTTGGCTTCATCCGTGAGGAACAGTATCCTGAATGGTTGGCCAACATCGTCCCCGTGACAAAGAAAAATGGGCAAATCAGGGTCTGCATTGATTACAGAGACCTGAACAATGCATGCCCAAAAGATGAATTCCCGCTCCCTATACCGGAGGTGATGATTGACAACACCTGTGGGTTCGAGCGAATGACATTCATGGATGGCTTCTCTGGCTACAATCAGATAAAGATGCATCCTGAAGATGAAAAACACACAGCATTTCGGACCCCGTTTGGCGTGTATTGTTACACTGTCATGCCATTCGGTCTGAAGAGTGTCGGCGCTACATATCAGAGGGCTATGATGAAGATATTCCAAGATATGCAGCACAAGACGGTCGAATGTTATGTCGATGACCTCGCCGTCAAAAGCAAAAGAAAAGAAGACCATCTCAAAGATCTTCGAGAAGTCTTCCTCCGACCAAACACAAACTGCGAATGAATCCCCTCAAATGCTTCTTCGGTGTTTCATCGGGTAAGCTTCTCGGATTCATAGTACGGAAAGCTGGCATAGAGCTTGACCCCACCAAAGTCAAGGCTATCCTAGAAATGCCATCTCCAAGAACCCTAAGAAAATTAAAAGGGCTCCAAGGAAGATTGGCATACATTCGACGGTTCATCTCCAACCTATCAGGGAAGTGCCGTCCATTCTCTCAGTTAATGAAGAAAGGTGCCGATTTTGTCTGGGATGCTGAATGTGAAGCCGTGTTCAAGGACATCAAGTCATACCTGACTAAACCTCCAGTGTTGGCTGCCCCCACAACTGGAAAACCATTCCTCTTGTATACAAGAGCCCTTGACTGTTCTTTAGGCGCTCTACTCGCACAAAAGAATGACGAGGGAAAAGAAGCTGCTCTCTATTACCTTAGCCACATGTTGATAGGTGCAGAGCATCGCTACTCTCCAGTCGAAAAAGAATGCTTGGCAGTAATGTTCGCCGTACAAAAACTGCGTCACTACCTGCTATCCAACACAGTGTACCTGATTTCGAGGATCAACCTCCTAAAGGTCCTTGTCACAAAAGCAGGTTCTCTCAATGCCCTACTGGCAAAATGGTCCATCCTCCTGTCACAATTTGACATTAGGTATGTACCACAAAAAGCAATCAAAGGCCAAGCTCTAGCAGACTTCCTCGCGGAGCATCCATTGCCTAAAGATTCTCCACTCAGGGATGACCTCCCAGACGAACCCGTCTACTGTGTGGAGACTTCCTTATCAAATGCTTCCTGGCACATGTACTTCGATGGCGCAACCAGGACAAATGAAAAGGGAAATCAAATATCGGGAATTGGCATTCTCTTTGTTAGTCCCGACAAATACATGATTCCACACGCATTCTCGCTACTGGAACCATGTTCAAACAATGCAGCTGAGTACCAAGCCCTCATCGCAGGATTGGAGCTCTCCCTTGAATCCGGCATCACTACGCTGGAAGCTTTTGGAGACTCTCAACTGATCGTCAACCAGATGAATCAGTAATTTGAAGTCAGGAAGCCCGATCTGTTGCCTTACTACAACAAGGCACAATCGCTTCGACAAAAGTTCGACATCTGTCACATCACCCACATCCTCAGAGGTGAAAACATTCGTGCAGATGCCCTGGCTGGACTTGCTACGTCTATGGCAATCCAAGAAGGGGAAAACATGCAAGTTACAGTGTGTCAAAAAAGGATTCTCGCTCCTCTCAACACACATCAAGCAGTTGCTGAATGCCACCAAGTGGTTGGAAGTCGGATCTCCGTCCTTAAACCTCTGATCGGCGACTGGAGGGATCCGTTCATTGATTACATCATGTTCGGAATCCTACCTGAGGATCCAAAAGAGCGGGTAAGCATCCAAAGGCGAACCCCAAACTTTCATTTGGATATTCCTTCAAAAATGCTTTATAGGAAATCCTACAATGGAGTACTTCTACGCTGCTTGTCACAACAAGAGGCTGAGGAAACACTCAAAGAAGTACATGCTGGTCTTTGTGGAGCCCATCAGGCTGGGCCTAAGCTCTACGATAAGATAAAAAGGTTAGGTTATTATTGGCCTACCATGGTGGCTGATGCAATGCAATTTGCTAAGCGCTGCCAACAATGCCAAGTTCATGGAGATTATGTCCACATGCCTCCAGAATGGCTACATCCTACAGCAATCTCATGGCCTTTTGAAGCCTGGGGTATGGACATCATAGGTCTTATCTCTCCCCCATCAAGCAAAGGTCATCGCTTCATTTTCGCTGCTACGGATTATTTCTCCAAGTGGTCAGAAGCATTCGCGCTCAACGAAATGAAGACCTCGTCAGTCCTTCAATTCTTGCGCACTAATATAATTTGTCGCTTCGGCATACCTAAAAGATTCGTCCATGATAACGGACCACAGTTCCGCGATCACCGATTCTACAGGTTCTGCGACAAATACAAAATCCAAAGTTGTCCTTCAACTCCGTACAATCCGGCAGCGAATGGACTAGCAGAGGCTTTCAACAAAACGCTCTGCAAAATCCTCAAGAAAATGGTCTCTAGTCACAAAAGAGATTGGGGCGACAAACTGCCTGAAGCTTTGTGGGCCTATCGAACCACTGTTCGAGGACCAACCCATAGCACACCATTCTCCTTGGTCTATGGATGCGAAGCTGTTGTCCCTTTGGAAGTTCAAATTCCTTCCTTAAGGGTATCTCTGCAAAATGACATGACGCAAGAAAGTAATGTCAAATTGAGACTCCAAGAGCTGGATAACCTTGATGAGAGACGGCTCGAAGCTCTACAAAGCATTGAACTCTACCAAGCACGCATGGCAGGATCTTTTGACAAGAAGGTCAGGCAACGCGCCTACAAAAAGGGAGACTTGGTTCTTACAGTAAAAAGACCAATGGTTTTTGCCAACAAATCCAAAGGCAAATTTGAACCAAAATGGGAGGGACCTTTCGTCATCGACAAAGTCTTCTCCAACGGTGCATACGCTCTTCTAAACATGGAGGGTGACAGATGTATGCTGCCCATCAATGGAAAGTTCTTGAAGCGGTACTACCCTTGAAGGCTTCTTCCATCGGGTCAGAGCGACGCCTGCACGGCCAAAGCCTATTCCTAGGTATCTGCTCGTCAAACCCACTCCTTTTGGAATTTTCATCCTCTTGTTGAAATTTCTAAAAAAAACCCCTCAAAACAATGTCTCTTTCATCGTTTCATTGTTCAAAAAAAAAAAAGCAAATCCAAAAATCCAAGTTTAGGAGCCTCTTCCCAAACTTGACCAAAAATTTTGATCCTTGAACCCAAAATTCATGGTTTGAAACAAAATCAGGACCTAGGGATTTCAGCCCTAGTCCACCCCGACTTTTACCACCAAAATGGTTTTGAGTCAAAATTTACGACCCTCGTGTCTTTAAACAAAAAATGGTTTTTCAAAAACCGCAGGGAAGCGACGTTCAGTCGATACTTGCAAAACCCAAAATCGGAAGGATGCGAACCCCATTCGATACTTCCAAAACCCCAAAATTTCAAAAATCATGGAGACGCAACGTTCTAGTTGATATCCACAACCCAAATTTTAAAACAAACAAAAAACAAAACAAAGGTTCGAAAAAACCTCAAACTTCAAAAAATCATGGGGAAGCGACATTCCATCGATACCCACAAAAAAATTTTTTGAAGATAAAAACAGGGAAGCGACGCTTAGTCGATACTTGCACCCAAATCCGCAAGGAGGCGACATTCCATCGATACTTGCAACCGAATGAGCAAGGAGGCGACATTCCATCGATACTTGCAATACCATTCAGCAAGGATGCGACTTTTAGTCGATACTTGCATTTTTGAAAACCAAAAAACTGGCTTTCACGCCAAAAACTCGGCTTTTATGCCAAAAATCAAAATTCGGCTTCCTTGCCAACAAAACAAAACTCGGTTTTCAAAACAAAAAATCTGGCTTCCATGCCAAAAAGAAATTTCGGCTTTCATGCCAAAAACAAAATCTGGTTCTTACACCAAAAACAAAATCGGCTTTCGTGCCAAAAACAAAATCTGGTTCTTACACAAAAAAAAAAATCGGCTTTCATGCCACAAACCAAAAAATCGGCTTTCATGCCACCTCAAAATTCGGCTTTCATGCCATCTCAAAAAAAATTGGCTCTCATGCCATCCCAAAATTTGGCTTTCACGCCACCAAAATCTGTTTTTTTGCCACCTCAAAATTTCGGCTTCCACGCCATCCAAAATTTTAGCTCTAATGCCATAAACCCAAATTTCGGCTTTCATGCCATCTCGAAATTCGGCTTTCAAACCACACAAAAAAAAACCCTGGCTTTTGCCGCAAAATCTGGCTTTCATGCCAAAACAACCCTTTTGACAAAAGATTTTCACAAAATGATAACCTTTTGATCAAAATTTTCAAACAACATTTTCATCTAACCTTTGCTTATTTTCATCAAAAAGAATTTAAGTAAAAGGTACACAGAATACCAAAATTTTTTTACATAGAGGTACCAAAAAAAAAAAAGAGAAAAGAAGAAAAGAGTTTGTTATAAAGAGCTCAGTCTAACATGGTCTTCAACCAAAGATCCAGCTCCTCAAGCAGACTCTTGGCCTTAGCCTCTAAAGCTTCCAGGTCGCGCTTCTTCAAGATCTTGCCATAAAATACGGCAGAACGCCGCGACCCATCTTCGGCACGAGGAAGCTCTTCCCAGAGAATTTGCCACTGCTCATATTCCTGAGTCTTTCTCTGAAGGCTGCTACCGGCTTCTTCAACTTGGCGAATCAGAGTTCCCTCTTTAGCACGGGCTTCTACAATGGCAGTCCATTTGGCAACACTTTGTTCTTGCAATTGCTCAAGGCGCTGCCTAGCTTCTGTGACCTCCCTATCAAGACGGCGCAGGTCCTGTGTTAGCTCGATGATAGCCAACTCGGTAACGTTCCTCTCCCGAACGAATTGCTTCCGAGCCCGTGAGATCTCATCCATTTCAGATTTGATCTTACCGGATGGCTGCAAAAACGTCTCATTGAAGAAGTCACTGCTTGGGAAATTCTTGGTCTCAGTCCATTTGTCGCCTAAAGCAATGACTTCATCAACAAAGGCCTTGGCACTTGCAATGTCCAGACCGACCTCTGCACTGTCAGCAAGGATGTCTTATACAGGCTTGACCATGCCAAAACCAGCTTCCAAATGGCCAGAAGAGAGAGTTTCAACCCATGAGCTCAGCACACTCTTCAACACCTTCTTTGCATATTGAAGGGATGGTCCGGATGGAGATTCACCACGCTCTGTTGGCTGACTGCCCATGTCAGGCCGTGGTGGAGAAGAAATCAAAAGGCTCTTTCCAATCGAAGCCACTCAAGAAGCAATATCACCACAAAGTCCCGCCTCTGCCTTGACGGGACTGGTAGAAGAAGCCCCTACTTCTGGATCGGCTGCTGGCATCTCCTGCTCTGGCCCTGAGGAAGACGAAGGAACTTCTCCTATTGCTTCACAACCTGCTGGCAAAAACACAAGAAAAGGTATGAATATGATCTTGTCAAAAAAAAATCAATGTCAAGATTATCACTATGAAATACCTTCTTCCATGATGGGTGGAGTACTTTCTGTCTCCATTTGCTCATCTGAGGCATCGTCAAAAGCCATATCCATAGATGGCTCGAAGTCGGAACCCTCTGGCAAGTCAGCTGACAAGAAAACAAAAAAAAATATGTGTTAGCAAATTCAAAAATAAATAAATAAATAAATAAATCATCCTCATACCAGGTGGAGATTCTGGGTCCTCCCCAGAGTCCCTCAATTTTTCTTCAGATGCCGCAACTGGATCCATCACCGCCTCACCGACAGGAACCTCGGGCACCACCAAGTTTTCATCTTCTGCAAAAGAAAGAAAACAGCAGATCAAAAAAACATCCCTCATAAAAGGAAAGAAGCGGAAATAGAAAAGAAGGAGAATCATACCAACATCGGCGGTCTCTTCTTCACGACTCCTCTTCTCTGGAGGCTCATCAGCATCTCCTGATACCTCCTCAACAATGGTAGGAGGGACTTCCAGATCAGGAGAGTCTTCGTGGCGTCTCTCAGTGCGACGTTGTCCTCTCCTCCTCTTTTTTCTACGAGCCGGTCTACTTGAAGTACCTGCCTCACTGTCAAAGTCAGGACTTCCACTTGGCTCCTCACTGGACGGCCCGCTCCTACCAGTGGACCCCATGGAAGCCTTCATTCGCTCTGCTTGCATCCAGGTGTCGATCTCGGCTTCCTCCTCCTCGAGCTGTCTCAAGACCTCAGCAGGTATCTCTTGTGTGGCTTCGGATCTGATGACATCCTATTCCTCGAGCAAGCCTATCCTATGCTTCTCTCTAGAAAGGAAGAACAAAACTTCCCCTCGACGGACGCCATCTAATCTACCAAGACCCCTCCCAGGAGATTGCTTGACATTCAACTCCTTCTTGGAAAGCCCTCGGTACACAGCAAAGCTCTCCACGAACCACTTCGTGAAGCCAACAGTCCGGAAAGTGGGCAACTCAGGATAGGAAATCATAGCAGTGGTGTCTTCTGCACTATAGAAGGCCCATGCATTTCTTCCGTCCTGCAAACCTCCAAAGCGCTTCACCATGCTCGAAGGCGCTCCAACAACGCCTTGAGAGAAGCCTAACTGCAACGCAAAACGCGAAGGGACATACGGCTGGATGTCAACAAAAAGATGTCTGCGGTACACCATCGTGCCAACACGTATGTTTAAAAGCCACCTCTTCTCTGCATTGGTCAAAGAATAGTGTCTTCCCGATCCTGCCCTGGTGGAATCACGGGAGACACCAAAATCAAAAGCCTTCTTCCGCAAATCTGGAGAAAGCTTTACTGAAGACTGCCCCATCTCGACGTCCCTAAACCATCGGATTCTCAAACGGGCAGACAAAAGAGATTCGGAGACGGCTTTTCCTCTAGCCAACCGAATCATAAAAGGGTCATCATCCTGAGCAGCGCCCAAACAGTGGAAGCCAGGACAGTGGTACACATACCACGAATAAAAAACATGGGCTGAAAATACCCTATTCATAGGAAGCCCAAGCCGAACCAGAAAAGCAGGAGCCTGCAGTTCGGTGCACAAATAGGAGTAAAGAGCAGGCACCAAAGCCAACTGCTCTCCGAATGCCATCTGACAAGCCGGAAATATACAATGTGGCCTGATGTGTGTTCCGTCTCCTCCAGCAAAAACAGCCTCACCGAGCCAATAAGTGAGGTACGCAGCAACGTCTCTCCGCAGCGCAATATCGGAGCAAACGGCGTCTGTACTTGCGATAAAGTTTTTCAAATTCTCTCACATGGCGGAAATCTTCTTCCCCAGATTCTTAGCCTTGGCTTCCTGGGTCATACTCTCAGAAGATTCTTCGCCGCCAAAAAAGTTTGGAGACAAAGAGCTGAAACTCCTCCAACTGCTACACCGGACTTTCGAGCCCTCCTTCTCCTTCAAAAAATCATAGAAGGCGACGAGCTGAAAGTACAAGAGCCTAAACTCCTCAGACCGCTCCTCAAGGACGCTGTCGATTGGCATAAACTCCTCATAGAGATTGCCAAGGATGGGCAACCCGGTAATGGCACTCAATTCCTTCAAAGTAAAACCAATCTCACCATTCGTGACAACGAAAGTGTTGGTTTGTGGAAGGAAAGACTCCAGCATGGCCATAAAAGCCTCATCAGAGAAAACTACGGTTCGACGAAAAGCACGAACCACATCGAAAATCTCGGCCTCCTTCAGAATGGCACCGCCGATCTGCAGGATATGATCAGTCCACGACTCCCAGCCTGAGTCTGCACTGAAGCGGCCACGAAGCCGAAATGGCTTTACCCAATTGCTGTCATCACCCCTGAAAATGCCAAGGCCCACCGGTCTCAAATCGACCGATGGATGATCAGATCCTTGGTAGCCGCTGGCGGCATCAACATGTCCAGACGAACAGGCGACTTCTCTGCATAACCAGAAGGACCGCCAACAAAAACCCCGGTCTTGACCACATTGGTCCTCTTCACCCAGCTTGGAGGATCTTCTCTCTTAGAGCATGTGGGAGAAAGACTCATGATCGAAATAGTACGATGAAAAGTCGATCGGGTAGAAATGGTTCTCTCCTCACCATCAGCTGTGTAAGAGAATTGAAAGCATCTCCTTTGGTATGACGAGTCATCAGGGGCTGCATCACCAAAGAAAATGGTAGGCTTGGGCACAACGCTCTGATCGTCCATGACCCAAGGACGATTGCTTGCCATAATCTTGTAGAACTCCTCATCCTTGAGAACGATCAGTTGCTGTCTCATCTCATCTCAGTTGAACGAGTCACACTCTTCCAAATTTCTCTCCACATACTGGACCTTCTTCCAGGCCTGTTGTACGACCGCATTGAAAGATCTGGCAGATCGACGAGGTGCATCCGTAACGGGCTCCTTACCCTTGTTCGTTCTGGAGGAACTACCTGCACTGGAAGAAAAAGAAAGAAAATCAATCACCAAAATGACAGAATTTTGCTAAAAAAAAAAAAAAAAAATCCTAGCGAAATTTTGACAAGGCTCCGGGGTAATTCCGAAGAAAAGGGAAACACCCCGAAAAAAAAGATTGGAAGCCTGAAGATGAGCTCAACATCACCACGAGCTCATAATCAACGAAGGATCCTCAAAGAAAGCTTGAACTCAAACATTGTTGCGAGATCAAGTTAGTCTTCTCAAATCTCCGCAAGATCGGAAAAGAGCTCAACATTGCTGCGAGCTTCAAATTCCAGAACTTGCAAAGCTCCTCAAAATCCCGCAAGACTAGGAAAGAGCTCAACATTGCTGCGAGCTTCAAATCCCAAGACTTGCAAAAGATTTTCAGGTGTGCATCATCATGCTCCCAATCAATTTACCAAATCTCATGCATAAAAGAAAAAAAATCATCATGCATTAGATGCTAGGAAAACTTTGACAAAAAGTTTGACCAATTCCAACCCAACTTGGTCAAAACCAATCAAACTTTGTCTAAGTCAAAATTCATGTTGGCTTAACCTAGAGACTCTAACTTTTTATCTTGATGCATAAAAAAAAAAGTATGTACACGAACATCTTGGATTGCATAAACCTCATTATCATGGTGAGCAAAAAAAAGTAGAGAGAGAGAAAACCTCATTCAAAAAAAAAAAAATTATGAGCTGGCCCGCAGCCCATGGCCCACAGGCCGTGGCCCACAAGCCACGTGGCTGTACGGTCCAGGCCGTACAGCAGCAAAAAAAAAAAGGAAAAAAAAAGGAAAGAAAAAAAAAACGTGTGAAAAAAGAGAGCAAAACACGTGAAAAAAAGAAGAAAAAAAAAGAAGGAGAAAAGAAACTTTTTTCTACTTTTACATGCAATTTCTTGTTGAGAAAAAAAAACTCACTTGAAGCCATGGAGAAGAAAAAGAAGAACTTGAAGGTCTTTGAAGAAGAGAAGATCTTGGAGCACTCTTGAAGGTTTTTGTAAAAAGAAAAGCAATAGGAGCAAGAGATCCCACCCCTTTGCTTTTATAGAAGAAAGCAAACCAAAAGAGGAAAGAGGAGAAAAGTAAGGAGGTAAGTGCTAAAAATTAGCAACCTTCCCAAAAGAAAAGGAAACTTGGGATATTCTCTCCCAAAACAAAGATTCTTTGAGAAATTCTCTCCCAAAGAAAGATATTTTGAGAGAATCTCTCTCAAAATCAATAAAACTTGAGAAAATCTCTCAAAGTAAAGATATTTTTAGATATTCTCCACCCAAAGGAGATATCTTTAGATATTCTTTACGAAAATGACACCAATTGAGATCTAAGCCATCCATCAAAGCTTAAGGTCCCATGGGTTAGCCCATATGAACCAGGTTTGACCACCTAGGCACTAAAAGTGGCTTTTAGTCAAAATTTCTCTTACCAAGAGCATACAAAAATGGTTCCATGCCTCCTTTGAGTTGATTGGACCATACCATACAAAAATCCAAGCTTCATGAGTTTCTAAAAATCCAAACCATCACACCTCATGAACCAAATTAAGCCAAAATCTTAAAATTGACATTCCACAAAAGCCCAAACCACTCCAATGGACCCAAAATTGTCCCAAAGAGTGAACCAAAAAACCAAACCATGGTCCCCTAACTCGCCACATACAGCTTGTTAGGTCACAAGACCAAAACCAAAAATCAAAACCCGACCCCCTAACTTGCCACATACAGCCTGTTAGGTCACAAGGTCAAAACCAAAACCAAAAACCTGACCCCCTAACCTGCCACATACAGCTTGTTAGGTCACAAGGTCAAAATCAAAACCAAAACCAAATCCAAATCCAAATGTCATTCTCAAAATCTTGCCTTGAGACGGTACATGACTCCTCTCACTATCATGAAATCCCTTGGAAGCTCAAAAGACTACTCTATAAAAAAAATGCTCAAAGACACTTGGTCAAGTCAGAAGCTCTTCTTCAAGATTCTCTTCGAGGCACATCGACTGCAAAAGCTATATCGTCGCTGTACCCCGAGGGGGCATTTGTTGACACCAAAAATGTCACTTTGCCTCTTCACACGAAAAGCTACATGGAGCCGCATCCTACCAAAAATAGGCAGGCGCCACTTCAAGCATCAGATCTTGTCAGAATCAAACAAAAACTGCAAGGTCATTCAAAACAACCAAAAGAGAGGTACACATGAAGTTTTGGGCCATTCCGACATCATTTGGCCTAGCTTCACTTCTCTAACAGCTAAGCAGCAGCTCCCGGCGGCGACAGTGTCGAAGACCCCAAATCTTCGATCAGAGCCTACGGAAGGTCTCAAAATACCTCTGAAAGGCTACATGTCAAGTTTCAAGTCAAACCGACACCATTTGACCCTCCATCAACTCTCGAGCAGCAAAATCAAGCCCTTAGGTAGCGAGAACTACCGAGGTCGTCACTCATCAAACAGAGCACATGGGCGGCTTCTACATACTCTCAAAGGGCCACGCGTCAGATTTCAGGTCATTCCAATGATGTTTGACCCAGTTTCAATGCTCGAAAACAAAATCAAGCCTACCGGCAGCAGAGCACCCCGGGACTATGGCACCCAATTCGGAGCTTGTGGATCATCTCAAAATGACTCCAGTAGGCTCCCTATCGAATTTCAGGTCAATCGGACATCGTTTGACCAAAAGTCAAAGCTCGGCATTTCCCTCGCGGTGAAATAAAGGTCAATCAGACATCGTTTGACCAAAAGTCAAAGCTCGGCATTTCCCTCGCGGTGAAATCAAGTCAGGCATTTGCGGGACCCCAAGCGGCTTCAAAACCTGAACAAAAGCCTATGGTTGGTCTTGTCTACTGCTCAAGAAGCTACACGTCGAATTTCAGGTCATTCCGACATCGTTTGACCTAGTTTCGACGCTTGACAAAAAATCGGCAGTTCTCCACAGCAAAGTCTTCGGCTTTTCAGAAAATGGGAAACTTTGCGATCCGATTTTCTCGGCTTCTCGTCAGGTTCTCTTGAGGGAAATCCAGCCAATAAATGAGAGGAAATTCCAAGAAAAATGCAGGAGAAAACAGAAGCGAAAAACGACGAAAAACGGAGAAGAAAAGGCGACCGGAAGACGGCCGACCATGGGGCACAAACCCCATGGTCGCCGGCCCCATGGTCGCCGCCGACCATGGTGCATGGTCGCCGGCAACCATGGAGGTCCAGGCCGCCGGACCTCGCCCAAAAACCCCATTTTTCGGGTATCTTTCGCGTTCCGAGTTGATTGGCCCCTGTGATTTTTCCAAATTCTGATTTTTTGAGCATTAAATCCGTTGATCTTCGTCGACATCGTGGATCCGCCACCGGAATCATGGAATCATCATCCGACACCTCAAAATTGTCAACCGACCGATCAAGAAAATGCACTTTCTGCCCGACCGATCGAGAAATCGACTGGGCAGATGTCGTCGGCTTGTTGATATTAATCAAAGTCTGAAATTGCATGATCATCCGATGTCGATCAACATGAAGATCCATCGATGATCATCGCCAAAAGAATTCCAAAGGACGCGGCGCGGCCCGTGACTCTTCAAGCGACCGGGAGACCATTTAATGTTGTTAATTGACTTGTCTATGGCAACTTATTACAGTCATTAACTCATTATCTTGGACGGCCCAATCAAAAGCAAGCAAATGGGAGTTACAAATCCAAGTATTCATGGCATTAAAACCATGAAACTCCCCTCATTATGGAGATTAAAGGCAACTAAATGCCCATTATCCTCCACCGGCCAATCAGAAGCCAAGGAAAAGGAGTTACAAAACAAGTAAATTAAAAGTTGTAACTCCTTCCATTATGAGCATTAATACAAATAAATGCTCATAAACTCTCCTAAACGACTACCAAATGCCTATAAATAGGAGGCCATTCCAAGGGAAACGGAGGCAGAAAAATCGCTAGAAAATCATTCAAAAATCCTCGGAGAAATCTCAACAACCCTGCTCCTTCAAGAAAACTCTACTGCAAGAAGCACTACAAGGTGATCAAAGCCCCTTGGGGGGGGGCACCCCCCCCCCAAGGCCCCCTCTCCTGATTTCCAACATGGCTAGATGCGGCTTTTCAGTCCGTCTACTCTCTTTTTTTACTGGATATAGGACCTTACCTTGGTCCTTATCCTCTAAAAATTTGAGGTTGGATCCAAGCCATGAAATCAAGCATCAAAGTTCTCATCTGAAGGACGATGGCGGAGTCCATACATGACTCGCGATCGTCGATCTGAACGGGTCCCCCACAATCGCATGAAAAGTTAGATTCCTTTTTTTTCTTTTCCGTTGCATTGTATTTTTTTTTATAAAGAGACAAAAAAATCACATCTCTTGTCTTTCATTATTGATAAGATTTGTAAATCGCCTTTCACGGAAAAATCGCCTTTTACGGCACCAAAATCGCCTTTCACGGCAAACAAAGAAAACCGCCTCTCACGGCATTCAAAAAAAACAAACCTTGTCTCTTTTCTTTAAAAATATGTGTGCAATGGAAAGATGGAAAAAAGTTGATTTCGTTTTCTACTTGTGAAGGTGAATCTCCGGATCACCATTCTAAATTCCAAGTAGAATAGAAAATCTGGCATACCCAAAAAAAAATGTTGATACCCGTTTCTCCCATTTCCTCCACCCTCCTTCCGGACCCCGACAGACCCGGGGTGGATGGTAGCGGAGGAGGAACGGAGGGGCGCGGTCCATCATGTAGGTCAACACCTTGGTGTCTTGGTTACGTGGTAGTAGGACTGTGGGAACATACAATGATCAAGATGAAATCTATCTACAATATCCCCTTGTGCCAATTAATGGATTTATCATTAGTAAGTGTGCACCCATCTCGATTAAGAGTTAATTGGATGGTACTGATGATCACTGTTATTAATTGGGCTCAAGGATAATAAGATTGAAAGTTTATGCATTAAAGATCTGAACTTGGACTGCCATGGCTGATTTTGGTTTTTCAAGTTTTAAAAACAAGAACCCAGATCTGATTTCCAGCCATGAAACTTGCATAAAACTCCATGAAATCATAATCAACATGTGTATAATGCAAGGAGATAATAGAGGACTATTACCTTGATGATTTGAATGCCTCAAAACTCTGAAAAGAAAGACTTCAAAGGACTAAAATCAGCCTGCAACCAGCAATGTGTGTTGCAGGAATTTTCTGCAGCAACTTCTCCTTTGATCTTCTCTTCTATTCCACTTCCCAACCTGATTGGCTTTGATTGTGGGATCAGAATATGGTTTCTTAGATGGGTTTTCTGAACTTACAATTTATGGAAAAACAACCCAGGAACTGATCTCCTCTCTCCAATGAAGAAGAAGAAGGCAGCAATGGGCTGGGCGTGGGTTTCTGTCTACTTGTCTTGGGCGGCCAATGGGTTTCCTTGGTGTTTCTTCCTTTCTTTCTATGTTGCACGTCCAAGGGCAGTTCCCTCTCTATTTATAAAGATCACATTCCCTTTTAAGAGTTATCTTTCTAATAGGAATGTCAATCCCACAAAATAAGCAACCAGCCCCCTTTAGTGTGCAACACTTTCTAATTAAAGATACTAAAATTTAGTAACCTTTAATTATAGGAATCCTTACCCAAAGAGGAGTTGTTCCTTCCAAGTAAAGATACCTGGTCATACTTGGAAACCTCACACAAGTGGCTCCCCTTATGGCTGGCCCACAAGATTGATAAACACACTATGGCCCACTAGTTAATAATTTAGCTAGAGTTAAATTCATGTATGCCATTAAAAGCCTATTTGAATTTAAACTCAAAATTATTCTTCCACAAAATTAATTCAACCACATATCATCTAATTAAATTAGGAAACCATGCCAATATAGGAAAGTGGCTAGAAGAGGGACCAAAAGACATATTTGCCCTTGGCTCCCAAAATGACCAAAATGTCCATGCTAACCCCATAGCAACATTAGGATCATTTTAACCCTAACTCATTCCACTAAAGAGTTATGGTTGCACTCCAAGGACAAATATTAAATTGCAAATTAAGCTCATCATAAATTGACGATTGTCTTTGACCTACCAAGTACGATGACCATAATGCCCCTCTATGTAACATCCATAATCAAGTAGGTTAACCGATGTACTATCTACCTTCTTGATTACATCTCAACCTTAGAACTTCATACCCTTGACTTAATCATCATCCGGATATCATTCTCTTGATCCAGGGAGCGACCCACAAGTTCAATATCCATATGGAACATCCATATACTAAGATCTTAGATTCTGATGATTAATCGGATAATTCTAAGGGGACGATCATTCCATCACACGATGGCATAGATTCCATATTGCATTTGCACGTCCCAACTAATCAAGCCCGAGTACCCAAAACACAGAGTTGTTGACCCATGAACAGGATCTCACCCATAGTGAATTAAAGTACAAGAACTCGACTTCGTCAGTTCATCCACAAATGCTCAAGATTAAGAGCACTGGTCACTCAGTAGCAAGAGGTGATTTGATCTCTCTCTGTGATAGTACTATTTTAGAGATCACACCTACAAGTGGTCCTGTTCAATGCATGACACATGCACTAATGAGATAAATCCGGAAAAGCCTCCCGTGACTTAGGTAAGTCACCCTGAATACAGGAGAGTATCTCATTACAACTTATACCAAGATGAAGTGCCCAACTCCATCTCTCAGTTATGAACAAGTTTATTGTTTCAAGTGTCCATGACTCAGACCTAACTGTGTGTAGCCACTACACACCTAAGTCATTACTAGAAAACAATGGGCCTTACACAACCATACATATACACAAGTATCAAGAGAAAGATGTCATTCCATTAAATAACCAATAAATATCCAGTAACAGAGATGTGAGTGCAGTCAGTGGGCTTTAGGGCATACACCAATCCCAACAAAGATGTGGTTGAGACAGATTTATTCCAATTGGTCCATGGATATTGATAGAGGGGCCTAATTGTGGTACTGTGGAAGTTTAGGGTCTTCATTGTAATTTATTCCTAAGACTAAAGTGCAATTGCATTTATATAGTGGTGTTATTTGCAATTAACTGTGGGCACGGACTGCACATGAGATGTGGGGTCGCGTGTCCCAGTTGGAGCCAACTTTCTAAGGAATCCCTAGTGGTCTCCGCACTAGCTCAAGTATTAGAAAGATTCTATTCTTACTTAAACTCTAATAGGAAGGAATTAGAAACTTACTATTTATATTTGAAGTGAGACTTCTAATAGTGGTAATAGTAGAATGAGAAGTTACTAATTTGTATGGAAGTAAGACTTCTTATGCAATTAGTAAGAGAAGTAAGAAAAGGAGGCTACATGATGACTATATAAGGGGAAACACCCCTTGGACATCCAAGACAAACAACCCACGCCCAAGAGCCTCTAGTGCAAGTGTTGCACAACTCTTCTTCTCCTCTTCTCTTTTCTAGTTGCCTTCTAGTTCCTTAGAGTTTCTAGTAGGGTTTTCTCTTGGAGATCCCACACATCTTCTTGAGAAAAGAGATCTGATAGAGGGTTATAGCATGGAAGACAACAAGGTCTTGGAGATCTCTAATTCCTTCAAGAAGAGTTCTTGTTCTAGTTGATTGTCTTCTCCTCGATTAGAGCACTACCGGGCTCCAAAGGTATAATCTGCTTCTCCTCTTGTGGTAGATTATTTTGTTGCATGTAGTTGCTGATTTCTATCTTCTAGATAGGTTATATTACTGTATATGATTGATGAGAAGGAGGTATTGTGTCCTGGATTGGGTTTTGTAGCCTTATGGATGATAGTTGATCCCTGAGTTAAGTGGGTAAAAAGTTTTGAAAATCAATCCACAAGGCCCACCTACTTCCAACACCAAGTGGGTGACAAAGTGTTCTTGAAAGTTTCACCAGTTAGAGGAACTTTGAGATTCGGACAGAAGGGAAAATTGTCAAGGAGGTTTATTGGTCCATATGAGATTTTGAGCAAAATTGGAGACGTTACATATAGACTTGCGTTACCACCGGAACTCTCGGGGTGTACAACGTTTTTCATGTTTCTATGCTCAAAAAATATGTTTCTAGTTCTTCGCATATACTAGAGCACGAGCCTTTGGAGATTCGAGAAGATGCCTCGTATGTGGAAAAGTTGATCAAGATCATTGATACCAAAGAACAAGAATTGAGAAATCGGACTATTCATTGGGTCAAGGTACTTTGGGAAACTCAAGAGCCAGAGGAAGCCACATGAGAATTGAGAGATCAAGTGCAGAGGAAGTATCCACAATTGTTACCAAAGGTAAATTTTTATTTTATTTGGTGGACCAAATATCCTAAGGGGTGGAGGATGTTAAACCCCGACCCAAACTAATTTGATTAGTGTGTGATTAGTGCGTGTTTAGTCCTAAGTGGATTTAGTTACCGTTGGGTTAGAAATAATCAGTTTATGTCCTAGACATAGCTTTGAGAATTTTTAGAACGTTTAGTATTAGTTGGACACGCTCAGGAAGGCCTAAGTATACGTGTAAGCTTGGGAGGATCGTTTTAATTTTTTTTAATTATTATTTTTATTTCATTTGAATGGTTTTATTATTCGTTACAACTTTCATTTTCGGCCCGTCCGTGTTTGAAGCCCAAAAATCCAAGTTTAGGCCCAAAAGGGTAAAAATTGTCTTTTATACCCAAATCTGGACACAAATTTTGAAATCTCAGAACCATGTTAAAATTATACTTTTTGAAAACTATATTTTTCGATGATCATTTTATCCTTCTTCGTTGTTTTCATCCGGGGCCCGCAAGAACATGTTTTAACCTTTGCAAGTTTCAAAACTTTGTGGGGCCCACTTTCCACTCAACTTAAGCTTCATCTCCCTCCCTCATGTTTCACTTTCCCAATTCCTGCAACTTTCAAGACCTAGGGCTGAGAAACCCTTTTTCCTCTTCACCTTCTTCCTCTTCAATGCTCAAGCTAGAGACCGCCAAATGAAATTCCAAGACCATCATCTTCTTCCTCTTCTTCCAAGCTTTCCATGGGTACAAATCTCTTGAAGTTTCCATCTAGAAAACCTTTCCATTTTCTTCAACTCTTCTTGTTTGGGCATCTCTAGGTAAGAGCTCCAACCCATCTCTTCAATGGAGTCTTTTTAACTCTTAAAGAGTTTGTTTTTCTAACATGCAACACCCATTTCTAAATGGGTTCTTGTTTTCATATTTGAATGGGTTTTTGATGAATTTTCATGGGGTTTTTGTAGTGTTTGGCTTAGCTCTTGGGTAGGAGTGCTTGAAGAGTGTTTCTTGGCATTTGGGCAAAAATGCAAGTAATCTCTTTAGGTTGAATGTCGTATGTGTGTTTGAGGATTTCATTGTTACTCTTGAAAATTGCATATAACTTGCTATTAATCTCCGTTGTTATGTTTTCTTTAGATTTCTTCTTATGTGATTTCTAATCAAGTATATGCATTAATGTCAAGTGTTTTTCCAAACTTCTAGATTTCTATTTCGCTTCAAGCCCTTGTTTCATTATGAAATTTGAATTTGTTTTTATGGAGATTGAATGTTTAGATTTTGCGATTGAATGATACGAAAATGTGAAAATGAACCCTTGAAGAGCATGAAGCCTCAGAGAAGTGCAGGTAGTTAGTTGTGAGAAGAAGGGGAGAAAATTTGTGGAAAATCTGACTTGAAACGCACTGGCCATGCAACGTCGGACAACTGTCGGCTAATCGACATGCCCTCTCGGTTAACCAACAGCCAACCAAACTTTGTCGGTTCCTTTTCCAGAACCTTGCATTGTGTCAAGGATTTCTCGGTCAGCTGTTGGTCAGCTGTCAGCTAACCGACATGCTTATTTTGGTTAACCGATAGCCAACTGAACTTTGTCGGTTCCTTTTCCAAAATGCTACATTTTTTTGACATGGAGTCAGGCGGTCAGCTGGTGGCTAGCCAACACTCCCCATTTCGGCTAGCCGACAGGTGACCGACACGCTGACTGAATTAGCAAAATGACTTATTTTTGAAGGACTTTCTATAAGAGTGGAAACTATAATATGTTTAGGGATCTTTAGCCTGATATTGTGTACTTGAAAACCTGAAATGTCTTTTAACTTCGGGGGCACCAATTCTCTTTTAAATTCCAACATTTTGGTTTCAATTACACAAGGGTCAACCAAAGGTCCTCACATATGCTTGATAGACCTTTCTTTCTAACTTTAGTTTTGATACAATAAGTATCATTATGTACTCGTTTTGAAACTCTAGTATAAGCTCGTTTGAAGATTATTTCAAGAATACAAAGGGGATTACTTCTTAAGCTTGTATGCATATAATAAAGCCTCTTGCTAGCCGTGTCTTGTCTCGTTTTGATAAGTGATCCCCCCTTCAAGTTCGATCGATTTAAGACGTGTTTCGCCGTGTTTTGTTCATTCATGAATCCTAGTTAACACCATTGAGCTTGGACTGCCCTTTCAGTCTGATCCACTGTTAGGGGTCCTTAAAGATGCGGACTATCTGCATATTAGTCATGTATTCTATTACACATCGTGCGTGTCCGGTTCTGCGGCCGAAAATCCCCGTCCACCTTCGTGTGGCGTGGGAATCGTGTTTTGTTTATCGTGATTGTCGTGCATGCTTCTTCTTTTCATTATAAATGATAGAGAAAGGATGAGCTCTTTGTGGATTTACTATTCATGATATTAGAAGTATTCATGCTAGCTTGCTTTGGTATCTTAGTTTGTTTTGTATTTTAGTTTTGGTCATATTTTTGGAAATGTACTTCAGTCAATTAATTATTTATTTTGAATTTCTTAAAACATCTTTTGTTCCATGCTCATACCTAAATTGATTACCTGCCAAGCCGTCGTGTTTGACCCTTGTATTTGGTGCCCGAGTGTAGGTGACGTTGCCTTTGAGGAGGAACGTCCGGAGGAGGCTGTTGTTAGTTTTGATAGTCTCAATACCAAGTATATGATGTAATAAATTGATTCATTTCTTTATTTATCAATACAATCATTGTTTCCTTTGATGAGATGAATGATGTTTAATTATATACTTGCACATAACCAATACAAATGACATAATGGTTCATGAGATGAACCGGAGTCCACAAGTATACTAGATGTAATACATGTGTATGGATGAGATCCACATACAGGAGATATGTATTGCAAATCTTATACTTAAATATCTTCACAACTAGTGATGAGATTGGACATCTCATTTGACGAGGTTGCAACACTTTGATCACTATGAGATAATGTGATTTTTCTCGATCATCGGAATGTAAGATTCTAGATCATGGTGCTGGTACATTGGATGTATTGAAGGACCATGAGAAGCACCTTATATACACTGTCTTTATTTTAAGGTCCGCTCTCATAATTCCCTAGCAATAGGCTCATAATCCTGAAACATTAATGAACTCAAGTTTCTATCTATTCATTTGCTTTGAGTCACTAATGAGTGAGGCCAATTGTAGGTCAACACCTCGGTGATTTGGGTACATGGTAGTAGAGCTGTGGGAACATTCAATGGTCAAGATGGAATCTATCTTTAATATCCCCTTGTGTCAATTAATGGATTTATCATTGGTAAGTGTGCACCCATTCCAATTAAGAGTTAATTGGATCGGTACCAAATGATCATTATAATTAATTGGGGCTCAAGGATAATAAGATATGGATCTAACTTGGTGGACAGGTCCAATTGATCCACGGATATATATGGAGGGGCCTACTTGTGGTAATTGGAAAGTTTAGGGTCTTCATTGTAATATATCACTAAGACTGGAGTGCAATTGCTTTTAAATAGTGGAGTTATTTGCAATTAACTGTGGGCCCGGATTGCACATGAGATGTGGGGTCGCGTGTCCCAGTTTGAGCCAACTTTCTAAGGAATCCCTAGTGGTCCCCACGCTAGCCCAAGATATTAGAAAGATACTAATTATAGTAGAACTCTAAAAGGAAATAGAAAGTTACTATTTCTTTTTGAAGTGAGACTTCTAATAGTAGTAATAGTAAGTTACTAATTATTAATGGAAGTGAGATTTCTATTTTAATTAGAAAAAGAGGAAGTTACTAATCATATTTGAAGTAAGACTTCTAATTGTGATTTAGTAAGCAACTAATTGTTATGGAAGTAAGACTTCTATTTCAATTAGTAAGAGGATGTTGCTTAAGTGCTATAAAAGGAGGAGAGGAGCCCTTGGACGTCCCATGCATTAATTCCATCTTGGAATTCACGCCCAAGCCCATTTTGTGCAAGTGTTGCGCACTCCTCTTCCTCTCCCTCTTCTAGTTTCTCTTCTAGTTTCCTCTAGGGTTTTTCTCTTGGAGATTCCACCATCTTCTTAAGAAAAGAGAATCTGATACGGGTCATAGCGTGGAAGATCAAAAGGCTTTGGAGATTCTGATTTGATTAGTGAAGGTGTTCATCATCAAAGAAAGAATTCAAATTCTCCATTAGAGCACAACTAAGCTCTAAAGGTATAATCTACATCCTTATATGCTGTGGATCTCGTGGTTGCATGTTTAGGTGCTGTTTTCTATCTTCTAGATAGGATATATTGCTTTACATGGTTTATGAGTTTGAGGGATTGCATCCTGGATTGGGTTTGTTGCCTTCTAGATAATTGATCCCTGCATCAAGTGGGTCAAAAGTTTTTGAAACCTATTTGAATGGCCGATCTATTTTCCATCAGTTGAGCCACCCCTACTCAGAGAGTGGCATCTCGACGATGTCAAGTAGACGTCGGGCGGGATCTTGAGTTTCGCTTCATTTTTTCATGGGTTTTGTTTTTGTTATTTTGAGAATTGTATTGGCCTTTGTTGGTCTCTTATGGGATGTTATAAAACTGAACTTACTTTTGTGTTAACCTTACTACTTGAATTATGCTGGGAATAGTATGTTATGATTCTTTCTTCTGATATCTTGGACTTGATGCTATTTTAACATTGCACTTGAAACACTACAACAAATTGCACTTTTGCTGGTGCTTATTCTATAAAACGCCGGTGAAAGACTTTCTCGGCGATTTCCCTTGCGCTGGGAAAAGTGCGCCAGCAATACCCTTTGTCGGCTAAAAAAAGCTTGCGCCGAAAAAAACTTAAACATTAACGGCATTCTTGTTCGCCGGGAAAAGAGGTATAAAACGCCACGTAAAGGCCTTTATTTTTCAATAAAAAATTAATTAAAAAACTTTTGTTATGGAAATTATTTTTTCAAAATTTTTGCTGGCGTCTTTTTTGCGCTGGCAAAACATTTATATTTTATGTAAATTATTTTTTAAGACTATTACCGTCATTTTTTTTGCGCCGACAAAACATTTCTATTTTACATAAATTATTTTTTTCAAAATTTGTTGCCTGCGTTTTTTTTGCGTCGACAAAACCTTAATATTTTACCAAAATTATTTTTCAAAATCTTTTGCCGACGTTTTTAAAGTAATTATTTTGAAGGTGTTTTGTCGACAAAAATATTATGTCGGTAAAGATTGCGCCATCAATCAATATTCATTTATTTTATTTATTCGATTTTTAAATTTTTTTACTATATATACATCCTTGCATCATTGCAACTTCCAACCTGTATCGTATGAAACTACTATTCCATTATCTAAGACCAAACCAACTACACACCCTACATCTATTTCAATTCCAAATTTTCATTCCACTTCATATTAATATTCAAATATCCTTACAACATTAAAAACACTTTACCATTACCATTACAAAATAAAAATCCATGCTAACATTCTACTCTTTGCCAACATTCAAATGCCAATGAAAATTTACATCTTCATATACAATAATCTCATTGTTGCACCAATCCAACACCTGCAACACTATTAAAAAAAAAAAAAAAAAAAAAAAAAAAAAAAAAAAACCCTTCATACATCCTATTTTACATATAGCAATCTGCTAGTCTGTATCCATTTTTCCTTCATGTTCGCTGCATCTTAGTTGCATGAATCTTTCAACAAAAAACTTTCTTTGATTTTCATTTGATCCTGCATAAAAAAAAGGAGCAAGATTAACATATGATTAAACTCATAGATGACACATTTGCACCAAAACCATGGACTTGCAGATTCAGCTATTGACATAATTCATGCAGCAAACCCTTTACATTACTAGCAAAACTCCAACAAGAAATAGCACAGATGGTAACAAATAGGAATCACAACATCAGCTAATAATAGTGAATCCTAATTGATGCTCTTCTAACAGCAGCAAGATATCACTGCTAGAATTAACTAAACTTGGAAATATACCCAAGATAACACTCAGATAATATTGACATGTACAGACTTCAAACAAGAACTGAATCAATGATTTATGATCATTTCTATATCAAAAGTCAAGTGGTCAAACGCCAAAATTAGTTCAAATATCAGCAATTGAATTTTACCAATAGTGACTAAAAAATAAACAAAAACTTAGTTTCAGTACACAGAATGAATACAGTCGCAGTTTACCAGGTAGTTAAATACCTGAAAGCAGTAAATCAACAGATTAGAAAATCTTGCATATTCAGTCCTAACTTCTGTGGCAGTATCCGGGTGGTTGGTTGGTTGGTCAGTATCATATTACGCAGGAGGGATTCATTAGTTATCAAGGGACTGTTTTAGTTCATGATGAGATTCATCAGCCATAGAACCTAATGTATATGTATATAATGTGAAAGTAAAATTCTTTCATTACATCTGCAAATTGTTTTCACTTTTCACATTCTTTACTCACTTTTTTTTTCAAGGATGGCAAGAAAAATGAAAGTAGAAAGAAAGATAACAACATATTAGAACCAAAATAAACACTTTTTGAGCCAGAACACAAAACCCACTTCACAACATCATCTCTGCAACATGTATCAACTAGACAACCCACCTTTCTGTACTACTCTGATTCCAGCCAAACAAACACAATACATCCTCACCACTTTACATAATAAAACCCACTTCACAAATCCCAACATGAAACATCCACCATAGCCATCTAAAAACCTCACTATATAGCAAAACCATAAAAAAACCATAAGAAACCACATTACTCAATATATAGTAGATTAGCAGTCATAACTCTGTGATATGTTTCATTTCTAATTGTGGGTTCATTTTGGGTTTCCAAGTTCCTATATAAGACAAGGAATTCTGGTATCATAATTCACAAAAAGGGAAAAACTCAGCTCACTGCACAGATATAGACTAGTTAGTAGTTCCATTTGTCAGCTCCGTGGGGATGACTGATAATAGCTAAAGAAACTTTTAAAGGCATAATATATAAGAGCACTTTATGAAATGTAATTCTATAATAACATCAATATATATTTATGAAAGTTGGAAGTTGAATTTTTCATGGACATTCTATGCAATTCGTACCTGAGAAGTCTTTCAATCATTGCGAGTTTTTTTTTTGCTGAAGGGGTAATGTATTTAAAAAGAAGAGGGAGGGAGAAAAATGAATACAAACAGAAGAGGCCTATGAGAGACCTCCCTGAGCACAAAAAGAAAATTACAAAAACTGACTGAAAACATAAGAGCAGAGAGGCAGGGGAGGCCAGACTTCAGGGGCTGAGAGAAAGCTCCTGGACTCAGCTGATTAGGCTCCAAGATCAATTCTCAGAGAAACAGACAGAGCTCTGAGCTGGGAGCTAACAAAAGGAGAGTTCATTCGCCTCATGGAGAGGATGAAGGCTTCTTGCAGTTGGCCCTGGATTGAAAGGAAAGAGAACTTACGGTTTGCAAAGATAGCTTCATTTCTGGCTTTCCAGAGGTGGTAGAGGACAGTAATGAGAATAGCAGCCATGTTCCTGGACCCTTTTGCATCATTGCCTTTAGAAAGATACTTCCACAGAGAGGAGGCAGAGTAGCTAGTGGAGGGAGGAGCCCCAGCTGATTGGAGAAGCCAGGACCATAAATCTTTAGCTATGGCACAAGAGAAGAAAAGATGCCCCACTGATTCTTCTGCTTCACAGCAGAGGATACACCTGGAAGCAAGGGAGAAGCCCAGACGTTTCAGCCAGGAATCAGTTGGAACTTTGTTGTGCATCAGTCTCCAGCCAAAGCAGCTGACTCTCGGCGGAGAGATAGAGTTCCAAATCAGGATAGGCCAAGGAAGAGTCTGACCTCTGCATCTAACTTTTTGCCATGCATTTCTCAGGGAAAGAGATCCGTCAGGAGAGTCTCGCCAGCTGAGAGAGTCTCTTTGAGAAAGGATGGGAGAGAGGTCCTGGAGAAGATGAAGAAGAAGCTGTTGGACTGCAGTTGGCTGGTGGGCGGGGGTGACCCAAGTTCCTGCTTGGTAGAAGGAAGAAAGCCTTTGGTCCCTTGGAAAAGGAAGGCCAGGAAAGCTGGTGGAAATTGGATCAAGTGCTGTCCAGGAGTCGTGCCAGGCGTTAATACTCTGACCATTTCCAAAAATCCAAGAGCTCCCTTGATGAATGATTTCTGCAGACCTGCGGATGTTTTTCCAGATGCAAGAGCCATGGATAGTGTTCTCTGAGCTCCAAATGGGACGATATTTGAAGTAGCAATTCTTGAACCATTTGGACCAGAAGGAGGAGGAAGTGGAGGCTTGCCATCCTAACTTGATGAAGGAGGCTTTATTAACTTCAGCTATACGTCTAATACCCAATCCTCTCCACCAGGCTTTCCACCATTATTCCAAACCTGATATCTCATCACCAAGCTGCTTTTATTAAAGGTAGAAGCATTCAGCAGCACACGGGTATGGCTTATGAGCTGTTCCAGAAACTGAACTCCAATTTTTCCAAAGGCTCCTTCTGCCTCAATCTTGATATCACCAAAGCATTTGACAAGCTGAATTGGTCCTTTCTCTTTGCTGCCCTCCAGCCTTTGGAGACGTCCATCCCTGGAATGGGTGGAAGCAAAGGCCAAGCTCTGGCCTCTGTCTAGGCCTTGTTTGGTTTCCTTGACCAATAAAGGCCACTTCTTATTCAGGTTCAACTCTCTAGAAGACAAATCCTCCATCCTCAGCCTCTCTCCCCTCTCCATGGACAAGAAAAAAGTTTTCCTTCTTCCTTGGTCTCCTGGGCAGGATGAATCCGTTTGGCCCTCTTTAGCTCCAGTCTGGATAAGACTTTCAGGTCTTCCCTATCACTGCTGGAGTCAGCACATCATCCTTTCCTTAGCCAACTCAATAGGGCAGCAAATCAAGCTAGATAACATAACAATGGCACAGCGAATCCTCTCCTTTGCTAGAGTTCTTGTGTCAGTAGATCTCTCCAAACCAAAGCCTTCCTCCATTTTGGTTAACTTTCAAGGAGAAGGAGTGCAGGAAATCTCAGTAGTATATGAGAACTGTCCCTGCTCCATTTGCCTCTCCCCAGGCCATAGCCATCTTCTCTGCCCCCTATCCGGCAAGCCCTCCGCTAGATCTCCCTCCAGCACTAGTCTCTCCTCTCCAGCATTAGCCTCCTCTCCCCAACCCCTCTCTTCAGCTTTTACAGGTAGCCTATCCTCTCCAGCTTTAGCATCCACCATAATCCAAGCTTCTAGTACCCAGGCCCCTGCCACTCCTAGCATTTCCTCTTCCCTTACCAGCAGTCACTCATCTTTTTCCTTCAGCATTCCCATTCCTTCATCAGCTCCTATAGACAACCCCTCAGCCTTTGGCTCCCTCAATGGTAGTCCTCCCCCTCCCCCTCTTCCCATCACCCAGCCTTTAGGCCTAGACCCCATAGCAACTCTTTCAGACCCCCTGGATCCTGGTCCAGCTCCGTCCACTTTTCTTAATCCAATAGCCATCTCCTCCCCTGTCCAGAGCCTCCAGGAATCCTTAAAAGATCTCCCATTTGAAGCAGTCTCGGACATTCTCCAGAAAGCTGCTCCCCTTTCCTTAGACATCTCTAATCCCTTCTCAATTCTAGAACACTACTCTTTCCTAGATCCAGTAGATAATCCTGCAATCTATGGCAGCAACCTCCAGGCTCTCTCTGAAGGAAATTCCTCTACTGAGGTCCCTCCAGGTTTTGAGCCACCTCCTGAACTAGATCTTGCAATTCAATCCCCAGTAGGCTCTAGTCCCCCCAGTACTAGCTCAGCTCCGGTCTCTCCCCTATCTATCTCCCCTGCCTCCACCAAGGAAGCAACAGTTGGAATATCCTCTTATAGCATCAACCTTAGAGGTAAAATTAGGAAAGGTAAGAACTCTTCCCTTCCAGCCCTTTCAGCAGGTCCTGTAACCAGGGGTTCTAGAGGCAGAATAACCCCCCCCAACCCCTCCCCATGTTAAAAGTCCTCTATTGGAATTGTAGGGGCATTGCTAATAGTCCCACTCAACGTGCCTTGGCTAACATGCTTCGCAAGCACTCTCCTGATATCCTTTTCATTTCAGAACCAATGACTCCCTTCTCCCCTGCAATTTCCTTGAGTTGGAATAGGCTTGGCTTTGACACTTTTCACTCAAATATTCCCGCAGCTTCCTCCTCTGCTCCAAACCTCTGGTGCTTCTCCAAGTCTTCAAACCATCTTTCTATCCAGGCATCTAATTCCTCATCTCAGCACCTATCCATGCTTCTCCAAGACACCACTACAGGTCTTACTTCCATCATAACAGGAGTTTATGGCTCTACCAACTCAGTTCTCAGGAAGGACCTCTGGGATGTCTTAAAAGACTCCACCTCTTCTTCCTTGCCCTGTTGTTTCATTGGGGACTTCAATGCTACCCTCAGCCATGCTGATAAGCTCAGCATCCGTCAGTCTTCCTCCTCCACTCTCAAAGCTTTCCAATCTGCAGTGCTCCAAGCAGGCCTCCAAGACACCAAATTTGTAGGAAACAGGTTCACTTGGTCTAACAATAGACAAGGTAGCTCCTATGTAGCAGCTAGGCTCGACAGAGCTTTAGTCAATCCTTCCTGGTCTAGCAATTTCCGTGATCCCACTCTTCATCACCTTCCCAGAATCTCTTCTGACCATAGCCCAATCCTCCTTGTTCATCATAACCAAGGCTCTTTCACTCCTCCTCCCTTCAAATTTGAAAACAAATGGTTACTCCACTCCTCTTTCTTAGAAACAGTTCAATCTAGCTGGGACCAGACCATAGAGGGCAATCCCCAATACATCCTTGCCCAAAAGCTCAAAGCTCTTAAACAAACTCTTAGACTTTGGTGCAAATCCACTTATGGAAACCTCTCCCAGAACATCAAAGAAGCAGAAGACAACGTCCTTCTCAGCCAATTGACTCATGATACAGACCCCTCTGTTCTATCCAGGGAGGCTCTTCAGTCTGCCAAATCTGTTCTCCATGAGGCCCTTGCTGCTCAGGAAATCCTTTGGAAGCAAAGGTCCAGGAACAACTGGCTGGAGGAGGGTGACAAAAACACTAAGTTTTTCCACCTCTCTGCCAAGGCCAGGAGTTCTTTCAACTCAATCCACCATCTCTCCATAAACGGCTCTATCACTGATGACCAAAAAACCATCCAAGCCCATGCTGTGGACTTCTTCACCAACCTTTTTCAGTCCCATGCCAGTCATCCAAACCCCTCCCTTTTTCAAATCAATAGCCCCAAGGTCTCTGCAGCAGATAACTCCCTCCTTACCTCTGTTCCATCTCTAGAGGAGATCAAAGCAGCAGTCTTTTCCCTTAGCAAAAATAGCTCCCCAGGGCCTGACGGTTTTAATGGAGCTTTCTTCACAGCCACCTGGAGTATCATAGGCCATACAGTATCTTCTGCAGTCCATCACTTCTTCATTTCTAAAAGCATCCTCAGGGCCTCTAACACCTTTTTTCTAGCTTTAATCCCCAAGTCCAAATCGCCTTCTTCATTAGCTGATTTTAGGCCAATTAGTTTGCTGAACTTCTCCTACAAAATCATTGCGAGTTAATGATGGGCTGACCAAGAATCTGATAAAAAAATAAAGAGTTTGAGTGAGGATTTGGGGTGGGGAGAATTTTGAAGTTAACCCATGTTAATCATACATGCTAACATTGAAGTTGAGTTTAGTAAAAGAAACAAATATTAGATAAGTAATAAGATACAATAAGTTAAAACCGAAGTTTTAACTTTTAACCATTCATTCCATGGAAAGCTTTTCATTAATATTTAATCCAATCTTAACAACATTCAATGTAACCTAATCTACTCCTAATCACATCATAACGCTAACTATAACATATCCAATCTTTTGACAAAGAATTTTGTCTGATGGTGGATTCCAACAACCTCCCACGTCACTTACCTTCCAAAAAGCTCATGTAAGTTGTGCTACAAAAGCTGGAGCAGATTGGCAATCTTTCTATATTAGATCAGTTCTTCTTGCTCAGTTTTCACTATACACTTTCAGCACAACAAAGCTCCTATTTTTATGATACAACTTGCCCGCTATTTTTAACCATAATCTTATCATAACTTTGCTTATTTCGGAAAAGGGCTGAAACAAACAGAATTCATGGACCCAAAACCCGATCCAAAACATGACCCGAACTAATAGAATGCCCAAATATTGGGCCCACATCCATTTTTTTTTCAGTTCTAATTCTTGCAGCATTTGGGATGTTTTGATCCCTAAACCCAGTTTTTTTCCTCTCTTTCACTTGAAAAAATCAACAATCTTTGATGAATATGAATACTCAGGTTCCTGAAAAAGACGAGACAACCTAACCTAAATGGAGAGCTAAACCTCATCCTTTCGGCACATAGCCAATGTATGGTATATACATTCTCAGTTCTGTAAAAGATGCAAGGCAACAAAATAATCACGAGTGCTGGTTTTATGGTACCTTTATTACCCATCCATCACCCACACACATCATTCATTGTGCACCCATTCACTCCATCCAATCTATTGCACCCAACCCAGATGGTTCTATATACTTTGGAACTACCTATGCTATGTGTGTGGGGATAATTTCACAATACCAAGACCGTGCTCAGCTCCGGTAAGAGTACCTGTTCGGCACCTCGGCTCAACCCATCTTGCCCTAACGATACTAGGTGAAATTAGGGTTCCGGAGTCAGAATCGCGAACAGAACCCCATTCTGGAAAGGAAACGACGAGATCTTCAAAATCCATTCTATGTAATGGACTTTTTGTTTTTAGGCCGAGTTCCATCATTTAGGCCTCGAAAAAGGCACCTCGGCCAGACAGCTCAACTCGGCCAGATTGCTCCTCAGCCATCTCGGCCAGACTGCTCCTCGGCCCATCTCGGCGAGACAGCTCACTTCGGCCAGATAGCTCACCTCGGCCAAGTTCTCCATCTAGGCAGCAGTGTCAAGTGACAAGACAGTCACGCTGCAGTACGAACTGACAGATAGGATGGGCGCCGAACGGTCACATCCACCAGGGATCGAGGTATGGGCAGATGGGACATCCCATTTTTCACCTACCTCCACTAAGGAAGTTTCCGGTTGAACTTCTCCCCCTACATATACAGGCAAGAGGTAAACGCAACGGAAGTATGTGTTGAGGCTCATACAGAATACAGGGAGGTTCAGACACAGGGACCTCCCTTACTCTGAGCTCTCTATTCTTCTCCACCTCACTTCACCCTTTGCTCAGTGCCAGCACTAACTTAGGCGGCGGAGGGCCTTGCGCTACCAGCAGCCAGGGTCCCTGACCGTTGCTTCTCCTCTCCTTTCAGGTTTCAGGCGTCTGATCCTTCTCCCAAAAGCTTCCAATAGCTCCACAAACCTCATTTGAGTCCCTGAAGCGGATAACCTCATATAGTCATTTGGATAAGTCATCAAAGGCACCCCCAAAGCTTGTGAGTCGATATTTTTTGCACTTACAGTTGACACCGTCTGTGGGAAATGGTACAAAAACGCCATGCCTCCGAGAGTTAAGAAGAAGGGTGGAGAATCATCAAAGGCCTTACCACCGCCACCACTTGTGTTGCCAGAGCAACCGTCAGTCCCTCGCCAGAGGAGATCCCGAGCAAGATCTGGTCCAGCTCAACTGAAGCAGCCCCGGCCAGACAATCTTCAACTGGAGCCACCCGGACGAAATGAAACTCCAGTGCTATCCAAAGTTGCCTCCGGAAGGAGCAGACGAGACACCAAGTTAGAGAGCTCGGACAACTCCAGCTCTGTCAACACCAGCTCAGACAGCTCCTGTTAGACCCGGACCCAGACCAAGTCAATTAGTGTGCGATTAGTATGTGTTTAGTCCTAAGTGGGTTTAGTTGTCGTTGCATTAGAAGTAATTAATTTAGTCTTGGACATAACTTTGGGAATTTTGAGAGCGTTTAATATTAGTCAGACACACTCAGAAAAGCCTGAGTGCACGTGTAAGCTTGGGAAGATCGTATTGATTTCCGTGTGACTGTGATTTTGATTTCATTTGAATGATTTTTCTATGTGTTATAACTTTCGTGTTAAGCTCATTCATGTCTGAAGCCCAAAAACCCAAGTTTTGGCCCAAAGAGGGTAAAATTGTCTTTTATGCACAAATCTGGACACAATTTTCGAGATCTCAAAACCATGTCAAAAATATACTTTTTGGAAACTAGATATTTCGAGGATCGTTTTATCCTTCTTCGTTGAAGTCATTCAAGGCCCACAAGATCATGTTTTGGCCATTTCAAGGTTCAAGTTAATTGGGCCCCATGTGCTAAGGTCTTAAGCTTAATCCCCCTCTCCCTCTCTTTTCATTCATTTCCAACAAATCTCTGCAACTTCTTGACATAGGGCTGAAAAACCTTTTTCCCTTCCACTTCATTTCTCTTGCATGATCTAGCTAGAAGACTCCAAAGAAAATTCTAAGGACATCATCTTCTTCATCTCCTTGCAAACTTTCTATTGGTATAAACTTCTTGGAACTTCTTGTGGGATAAGCTCTTCATTTCCTTCCTTCCCTCTTGTTTGACCATTTCAAGGTAAGAGTTTCAATCCATGTTATTCATGAAGTCTTTTTAGTTCTTAAAGATCATGTTTTTCATGTGTACAAACCCTTTTGCTAAAATGGGTTCTTTGTTTCCATTTTGTTTGAGTTTTGAGTAGTTTTCTCTTGGGCTTTCTTGTAGTGTTGGATTAGCTTGAGTGAAGTGCTTGAGAGGATTGTTAGCATTGGGCAAGGCAAGTAATCTCTCTAGGAAATGATGCATGTGTATTTTGATTTCATTGTATTTAAGAAATTGTGCATTAAACTTGTTTACAAGCTTCATGGTTATGTTTTATTGGATTTGGATGTGTGAAATGGTGGAAATGAACCCTTGGTGAGCATGAAGGCTCAAGGGATTGTGTGTGATTGATGGATGAGAAGAAGGAAAAAAATGTAGTGGAAGTTGTACAAGAGAAAGGCAGTTTCTGCACTCAGTGAGCACAGGCAGAAGCTTGTCCGCTCGAGCGACCCTTGGGTCTGCTCGAGCGACCAAGCCTCTGTTTGTTCCGAGCGCAGACAGAGAGCTGTCCGTTCGAGCGCACCTTATATCCGCTCGAGCGAACTGTCTCGCTCGAGCGAAGTGTCATTACCTTACAAAGTTCGCTCGAGCGAACCTGCCAGATTCAGGAAGAAGAATTATTTCATTTTCTGTATTTTCTCGAAGGTTGAAAAACTAGACTATGTTAAGGGTTTTGATTTGACATTGTGTAAATGGAACTTCGAAATGCAACCCAACTTCGGGGACACCAACTCTTGTATATTCCGACATTTGGGGTCCCACTTACACAAAGGTCAATTAGTAGCCTTAACACATGCTTGTCAGATTTCGTGTTTGAATTCAGTTTTGGTACGATAAGTACCATCGTGTACTAGTCTTGGATTTCAAGTATAAGCTTATTTTGAAGTTTTGTTTCAAGAAAAAGGGGGTCACTTCCTAAGCGTGTTATGCATATTTATTATGCCTTTTGCTAGTCGTGTTCGCCGTGTTTCGATAAGTGATTTCCCCCTTTTTACCTCGACATGTTTGATAGTGTTTCGCGTGTTTTGTGCATTCATGAATTAAGTGAACACCACTGAGCTTGGACTGCCGTTTCAGTTTGATCCACTGTCTGGGGGTCCTTAAACATGTGGACTGTTTGCAGACTGGTCCTGTATTTATTACACATCGTGCGTGTCCGGTTCCGCGGCCGGAATTCCCGTCTTTGTTGGAAATCGTGTCGTGATTATATTATCTATATCGTGCTTGTCGTGCGTGCTTGCTCTTTTCATTATATAAATGATAGAGAAAGGATGGGCTCTTGTGGAACATAACTATTCATGATATTATATACTCATGCTAGTTTGTTTTAGTATCTCAGCTTAGTTAAATATTTCTGCAAATGTATTTCATTCATAGTAGTATTTCAAAGCAGGGATTTGCTTATATGTTTTCTTAAAACGTTATTGTTCACGCTTGCACCTAAATTGATTACCTGCCAAACTGTTGTGTTTGACCCTTGTTTGTTGGTGCCCAGGTGCAGGAGACGTTGCCTTTGAGGAGGAGAGTCAGGAGGAGGCTTGTGAGCCAACCCCTGTGAGAGAGTGGCAACCCGACGATGTCATCTAGACGTCGGGCGGGTTCTTGAGTCTCGTCATCAATTTGTCTTGGGGTTTCCTTTATTGTTTTGAGAAGCGTATTGGCCTCTGTTGGCCTCTTATGGGATGTAACTAAACTTAAATTACTTTTGAGTTAGTCTCATAACTTGAATCTTGATGGGAATGCCACGTTAACTTCTTTCTTTGATACTATGCCTTGTTATTATTTGTTATGGCACTTAAATATTTTATCGGTGCTTATCTTGATGTGTTTTGCTACACGCTTCCGCAAACTTGATCGTGTGAGCCAGATTCCGCGTGTCTTTGGGAATCCTCACCGCGGGAACCTGTGGGAAAGTATATCTCCAATGTACACAACAACAACAACAACATCGCGTGCCCGGGGCTTCGTTCCGGGGTCGCTGTGAGAACCCGACCCCTAATCTCTTGGATTAGTGTTGTTTTATTTGTGGATTAGTTCTTTTAGTGGGATTAGTAGTTTTGGGTTGAGTTTGTGAGCTAGAATGAGTTTTCTTCTAGTTTTGGGCTTTTGAGTGCTTTGGTAGCTTGTGGGGCCCTTTGGGGGTTCCCTTTTCGGCTTTGCTTTTACTTGTGGGATTTCCCCGATTTGTTTCGTTGTGTGTTTTTGGCCCGTTGCATTCATCTTGAGGAATCCTACAACTTTCATGTTGATCTCGTATCCATTTGAGAACCCAAAAACCGATTTCTTGGCCTTGAGGGCAAGACAGCCTTTTCACACCAAATCTGGACCCAAATTTCGAGATCCCAGAACCATGCCAAAGTTATACTTTTTGGAAACTAGATTTTTTGAGAAACATCTTTCTCTCCTTCGTCGATCGCATCCGAGGCCCACAAATGGATGTTTTACCCTTTGCAAGCTTTGAGTGTAGTGGGACCCACACCCACCCATTATATAAGTGACTCCACTCTCTCTTTCTCCCTCATTTCTCCATTCCATCGACTGAAACCTCCATAGCTACAGTGCCAGCAGCCCCTCTTCTCCGTTTCTTCCATTTCTCTTGCTCTAATGGAGCCTCCAAGCCACCAATCCGACGAGGGAACTCCGGCAACTTCTTCTCCTTCATCTCCTCTCTTGTCTGACACCATTCTTGTGCAAAACCAAGGTGGGCAGCCCCTATTGCAAGCTCCTTCTTGTTCATTCATGGCCTTAGAGGTAAAGAATCCTTCCCATTTTCCTTGTATGTGCTATGGCTCTCCCTTAGGTGCTATTTTCTAGTTGGGTTTGAGCCCATTCATTGTCTTTCTTTGTTTAACCCATTTTAGGGTTTGTTTTGGGGGTTTTTGTAGAGATTGTTGATCTTGAGCTTGAGAGGTGATTAGGAGCTTGGTTTGCTTGATTAGAGTCAAAGGCAAGTGGATGAATGGATGGTTTGAATGTTATTAAGTTTTATGAGAAAATCTTAAGTTTTATTACTTGTTCTTGATCATTGGATACATGTTTGCACATATGCTCTTGTCACATTTCTACTGATTTCGAAATGCATATGAATTGGTTTTTCTCTCTTGTTAAATCTCTTGGAACTCTTGGGAATGTATGCATTTTATTTAGTCAAGTTTGTTCATATGGTTTTATAAGGAATGAGGTTGGATTGGCTATTCATGGTTATGTTATAAGTCACATTGACTTGAATTGATACTCATTTAAAGAGGTGTTTGAATTTAGTTGTTCATTGGAGTTTAATGAGGATTTGAAGTGATTTTGGAAGAGAAATGCAAGTGGATGTTTTGATCTTTATAAGCTTTCCATGATTTTTGGTGCTTTTCACTCATGTCTATTTATTACATTGGTTTGAAATAAATGCCCATGATAGAGCTTTGGTAGTGCATTCATGGTAGTGCATTTATGTCTTATAAGTGTATTGGTGAATGTCATTTAATTTCTTCTTGCTTATATCAAATGTACCCTATTGTGAAATGGTTTCCTTCTTTTTTAATTGCATTGGATTTGATATTGACGGATGAGGTGATGGAATAAACCCATATTGGAGTTGTGGAGAAGTGTAGATAGTTGCATTGGAGGAGCTTTTAGCTCAGTTTTGTGGCAAGGATTAAGTGGAAGTGAGGAGAATGGTTTTAAGGAGGAGAAATGGCTAAAAATCTGATTACAGTGGGTGTTCCCGCACCTGGCGGTCAGCCTGCGGTCACCTTGCGGCTAGCCGCCTGGTGACTGGCGGCTAACCGCCAGCTAGCCGAAATGTCACGGTGGCTTTTCCAGAGAGCACACTTATTCTTCTCAAAACTCGGTCAGCTCCACGGTTGGCCAGCGGCTAACCGCCGAACACATCGGTGGCTAACCGCCAGCTAACCGCACTTGGCGGTCAGCTTTCCAGTAAGCTGCATTTCTGCAGCCCAGCCGCGGTCAGCTGTGCGGTCAGCCAGCGGCTAGCCGCCTGCCCCAGCGGCGGCTAACCGCCAGGTAACCGAAATTCCCCAGGTTTCGAAAAGCTCCCCGCTCAAACGAACTCTCCGGTTCGTTCGAGCGTTGAGCTTTGTCGATCAAAGGAGATTCACTAAGCATTGTATGAGGCCATTCGAGAAAGGAACCATATCACAAGGATGTCATTCGAAGTTTTGAAAAGTGTAAAAGTGCATAAGGAGCCCGGAATGTCTTCAAACTCAAGGAGTACCAAGTCATTTCAATAATCGACATACGGGACCCCTATTCACTCATATAGATCTTGAAATCAATATTTTTCCGAAATTGTTATAGTTCATTGTTTCACCTCTTTTCCCGAGATTTGCATTACATGACTTGTTTTCCCGAAAGCATTGGAGTTACTCTAGTAACAGTTACTTGTCCCGAAGTGCATTGCACCATATGATATGTTAGTGTGCCCTTGAGCACCCCCGTCTTGCCCGTTTGATTATGTATTCATACTTGATTTACTTGCATTGTCTCGATTGGATTTGACCTATGAGTCGGCACCACTAAGCTTGGATAACCCTGTTGGTCTGATCAACCGACTTGGAAATCCCTCTCCCGTCCCGCCAGCTGCAGTTTGGATCCCGATACCCGGTTATTACCGTGGTCCCGTCCCGATACCCGGTTCGCTACCGTGGTCCCGTTCCCGTATATTTATATTGTATATATGATTTACGTTGTGTCTCCTCACCTTGTGTGACTGAGACCAACGTCCCGTTATACTCTTGTCACTTCGGTGATAGAGGACTTAGCTTCTTGTGATTGCCATCTTGCCAGTTCCCGATTCCTTGGATACCCGGCATGTTTTATATTGTTTACTTGCTTTCCGATAAATGATTCGTTTCTTTTATGAAAGTTGTTATTTAAACAAGTGTTAATATTCTCCAATGTAAATTCAGTTATTATTATATTGCCTTCTGTTCTTTGTACACGTATATGTTTTAAATGGATGCCGGTTGGGCGAATACCCATGCTTTTACATATGTTTCAAACGATCGATGGTTTTACTAGATTTATGTGATTACACATGTTTTAAATGAATACCCGAATTGTTAAATATCCATGCTTTGAAATACGTTTAAATGAACACTAGTTTTGTCAGATTTCTTTGGTTACACCGGTTTTAAATGAACACCCGGTTTGTTAAATATCCGTATTTTTCACATATGTTTCAAATGGACATTGGTTTTGCCAGACTGCTATGGATACCTGATTTGTTGTATACTTGTGTTTTACTTAAGTTTCAAATGAACGTTTGTTTTGTCAAACCACTATATTTATACATGTTTTAGACGAATACCCGATTGTCAAATATCTATGATTATAGATGATGTAAATGAATACATGTTTTATTAGATCTTCATGTTTTACCCATGCTCGAAACGAATACAGGTTTTCCCCGAGATTCCCGACTTTTGCACCCGTGTAATTATATGCAGCATTTGATCGATTAGCATGATTTATCATATGTTTTATTCTTCAGTATATTTGTTATCTTTTCATCCACCTGCCAGACCGTCGTGTCTGACCCACTACTTTTGGTACTCAGGTTCAGATTTCTTCGCCCCGAGTTGAGTGCTTTTGTTGGCTGTAGAGCCATGCTTTACAGGTTAGTTTGTCAGCTATGTCATGTAGACATTGAGCTTGACATCGGAGCTACGTCACATTTGGGTAGTGGTTTATAGCTTCTTGTTGTATGGCTTTTGTTAGCCTTTTTCTTGGGATTCTTAATTAATGTACAGTGATAATTGTAACTTGAATATATTTGGGAATGTAATATCCTGTTACTGTCAGCTCTGTAATTTATTGTGTTGGTTACTCCAGTCTGATATGACTCCTGATATAATAGCGATATGCTAAAGGTTGAGTGCGACGCGGAATCCGATGGCCACGGACTTCGGGTCGCAACTCCACAAATGCTTCCGCAAAATATTCAGAATGTGTTGTCTTCACACACGCGGATCCTGGGAGAAGTAAAATACAATTTGTGCTTAATCCCATTTCCCGCCCCCGAGGTTCTGGTTCGGGGGCGTGACAGTCGCGACAGGACTGGTATCAGAGCGGGACATGTTTCAGGCACTTAAAAGAAACTAGAAAGGTCTTAGGAACGTGGCGAGGATTCGTGAGTTCGATAGAGTCATTGGTAAAGGACCTTAAAAACCCTTGTACCATGATTATTGTCTACTAACTCTTTGTTTTACAGCAATATACCTCCAAGAAAAGCTCCAAATCATCATGCTTCAGGCAGTCAGCAGAATGAGTCAGATGCATCTGAGACACCGACAACCACACAGTTTTAGGAACTTATGCAAGCAATGATAGCGCAACAAAGGCAAGCTAATGAAAACCAAGCAAGATTTCAAGAACAGCTAGCAAAGAAGGATGATGAAATGGCACAAGTTCAGAGGCAACTTTTGGAAGTACTTCAGAACAGGAATGTAGCACCACCCGTGGGTCCACAGATTGTCATTCAAAATAGGGATCCTGACCCTAATGCACTATTTGAGAAGTTTTGGAAGAGAGCACCCAAGGAATTTTCGGGCAATGAGGACCCGTTGGTGGCAGATGACTGGCTAGTCAATACCGAGAAGATCTTCGATGTCTTTATGTGCACGGGAATACAGAAGGTCAACCTCACAGCTTCACTATTCTACGGGCTTGCAGACCGGTGGTGGCAAACAGTCAAGGATCCTTATGCAGTAATGGCTGAAGAAGAGGCATGGGCAGCATTCAAGACACAGTTTCAGGATAAATACATTCCGTCTCCTGTCAAGAGGCAGAAGGCCATCGAATTTCAGTAGCTCAAGCAAGGTAGCATGACGGTGCTAGACTACATCACCAAGTTTGAAAGATTGGCTAGATATGCTACCGAGTTGATTGACACTGAAAGGAAAAAGATAACTAAGTTTTTGGAAGGGCTGAATCCGATCATCATGAGAGATGTCATAGGAGTAGTTCCACCAGCTACATATGATGAGGTAGTCAAGCGGGCATACACGTTTGAAGATATTAACAACATGATTGTTCAGGACATGAAGCAGCACTATCAGCAGCAGAATCAGAGGCAACAGCAGAGCAAGAAGCCAAGGCAAGAACAAGGTCATGTGAGGCAGGGTTGTGGACATTGTGGCAAGAATCATGAAACACATGAATGTCGTAAGGCCATGGGTGCCTGTTTCAAATGTGGGGCTATGAACCATGCAATCAAGGATTGCCCATTACTTCATAATCAAGGGAACAGAAACCAGCAGCAGAGACAAATAGCTCCTCAGAACCAAGCACCAGTGCAGAATCAGATTATGTCGCGACCCCGGACCGGGAATCCGAAGGACTGATCCGGGATCGGGACATTGATTATGGTTGAAGAACCACACATCTGTTTAATAATACCATACGTTTATTTAATTTCCCACAGGTGTCCGCGGTGAGGATATCACAACCATAAATGAAAATTTCTATTAAGTACAGAAGCGTGTAGCAAATCAAATAGTCAAACCATCCTTGGTCATTAAGACAATAACACAAGTCTAAAATACTGTATCAGAATGAGCAATGAACATTTGCATGTTACACAAAGTAAGTTAAAGTTTATACAAATATCATTTAATTACATTTCCCCAAAAATAGAGGCCCACAAGGCCAATATAACAAAATACCAATCCAAAGAATGGTTAAAAGTTTCCCAAAATGTAAAGTCTCTCATAGCAACCGAACGTCTACATGACGTCATCGGCACGCCACTCAACCAACTGCTGCGGTTCTACGACCGCCTCCTCAAGCTCCTCCTCGGGATAACCAACAACGGGACCTGAGTTCCAAAGAGTAGGTCAAACACGACGGTTTGGCAAATGGAGGAAAATACAACGACAATATGATAATAAAAGAATATACCTTCAAAACATGTAAACCTGTTCAAATCACGAATTCTATGAATGAGATAAAACATTTATTCAATTACAAGGATGCAATGTAAAACATGTAAGGTGACCAAGGGAACGGGAAACAAGCAAGATGGCAACCACACGAAGCTAAGTCCTCTATCACTAAGGAGATAAAGCAATAACTAGGCACTGATCTCAGTCACTCGAAGTGAGGAGAAACAGTGGATCTTTTAAATACATATACATATACAATACTATACATGACCACGGTAGCGAGCCGGGCATCGGGGACCACAGTAGCAATCTGCGGCATCAGGACAATACCATGGTAATGACCGGGTAGCGGGATCCAAACTGCAGTTGGCGGGACAAGAGGGGGATCTCCAAGTCAATGGATCAAACCAACAGGGTTATCCAAGCTTAGTGGTGCCGACTCATAGGTCAAATACAATCAAGACATATGCAAGTAAATCAAGTACAAATACATAAACAGACGGGCAAGACGGGGGTGCTCAAGGGCACACTGTCATATCATGTGGTGCAATGCACTTCGGGTCAAGTAACCATTTCAAGTGTACATTAATGCTTTCGGGAAAACAAAACATGTAGTATAAATCTCGGGATTGATAAGGTACAATAAACAATTGGATGTTTGGTAAAGTATCGGGTTAAAAATTCGTTTAAAGTGGATAGGGACCCCGTATGTCAATCTAATAACCATTTGATACTCTTTGAGTTTGGGGACATTACGGGCTCCTTATACACTTTGAATTTTTTAAAACTTCAATTGAAATCTTTGTGATATGGTTTCTTCCTCAAATGGCCTCATACAATGCTTAACAATCCTCTTGACATAGAGAGGTTCCCAAAGAATAGCCCCAAACCATTAAAATAGTTCAGCATTGTCCCAACATAGCTCTACCCCAACGGGGCCCATCGCTCGAGCGGACTGGAGGGTTCGCTCAAGCGAGTCGCTCGCTGGAATGGTTGTCTGGGTGGGTTCGCTCGAGCGAAGTTGAGGTCGCTTCAGCAAACTCATTGGGTCAAGCGAATATTTAAATGCATTCGAATGGACAACTCTATGGAATGAGTTATGGGATGTCCGCTCGAGCGACCAGGGGTCCGTTCGAGCGACCAAGCTACTGGAATGCTCCGAACCTCTCCTGGATAGGTCGCTCGAGCGAAGTGTCATGGTCGCTCGAGCGAACTGTCCAGAAACTGAATTCGGACCAGTTCAGTTCCACAATAACTCTTCCTTTTACAACCCATTTTTAGCCACTTTTCTACACTAAGTGAGGAGTATGAATCTCCATTCAAAAGACCTCAAATCTCCAACCACATCCATCCCATTCTCCTCCATCCATATCACATTCCATACAAGGAAGGAAAGAAGGAAACCATTTCACATAGATACATTTTGAACAAAACAAGAAGGATTAAATACTATGCACCAACACATCTATATGACCATAAATGCACTAATAAGACTCTTCATGAGCATTTATTTCATAGCAAGACAATAAATAGGCATGAGTGAAAAATTAAGGAAACCAACCATATTTCTCATAAAACGTTAAAAGCTCTTAAATGATCATATCATCCACTTGCCTTAGGTCTTCCAGTCAAGTAAATCAAGCTCTAACAGGTCTTTCAAATCAAAGGTCCAAGCTACAAGGAAAATCCCAAAATAAAACCCTAAAGAGTCAAAACATAGAATTGGAAGAAAGAAGCTTCAATAACAAGGATGGAGATTCCCTTAAGCTAGGAGAACACAAATCTAGAAGAATAGAAGGGTCACTTACTTGCAAGGTCCTCTAATGGCAATGGTGAGCTCAAGGAAAGTCTTGTGATGAATGATTTTCTCTAGCAATGGTGTCAATGGAGAGCTAGGGTGATGAGGAAGAAGGTGATGATCTCCACTACTCAAGTTGTGCAAGATTGGTGGTGAGTTTGGTGATTGCAAGCAAGAGCAAGAAGAAGAAGGCAATGAAACCCTAGGTTCTCACTCTCTTGTGCTGGAAAAAGGAAATGGAAGGGAAAGGTTTCCTTATAAACAAGTGGGGAGTGGGCTCCACCACCAACAAATCTAATTGGGCTGAAATCATCTCTTTCGGGACCTCGGATGAATTCAACGAAGAAGGAAGAAATGATCGTTGAAATATTTAGTTTCCAAAAAGTGTATGTTTCACTGGTTTCGAGAATATCAAGTTTTGGGTACAGATTTTGTGTGCAATGACTGTTTTGCCCTCAAGGCTATGAAATCGGGTTTCGGGATTTCAAACGAGGACGGGATCAACATGAAAGTTGTAGGGATTATCAATGCGAATAAAACGGGATTAAAACCATGAATGCAAAATCTCCTATAAATCCCCAAACACATGTAATAACATAAAAAGGAACCCCCAAAGGGCCCTACTAACACAAAGCAATCAAAATTCCCCAAAACTAATCAAAAGTTATTCCAAACCCAACTTAGCCAAAATCACTAATCAAGCTTAGAACTAACACACTGCTTAATTAACACTAATCGAGTTCACTCGGGTCGGGGTCTTACATCCTCCACCCCTTAGGGCATTTGGTCCTCCAAATGAAATATAAGACTCACCTCAGGTAGAAGATGTGGATATTTCTTCTGCACTTGATCTCGTAGTTCCCATGTGGCCTCTTCCGGTCCATGATTCTCCCATAGAACCTTTACCCACTGAATAGTCCGAGTCCTCAACTCTTGTTCCTTAGTATCGATGATTTGCATGGGCTTCTCAACATAGGTAGCGTCCTCTCTGATCTCCAATGGCTCATGCCAGAGTACATGTGAAGGATCGGGGACATACTTCTTCAACATAGACACATGGAAAACGTTGTGTACGCCAGATAGCTCAGGTGATAAGGCAAATCTATAAGCTACATCACCGATCTTGCTCACAATGTCATAGGGTCCAATGTATCTCCGTGACAACTTGCCCTTCTGACCAAATCTCAATGTTCCCCTTGTAGGTGACACTTTCAAGAAAACCTTATCTCCTTCTTTGAACTGTAGATCTCTGCAATGGGAATCTGCATAGCTCTTCTGTCTACTCCGGGACACTTTCAGGCGCTCTTGAATCAACTTGATTTTGTCACTGGTCTCACTAACCATAGTCGGTCCATGGAAACTGCGAGTGCCGACTTCTTCCCAACATACAGGTGTCCTACACCTTCTGCCATACAAAGCCTCAAAAGGAGCCATCCCAATGCTCGAATGGTAGCTGTTGTTGTAAGCGAAATCACACAACGGTAGAGCCTCATCCCATTGAGTCTTGAAATCTAACACACAAGCATGGAGCATATCCTCAAGAGTCTGAATCGTCCTCTCTGACTGGCCATCTGTCTGAGGGTGATAAGCTGTGCTAAACTGTAGTCTCGTACCCATAGACTCATGTAATGTCTTCTAGAACCTCGAGATGAATCTACTGTCTTTGTCGGAAGTGATAGAAACTGGCTGCCCATGTCGACTGACGATCTCGCTGACAAACAACTCTGCCAAAGGTAGCTTGTGCATCTTCTTCCCTGTCTTCATAGCAAGGAAATGCGCTGACTTGGTGAGACGGTCCACAATGACCCATATCGCATCGTTGCCTCTACTAGTCCTCGGTAATCCTGAAATAAAGTCCATGGTAATGTGCTCCCACTTCCGTTCCGGGATCTCTAACGGTTGTAACAATCCTGGAGGCCTCTGATGCTCTGCTTTTATCAACTGACAAGTCATGCAACGGCAGACAAACGCTGCAATCTCCCTCTTCATATTGTTCCACCAAAATCTACCCTTCAAGTTCTGATACATCTTTGTGCTGTCGGGATGCATGGAGTACTTCGTGTTGTGAGCCTCAGTCATGATGTCATTTCTCAAATCTTCGATGTTAGGCACACACAGACGGTCACGGTAGTACAAAACTCCATCCACAATACGGAAATCGGGACGTTCTGTTACATGCTCTGAAATCTTGGCCAACTCTGGATCTTGCAACCACTACAACAATTTACATTTTTCCCGGCGTAAATATTAAACGCCGGGGAAAGTATACCTTTTCCCGGCGAAAATAATTTTTACGCCGGTATAGGTCACTTTTTCCCAGCGATTTTTTTTCGCCGGCAAAGGTAACTGTGTTAATAAAAAAGTTGTTAAAAACTTTTCCCGGCGCGAATTTTCGCCGGCAAAAGTGGTTTTTCCCGGCGTATTTATATTTCGCCGGCAAATGTCACGCGCAATTCCCGCGCGCGCCTTCATTTGGGACATCCCGCGTTGTGATTCCCCGAAGTGGTTTTACCGGCACACTATTTGCGCCGGGATTGATTGTAATTCACTAAATCCCTTCATCCCAGCCATCATATGTTTATCGAAACATAAACCCTCTCTCTCTGCTTCAAACCCTCTCTCTGCTTCGATCATCTCTCTGCTTCAAACCCTCTCTCTGCGCCCATCTCTCTGCTTCTCCCTCTCCGTCTCGCAGCGCCCCCTCTCGGTCCATCTCTGTATCTCTCTGCTTCTCTGCTTCTCCCTCTCGGTCCTTCTCCCTCATCTCTGCATTTCCCCAAAGCACACAAGAAATTGCCCATCTCCCTCTCGGTCCATCTCCCTCATCTCTCTGCATCTCCCTCTCGGTCCCTGGCCCCTCTCACCTCGTCCAGCGCCCATCTCCCTCGTCCAGCGCCCAAGCTCCCTCTCCGTCTCGCAGCGCCCATCTCCCTCGTCCAGCGCCCAAGCTCGCAGCGCCCATCTCCATCTCGCCCAAGCTCGGCGTCGGTTGCAGGTAATGTGCTCTCCGTCTCGTCGGCGTCGTTTTCTTCTCCATCTGTCTGCAAATCTGAGCCTTTTGTTCTCTTTTCCTTTTTATTTATTTTTCTTATTTTTTTCTACTTTTAAATAAATTTTCCTCAAGCCATTAAAATAAAAAACCCAAGCACTTTTTAGTACCCTAGAAAAAAAAAAACAGAGAAGATAATTTGGTGGTGGCGGATGAGCCTTGGGCTGTTGCTTCTTATTTTTGGATATTTGAAAAATCCCTTTTGGTTCCCTGAATGGTAAAGCATGCTTCTAGACCAGAAGATGGATAACATGCGTGAAGGAGGAAAGACGCTGTCTATGAAAACTTTCGGCGGCAGCTGTATAATAGCCGGGATAGAAGACTCAGCTGACTTAGACACACTCTGTACAGTAGCTGGATCAAAAGAAGGAGCAAAAGAAGAATGTACAAGAGGGATAGAAGGAGGAATTTCAATTGCAGCCTCAGTTTGCTGCAGTTCCTCTTGCACAGGAAGTTGTGGGGCCTCTGGCACATAGGGATCATCAACAAAATCGATTTGCCTCCTACAAACCGGAGACGATGCCGCAGCTGTCCTACTCTCATCCCCAGGGGCATAATCTTCTATTAATGTAACAACCTCTTCGGCAGGAGGAGGAACTGCAATGGTTGAAGGAGGGGCAACCTGGGAACCCAAAGGCATATTCTTATCAGCCCCTCCGTGTGAAATATCCGTTCTAGTCTTCTTAGAAGTTGGACTGATAGCTACGAGTACCAGGGAAGCCAAGGCTTTTCTTTTACCCTCTTCTTTGCTTGGAGACGAGGTAGCACCTTTATCAACTGCCTTAAGGGACTTGGCGGTGCCTAAAATAGGTGGTTGGGGTCCATCAGGTCTTTTCCAACTGGCCATGGTAGATTTATTCTCAACTCCACACTTTTTTTTTTCTTAAATTTTTATGATAGTTCTTATAAGGTTTTTGAGAAGCTGGTGATTGCATTGTGTGAGAACCCGACCCCTAATCTCTTGGATTAGTGTTGTTTTATTTGTGGATTAGTTCTTTTAGTGGGATTAGTAGTTGTTGGGTTGAGTTTGTGAGCTAGAATGGTTTTTCTTCTAGTTTTGGGCTTTTGAGTGCTTTGGTAGCTTGTGGGGCCCTTTGGGGGTTCCCTTTTCGGCTTTGCTTTTCTTGTGAGATTTTCCCGATTTGTTTCGTATCGTGCTTTTGGCCCGTTGCATTCATCTTGAGGAATCCTACAACTTTCATGTTGATCTCGTATCCATTTGAGAACCCAAAAACCGATTTCTTGGCCTTGAGGGCAAAACAGTCATTGCACACCAAATCTGTACCCAAAACTTGATATTCTCGAAATCCGTGAAACATATACTTTTTGGAAACTAGATATTTCGACGATCATTTCTTCCTTCTTCGTCGAATCCATCCGAGGTCCCGAATTAGATGATTTCAGCCACCCAAGTTCTTTAAGTTGTGGGACCCATTCTCACTTGCTTATAAAAGGAGACCCTTCTCCTTCATTCACTCCATTCACCATTGTTCCAGCTGAGCCTAGGGTTTTCCATTGTGCAACTTCTTCTTCTTCTTGCTTCTTCATCTCCAAGCCACACCAATCTTGCACCAAACTAGAAATGGAGATCATCAATCTCTTCCTCTCCTTGCAAGCTTCATCTTGATAGCATTTTTGGAGAAATCCATCAACATTGAGACCTTCCTTGAGCTTGTTCTTCTCATTTGAAAGTCATCCAAGTAAGTGATTCTTCCCATCTTCTAGATTTGTAATCTTCTAGCCTTAGAGAAGCTCCACCTTGATTATTGGAAAGTTTCATTGTCATTTCATTGTTTAACCCATTTTAGGGTTGTTTTGGGGGTTTTTGTAGAGATTGTGGATCTTGAGCCTAAGAGGTGATTAGGAGCTTGATTTGCTTGATTAGAGTCAAAGGCAAGTGGATGAATGGATTGTTTTGATTATTAACATGTTTTGTGAGAAAATCTTGATTCATTAATGGTTTTGGTGATTTTAATAGTTGTCTTTAATATGATTAATATTGATTTCAAGATGTGCTTATTGATGAGTTATTTCTCCCTTGTTAATCTCTTGGAAATGTATGTATCATAGTGTCAAGATTTCAAATGATTTCACATGAATGAGTTTTCTCCACCTTGTGATTAATTGTGCATGGAAAGAATGGAAAGAGAGGAACTTGAAATGAGGAGCTCTTTAGCTCATGTTATTGTCTTGGAAACATGTATTTAAACCATCTTGTTTATGGTTCTTTGTGGTTGATTATATGTTGGAAGGAAAGGAAAAAGAGGAAGAAAAATCAGCTTTCCCGGACCTGCTGTACCCAAGTCCGATCGATCGGACCTACAGGCCGATCGATCGGACTGTCAGTAACTGTAAGCCTTTTTGGGCCGATCGATCGGACCCTGTACATTCTGGTACAGAAATTTCGACCGATCGATCGGACCCTGTACATTCTGGTACAGAAATTTCGACCGATCGATCGGAGGACTCAGTTTGAGTCCAGTGAAATTTGATATTGTGTTTTTTTGGAAACCTTTGGGCCTTCTATGAGTCCTAGAGGTATATACCTTAGTGTTAAGACCAATTGTACCCTAATCTAAGGTCTCTAAGACTAGGGAACTAAAAAAAAAGAATGGTGTTGATTTAGACACTAATTCTTGGTTCTAGGTGGGACCCCGACTACCCTTTTTGGACTGTTTGGACCATGTGTGAGAATGTCTTGAGCCGACACGCCCCACGGTTGGTTCGGTGGCATCGAAGTTCAATCCATTTCAATCTTGAACGGGATGGAACGACGCGATATCTTCTTTATATCTAAACACAAGTCTATTTCCTTGGTTATCGCTAATTCTATTCCTTTGGATGACTGAATCGGTTACTCGATGTTTCCGGAGTAATGCCATGCCTAGGATGGACCGTTTATAATCTTGATTCTTGCTATTGTAATACCTAGTACTACCCATAAGCTCATTTTAAGTTTGGAAAAATTGTAAAAGTGCATAAGGAGCCCGGAATGTCTTCTAACTCAAGGAGTACCAAGTAATTGTCATAATCGACATACGGGACCCCTATTCACTTAAATAGATCTTGAAACCGATATGTTTATCCGAAATTGTTATAGTTCATTGTTTCACCTCTTTTCCCGAGATTTGCATTACATGACTTGTTTTCCCGAAAGCATTGGAGTTACTCTAGTAACAGTCATTTGTCCCGAAGTGCATTGCATCACATGATACGACAGTGTGCCCTTGAGCACCCCGTTTTACCCGTTTAATTATTGTACTTGATTTACTTGTTACCCCGAAAGCATTGAAGTTACTTTAATAACAGTTATTTGTCCCGAGATGTATTCCCGATATGAAGTGACAGTGTGCCCTTGAGCACTCCCGGTTTACCCGTTTATTTACTGTACTTGATTTACTTGCATATGTCTCGATTGGTTTTGACCTATGAGTCGGCATCACTAAGCTTGGATACCTTGTCGGTTTGATCCACCGACTTGGAAATCCCTCTCCCGTCCCGCCAGCTGCAGTTTGGATCCCGATACCTGGTTATTGCCGTGGTCCCGTCCCGATACCCGGTTCGCTACCGTGGTCCCGTTCCCGTATATTTATTATTGTATATATGATTTACGTTGAGTCTCCTCACCTTGTGTGACTGAGACCAACGTCCCGCTCTTGTCACTTCGATGATAGAGGACTTAGCTTCTTGTGATTGTCATCTTGCCAGTTCCCGATTCCTTGGACACCCGACATGGTTTATATTGCTTACTTGTTTTCAGTTAAATGATTCATTGCTTTTATGAAAGTTGTTATTTAGATAAGTGTTAATGCTCTCTATTGTAAATTCAGTCACTATTATATTGTTTTATGTCCTTTGCACACGTACATGTTTTACATGAATGCCGGTTGGGTGAATACCCGTGCTTTTACACATGTTTCTAACGATCGATGGTTTTTGCTAGAGTTATATGATTACACATGTTTTAAAATGAATACCCGAGTTATTAAATGTCCATGCTTTGGAATGCGTTTTAAATGACACTCGTTTTGTTAGATCCCGATGTTTATACATGTTTTAAGTGAATACCCGAATTGCTAAACATTCGTGCTTTGTTTTAAATGACACTTGTTCTGCCAGATCACTATGCTTATACTGGTTTCAAATGAATACCCGATTTGTTAAATACCCCTGTTTTGAAATATGTTTTAAATGACACGTGTTTTGTCAGGTTTCTATGTTTACACCTGTTTCAAATGATTACCCGAGCTATTTAACATCCATGCTTAAGAATATGTTTTAAACGACACGCGTTTTGCCAGATCCCTATGTTATACCTGTTTTAAAGGAATGCCCGATCTGTTGAAGATCCATGCTTTGAAATATGTTTAAATGAACATGGTTTTGCCAAACTTCCATATTCATACATGTTTTCCACGAACACCCGATTGTCAAATATCTATGCTTTTATAGATGATGTAAATGAACACATGCTTTATTAGATCTTCCTGTTTTAACCATGTTTGAAAAGAATACATGTTTTGTCCGAGGTTCCTGAGTTTTCACCCGTTTAATTATATGCAGCATTTTGAGCAAATAGTATGATTTAACATTTGTATTATTATTCGCTATATTGTGTTCTTTTCATCCACCTGCCAGACCATCGTGTCTGACCCACTACTTTTGGTACTCAGGTTCAGATTTCTTCGCCCCGAGTTGAGTGCTTTTGTTGGCTGTAGAGCCATGCTTTGCAGGTTAGTTTGTCGGCTATGTCATGTAGACATTGAGCTTGACATCGGAGCTACGTCACATTTGGGGTAGTAGTTTATAGCTTATTGTTGTATGGCTTTTGTTAGCCTTTTCTTGGGATTCTTAATTAATGTACATTGATAATTGTAACTTGAACATATTTGGGAATGTAATATCCTGTTACTGTCAGCTCTGTAAATTATTGTGATGGTTACTCCAGTCTGATATGATTCTTGATATAATAGCTATGGGCTAAAGGTTGAGTGCGACGCGGAATCCGATGGCCACGGACTTCGGGTCGCAACGCCACAAATGCTTCCGCAAAATATTCAGAATGTGTTGTCTTCACACATGCGGATCCTGGGAGAAGTAAAATATAATTATACCTTAATCCCATCTCCCGCCCCCGAGGTTTCGGTTCGGGGGCGTGACACATTGAAAGGTTGAAAATTTTATTCGTTTGTTGTTTAAAGAATCTGATTTGGTGGTTTGGTAGGAAACAATTTAGGGTTTTTAGAGTGTCTTTTATGTAATCCAATTTACATTTGCTATTCATTCTACTCTGTATTTGGGGTGGGAAGGAAATCGGTTATTGTGTTTGGTGAATATGTTTTTTCCCAGTTGTCACTCAAAATCATTATTGCTGTTCATCATTGAAAATAAGTGGGTGTGGAGAAGGCATAAAAAAGTATCAATTTTGTTTGCTTTTCTGTGATTGTTCTTTGCTGCATTGTGAGTAGAAACACTTTTTCTGAGAGATAATTAAAAACACTTTGCAGAAAAGGAAAAATAGATTGTTAAGAATGGTGTACAAGCGAGATGTTATTAAAGAGATTGTAGGACACATGATCTACATTGGCAGTGGAAACCAATTACCAAGATTTTGGAAAAGAAAATTTTATGTAAGATGTAGAGAAGAATTGCATTGAAGAGGAGATTTTGTTTTGTGAAAACCAAAGGAGGTGAGGGGTATATATAGCCATCCAAGAGGAAAGTTGTTAATTCTGTAACTGATGGACTTATGTGTTTAAAAACTTTCCAGAACAGTTTCTATGATTGGCCAAAATCTCAAAAAATAGCAATTTACATCTGTTAGAAAGGGTTCTGAATACTCTTCAGCACTAGTGCTTAAATGGTCGACCATTTAAAAACATATAAATATCTAAAATAAAACATGTAACGGTCAACATATTTCATGCAAGAATATTAGTTTTGAAATAACCAATGCAATATACTTGTCTAGTTTTGAATATTACCTTTCTAATTTCAAGATGCGGAACTTTATATTCTTGTCTAATACTAATCATGTCCATTATATGAGCTTGATCTGTCTAAATTCTAAAGTTAATTTTTAATTTTTTTTTTCTTACTTTTTTTTTCATTTAAGGCATTAAGTGTTGATTTGTTTTTCTTATATTGGAGTTCTTCTTTTTTCTTTGTTTTTTTTCTCCTTTTGCATTTATTTTGTACCATCTATTGGTTGAATTTGAGTTAACCACCATTTTATATATGTAAACAGATATGGACAAGAGTTGGATGTTACAGTATCGTAATAGATTTAGTCAGCCATATATAGACGGGGTGAATTCTTTTATTGAATTCGCAAAGACGACTTCGGGTGGGAGTAGAGTGATTAAATGCCCGTGTAACTACTGTTGTAATGGTTTTAAGCATGATTATGAGATTGTGAGAGACCATCTGCTCCGACGTGGGATGATGGTATCCTACGAAACTTGGTTACAGCATGGGGAACTTCCACAATCCGATGAATTGGATGATAGTGTAGATGAATCGGATGAGGACCGGGATGGATATGATGAGTTATTAGAGGACCATGGCAGGGGGACTTACATGATGGATGATACCCTAGGGATGGATGATGTGCGAAACTTTGGAATTATGCTAGAGGCTTCCCAGCGTGGTTTGTACCCGGGCTATAAAGATTCAGAAACCCTGTTAGCGTTTGTCATTAGGATGCTACATGTGAAGGTACGGTATAGGTGGAGCAACAAGTCGTTCGACAAGGTTTTGGAGATATTTAGGGACACCCTACCAGAAGGTAATGTGGTTCCCGCGTCCGTTTATGAGGCCAAGAAGCTACTACGTGACTTGGGCTTGGGGTATGAGCACATTGACTCCTGTAAGAATGATTGCATACTTTTTTGGAAAGAGAATGCTCACTTGGAGAAGTGTCCCGAATGTGGGGAGCTTAGGTACAAGGTCAATAATGGCAAGGGTAAGCAGATTGCTCATAAGATACTGCGTTACTTCCCATTGATACCTAGGTTGCGGAGATTATACATGTCCAGGATGACAGCCAAAGAGATGAGATGGCATCATGAGAATGGCATGGATGGCGATCTGGGTAGGCATCCGGCCGACTATAAGGAATGGAAGGAATTTGATTTGAAATTTCCAGAGTTTGCCCAGGAGATCCGCAATGTGAGGTTAGGACTGGCCACCGATGGGTTCAACCCCTTCGGCAATATGAGCACTTCTTACAGCATGTGGCCTGTCATACTTATGCCTTACAAACTTCCACCCTGGATGTGCATGAAGGATCCATTTTTCATGATGTCCTTACTTATTCCCGGGCCACAGGCACCTGGGAAGGAGATCGATGTGTACCTGAGGCCCTTGGTTGACGAGTTGAAGGAGTTGTGGGAGATTGGTGTCATGACTTATGATGCCCATAGTGAACAGACCTTCCGAATGCATGCGGCTGTGATGTGGACCATAAATGACTTTCCCGCGTATGGTAACTTGTCTGGTTGGAGCACAAAAGGTTATTTGGCTTGTCCCCCTTGCAACGAAGATTCATTATCATGTAAGTTGAGAAGTAAGATTGGGTGGGTTGGACATCGAGCTTACTTGCCTGAGGATCACTCTTGGAGGAGGAGCAGAAAGTTCAACGGTCAGCTAGAACATAAAGTGAAATCCTTGCATTTACCGGTGCAAAAGGTACTCGGTCAGTTGGATCAACTACCAGAAGTTAAGTTCGGGAAGGGCCCCAACATCAAGAAAAGACCTCGTGAGCCTGCACTGTTGAATTGGACAAAGAAAAGCATCTTGTATGAGCTACCGTACTGGAAGAAACTAAACCTTAGGCATAACCTTGATGTCATGCACGTAGAGAAAAACATCTGTGAAAATATTATTGGTACTGTGGTGGGCATAGATAAGAAGAATAAGGACACGGACAAGGCGCGTGACGATTTAAGAGATATGGGCATCAGGCCACAATTGCATCTGCAGAGGAATGAAGAAGGATCCATTATGAAACCCCGTGCATCCTACACATTGGACCCGAAACAAAGGGAGGGTTTTTTTGAATTCTTGAAATCAATCAAGTACCCGGATGGCTATGCTGCAAACTTGTCAAGGTGTGTGACCTCAAAAAATGGCAAATTATCGGGTATGAAAAGTCACGATTATCATGTTCTCCTACAACGTCTATTTCCGATTGGCCTACTTGGTTATGTTGATAAGGAGTTAAGTACAACTCTATTTGAGTTGGGCAGTTTCTTCCAGGACCTCTGCTCAAAAACATTGAAACAAAGCGAGTTAAAGAAATTAGAGGAACGGGGAGTGCTCATACTTTGCAAGCTTTAGAAGATCTTTCCTCTAGCATTCTTTGATGTAATGGTCCATTTGGCCGTTCACTTGCCACGTGAGGCTATGCTTGCTGGACCGGTGCAATATCGGTGGATGTACCCTATTGAAAGGTAACTGTTACCATCCGATGAAGTGTTATTCACAAGTAGTTGTGTGTTTGTCTTGCATAAGTAACCTTAATACTAATGGATCTTTGTTTGAAGGTTTCTCGGGACTTTAAAAGGTTATGTTACTAACCGAGCACGACCCGAAGGTTCGATCGCCGAGGCTTACATTGTCAAAGAGTGTTTGACTTTCTGCTCAATGTACCTAAAAGGGACTGATCGAGACGAACGAAATGATGATGGTGGCGTGCGTGGTCCCGGGATGGATATCTTCAGGCAAAATGTTCGTCCCTTTGCACCAATCACAAGGGCCCCAGATCCTTCTCAGAATGAACGCAACATGGCTCACTGGTTTGTATTGCATAACAGTCCCGAGTTAGAGCCATATCTCGAGTAAGTGCTTCGGCTTAAATACATGTGTGTATAGATTGTTCTCTTGTTGATTCTTCATCTACTTTTACTTGCTTATGAATTGCTTTGGCTTAAGTAGGGAACACATGAATACATTACAAAATCCAGGAGCGCATGACATCAGTCAAATACAACGAGACACATTTCCAAAATGGTTTAAGCAACGTGTAAGATATATGATGCACTATTGACACAGTAAACATTATCTATTGGGCCTCAAATGCCGGATTAACAAACTTACTGCATGTTGCTCATGTAGATGAATGATTTGCGAAACCAAGGGTCGCCAGAAGCAACCGATGAAATGTGGTCATTAGCAAATGGTCTTGGTTCGATAGTTTATCTATATTCAGGGTGCATATTGTTAGGGATTTTGTATTTGCAATTTGATGGATGCATTTGCACTTTAGCATCATTTGATATTTCACACATGCATTGATTTAAAATATCTTGAAATCTTGATTTATACATGCATAGCTTTTAAGTTTTGGAAAAGTATTTGTTTTATGCATGTTTTGGTTCTAATCTTGGATGCATTGGTTTTATAATCCAAACTCTTTTGAAAACCTATTTCCTTGTGCATTATATTTGGAAAATCATCTTGTGAATTTAGGTTTGAGCTTTGCATACATTCTTCACAAAAAGAATCATTTGTGTATGCAATTTCACTTGAAAAGAGTTTTTACAAATCAAGCTAGTCTATGGTTTTAAAGTTTTCAAATCTTTTTAGGCTTTGTGTTTTTCATGTTTTTAAACTCTTAGAATGTCTTAAAACATGTTATTTAAGCTTGATTGAGTGGCCCAAAGATCCCTCAAAGAAATACTTTGAAATGGAAAAAAGTTGGATTTTTGGCCCCAGGGACTCGCCCGGCAGTGTCGCCGGTCGACCGAGACCTGTGTCTCGGTCGACCGAGGACAATGCAGGGTGACTGAGCCCTGAAGCCCAACGGTAACTTTTATGACCGTTGTGCTTTCTCGGTCGACCGAGACCCCTTTGCCGGTCGACCGAGGACTAGCCGTTGGACACTTTTTGGCTATAAAGTCCATTCTTTTCCAACCTTTTTCAAGGCTTGACACATGAACTTTTGAGAGCATTTTGGAGCCAAAGAAAGGGGAAGAAGTTGGAAAGGCTAGAGGGCCATTTGGAAATCAAATGCTTGAGATTTAAAAAGGTAGACCTTACTTATCATTTTGATTTCCATTAAAAGTAGAATCAATGCATGGTTAAATCTTTGTATTTTCATATTTGCATGATTTCTAGCTTTTAAAGAGTTGTGTTGCAAACTCTAAATCATCCTTGGTAAATTAGATTAGTTTGCAAACTCTCTTAACTAAATCACATGCTTTCTTAGACTTTTACATTCATACAACTTGTTTAGTTCATTTCTTAAAGTTGTTTGAATTTCTCATGTGATTAGTTTTCTCTTCAATCATCATTTTATAAGCTTTGATTTTAAAATGCATCATGCATTCATTTAAGAGCTTCTTTGTTGAGTTTGATTGAAGAAACACATTCATACACTTGTGCACACACTTTAGCTTAATTGAGTGTATGTTTGTAATTTGTATTAAACTTTCATCTTAGCCTAAGAAAAGCATTTTGTAAAGGTTATTGCTTAGCCTATAAAAGCACATTGAGAGGTTGTTGTTTAGCCTAGAAAAACAACATTATAAAGGTTATTGCTTAGCCTATTGAAAAGCATAAATAGTGGAAATCCGGTGGGGTGTTGGATGCACAAGCCGGTAGTGGACGTAGGCATTGAGGCCGAACCACTATAAACCTTGGTGTTGTGGTGCTTGCTTTTGTGGTGATTGTTTATTTAAGCTTCCGCATATTGTTTGATTCATCATCACATGTGACTAGTTATTGTTAAGAAATTAAAATTGGTCTTAATTGGTCACATTTGTAGCTCACCCTATTCACCCCCCCCCCCCTCTAGGGTTAGGATCCTCGTGGACTTTCACATATTCAATGGTGTCCGATTCCACACCAGAGATCGCGAGAATAGGCGAAAGTGCCAGAATAGTGGTTTGGTGGTGCAAGGGGAGCATATTGGGAAGACAATTGACTTCTACGGGTACTTGTGCAAAGTATGGGAGCTGACATATATGCATGGGGGTAGGGTGGTTTTGTTCCAATGTGAATGGTACAACACCGGTACCAGAAACAAAATACATACCGATCAACACATAACAAGCATTGATGTTACAGGTCAGTGGTATAAAGATGATCCATTTGTCCTACCAAGTCAAGCAAAGCAAGTTTTCTATGTCAGTGATACCTGCAAAGGCAACAACTGGAGAATCGTAGAACGAGTCAAGCATCGGGGAGTGTGGGATGTACCAGAACTGGATGATGTGCCTAGTGAGGCCTTCCTGCAGCATGAAACCACCGATGTTGTCCCAGTCTGTGTCGAAGATAGGGATGTTCACTACTGTAGGGATGATATTCCTCCGGAGAAAGTTAATGGTGATGAGCCAATGGCGGGGCATAGCGATGACGAGGATGATACTATGGCGGAATATTTAGATGATGATGATGAAGACGATCTATGTAGCCAGTCCGATTCTGATATAGATCCTGATATAGAGTATAATGTGTAGTGTTTGTTTTCTGATTTGTGTATGGACATTTGTTCTAACTTAATGACGTTGTTGCTTAATTTACATTTCATGGCTCATTATTTATGTCTCATTTTATTTCATTTTATATGCCTTCATTCTCTTGTATGTCATATATAGTTGTCAAAAATGCCCAAGGGAAGTAAAACATATGTCAAGCCTGGGTGGGTGGCCAAACAGGCCAAGTTGACAGAATATGAGAAAGTGAGAAGTAAGAACATCATGGAAATAGACGAGAGATGTCGTGCTTTGGGGGTAAAGCACATATCCAACACCATTCTTGGATTGGGTCAAATGAGCAGAAGGAAAAATGGTGAGGGAAAACGAAAACCGGGTGAAGATGATGACAACGACGAATATCTACCACATTATTTACGTGACCCTTCATTGGTTTCTTCGGATGAAAATACGGGTGATGATGGGGATGATGAGACTTCTGGGTCTCCGGCTCTAGATCGTTCCTAGCACGTAGTTCAGTAATCGTAAGTGCGGATTTACGAAAATTTGGTTGTTTGACTAAGTTATGAAACTAAATTCTTCTATTAACGAAGTATCTAATGTCATAACAGAGAGCACAAAATGATGGACATGCACAACCTTTTCCCGATTTCTACCACGACACTCACTACATGTACGGGAAGAAAAAATGGATAAATGAAGAGGCTCAAAAGACACATGTACGTATGCCTAAGTCATGTTATATATATCTATATAGTGATCGATTTTTATATGCATATGTTAAACTCACTTTATTTGATTTTTACATATTTAAAAATGACAGGAGGAATTAGTGCGAGTGACAGCCGAACAATCCCAACCCTCCATCACATCTCCGATGACTGATGAGCAAATATCCGTCAGGGTGCTTGGACAGAGATCGGGATACCTTAAGGGTTTTGGAATTCGCACGAAGTCCACTTTAGCCTCAACCCAGAATCGGATATGCCCTGATCCTGAGATTGTTCAATTGCGGCAGCAGGTAGGACTCCTTGAGGGCTTAGTCCTCTCCCTAGCTGAGCGCGTAGGCATAGACCCAAGTTCCCTTGTGGGTGGGGATGGCACCTCTGGTGGAGCTCAAGATGCGACTTCTCCAGGTTTTGTATATGATTACTCTTTTCAAAATGGTATTTACGGGCACGTTCATTACTATCTCTAATTACTATCTCTAATTAAGGATAAATGTAGATAAGAATATAGGGAGCTATACATATAGAGTGCACAAAAAGTGTTCAAGGCATGAAATTTGTGACAGATTGATCTAATTCAGGTCTTCTATAATTGCCATTTGATTTGTGCTTGGAAAAGAGTCCCTTCAAAACCAATTGGACATGGGTTTATAGATTATGTACCACTTTAATGGATGTTGTTACATTGTGGAACTTGCTTTTTTTTTTTTTGCAGGTTTGAATGAAAAGTGAAGAAGATTTTTGGGTGTGTGATTCCATGTGGAAAAGATGCAGCCACATGAAATCAGGAATCATCAATGTTTTGAATGTTGTTACAGAGTGGAATGTTATAATGTTTGTTTTATTTTACAATGGACCTAGTAAGGTGCTTTTAATGTTGTAAGGATACTTGAATATTAATATGAATCCTTATGAATATTCTCATTTCATTTCTTTATGGTGGATGGAAAACCACTTGTAGCAGTTGATGATTCCTCTTATAAGTTCTTCTTGATTTTCAGGTGGATGGTTTGGTATTTAATGGTTTATTACCTTGAATTGGTTATTAGGGATGTTTTCCTTTTATGTGGTCTGGCTGATGTTAGAAAAGTGTACTAAAATTTCAGCTGATGGTTTAAAGGCATGGGAACCGTTGAAGGAATCTCGATCTCTGCTGGTACCAACTTCTGTAAGTATGCTAGCAATATAATTTTGCTCATGTTGCTACAAGCGAATCTACAATAAATATGCTACAAGCGAATCTACAATAAATATAAGCACATATTGTTATTATTTTGCTGATGTTGCAATATAATTTCCACTCTGCACACCTTCGAATTGTACTTCCTTCTCTTGTTATGTTGTTTCTCACCTCTAGAGTTTTTCTATGTACTGGTATTAATTTCCCAATTCATTGAAATCAAAATGATTATAGGATTTTCTTACTTATCCTATGTATGGTTGAACAGGTAGGATACATTGTCATGATGAATCCTTCAACTGGTGCCAGATCTAATTTATTGCATATGAGAGGTGCGGAAGTTGTGGGCGTCTACTATCCTATGATTGATGATAAACTCATGACAATGTTACACAGGTATGACCTTCGTTTATCATCAGAAAGTATCATCTTTCTACATTTCTTTTGTTGCCATGCATGCTATGATCATTGGATAAGATGATGATGAAATGAGTGCTCCACCAAAAATCAGCTTCTTCACTCTTAATTCATTCACCAGGATGCTTTCCCTGCTTCAGGAGTGAGTAATGACAGATTTTGCAAAAGTTTTACACAGGATATGCTGGACATGGGAGGGCACTAGTTAGATGGAGCCCATCATGTGGATGGTCAAATCTGGTTGGAGTTGACAATGGATTGGTATGATTAGATGGGTCTAATCCAAACTTGGGGGCAGCTGTGGACAAGATTATGGTGATTGATAGTCCCAAGTAGTTTGTCACTACAGTAGATGGGCCCAAGATGGATGTCACTAGAAAGATATTAATTAGGTAGATTAATTCTTAAAAACTCCATTACTTTCCACTTGGTAGACATTTCCCTATTTCTACCCCTCTTTCCTGGCACATCCAAATGCCACCATCGTACACTCCCCCATTGAACGTGTATTGAAATACATCAGGTTTTCCCAGTCCAACCCAGCTCAATTTCGGCTTGAGTTGTTGAGTTTCTCTGCCCTTGGGTAAGCCATCTCCTGGCTTAATAATACAATGGACTGAGCTGCTCATATCTATAGTTAATGACCCAACCAGGTGGCCCAGTCCGACACGACCATACATTAGAGAATAGTAGCCTAAAAAATTTTTGATGCTCACCGCGTGAGCTTGTTTTTAGGCTCATGTGCTGCATCAAGCCTAAATGTTAGGCCCAATAACTAAACAGGCTGGGAATGGATTAGCTTTAGCGCCATCCACATATAGCCCTGTTATAACTAATGTTTGGAAATTAGAACTGAAACTAGGAATACCATCAGATCTCCTTGAGTACATAATGTTACATGGTTCCATCACATCACTAGTTCACACAACATTTGCCATTATGACGCTACATTTTTTAAACAGTAAACAAGATGCAATACAATGTTACCTCATTATTGCTTCAGGAAAGACCAAGACATTAGTGCTTCAGGTAAGACCAAAATCAGTACAACTTTCATGAACTCTATAGTCAGTGTAGCAAGTATATTGCCCAAGCAGTTGCCAATATTACGCAGCTCACCTAAATATCATCTTTAGATAAAACCTGATCACTGCTGCCTCCACCTCTTGCTTGGTTTTGCAAGGAGTGTATGTAACCTGAGTTGCTTACAATAAGGTTTCTTTATTCATTGTATCTTCCTTAATGGGCATCATCTATGAGAAGTTATTAGCTTCTATGATTTTGGCAGTTTGTGCTCCAATGCCTCTTGGCATCATCATATTCCCTGTTTCCTTTCATACTGTTATTCTGCTACATTTTTTTTCCGAAACAGTAATGATAAATGTTATTCATTTAAGAAGAAAGGATACAACTTGGAAAGAGAAGTGGATATTAGAGATGAATACCGGCAGCAAACAAGGCAATAAACAAAAGCTACAAGGAGGAACTAAAAAACAAAAGCTTCAAAATTATAACCTCTGAACCTTGGCAAGCTTCTCTGTACCATCTTTTCTTACACCCATTTACCATCAGATCTTCTTCTTCTTCTTCTTCTTCTTGGGGTTGTCATTTGAAGATCTTTCACCTCTTTCTCGGGTGTAAGGAAATGACCCATTTGTTATTTTTTTTTTTAAGTCTACTTTCCATGTTGGGTTTGTTCTTGAGTGGAAATGATGCTGGAAAACGGGTGTGCGTCTTGTTTTTGGCCGAAGAACTAATAAAGTTTGGATTTTTATTGATGAAGGCCCATTGAAAAGCCTTTTTTTTTAGAGGAAATGACATAGGAATTAGGAACACGTATCTTACACCATCTATTTCCTGCCATTCCTATTAGAATAAATATTTTATGTTTGTTCCAAATGCAGATATGGAGAGCAACACAAGTACAACTTTGTTTCCTTCACACCGTTGCAAAACTCTCCACCTGGTTTGTGCCAATTCCATTTGCTTCTGTTTTACTATTGGTCGATCAAGATTTGGATCAATCTTTTTCGCATTTACTCCCATAGTAGTTTCCTTAAGATGGCATTTGTTCCTATTTTATTATCCTCACAAGCTTCAAAGTATTGCAGTCTTATGAAATGGTTACCATGTCCAGGTGAGACATGCACAAGGGATTCACAATGTTGATGGAGAAAAGAACCATGATGCATACATGTCTCCAGCTTTTTTTGATGCACACCTTACTCCCCTAGGGTGGGAGCAGGTAATAGTTGGTAGCTCGTGTTCTCATGCAATAATTTTGCCGCCCATGACATATATTGCACTTCTGTATTGTTTTCATGTTTTAGTTCTCGTGTTTTATGTGATCAGAGTGTTTCGCATTTGGAGAAATAGAATCGTTTTTCCCCCTTAGTTCTCTTTAATTCTTCTAGTTCATGAGTGAGAGATGTGGAATTTGATTTGTGCAGGGATCCAATTTTTGGAATCAATTGGTTCAAGTTTTTATCCAATGTTTATTTTAGCTTTAATGTTTTCTCATGCTTGTTTGAGTGTTATACTTATCCATCTCTTCTCCTAAACTGTCGTTGTTGAGAGTCTTCATCGACTCGGGACACATTGTCAAAGAGGATGGGCCAATGGAGAATCTCTTGTTAGAATGGTATTTTTCTTTCTTCAGCTATACCATACAGTTTTTCATAGGAAATGAGATGAGAGATTTCATTTGCAACTTGTATGTTCCATGAGGTTGTACGTTAGATTGTTGTCATGGCTTCTATTAATGTACGCAGCTCATGTTATATATGCCTCATTTACTTACTATATTCCATTTTCAGATGGTAGTCATCCTAGAGAAAGTTACTCCTATAATGCTCCTTGTTTGTAGGGCAATGCCTGACTAGGAGGACTCTCTCACGCACGCACAACAGGGGCAATAACTTATCATCAGGACAGAGGATGTATGAGGGAGCGCTCTCTCTCTGTCTCTAAATGGTAACTTATTTGCTGTAAGGAAAACCATTCATAATAGAAGATTCATACTCTGAATCAATTACAGGAAAAAGCCAACCAGAAGAACACTCAAAAGCCGGACATGGAAGTTGAGAGTGCACGCATGAATGATGTCCAGGATTTTTTGCAGCCAAAATGTTGTTCCTCTCTAACAGTCGACTCAACTCTACACGAATTGGATAATATTAATTTTCATTTTGGTTGGATGTTGCCCTTTTCAATTATTGTATATTTTTGTGTTGATAGATTTTTATTAATTAGATTAATGTTTTTTTAATTGGAGACCTTCAGTGTAATGATTTATATATAGGAAAAAAATTTGATTAAAATATAAATATTTTGCCGACCTAAAAGAAGTGCGGCAAAAATTTTTAAAAAAATTATATTCATGTTTTCCCGGCGCAAAAAAGCGCAGGCAAAAAATTTTCTAAAAAAATTTATGAAAAATAAATATGTTTTCCCGGCGAAAAATAACGCCGGCAAAGATTTATAAAAATTTATTATTTAAAATATAAACTTTTTACCGGCGAAAATAACGCCGGCAAATGTTTTTTAAAAAATTATTATTTTAAACATAACACTTTTCCCGGCGAAAATTAACGCCGGCAAAAGTTTTTAAAAAAATTATTATTTAAAATATCACCCTTTACCGGCGAAAGTAACGCCGGCAAAGATTTTTTACAAATTTATTATTTAAAACGTAACACTTTTCCCGGCGAAAATCTACGTCGGCAAAAGTTTTTAAAAAATTTATTATTCAAAATATAACCCTTTACCGGCGAAAATAACGCCGGCAAATCTTTTTTAAAAATTTATTATTTAAAACATAACACTTTTTTGCGGCGAAATAGGCACTTTTCCCGGCGTTATTTTTCGCCGGTAATGTGTAAACTTTTGCCGGCGCTTCCTTATTTCGCCGGCAAAAGGTTTTACTGGCGTACTTTTCCCGGCGCTTTGCCGGCGCAATAAAAAACGCCGGTAAATGTTTTCTCCGGCGTTTTTTGACCTTTGCCGGCGTTTTTTTTAGCGCCGGGAAAAATGTAAATTGTTGTAGTGAACTGACTATCCTTGATCTTCTGAATGAAAGAAGGTTCTAACACCGTCATGTTAGCTAACAAAACACCCTTCCTCAGTGGCTGTAGATCTAAACTCAACTCTTCAAATTGTTCAAAGATACAAGTGCCACTTAGATTTGCCAAGCCAACTGATTTTCTGCTCAAAGCATCGGCAACTACATTGGCTTTCCCCGGGTGGTACTTGATTGGAAAATCGTAATCCTTGATATATTCCATCCATCTTCTCTGCCTCATGTTCAATTCCTTCTGAGAAAACAAGTACTGTAAGCTGCGGTGATCAGAGTGGACTTCGAACTTCTCTCCATAAAGGTAATGTCTCCACATTTTCAACGCGAAAACAACCGCTGCTAACTCAAGATCATGGGTGGCATAGTTCTTCTCGTGATCTTTCAACTGCCTGGATCCATATGCAATCACTTTTCCTTCTTGCATCAATACGCAACCAAGTCCAACATTCGAAACATCGGTAAAAATGGTAAAACCGCCGCTCCCGGATGGTAAAGTAAGGATTGGTGTTGTAGTCAATCTCTTCTGTATCTCTTGAAAACTATCTTGACACTGATCTGTCCATACATATGGCACGTTCTTCCTTGTCAACTTCGTCAAAGGTGATGCAATCGACGAAAATCCCTGCACAAACCTCCTGTAATAACCTGCTAAACCCAGAAAACTTATGATCTCTGTTGCATTCTTCGGTCTTTCCCAATTCATAACTGCTTCAATCTTAGACGGATCCACTGATAATCCTTCTTTGGAGATGATATGCCCCAAAAATGCTACTTGCTCTAACAAAAAATCACACTTGTTGAGCTTCGCATACAGCTGGTTTTCTCTCAAGAGTTGCAGTGCTATCCTCAAATGCTCTTCATGCTCTTCTCTAGTCTTGGAGTACACCAAAATGTCATCTATGAACACTACAACAAACTGATCCAAATACTCTGCAAATATCTTGTTCATCAACGCCATGAACACTGCCGGTGCATTAGTCAATCCAAATGGCATCACTAGGAACTCATAGTGGCCATATCTCGTCCGGAAAGCTGTTTTCAACACATCTAATTCTCTAACTCTCAGCTGATGGTAACCGGATCTCAAGTCAATCTTCGAAAAGTATGATGCACCTTGCAATTGATCAAACAATTCATCTATTCTTGGCAATGGGTCTTTGTTTTTTATGGTCATCTGATTCAATCTTTTGTAATCTATACACATTCTCATCGAACCATCCTTCTTCTTGACAAACAAAACTGGAGCTCCCCATGGTGAAACACTCGGTCTCACAAAACCTTTGTCCGACAACTCTTGCAACTGAGTTTTCAACTCTCCCAACTCTGCTGGAGCCATTCTATATGGTGCAATAGATATCGGAGCGGTCCCTGGTAACAACTCGATAGTGAAATCAATCTCTCTGATGGGTGGTAAACCTGGAATCTCCTCCGGAAAAACATCCGGGAACTCCCAAACAATTGGGATCTCCTCCACCCCTTGGGACCGTTTATCCTCTGTGATAAACGCCAAAAAAGCTTCACAACCACTTCTCAAAAGTCTATCAGCCTTCAATGATGAGACAAACCCTGCATGAGGACTCCTCCTCTCTCCCTGAAACAACACCCCTGCTGGTGTCTCATCTAACTTGAAAGTCAGGGTCTTATGGAAACAATCAATTGTGGCTTGGTATCCTGCCAGCCAATCCATCCCTAGGATGACATCAAAATCAAACATCTTTAACAGAATGAGATCTGCGGTTGAAACCACTTCTCCTATCTGGACTGTGCAACTAGGGTAATATGTACTACAAATAATTTGTTTGCCTACTGGGGTCGCTACAGTCAAAATAAACTCAAGTTCTCTAGCATGCATATCAATCAACTTAGCAAATTCATGGGATAAGAATGAATGGGTAGAACCAGGGTCAAATAAAATCTTAGCATTTATCCCACAAACAAGAAGTGTACCTTCCACTACATCTCCCGCTGCCTCTGCATCCACTCTATTGACTCCGTAGATTTGGCCTCGGTGTTGGGGCCTATTCTGTGCCTGTTGTGGCCTGCCTTGTGGTGCAATCCTATGCTGCTGCGGTGCACGCTGATTTGGGTTGTGTCCCTGCTAACGAGTCTGTTGCGGTTGTTGCTATTGTGGTCTATGCGGTTGCTGCTGTGGTGCTTGTTGCTGTAGTGGCCTTGCCTGATTATGAACAACAATTGCATTCTGTGGTGCTGGTGGTCGATGTGCTCCTTGCTGTTGCTGCTGGTTCTGCCTATTTTGCCTTGGACAGACCCTCATCTTATGGGCCATGGAGCCACATCTGAAACATGCTCCTGTGAGTGTCCGACACTGTGCACTCTCATGGTTCTTCCCACAATGGGTACAAACCAATGGACCTTGAGCAATCGGTTATGTCCTCTGTCTCTTGTTCTGATGGTTCCTTTACTGGCGGTTCTACTGCTGAGCTTGTCCCTTGCCTTGGACTCTGAGGATCTTGTTGTGAAAGTTCTCAAACTTGTAGGCCCTCTTGACTGCCTCATCAAAAGTTGCAGGTGGTACGACCCCGGTGGCATCTCTCTCAATGAAGAGATTAAGTCCCTCAAAGAATTTGGCAATTTTTTTCTCCACCGTATCCACCAACTCCGGAGCATATCTAGATAATCTCTCGAACTTAGTAAGGTATTCGAGGACCGTCATACTCCCATGGACAAGCTGTTGAAATTCTATGGCCTTTTGCTTCTTGATATGAGTAGGTACATATTTATCATGGAATTGCCTCTTGAAGTTTGCCCAAACCTCTGCATCAGCCATGGTTCTATATTCTTCCCTAACCGTTTTTCACCATCTATCCGCTATACCAACAAAGAGGGATGATGCTAGCTTCAATCTATCTCCCCCTGTACACTGGAAAATCTCAAAGATGTTCTCGGTATGTTCTAACCAGTCATCTGCAGCCAATGGGTCTTCTATTCCCAGAAATTCTTTCGGAGCTCTCTTCCGAAATCGCTCAAACAAGGCATTAGGATCATGTTGCCTCTGGTTTATGACGATGGCAGGCTGAGGTTGAACCGGTTCTGGTCTTCTCTGTAGGACCTCAAGGAACTGCCTTTGCATCTCTGCCATTTCCCTTGCGTGATTGTCGCAACCACGGAACGGATCCCGGGCCCGCGACGTTGGTTGATGATATACTTATTGTTTTCCCACAGGTTCCCGCGGTGAGGATTCCCAAAGACAAGCGGAATCTGACTCACACGTACAAGCTTTGAGGAAGCGTGTAGCAAAACACGTCAAGATGAGCACCAATAAAATATTTAGGTGTTCTAGCAATAATAAGCAAGGCATAGTATAAAAGGAAGAAGTTAAGATGGCATTCCCAACATAGTTCAAGTTATAAGTCTAACACGAAAGTAAATTAAGTTTTGTTACAATTCCATAAGAGGCCAACAGAGGCCAATACAGTCTCAACATAACAAAAGAAACCCCAAGACAAAATGTTACGAAACTCAAGAACCCGCCCGACGTCTAGATGACATCGTCGGGCTCCCACTCTCTCACAGGGGTTGGCTCACAAGCCTCCTCCTGACGCTCCTCCTCAAAGGTAACGTCTCCTGCACCTGGGCACCAACAAACAAAGGTCAAACACGACGGTTTGGCAGGTAATCAATTTTGGCATGAACACGAACAATAACATTTAGAGAAAACATGTAAGCAAATCTTTGATATGAAATTCTATCAAAACTGAGGTACATTTTCAAGAATGCGAACAAAGCTGAGATACCAAAACAAACTAGCATGAATAGATAATATATATCATGAACAGTTACAATCCACAAAGAGCCCATCCTTTCTTTATCATTTATATAATGAAAAGAGCAAGCACGCACGACAAGCACGATATACATAATATAAGCAAGACACGATTTCCCATAAAGACGGGAATTCCGGCCGCGGAACTGGACACGCACGATGTGTAATAAATACACGACTAGTTTGCAGACAGTCCACATGTTTAAAGACCCCCAGACAGTGGATCAAACCGAAAGGGCAGTCTAAGCTCAGTGGTGTTTACTTAATTCATGAATGCACAAAACACGTGGAACACGATCAAAGCATGTCGAGATAAAAAGGGGGAAATCACTTATCAAAACACGACGAGCACGACTAGCAAAGAGGCATAATTAATATGCATAACACGCTTAGGAAGTGATCCCCTTTTTCCTGAAACAAACCTTCAAAACAAGCTTATACTTGACATTCCAAAACTAGTACACGAGGGTAATTATCGTACCAAAACGGGATTCAACACGAAATCGGACAAGCATGTGTTAAGGCTACTAATTGACCTTTGTGTAATTAAGACTCCAAATGTCGGAATATACAAGAATTGGTGTCCCCGAAGTTGGTTTGCATTTCGAAGTCCCATTTACACAATGTCAAGTCAAAACCCTTAACATAGTCTAGTTTTCAACCCTTAAGAAAATTCAGAAAAGAAATAAATTCTTCTTCCTGACTCTGGCAGGTTCGCTCGAGCGAACCTTGTAAGGCAATGACACTTCGCTCGAGCGAGACAGTTCGTTCGAGCGGATAATAAGTGCGTTCGAACGGACGACTCTCTGCCTTGCTCCAGATTATACAGAGGGCAGTTCGCTCGAGCGGACCCAAGGATCGCTCGAGCGGACAGCTCTCTGTCTGCGCTCGGACCAAATAGAGGCTTGGTCGCTCGAGCGGACCCAGGGGTCGTTCGAGCGAATCGGCTTCTGCCTGAACTCGCAGAGTGCAGAAATGCCTTCCTTTTCCACAACTTTTGCTACATTTCTCTCCTTCTTCTCATCAATCAATCATATATCATCCCTTGAGCCTCCATGCTCACCAAGGGTTCATTCCATCATTCCAACCATCCAAATAAAAAGGAAACAAACTCATGAAGCTTATAAACAAGATAATGCACAAGTTACTAAAATATAATGAAATCAAAATACACATGCATCATTTCCTAAAGAGATTACTTGCCTTGCCCAAATGCTAAAATACTTCTCCAAGCACTTCACTCAAGCTATTCAAGAACTACAAAACCCAAAGAAAACACACAAAACTCAACAAAATGGAACAAAGACCCATTTTAACAAAAAGGGTTTGAATACTTGAAAAACAAGATCTTTTAGAATCAAAAAGACTTCATGAAAAACAAGGATTGAAGCTCTTACCTAACAATGGCCAAACAAGAAGAGATGAAGAAGATGAAGAGCTTGTCTCACAAGAAGTTCCAAGAAATTGGTACCAATGGAAAGCTTGCAAGAAGATGAAGAAGATGATGACTTTGGAATTCTCTTTGGAGCTTTCTAGCCAAAGCATGCAAGAGGAATGAAGAGGAAGAGAAAAGGGGTTTCCTTGCCCTAGCTTGAGAGATTGCAGAGATTTGGGTTTTAGAATGAAAAAGCAAAGAGGGGAAAGAGATGAGTTACTTAAGGCACTAGCAAGTGGGGCCCAACTGACTTGACTTTGGAACGACGAAAACACGATCTTGTGGGCCTCGGATGACTTCGACGAAGAAGGATAAAACGATCGTCAAAATATCTAGTTTCCAAAAAGTATATTTTTGACATGGTTTTAAGGTCTCGAAAATTGCGTCCAGATTTGTGCCTAAAAGACAATTTTACCCTCTTTGGGCCAAAACATGGGTTTTTGGGCTTCAAACAAGAATGGCCTTAAAACGAAAGTTGTAACACGTTGAAACATCATTCAAATGAAATCAAAATCACACTCACACGGAAATCAATACGATCTTCCCAAACTTACACGTGCACTCGGACCTTTCCGAGTGTGTCTAATTAATACTAAACGTTCTCAAAATCCCCAAAGCTATGTCCAAGACTAAACTAATCATTTCTAACCCAACAACAACTAAACCCACTTAGGACTAAACACACACTAATCGCACGCTAATCGAGTTGGTCTGGGTCGGGGTCTAACATCCTCCACCCCTTAGGATATTTGGTCCACCAAATAAATCAAACAATTACCTCTGGTAAAAGCTGTGGATACTTCCTCTGCACTTGCTCTCTCAACTCCCAGGTGGCTTCCTCTGGCTTTTGATTTTCCCAAAATACCTTGACCCAATGAATAGTCCGGTTTCTCAATTCTTGCTCTTTGGTGTCAATGATCTTGATCGGTCTTTCCACATACGAGACATCTTCTCGAATCTCTAAAGGCTCATGATGTAGAATGTGTGCAGGACTAGAGACATACTTCTTGAGCATAGAAACATGAAAAACGTTGTGCACCCCGGAGAATTCCGGCGGTAACGCAAGTCTATAAGCAACATCTCCAATCTTGCTCAAAATTTCATACAGACCAATAAATCTTCTAGACAATTTGCCCTTCTGTCCAAATCTCAAAGTCCCTCTAGTTGGTGAGATCTTCAATAACACCTTGTCACCCACTTGAAACTGCAATTCTCTTCGGCGAGTGTCTGCATAACTCTTCTGTCTACTTCGGGCGATCGTCAACCGTTCCTGAATCAACTTGACCTTGTCACTTGTCTCTCCAACTATCGTCGGTCCATGGAAACTACGTTCACCGACTTCTTCCCAGCAAACCGGAGTTCTGCATCTTCTACCATAAAGTGCTTCGAAAGGTGCCATACCGATGCTAGAGTGGTAACTATTGTTATATGCAAATTCACAAAGCGGTAAGCACTCATCCCACTGAACCTTGAAATCCAATACACAAGCACGCAACATGTCTTCGAGAGTTTGTATTGTCCTCTCTGACTGACCATCTGTCTGAGGATGATAAGCTGTACTGAACTGGAGTTTGGTACCCATCGACTCATGAAGAGTTTTCCAAAACTTTGAAACGAATCTGCTGTCTCTATCTGAAGTAATGGAGACGGGCTGACCATGTTTACTAACAATCTCATCAACAAATAACTTCGCCAATGGTGCCATGTGCATCATATTCCCTGTCTTCATCGGAATGAAGTGAGCAGACTTTGTCAGAGGATCTACAATGATCCAAATTCCATTATTTCCCTTCTTGGTATTTGGCAACCCGGAAACGAAATCCATGGTAATGTGCTCCCATTTCCACTCCGGAATCTCCAAAGGCTGTAACAAACCTGGAGGCTTCTGATGCTCTGCCTTGATCAACTGACAAGTTAGACAACGAGACACAAAAGCTGCTATCTCTCTCTTCATGTTGTTCCACCAAAATCGATTCTTCAAATTATGGTACATCTTCGTGCTACCCGGATGCATAGAATATCTCGTGCTGTGAGCTTCGTTCATTATCTCATTCTTCACATCATCCACATTTGGCACACACAACCGGTCACGAAAATACAATATCCCATTCACCATCTTGAAATCGGGGCGTTCTGCAATAACTTCTACTATCTTGGCCAAGTCTGGGTCTTGCAACTGATTTTCCTTAATCTTCTGGATGAAGGTAGGTCCTGACACTGTCATATTCGCCAACATAGCACCCAATCTTAGGCTTTGTACTTCTACACCCAACTCTTCAAACTGTTGTAAGACACCCATTCCTCTCAAATTGGCCATAGTCACTGATTTCCTACTCAAAGCATCTGCTACCACATTCACCTTGCCTGGATGATATTTGATGGGAAAGTCATAATCTTTGATATATTCCATCCACCTCCTTTGTCTCATATTCAAATCTTTCTGTGAAAACAAATATTGCAAACTTCTGTGGTCTGAATGGACCTCAAACTTCTCTCCGTAGAGGTAGTGTCTCCACATCTTCAATGCGAAAACAACTGCTGCCAACTCCAAGTCGTGAGTCGCATAATTCTTCTCATGGTCCTTCAGCTGTCTCGAGCCATAAGCAATCACCTTGCCATCTTGCATCAATACACAACCCAGTCCCATATTCGAAGCGTCTGTATAAACAATAAATCCGCCGTTGCTCGAGGGCAATGTAAGGATTGGAGCTGTGGTTAACCTTCCTTTCAACTCTTGGAAACTGGTTTCACACTGATCAGTCCACACAAATGGGACATTCTTCCGAGTCAGCTTTGTCAACGGGGCTGCAATGGACGAAAAACCTTGGACAAATCTTCTGTAGTAGCCTGCTAACCCCAAAAAGCTTCTAATCTCTGTCACACTGCTTGGCCTTTCCCAACTAACGACTGCCTCCATCTTGGCTGGATCAACTGCTAAACCTTCTCTGGAGATGATATGGCCTAGAAAAGCAACTTGCTCTAACCACAATTCGCACTTACTGAGTTTTGCATATAACTGGTTGTCCCTCAATAGTTGCAACGCTGTCCTCAAATGTTCCTCATGCTCCTTCTTACTCTTAGAATACACAAGGACATCATCAATAATTACTACTGTGGAGTGATCCAGATAAGGTGCAAAGACCTTGTTCATCAAAGCCATAAAGACTGCGGGTGCATTTGTGAAACCAAACGGCATCACTAAGAACTCATAGTGCCCATATCTTGTTCTAAAGGCTGTCTTCTGAACATCTGAGTCTCTAACTCTCAACTGATGGTACCCTGACCTCAAGTCTATCTTGGAAAAATAGGCTGCTCCTTGCAATTGGTCAAACAATTCATCTATCCTTGGCAACGGGTACTTGTTCTTCACGGTCACATGGTTCAACTTCCTGTAGTCAATGCACATTCTCAAACTCCCAGCCTTCTTTTTCACAAACAACACCGGTGCTCCCCACGGTGAAACACTTGGCCTAATAAAACCTTTGCTCAACAAATCCTGCAATTGGAGCTTTAGTTCACCCATTTCTGCTGGAGCCATCCTATATGGTGCAATCGAGATCGTAGCTGTCCCTGGAAGGAGCTCAATTGTGAACTCAACTTCTGTAATTGGTGGTAAACCCGGGATTTCTTCTGGAAAAACATCCGGAAATTCACACACAATGGGGATATCCTCCACACCTTGGGACTGTTTATCCTCCGTGATAAATGCAATAAATGCTTGGCACCCACTCTGCACTAATCTGCTTGCCTTCAACACTGAAATAAACCCTGCCTGAGATTTCCTTCTGTTCCCCTGAAATATCAACTCTGCCTGTGGTCCTTGGAATCTGAATGTGATGGTCTTGCTAAAACAATCCATGGTGGCATGATATGCTTCTAACCAATCCATGCCTAAAAAGACATCAAAATCATGCATGTCCAAAACTATGAGGTTGGCCGGTAAATTAACATCTCCTAACAAAACTGTACAGCTAGGGTAATGGGTTCTACACACAACTTGCTTCCCTACTGGACTGGTCACTACTAAAATGTAATCCAACTCACTACATGGTGCATCAATCATCTTAGCAAAGCTAGGAGATGAAAATGAATGCGTGGATCCCGGATCAAATGAAATCTGGGCTTCTACCCCACATACAAGGAGTTTACCTTCTACCACGTCTCCTGCAGCTTCAGCATCTGCACGGTTGAGATAATACAAACGTCAATGCATCTGTAGTCTGTTTGGTACTTGGTTCTGCCTTCCTTGGCCATGTCTGTTCTGCTGTGGAGGACGAGCATTCTGATTCTGTGCTGGTTGCCTAGCCTGCTGCTGCTGAGGTGGTCTAACTTGATTCTGCATTGGTGCTTGGTTCTGAGGAGCTACTTGTCTCTGCTGCTGGTTTCTGTTCCCTTGATTCTGAAGTAGTGGGCAATCCTTGATTGCATGGTTCATGGCCCCACACTTGAAACAGGCACCCATAGCCTTACGACATTCGTGTGTCTCGTGATTCTTTCCACAATGGCCACAACCTTGCCTCACATGACCTTGTTCTTGCCTTGGCTTCTTGCCCTGCTGTTGCCTCTGATTCTGCTGCTGATACTGTTGTTTCCTGTCCTGAACAATCATGTTGTTAATATCTTCAAATGTATAAGCCCGCTTGACCGCCTCATCATATGTAGCTGGAGGCACTACTCCTATGACATCTCTCATGATAATCGGGTTCAACCCTTCCAAAAACTTTGTTATCTTTTTCCTTTCCGTGTCAATCAGCTCGGTGGGATATCTAGCCAATCTTTCAAACTTGGTGACATAGTCTAGCGCTGTCATGCTACCTTGCTTAAGCTGCTGAAACTCAATAGCCTTCTACCTCTTGACATGAGAGGGAATGTATTTATCTTGGAACTGTATCTTGAAAGCTGCCCATGCCTCTTCATCTGCCATCACTGCATATGGGTCCTTGACTGTTTGCCACCACCTATCCGCAAGCCCATAGAATAAAGAAGCTGTGAGGTTGACTTTCTGTACTCCCGTGCACATGAAGACATCGAAGATCTTCTCCGTATCGACTAGCCAGTCATCTGCCACCAACGGGTCCTCATTGCCCGAAAATTCCTTTGGTGCCCTCTTCCTGAACTTCTCAAATAGAGCATTAGGGTCAGGACCCCTATTCTGAATTACAATCTGTGGACCTGCAGGTGGTGCTACATTCCTGTTCTGGAGAACTTCTAACAATTGTCTTTGAACTTGTGCCATCTCATCATCCTTCTTAGCCAACTGTTCTTGAAACCTTGCTTGGTTCTCATTAGCCTGCCTTTGTTGTGCTATCATTGCCTGCATGAGTTCCTGAAACTGTGTGGCTGTTGTGTATCAGATGCATCTGACTCATTTTGATTACTGCCTGAAGCATGATGATTTGGAGCTTTTCTTGGAGGCATATTGCTGTAAAACAAGGAGTTAGTGCACAATAATCATGGTACAAGGGTTTCTAAGGTCCTATACCAACGAATCTATCGAACTCACGAATCCTCGCCACGTTCCTAAGACCTTTCTAGTTTCTTTTAAGTGCCTGAAACATGTCTCGCTCTGATACCAGTCCTGTCGCGACCCCGGAACGGATCCCGGGCCCGCGACGTTGGTTGATAATATACTTATTGTTTTCCCACAGGTTCCCGCGGTGAGGATTCCCAAAGACACGTGGAATCTGACTCACACGTAAAAGCTTTGCGGAAGCGTGTAGCAAAACACGTCAAGATGAGCACCAATAAAATATTTAGGTGTTCTAGTAATAATAAGCAAGGCATGGTATCAAAGGAAGAAGTTAAGATGGCATTCCCAACATAGTTCAAGTTATAAGTCTAACACGAAAGTAAATTAAGTTTTGTTACAATTCCATAAGAGGCCAACAGAGGCCAATACAGTCTCAACATAACAAAAGAAACCCCAAGACAAAATGTTACGAAACTCAAGAACCCGCCCGACGTCTAGATGACATCGTCGGGCTCCCACTCTCTCACAGGGGTTGGCTCACAAGCCTCCTCCTGACGCTCCTCCTCAAAGGTAACGTCTCCTGCACCTGGGCACCAACAAACAAAGGTCAAACACGACGGTTTGACAGGTAATCAATTTAGGCATGAACACGAACAATAACATTTAGAGAAAACATGTAAGCAAATCTTTGATATGAAATTCTATCCAAACTGAGGTACATTTTCAAGAATGCGAACAAAGCTGAGATACCAAAACAAACTAGCATGAATAGATAATATATATCATGAACAGTTACAATCCACAAAGAGCCCATCCTTTCTCTATCATTTATATAATGAAAAGAGCAAGCACGCACGACAAGCACGATATACATAATATAAGCACGACACGATTTCCCACAAAGACGGGAATTCCGGCCGCGGAACTGGACACGCACGATGTGTAATAAATACACGACTAGTTTGCAGACAGTCCACATGTTTAAAGACCCCCAGACAGTGGATCAAACCGAAAGGGCAGTCTAAGCTCAGTGGTGTTTACTTAATTCATGAATGCACAAAACACGTGGAACACGATCAAAGCATGTCGAGATAAAAGGGGGGAAATCACTTATCAAAACACGACGAGCACGACTAGCGAAGAGGCACAATTAATATGTATAACACGCTTAGGAAGTGATCCCCTTTTTCTTGAAACAAACCTTCAAAACAAGCTTATACTTGACATTCCAAAACTAGTACACGAGGGTACTTATCGTACCAAAACGGGATTCAACACGAAATCGGACAAGCATGTGTTAAGGCTACTAATTGACCTTTGTGTAATTAAGACTCCAAATGTCGGAATATACAAGAATTGGTGTCCCCGAAGTTGGTTTGCATTTCGAAGTCCCATTTACACAATGTCAAGTCAAAACCCTTAACATAGTCTAGTTTTCAACCCTTAAGAAAATTCAGAAAAGAAATAAATTCTTCTTCCTGACTCTGGCAGGTTCGCTCGAGCGAACCTTGTAAGGCAATGACACTTCGCTCGAGCGAGACAGTTCGTTCGAGCGGATAATAAGTGAGTTCGAACGGACGACTCTCTGCCTTGCTCCAGATTATACAGAGGGCAGTTCGCTCGAGCGGACCCAAGGATCGCTCGAGCGGACAGCTCTCTGTCTGCGCTCGGACCAAACAGAGGCTTGGTCGCTCGAGCGGACCCAGGGGTCGTTCGAGCGAATCGGCTTCTGCCTGAACTCGCAGAGTGCAGAAATGCCTTCCTTTTCCACAACTTTTGCTACATTTCTCTCCTTCTTCTCATCAATCAATCATATATCATCCCTTGAGCCTCCATGCTCACCAAGGGTTCATTCCATCATTCCAACCATCCAAATAAAAAGGAAACAAACTCATGAAGCTTATAAACAAGATAATGCACAAGTTACTAAAATATAATGAAATCAAAATACACATGCATCATTTCCTAAAGAGATTACTTGCCTTGCCCAAATGCTAAAATACTTCTCCAAGCACTTCACTCAAGCTATTCAAGAACTACAAAACCCAAAGAAAACACACAAAACTCAACAAAATGGAACAAAGACCCATTTTAACAAAAAGGGTTTGAATACTTGAAAAACAAGATCTTTTAGAATAAAAAAGACTTCATGAAAAACAAGGATTGAAGCTCTTACCTAACAATGGCCAAACAAGAAGATATGAAGAAGATGAAGAGCTTGTCTCACAAGAAGTTTCAAGAAATTGGTACCAATGGAAAGCTTGCAAGAAGATGAAGAAGATGATGACTTTGGAATTCTTTTTGGATCTCTCTAGCCAAAGCATGCAAGAGGAATGAAGAGGAAGAGAAAAGGGGTTTCCTTGCCCTAGCTTGAGAGATTGCAGAGATTTGGGTTTTAGAATGAAAAAGCAAAGAGGGGAAAGAGATGAGTTACTTAAGGCACTAGCAAGTGGGGCCCAACTGACTTGACTTTGGAACGACGAAAACACGATCTTGTGGGCCTCGGATGGCTTCGACGAAGAAGGATAAAACGATCGTCGAAATATCTAGTTTCCAAAAAGTATATTTTTGACATGGTTTTGAGGTCTCGAAAATTGCATCAAGATTTGTGCCTAAAAGACAATTTTACCCTCTTTGGGCCAAAACATGGGTTTTTGGGCTTCAAACAAGAATGGACTTAAAACGAAAGTTGTAACACGTCGAAACATCATTCAAATGAAATCAAAATCACACTCACACGGAAATCAATACGATCTTCCCAAACTTACACGTGCACTCGGACCTTTCCGAGTGTGTCTAATTAATACTAAACGTTCTCAAAATCCCCAAAGCTATGTCCAAGACTAAACTAATCATTTCTAACCCAACAACAACTAGACCCACTTAGGACTAAACACACACTAATCGCACGCTAATCGAGTTGGTCTGGGTCGGGGTCTAACAGTGATCTTCTTCCCTCTTGAGCATCTGTTCTTGTAATCTAGCCTGGTTTTCATTGGCCTGACGCTGCTGGTCAAGCATTGCTTGCATCATTTCTTGGAACTGATTTGGTGGGTTGTTCTCAACTATATCCAATTCTACCGGTCCGGTGTGATCACTGTTAATTCCAGAAGGAATGCCATTCACTGTTCTCTTACGGGGAGGCATGATGCTGCAAAACAAGTTGTTTGCACATAATAATGTAAAGGGTCACACATTGCTCACACGATACTAGCTAACGAAAGATCTATCGGATTCTCGCCACGTCCTTAGGATTTCTAGTTTCTTTTAATTGCATGAAACATGTCTCGCTCTGACACCAGTCTGTCGCGACCCCGGACCGGGAATCCGAAGGACTGATCCAAGATCGGGACATTGATGATGGTTGAAGAACCACACTTCTGTTTAATAATACCATACGTTTATTTAATTTCCCACAGTGTCCGCGGTGAGGATATCACAACCATAAATGAATATTTCTATTAAGTGCGGAAGTGTGTAGCAAATCAAATAGTCAAACCATCCTTGGTCATCAAGACAATAACACAAGTTTAAAATACTGTATCAGAATGAGCAATGAACATTAGCATGATACCCAAAGTAAGTTAAAGTTTATATAAATATCATTTAATTACATTTCCCCAAAAATAGAGGCCCACAAGGCCAATATAACAAAATACCAATCCAAAGAATGGTTAAAAGTTTCCCAAAATGTAAAGTCTCTCATAGCAACCGGACGTCTACATGACTTCATCGGCACGCCACTCAACCAACTGTTGCGGTTCTACGACTGCCTCCTCAAGCTCCTCCTCGGGATAACCAACAACGGGACCTGAGTACCAAAGAGTAGGTCAAACACGACGGTTTGGCAAATGGAGGAAAATACAACGACAATATGATAATAAAAGAATATACCTTCAAAACATGTAAACCTGTTCAAATCACGAATTCTATGAATGAGATAAAACATTTATTCAATTACAAGGATGCAATGTAAAACATGTAAGGTGACCAAGGGAATGGAAAACAAGCAAGATGGCAACCACACGAAGCTAAGTCCTCTATCACTAAGGAGATTGAGCAATAACTAGGCACTGATCTCAGTCACTCGAGGTGAGGAGAAACAGTGGATCTTTTAAATACATATACATATACAATACTATACATGACCACGGTAGCGAGCCGGGCATCGGGGACCACAGTAGCAATCTGCGGCATCGGGACAAGACCACGGTAATGACCGGGTAGCGGGATCCAAACTGCAGCTGGCGGGACAAGAGGGGGGTCTCCAAGTCGGTGGATCAAACCAACAGGGTTATCCAAGCTTAGTGGTGCCGACTCATAGGTCAAATACAATCGAGACATATGCAAGTAAATCAAGTACAAATGCATAAACAGACGGGCAAGACAGGGGTGCTCAAGGGCACACTATCATATCATGTGGTGCAATGCACTTCGGGTCAAGTAACCATTTCAAGTGTACATTAATGCTTTCGGGAAAACAAAACATGTAGTATAAATCTCGGGATTGATAAGGTACAATAAACAATTGGAATTTCGGTAAAGTATCGGGTTCAAAATTCGTTTAAAGTGGATAGGGACCCCGTATGTCAATCTAATAACCATTTGGTACTCTTTGAGTTTGGGGACATTACGGGCTCCTTATACACTTTGAATTTCTTAAAACTTCAATTCAAATCTTTGTGATATGGTTTCTTCCTCAAATGGCCTCATACAATGCTTAACAATCCTCTTGACGTAGAGAGGTTCCCAAAGAATAGCCCCAAACCATTAAAATAGTTCAGCATTGTCCCAACATAGCTCTGCCCCAACGGGGCCCATCGCTCGAGCGGACTGGAGGGTTCGCTCAAGCGAGTCGCTCGCTGGAATGGTTGTCTGGGTGGGTTCGCTCGAGCGAAGTTGAGGTCGCTTCAGCGAACTCATTGGGTCGAGCGAATATTTAAATGCATTCGAATGGACAACTCTATGGAATGAGTTATGGGATGTCCGCTCGAGCGACCAGGGGTCCGTTCGAGCGACCAAGCTACTGGAATGCTCCGAACCTCTCCTAGATAGGTCGCTCGAGCGAAGTGTCATGGTCGCTCGAGCGAACTGTCCAAAAACTGAATTCGGACCAGTTCAGTTCCACAATAACTCTTCCTTTTACAACCCCTTTTTAGCCACTTTTCTACACTAAGTGAGGAGTATGAATCTCCATTCAAAAGACCTCAAATCCCCAACCACATCCATCCGATTCTCCTCCATCCATATCACATTCCATACAAGGAAGGAAAGAAGGAAACCATTTCACATAGATACATTTGGAACAAAACAAGAAGGATTAAATACTATGCACCAACACATCTATATGACCATAAATGCACTAATAAGACTCTTCATGAGCATTTATTTCATAGCAAGACAATAAATAGGCATGAGTGAAAAATTAAGGAAACCAACCATATTTCTCATAAAACATTAAAAGCTCTTAAATGATCATATCATCCACTTGCCTTAGGTCTTCTAGTCAAGTACATCAAGCTCTAACAAGTCTTTGAAATCAAAGGTCCAAGCTACAAGGAAAATCCCAAAATAAAACCCTAAAGAGTCAAAACATAGAATAGGAAGAAAGAAGCTTCAATAACAAGGATGGAGATTCCCTTAAGCTAGGAGAACACAAATCTAGAAGAATAGAAGGGTCACTTACTTGCAAGGTCCTCTAATGGCAATGGTGAGCTCAAGGAAAGTCTTGTGATGAATGATTTTCTCTAGCAATGGTGTCAATGGAGAGCTAGGGTGATGAGGAAGAAGGTGATGATCTCCACTACTCAAGTTGTGCAAGATTGGTGGTGAGTTTAGTGATTGCAAGCAAGAACAAGAAGAAGAAGGCAATGAAACCCTAGGTTCTCACTCTCTTGTGCTGGAAAAAGGAAATGGAAGGGAAAGGTTTCCTTATAAACAAATGGGGAGTGGGCTCCACCACCAACAAATCTAATTGGGCTGAAATCATCTCTTTCGGGACCTCGGATGAATTCGTCGAAGAAGGAAGAAATGATCGTCGAAATATCAAGGCTATGAAATCGGGTTTCGGGATTTCAAACGGGGACGAGATCAACATGAAAGTTGTAGGGATTATCAATGCGAATAAAACGGGATTAAAACCATGAATGCAAAATCTCCGATAAATCCCCAAGCACATGTAATAACATAAAAAGGAACCCCCAAAGGGCCCTACTAACACAAAGCAATCAAAATTCCCCAAAACTAATCAAAAGCTATTCCAAACCCAACTTAGCCAAAATCACTAATCAAGCTTAGAACTAACACACTGCTTAATTAACACTAATCGAGTTCACTCGGGTCGGGGTCTTACAGATTAGACCACCTCAGCAGCAGCAGTAGGCTAGGCCACCAGCACAGAATCAGAATGCTCGTCCTCCACAGCAGAACAGACATGGCCAAGGAAGGCAGAACCAAGTACCAAACAGACTACAGATGCATTGACGTTTGTATTATCTCAACCGTGCAGATGCTGAAGCTGCAGGAGACGTGGTAGAAGGTAAACTCCTTGTATGTGGGGTAGAAGCCCAGATTTCATTTGATCCGGGATCCACGCATTCATTTTCATCTCCTAGCTTTGCTAAGATGATTGATGCACCATGTAGTGAGTTGGATTACATTTTAGTAGTGACCAGTCCAGTAGGGAAGCAAGTTGTGTGTAGAACCCATTACCCTAGCTGTACAGTTTTGTTAGGAGATGTTAATTTACCGGCCAACCTCATGGTTTTGGACATGCATGATTTTGATGTCTTTTTAGGCATGGATTGGTTAGAAGCATATCATGCCACCATGGATTGTTTTAGTAAGACCATCACATTCAGATTCCAAGGACCACAGGCAGAATTGATATTTCAGGGGAACATGAGAAAAACTCAGGCATGGTTTATTTCAGTATTGAAGGCAAGCATATTAGTTTAGAGTGGATGTCAAGCATTTATTGCGTTTATCACGGAGGATAAACAGTCCCAAGGGGTGGAGGATATCCCCATTGTGTGTGAATTTTCGGATATTTTTCCAGAAGAAATCCCGGTTTTCCACCAATCAGAGAAGTTGAGTTCACAATTGAGCTCCTTCCAGGGACAACTCCGATCTCGATTGCACCATACAGGATGGCTCCAGCAGAAATGGGTGAGCTAAAGCTCCAATTGCAGGATTTGTTGAGCAAAGGTTTTATTAGGCCAAGTGTTTCATCGTGGGGAGCACCGGTGTTGTTTGTGAAAAAGAAGGATGGAAGTTTGAGAATGTTCATTGACTACCGAAAGTTGAACCATGTAACCGTGAAGAACAAGTATCCATTGCCAAGGATAGACGAATTGTTTGATCAATTGCAAAGAGTAACCTATTTTTCCAAGATAGACTTGAGGTCAGGGTACCATCAGTTGAGAGTTAGAGACTCAGATGTTCAGAAGACAGCCTTTAGAACAAGATATGGGCACTATGAGTTCTTAGTGATGCCCTTTGGTTTGACAAATGCACCCGCAGTCTTTATGGCTCTGATGAACAAGGTCTTTGCACCCTACTTGGATCACTCCACAGTAGTATTTATTGATGATGTCGTTGTGTATTCCAAGAGTAAGAAGGAGCATTAAGAACATTTGAGGACAGCGTTGCAGCTTTTGAGGGACAACCAGTTATATGCAAAACTCAGTAAGTGCGAATTCTGGTTAGAGCAAGTTGCTTTTCTAGGTCACATCATCTCCAGAGAAGGTTTAGCAGTTGATCCAGCCAAGATAGAGGCAGTTGTTAGTTGGGCAAGGCCAAGCAGTGTGATAGAAATTAGAAACTTTTTGGGGTTAGCAGGCTATTACAGAAGATTTGTCCAAGGTTTTTCGTCCATTGCAGCCTCGTTGACAAAATTGACTAGGAAGAATGTCCCATTTGTGTGGACCGATCAGTGTGAAACCAGTTTTCAAGAGTTGAAAGGAAGGTTAACCACCGCCCCAATCCTTACATTACCATCGGGCAATGGTGGATTTATTGTTTATATAGATGCTTCGAATGTGGGACTGGGTTGTGTATTGATGCAAGATGGCAAGGTGATTGCTTATGGCTCGAGACAGTTGAAGGACCATGAGAAGAATTATGCGACTCACGACTTGGAGTTGGCAGCGGTTGTTTTCGCATTGAAGATGTGGAGACACTACCTCTACGGAGAGAAGTTTGAAGTCCATTCAGACCACAGAAGTTCACAATATTTGTTCTCGCAGAAGGATTTGAACATGAGGCAGAGACGGTGGATGGAGTATATCAAAGATTATGACTTTCCAATCAAGTATCATCCAAGCAAAGTGAATGTGGTAGAGATGCTTTGAGCAGGAAATCAGTGGTTATGGCCAGTTTGAGAGGAATGGGTGTCTTACAGCAGTTTGAAGAGTTGGGGGTAGAAGTGCAAACCCTGAGATTGGGTGTGATGTTAGCAAATACGACAGTATCAGAACCTACCTTCATCCAGAAGATCAAGGAAAATCAGTTGCAAGACCCAGACTTGGCTAAGATAGTGGAACATATTACAGAATGTCTCGATTTCAAGATGGTGAATGGGATATTGTATTTTCGTGACCGGTTGTGTGTGCCAAGTGTGGATGATTTGAAGAGTGAAATAATGAATGAAGCTCACAGCACGAGATATTCTATGCATCCGGGTAGCACGAAGATGTACCACAATTTGAAGAATAGATTTTGGTGGAACAACATGAAGAGAGAGATAGCAGCTTTTGTGTTTCGATGTCTAACTTGTAAGTTGATTAAGGCAGAGCATCAGAAGCCTCTAGGTTTGTTACAGCCTTTGGAAATTCCGGAGTGGAAATGGGAGCACATCACCATGGATTTCATTTCCGGTTTGCCTATTACCAAGAAGGGAAATAATGCGATTTGGATTATTGTAGATCGACTGACAAAGTCTGCTCACTTCATTCCGATGAAGACAGGGAATATGATGCATATGGCACCATTGGCGAAGTTATTTGTTGATGAGATTGTTAGTAAACATGGTCAACCCGTCTCCATTACTTCAGATAGAGACAGTAGGTTTGTTTCAAAGTTTTGGAAAACTCTTCATGAGTCGATGGGTACCAAACTTCAGTTCAACACAACTTATCATCCTCAGACCAATGGTCAGTCAGAAAGGACGATACAGACGCTCGAAGACATGTTGTGTGCTTGTGTATTGGATTTCAAGATTCAGTGGGATGAGTGCTTACCTCTTTGTGAATTTGCTTATAACAATAGTTACCACTCGAGCATTGGTATGGCACCTTTCGAGGCACTTTATGGTAGAAGATGCAAAACTCCGGTTTGCTGGGAAGAAGTCGGTGAACATAGTTTTCATGGACTGCCGATAGTTGGAGAGACAAGTGACAAGGTCAAGTTGATTTAGGAACGGTTGAAGATCGCCCGAAGTAGGCAGAACAGTTATGCAGATACTCGCCGAATGGAATTGCAGTTTCAAGTGGGTGACAAAGTGTTTTTTAAGATCTCACCAGTTAGAGGGACATTGAGGTTCGGACAGAAGGGCAAATTGTCTAGAAGGTTCATTGGTCCGTATGAGATTTTGAGCAAGATTGGAGATGTTGCTTATAGACTTGCGTTACCGCCGGAACTCTCCGGGGTGCACAATGTCTTTCATGTTTCTATGCTCAAGAAATATGTCTCTTGTCCTGCACACATTCTACAGCATGAGCCTTTGGAGATTTGGGAAGATGCCTCGTATGTGGAAAGGCCGATCAAGATCATTGACACCAAAGAGCGGGATTGAGAAACTGGACTATTCATTGGGTCAAGGTACTTTGGGAAAATCACGAGCCAGAGGAAGCCACCTGGGAATTGAGAGAACAAGTGCAGAGGAAGTATCCACAGCTTTTACCAGAGGTAATTGTTTGATTTATTTGGTGGACCAAATATCCTAAGGGGTGGAGGATGTTAGACCCTGACCCAGACCAAGTCGATTAGTGTGCGATTCGTATGTGTTTAGTCCTAAGTGGGTTTAGTTGTCGTTGGGTTAGAAGTAATTAGTTTAGTCTTGGACATAGCTTTGGGAATTTTGAGAGCGTTTAGTATTAGTCAGACACACTCAAGAAGGCCTGAGTGCACGTGTAAGCTTGGGAAGATCGTACCGGTTTCCGTGTGACTGTGATTTTAATTTCATTTGAATGATTTTTCTATGTGTTACAACTTTCGTCTTAAGCCCATTCATGTTTGAAGCCCAAAAACCCAAGTTTTGGCCCAAAGAGGGTAAAATTGTCTTTTATGCACAAATCTGGACACAATTTTCGAGATCTCAAAACCATGTCAAAAATATAGTTTTTGGAAACTAGATATTTCGAGGATCGTTTTATCCTTCTTCTTCGAAGTCATTCGAGGCCCACAAGATCATGTTTTGGCCATTTCAAGGTTCAAGTTAATTGGGCCCATGTGCTAAGGTCTTAAGCTTAATCCCCCTCTCCCTCTCTTTTCATTCATTTCCCCCAAATCTCTGCAACTTCTTGACATAGGGCTGAAAACCCTTTTTCCCTTCCACTTCATTTCTCTTGCATGATCTAGCTAGAAGACTCTAAAGAAAATTCTAAGGACATCATCTTCTTCATCTCCTTGCAAGCTTTCTATGGGTATAAACTTCTTGGCTCTTCATTTCCTTCCTTCCCTCTTGTTTGACCATTTCTAGGTAAGAGTTTCAATCCATGTTATTCATGAAGTCTTTTTAGTTCTTAAATATCGTGTTTTTCATGTGTACAAACCCTTTTGTTAAAATGGGTTCTTTGTTTCCATTTTGTTTGAGTTTTGAGTAGTTTTCTCTTGGGCTTTCTTGTAGTGTTGGATTAGCTTGAGTGCAGTGCTTGAGAGGATTGTTAGCATTGGGCAAGGCAAGTAATCTCTCTAGGAAATGATGCATGTGTATTTTGATTTCACTGTATTTTAGAAATTGTGCATTAAACTTGTTTACAAGCTTCATGGTTGTGTTTTATTGGATTTGGATGTGTGAAATGGTGGAAATGAACCCTTGGTGAGCATGAAGGCTCAAGGGATTGTGTGTGATTGATGGATGAGAAGAAGGAGAAAAATGTAGTGGAAGTTGTACAAGAGAAATGAAGTTTCTGCACTCAGCAAGCACATGCAGAAGCTTGTCCGCTCAAGCGACCCTTGGGTCCGCTCGAGCGACCAAGCTTTTGTTTGTTCCGAGCGCAGACAGAGAGTTGTCCGTTCGAGCGCACCTTATATCCGCTCGAGCGAACTGTCTCGCTCGAGCGAAGTGTCATTACCTTACAAAGTCCGCTCGAGCGAACCTGCCAGATTCAGGAAAAAGAATTATTTCATTTTCTGTATTTTCTCGAAGGTTGAAAAACTAGACTATGTTAAGGGTTTTGACTTGACATTGTGTAAATGGAACTTCGAAATGCAACCCAACTTCGGGGACACCAACTCTTGTATATTCCGACATTTGGGGTCCCACTTACACAAAGGTCAATTAGTAGCCTTAACACATGCTTGTCAAATTTCGTTTTTGAATTCAGTTTTGGTACGATAAGTACCATCGTGTACTAGTCTTGGATTTCAAGTATCAGCTTATTTTGAAGTTTTATTTCAAGAAAAAAAGGGATCACTTCCTAAGCGTGTTATGCATATTTATTATGCCTTTTGCTAGTCGTGTTCGCCGTGTTTCGATAAGTGATTTCCCCCTTTTTACCTCGACATATTTGATAGTGTTTCGCGTGTTTTGTGCATTCATGAATTAAGTGAACACCACTGAGCTTGGACTGCCCTTTCAGTTTGATCCACTGTCTGGGGGTCCTTAAACATGTGGACTATTTGCAGACTGGCCGTGTATTTATTACACATCGTGCGTGTCCGGTTCCGTGGCCGGAATTCCCGTCTTTGTTGGAAATCGTGTCGTGATTATATTATGTATATCGTGCTTGTCGTGCGTGCTTGCTCTTTTCATTATATAAATGATAGAGAAAGGATGGGCTCTTGTGGAACATAACTATTCATGATATTATATACTCATGCTAGTTTGTTTTAGTATCTCAGCTTAGTTAAATATTTCTGCAAATGTATTTCATTCATCGTAGTATTTCAAAGCAGGGATTTGCTTATATGTTTTCTTAAAACGTTATTGTTCACGCTTGCACCTAAATTGATTACCTGCCAAACCGTTGTGTTTGACCCTTGTTTGTTGGTGCCCAGGTGCAGGAGACGTTGCCTTTGAGGAGGAGCGTTAGGAGGAGGCTTATGAGCCAACCCCTGTGAGAGAGTGGCAGCCCGATGATGTCATCTAGACGTCGGGCAGGTTCTTGAGTCTCGTCATCATTTTGTCTTGGGGTTTCCTTTATTGTTTTGAGAAGTGTATTGGCCTCTGTTGGCTTCTTATGGATGTAACTAAACTTAAATTACTTTTGAGTTAGTCTCATAACATGAATCTCGATGGGAATGCCACATTAACTTCTTTCTTTGATACTATGCCTTGTTATTATTTGTTATGGCACTCAAATATTTTATTGGTGCTTATCTTGATGTGTTTTGGTACACGCTTCCGCAAACTTGATCGCGTGAGCCAGATTCCTCGTGTCTTTGGGAATCCTCACCGCGGGAACCTATGGGAAAGTATATCTCCAATGTACACAACAACAACAACAACGTCGCGGGCCCGGGGCTCCGTTCCGGGGTCGCGACAGCCCCAGCTCGGTCAACACCAGTTCGGACAACTCCAGCTCGGTTACAGCACCAGCTCGGACAGCTCCAGCTCGGTCAGCATCAGGTCGGACAGCTCCAGCTCGGTTACAGCACTAGCTTGGACAGCTCCAGCTCGATTACAGCACCAGCTCGGTTGCGGCACTAGCTCCGATAGCTCCAGTTCGGATAGCTCCAACTCGGTTATAGCACTAGCTCGGACAGCTCTAGCTCGGATAACTCCAGCTCGGCAGCACTATCCTCTATCGTCATCCTCGGTGGCACGATCCTCTACCGTCATCCTTGACGGCACGGTCCTCCACCATCATCCTCGGCAGCACGATCCTCTACCATCAGCCCCGCTGCAACTATCCGGAGTTCGGCGACTGCGCCACACTGATGAGATCGCCTTCGGGTCGGTTTCAACACCACCCACGCGTGAAGCCTTACGGCCACTGATGAGATCGCCTTCGGGTTGGTTTCTACACCACCCTGGCGTGAAGCCTTACGGGCACCGATGAGATCACCTTAGGGTCGGTATCTCGACCACCACCCAGGCGTGACAGCTCCAACTCAGTTTCAACACCAGCTCGGTCAGCACCGGCTCGGCGGCAATATCCTCTACCGTCATCCTCGGCGACACGATCCTCTACCATCAGCCTCGCTAGCATCACCAGCAATTTCAGTCAGAACGATCGCACGTCACCAACCGACACCAAGGTCTAATCTGCGCTCCAAAGTATTCAGAAGGCCCTCTCATCTTAGCTTCCGACTTCAAAGAGTTAGGACTCAAGAAGTCAGAAGCTGGGCGGCTATTGTGTGGGGATAACTTCGCAATACCAAGACCGTGCTCAGCTCCGGTAAGAGTACCAGTTCGGCACCTCGGCTCAACCCGTCTCGCCCTAACGATACTAGGCGAAATTAGGGTTCCGGGGCCAGAATCGCGAACAGAACCCCATTCTGGAAAGGAAACATCGAGATCTTTAGAATCCATTCTATGCAATGAACTTTTTGTTTTTAGGTCGAATTCCATCATTTAGGCCTCGAAAAAGGAACCTCGGCCAGACAGCTCATCTCGGCGAGACTGCTCCTCGGCCAGACAGCTCACCTCGGCCCAGTACTTCACCTCGGTCCAGTTCTCCATCTAAGCAGCAGTGTCAAGTGACATGATAGCCACGCTGCAGTACGAACTGACAGATAGGATGGGCGCCGAACGGTCACATCCACCAGGGATCGAGGTATGGGAGGATGGGACATCCCCTTTTTCACCTACCTCCACTAAGGAAGCTTCCGGTTGAACTTCTCCCCCTACATATACAGGCAAGAGGTAAACTCAACGGAGGTATGTGTTGAGGCTCATACAGAATACAGGGAGGTTCAGACACAGGGACCTCCCTTACTCTGAGCTATCTCTTCTTCTCCACCTCACTTCACCCTTTGCTCAGTGCTAGCACTAACTCAGGCATCGGAGGGCCTTGCGCTGCCAGCAGCCAGGGTCCCTGACCGTTGGTTCTCCTCTCCTTTCAAGTTTCAGAAGTCTGATCCTTCTCCCAAAAGCTTCCAACAGCTCCACAAACCTCATCTGAGTCCCTGAAGCGGATAACCGTATATAGTCTTTTGGATAAGTCATCAGAGGCACCCCCTAAGCTTGTGAGTCGATATTTTTTGCACTTACAGTTGGCACTGTCTCTGGGAAACGGTACAAAAATGTCATGCCTCCGAGAGTGAAGAAGAAGGGTGGAGAATCATCAAAGGCCTTACCACCGCCACCACTTGTGTTGCCAGAGCAACCGTCAGTCCCTCGCCAAGGGAGATCCCGAGCAAGATCTGGTCCAGCTCAACTGAAGCAGCGCCGGCCAGACGATCTTCAACTGGAGCCTCCCGGACGAAATAAAACTCCAGTGCTATCCAAAGTTGCCTCCGGAAGGTGCAGACGAGACACCAAGTTAGAGAGCTCGGACAGCTCCAGCTCGGTCAACACCAGCTCGGACAGCTCCAGCTCGGTCAACACCAGTTCGGACCGCACCAGCTCGGTTACAGCACAAGCTCGGACAGCTCCAGCTCGGTCACAACACTAGCTCGGTCACAGCACCAGCTTGGACAGCTCCAGCTCGGTCAGCTCCTGCTCGGTCAGCACCAACTCGGATAGCTCTAGCTCGGTCAGTACCAGTTCCGACAACTCCAGCTCGGTTACAGCACCAGCTCGATTACAGCACCAGCTCGGTTGCAGCACCGGCTCGAACAACACCAGTTCGGACGGCTCCAGCTCGGTTACAACACCAGCTCGGACAGCTCCAGCTCAGTTAAAGCACCAGCTCGGACAGTTCCAGCTCGGTCACAGCACCAGCTCGGACAGCTCCAGCTCGGTCAACACCAGTTCCGACAGCTCCAGCTCGGTTACAGCACCAGCTCGGACAGTTCCAGCTCGGTCACAGCACCTGCTCGGAAAGCTCCAGCTTGGTTACAGCACCAGCTCGAACAACTCCAGCTCGGTCAGCACCAGCTCGGAGAGCTCCAGCTCGGTCAGCACCAGTTCGGACAGCTCCAGCTCGGTTACAGCACCAGCTCGGACAGCTCCAGCTCGGTTGCAGCACCAGCTCGGACAGCTCCAGCTCGGTTATAACACTAGCTCGGACAGCTCCAGCTCGGATAACTCCAGCTCGGTCAGCACCGGCTCGGTGGCACGATCCTCTACCGTCATCCTCAGCCGCACGATCCTCTACCGTCATCCTCGACGGCACGATCCTCTACCATCATCCTCAGCGGCATGATCCTCTACCATCAGCCCTGCAACAACTATCAGGAGTTCGGCGACTGTGCCACAATGATGAGATCGCCTTCGGGTCGGTTTCTACACCACCTAGGTGTGAACTCTTACGGCCACTGATGAGATCGCCTTCGGGTCGGTTTCTACACCACCCAGGCATGAAGCCTTACGGCCACTGATGAGATCACCTTAGGGTCGGTATCTCTACCACCACCCTGGCGTGACAGCTCCAGCTCGGTTTCAACACCAGCTCGGACAGCTCCAGCTCGGTCAGCACCGGCTCGGCAGCACGATCCTCTACCGTCATCCTCGGCGGCACGGTCCTCTACCATCAGCCTCGCTAGCAGCACCAGCTCGCTCAACAGTTTTAGCTCGGTGGCATCACCAGCAATTTCAGTCAGAACGATCGCACGTCACCAACCGACACCAAGGTCTAATCTGCGCTCCAAAGTATTCAGAAAACCCTCTCATCTTCGCTTCCGACTTCAAACAATTAGGACTCAAGAAGTCAGAAGCTGAGGGGCTATTGTGTGGGGATAATTTCACAATACCAAGACCGTGCTCAGCTCCGGTAAGAGTACCAGTTCGGCACCTCGGCTCAACCCATCTCGCCCTAACGATACTAGGCGAAATTAGGGTTCCGGGGTCAGAATCGCGAACAGAACCCCATTCTGGAAAGGAAACAGCAAGATCTTCAGAATCCATTCTATGCAATGGTCTTTTTGTTTTTTGGCCGAATTCCATCATTTAGGCCTCGAAAAATGAACCTCGGCCAGACTGCTCCTCGGCCATCTCGGCCAGACTGCTCCTCGGCCCATCTCGGCGAGACAACTCACTTCTGCCAGACAGCTCACCTTGGTACAGTACTTCACCTCGGCCAAGTTCTCCATCTAGGCAGCAGTGTCAAGTGACAAGACAGCCACGCTGCAGTACGAACTGACAGATAGGATGGGCGCCGAATGGTCACATCCACCAGAGATCGAGGAATGTGTTAGGAATTTTGTAGATTGCAATTTGATGGATGCTAAATCATTCTAGCATCATTTGATTTACACATATGCATTGATTTAAGAAATCTTGAAATCTTATTTTAAACATGCATTGGTTTTAAGAGTTGTAAAAGTATTGATTTATGCATGATTTGTTTTTAATCTTGGATGTATTTGTTTTTGAAAAGAGTATTTAGAAATCAAGCAAGCAATTGGTTTTTAAGTTTTGAATCATTTTAGGCTTTTTGTGTTTCATGTTTTTAAACATCTTGGTTTGATTTAAAACATGTTTCCAAGCTTGATTTATTGGCCCAAAAAATCCTCTCCAAGAAAAACCTTCAAATGTGGAAAAAATAGGATTTTTGGTCCCAGGGGGTCAACCTGCAGTGTGGTAGGTCGACCTGGCCAGGGACCCGGGTCGACCTGGCACACTGCAGGTCGACTGGGTCCTGAAGCACCAACGGTCAGAAATATGACTGTTGCGTGTACCAGGTCGACCCGGCCTTGCTGCCAGGTCGACCTAGGACTAGCCGTTGGCCATTTTTTGCTATAAGTATGAGTTCTTTTCTTATTCAAAAGTTGGGAATTTTAAGGCCCTCCTTAAGGGGTTTTGAGGCAAATCAAAGGGAAATGAACTAAGGGATGAAGGGGATCATTAGGAAAGCTAAAGCTTGGATTAATGAAGTTAAATCACCAAGTAGGCTCTACTTTCCTTAATCATATGTTTTCATGTTTTGTTTTACTTTTGGTAGATCTTGTGTAGCATGATAAACTATGTATGAAGTGTTGTGTCCTTAACATGTTTTATGTTTTGAGTTGATTTATTGTTTTGGATACATCACCATTTGATTCAATCCAAGTAGTACTTTATCTTTGGTAAATCTAAGTAGATCATGTTAATGAAAGAACCTTTGAAATTATATGTAACATGATTCCTATACTTGGTTGAATCTATTGTTGTTGTTTTTCAATATAAGAAAATCACTTTCAAAACTATCTTATGTTTTGGATTCAACATCTTTTCATATCATATGTTTTCATGTTTTTGTTTTATATTTGGTAAATCTTTAGTAACATAATAAACTATGATTTGTTGTGTCCTTGACATGTTTTATGTTTTGAATTGATCTATTGTTTTGGATGCACAACCATTTGATTCAATCCAAGTAGTACTTTATCTTTGGTAAATCTAAGTAGATCATGTTAATGGAAACATCTTTGAAATTATATGTAACATGATTCATATACTTGATTGAATCTTTGGTTGTTGTTTTCCATCATAAGAAAATCTCTTTCAAATGTATCTTATGTTTTGGATTCAACAAACTTTACAAATCATATGTATTTTGTTTTAAAGTTTCACAACTTGATTTGCATTGATTGGTATATCATATTCAAGTTGTATTTATAATTACATATGATTTGTCCCCTAATTTCAATCAAATCTATTTTTATGTTTTGAGCTACATTGTTGATTTGATTGACATCCCTATGCTTCACATGTTTTGGTCTTTGAATTTTCACAACTTGTTTTGGATTCAAATGTATATCTTTTACAAGTTAGTTTTAACATGTGATTAGGATTTCCTCAATCATAAATGTTTTATGAGCTAAAACTTTCAAAAGCCTTAGGCATACATTTAAGAGCTTTCATTTTCAAAATGATTGAGGACATCACACACACACATCATGTACTTTCAACTTTGCATTCATAGTGTGTGTGTGTGTGTGTGTATTAGATTTTCATTTTCATATCCGCCTATTTTAGAGGCAAATGTAATGAGCTAATTTGTATCTCCATCAAGTGTATGTTAGACACTACTTAGAGAGATAGCCAACCATTTGGTTGAAGAGGTTATTGCTTAGCCTATAAAAGCATATTGTATAGGTTGATGTTAAGCCTTGAAAAACATCATTGTAAAGGTTATTGCTTAGCCTTGAAAAGCATATTGTAAAGGTTATTGCGTAGCCTATTGAAAAGCATAAATAGTGGAAATCCGGTGGGGTGTTGGATCACAAGCCGGCAGTGGACGTAGGCATTGAGGCCGAACCACTATAAACCTTTGTGTTGTGGTGCTTGCTTTTGTGGTGATTGTTTATATTAGCTTCCGCATATTGTTTGATTAATCATCACATGTGACTAGTTTATGTTAAGAAGTTAAAATTGGTCACAATTGTAGCTCACCCTATTCATCCCCCCCCCCCCCCCCCCCCCCCCTCTAGGGTTAGGATCCCAGGACTTTCAACAGAGCGGGTTACTCCATTTTAGGGCTTAACAACCCGGAGTTGATCCTTGCTAGATTAGAACCCTAGTGTTGTGATTTATTGCATATCTTTTTCAAGATTTCCACTATGTTTGAAAGTGAATTTCCCTTAGCTTCATTGCACCACTCTAAGACTTTTTCAAGTTATATCTTCAAGAGTTGGTGAGTCCTCAAAGTGATCTCTCAAGGACATCCTTTTCAAGACCTTAGGTGAATCTTCATTGGTACACTTTTAGACTAACCTTAAGGCCTTGATCCTCACTTGACCAACCTATCCTTTTTAGTTAAATCTTTTTGTTGGTCTTTGATACATTTGCATTTTGTTTCTTTATAGTCACATCTTTTAAAATGCAATGTTTCTTTGTGATCATTTGATTTTGATCATTTGATTAGTTGAGGTTGGCTTCATGTTTGAATTTCATTTCACTTATCTTGCACTTTAATAGTCATATTTATTGATTGAATGAAATGATTTCAGAACTTACATAGCATATGATTTTCATAGTTAAATTATTTAATCCTATGTTTAGTAAACCCCATTGCATCATGGATAGCTCTAATTTGGATTTATCTTAATAGTTATATTCTTTATAACTCCATTTTAGAGTGATTGATTTAATAGTCTTATCCTTAAATCTCAATTGGTATTCTTTGTTTTTCCAATTGATATCCATGATTGCTTCTCTCATTAGACCTTGCTTTCTTTTGGTAATTTGATCATACTGAGCTTTATAGTTAAATGAATCTAATCCTTCCCTTGAAGTTGACGCTCATTTGGTTAAACCATCTACTTCTTGAACCAAATAGTTATATCTTTGTCAAAAGTTTGACAAAAGAAGAGAATGGATTGAGGGGGAGTGTAAACCTTCATAGGAAGTATTAGTTTTGATCAAATTGACCATTGGATAGGCTTTGAACCCTTAATGATAACTTCCATACATGATAGCCTGTTATGTATTTTCATTTTCGGTTTCATTTGTTAACAGGTGCTACTAAAGGTATTTTCCTTATTTCATGTGTGTAGGTACCTTTGCAATTTAATGGCAAAGGGGGAGAGAGCATTCAAGTTCTTAAAAGGGTGAAGAGAATGTCCAAGCTTCCTAAGGGGAGAGTTGTGTATGATCTTCTACAAGGGGAGAGAATGCATATCTTGCCAAAGGGAGAGAGAGGCATGGTCAAAGGGGGAGAGCAAATAGAAGAAAGAAAGCTTGGAGCTAAAGAAGATGCTTGGCTAAAAGAAGAAAAGAAAGCTTGAAGAATGATCAAGTACCAAGCATCATGAAGAATGAAGAAAAGAGCCCAAGCTAAGAGGAGGAACATCCAAGGAGATTTCAAGATTTGTCCAGCTTAGGGGGAGTTGAAGACTTAGTGTGTAATTTCAGTGGTGAGTGAGTTGCCATCAAATTGCAAAGGAGGAGATTGTTAGGAATTTTGTAGATTGCAATTTGATGGATGTATTATCATTCTAGCATCATTTGATTTACACATATGCATTGATTTAAGAAATCTTGAAATCTTGTTTTAAACATGCATTGTTTTTAAGAGTTGTAAAAGTATTGATTTATGCATGATTTGTTTTTAATCTTGGATGCATTTGTTTTTTAAAAGAGTTTTTAGAAATCAAGCAAGCCATTGGTTTTAAAGTTTTGAATCATTTTAGGCTTTTTGTGTTTCATGTTTTTAAACAACTTGGTTTGATTTAAAACATGTTTCCAAGCTTGATTTATTGGCCCAAAAAATTCTCTCCAAGACCTTCAAATGTGGAAAAAATAGGATTTTTGGTCCCAAGGGGTCAACCTGTAGTGTGGCAGGTCGACCTGGCCAGGGACCCGGGTCGACCTGGCACACTGCAGGTCGACTGGGTCCTGAAGCACCAACGGTCAGAAATATGACCGTTGCGTGTACCAGGTCGACCCGGCCCTGCTGCCAGGTCGATCTAGGACTAGCCGTTGGGCATTTTTTGCTATAAATATGAGTTCTTTCCTTTTCCAAAAGTTGGGAATTTTAAGGCCTTCCTTGAGGGGTTTTGAGGCAAATCAAAGGGAAATGAACTAAGGGATGAAGGGGATCATTAGGAAAACTAAAGCTTGAATTAATGAAGTTAAATCACCAAGTAGGCTCTACTTTCCTTAATCATATGTTTTCATGCTTTGTTTTACTTTGGGTAGATCTTGTGTAGCATGATAAAATATGTATGAAGTGTTGTGTCCTTAACATGTTTTATGTTTTGAGTTGATTTATTGTTTTGGATACATCACCATTTTGATTCAATCCAAGTAGTACTTTATCTTTGGTAAATCTAACTAGATCGTGTTAATGAAAGAACCTTTGAAATTATATGTAACATGATTCCTATACTTGGTTGAATCTATTGTTGTTGTTTTTCAATATAAGAAAATCACTTTCAAAACTATCTTATGTTTTGGATTCAACATCTTTTCATATCATATGTTTTCATGTTTTTGTTTTATCTTTGGTAAATCTTTAGTAACATGATAAACTATGATTTGTTGTGTCCTTAACATGTTTTATGTTTTGAATTGATCTATTGTTTTGGATGCACAACCATTTGATTCAATCCAAGTAGTACTTTATCTTTGGTAAATCTAAGTAGATCATGTTAATGGAAACATCTTTGAAATTATATGTAACATGATTCATATACTTGATTGAATCTTTGGTTGTTGTTTTCCATCATAAGAAAATCTCTTTCAAATGTATATTATGTTTTGGATTCAACAAACTTTACAAATCATATGTATTTTGTTTTAAAGTTTCACAACTTGATTTGCATTGATTGGTATATCATATTCAAGTTGTATTTATAATTACATATGATTTGTCCCCTAATTTCAATCAAATCTATTTTTATGTTTTGAGCTACATTGTTGATTTGATTGACATCCCTATGCTTCACATGTTTTGATCTTTGAATTTTCACAACTTGTTTAGGATTCAAATGTATATCTTTTACAAGTTAGTTTTAACATGTGATTAGCATTTCCTCAATCATAAATGTTTTATGAGCTAAAACTTTCAAAAGCCTTAGGCATACATTTATGAGCTTTCATTTTCAAAATGATTGAGGACATCACACACACACACATCATGTACTTTCAACTTTGCATTCATAGTGTGTGTGTGTGTGTATTAGATTTTCATTTTCATATCCGCCTATTTTAGAGGCAAATGTAATGAGCTAATTTGTATCTCCATTAAGTGTATGTTAGACACTACTTAGAGAGATAGCCTACCATTTGGTTGAAGAGGTTATTGCTTAGCCTATAAAAGCATATTGTATAGGTTGATGTTAAGCCTTGAAAAACATCATTGTAAAGGTTATTGCTTAGCCTTGAAAAGCATATTGTAAAGGTTATTGCTTAGCCTATTCAAAAGCATAAATAGTGGAAATCCGGTGGGGTGTTGGATCACAAGCCGCGAGTGGACGTAGGCATTGAGGCCGAACCACTATAAACCTTTGTGTTGTGGTGCTTGCTTTTGTGATGATTGTTTATATTAGCTTCCGCATATTGTTTGATTAATCATCACATGTGACTAGTTTATGTTAAGAGGTTAAAATTGGTTAAAATTGGTCACAATTGTAGCTCACCCTATTCACCCCCCCCCCCCCCATCTAGGGTTAGGATCCCAGGACTTTCAGAATGGGCAGATGGGACATCCCCTTTTTCACCTACCTGCACTAAGGAAGCTTCCGGTTGAACTTCTCCCCCTACATATACAGGCAAGAGGTAAACTTAACGGAGGTATGTGTTGAGGCTCATAAAGAATACAGGGAGGTTCAGACACAGGGACCTCCATTACTCTGAGCTCTCTCTTCTTCTCCACCTCACTTCACCCTTTGCTCGGTGCCAGCACTAACTCAAGCGTCGGAGGGCCTTGCGCTGCCAGCAGCCAGGGTCCCTGACCGTTGCTTCTCCTCTCCTTTCAGGTTTCAGGCGTCTGATCCTTCTCCGAAAAGCTTCCAACAGCTCCACAATCCTCATCTGAGTCCCTGAAGCGGATAACCTCATATAGTCATTTGGATAAGTCATCAAAGGCACCCCCTAAGCTTGTGAGTCGATATTTTTTGCACTTATAGTTGGCGCCGTCTATGGGAAATGGTACAAAAATGCCATTCCTTCGAGAGTTAAGAAGAAGGGCGGAGAATCATCAAAGGCCCTACCACCGCCACCACTTGTGTTACCAGAGCAACCGTCAGTCCCTCGCCAGAGGATATCCCGAGCAAGATCTGGTCCAGCTCAACTGAAGCAGCCCCGGCCAGACAATCTTCAACTGGAGCCTCCCGGACGAAATAAAACTCCAGTGCTATCCAAAGTTCCCTCCGGAAGGTGCGCAGACGAGACACCAAGTTAGAAAGCTCGGACAACTCCAGCTCGGTCAACATCAGCTCGGTCAGCTCCAGTTCGGGCAGCTCCAGCTCGGTTACAGCTCCAGCTCGGTTACAGCACCAGCTCGGACAGCTCCAGCTCGGTTACATCACCAGCTTGGTCAACACCAGTTCGGACAGCTCCAGCTCGGTTACAGCACCAGCTCGGTCACAGCACCAGCTCGGACAGCTCCAGCTTGGTCAGCACCAGTTCGGACAGCTCCAGCTCGGTTACAGCACCAGCTCGGACAGCTCCAGCTCGGTTACAGCACCAGCTCGGACAGCTCCGTTTCGGACAGCTCCAGCTCGATTATAGCACCAGCTTGGACAACTCCAGCTCGGATAGGTCCAGCTCGGTCAGCACCGGCTCGGCGGCACGATCCTCTACCGTCATCTTCAGTGGCACGATCCTCTACCGTCATCCTCGACTACACGATCCTCTACCATCATCCTCGGCGGCACGATCCTCTACCATCAGCCCCACTGCAACTATCAGCAGTTCGGCGACTGCGCCACACTGATGAGATCGCCTTCGGGTCGGTTTCTACACCACCCAGGCGTGAAGCCTTACGGCCACTGATGAGATCGCCTTCGGGTCAGTTTCTACACCACCCAAGCGTGAAGCCTTACGGCCACTGATGAGATCGCCTTAGGGTCGGTATCTCTTCCACCACCCTGGCGTGACAGCTCCAGCTCAGTTTCAACACCAGCTCGGACAGGTCCAGCTCGGTCAGCACCGGCTCGGCGGCACGATTCTCTACCGTCATCTTCGGCGGCATGGTCCTCTACCATCAGCCTCGCTGGCAGCACCAGCTCACTGAACAATTTTAGGTCGTTGGCATCACCAACAATTTCAGTCAGAACGATCTCATGTCACCAACCGACACCAAGGTCTAATCTGCGCTGCAAAGTGTTCAGAAAGCCCTCTCATCTTAGCTTCCGACTTCAAAGAGTTAGGACTCAATAAGTCAGAAGCTGGGGGGCTATTGTGTGGGGGTAATTTCACAATACCAAGACCGTGCTCAGCTCCGGTAAGAGTACCAGTTCGGCACCTCGGCTCAGCCCATCTCGCCCTAACGATACTAGGCAAAATTAGGGTTCTGGAGTCAGAATCGCGAACAGCACCCCATTTTGGAAAGGAAATGGCGAGATCGTCAAAATCCATTTTATGTAATGGACTTTTTGTTTTTAGGCCGAATTCCATCATTTAGGCCTCGAAAGGCACATCGGCCAGACTTCTCCTCGGCCCATCTCGGCGAGACAGCTCACTTCGGCCAAACAGCTAACCTCGGCCCAGTACTTCACCTCGGCCAAGTTCTCCATCTAGGCAGCAGTGTCAAGTGACAAGACAGCCACGCTGCAGTACGAACTGACAGATAGGATGGGCGCCGAACGGTCACATCCACCAGGGATCGAGGTATGGGCAGATGGGACATCCCCTTTTTCACCTACCTCCACTAAGGAAGCTTCCGGTTGAACTTCTCCCCCTACATATACAGGCAAGAGGTAAACTCAACGGAGGTATGTCTTGAGGCTCTTACAGAATACAGGGAGGTTCAAGCACAGGGACCTCCCTTACTCTGAGCTCTCTCTTCTTCTCCACCTCACTTCACCCTTTGCTCAGTGCCAGTACTAACTCAGGCGTCGGAGGGCCTTGCGCTGCCAACAGCCGGGGTCCCTGACCGTTGCTTCTCCTCTCCTTTCAGGTTTCAGGCGTCTGATCCTTCTCCCAAAAGCTTCCAACAACTCCACAAACCTCATCTGAGTCCCTGAAGCGGATAACCTCATATAGTCATTTGGATAAGTCATCAAAGGCACCCCCTGAGCTTGTGAGTCGATATTTTTTGCACTTACACTATGTTTACATTATCTTTTTGATCCCACTTGAGACACACATAAGGACTTCAGGAATAGATGGTGAGCCAAACATCACTTTAATCAAAAAATCTTTACCTTTGATTTTAGAGGTTCAATTTTCATTTTGATGGTGTCTTAATAGTTTGGTCAGTATCATATTGTTGATTGCCTCACATTCATTGTTCTAAATCTTATGTCAAAAGCTCATTGTTGTTAATATGTATGTTGGGGTTAGATGCATAAATTTTGAAGGAAATATAAGAGGTCCAGGTAGTAAGATGGAGGCAACATTTTGGTGAGGATAGATGAATTGTTGACTCATTTCACTATGGTAGGTTCCATAGGTGGACAATAGATTATGGCCTAAAAATGAATAACCTTTAATGAACATTTCCAAACTCAATTGGAAATAAAATACCATTTTGAAAAGAGTAGTCATAGACAAACCTAGAGAAGTCGACCAGAGGTGTCATCCCCACCAACATGGGCATTTAATCACTCTACTCCCACCCGAAGTCTCCTTTGCGAATTCAATAAAAGAATTCACCCCGTCTATATACGGTTGACTGAATCTATTATGATACTGTAACATCCAACTCTTGTCCATATCTGTTTACATATGTAAGGTGGTGGTTAACTCAAATTCAACCAATAGATAGTATAAAATAAATGCAACAAATAAAAAATAAACAGAGAAAAAAAGAACTCAAATCTAAGAAAAACAAATCCTTAAAATCCCCAAATTAAAGAAACCTTCAAGGATCAAGTGATGAATAGTTTCCTGGTCACTATTCTCAAAGGGTAGAGGAATTTGGAGAAAGTGAGATCAGTTTGCCTCCCCGTGGGGATGAAATGTATTAACTTCACCTCATTGGGCAACCTTCTCATGATACTCAACAGTACCAAAAGTGTGTACCTTATTCTTCTCATTAGAGACAGTCAGTCATAGATGATGGATTTATCATTTTTAGGTGACTTCTGCTGCTCTATGAAAATGTAAGGTCTGCGACCTTACTAGGTCAATTGGGCCCAATAGCAAGCCCATTGACCCATTTATTTTATTATTATTATAATTAATTTTATTTTAGATATTTAAGTGGGTTTAGGCTTTGAGTGAGTTTCTTTTAGTGTTAGGATAGTGTCTGCGAAGTTTCTTTCGATTTCGAGTTCGTTTGATCCTAGCAAGGCCAAGTGTTTCACCTTGGGGAGCACCAGTGTTATTTGTGAAAAAGAAACATGAAAGTCTAAGAATGTACATTGACTATAGAAAATTGAACCATGTGACCATCAAGAACAAGTATCCATTGCCAATGATAGACGAATTATTTGATCAATTGCAAGGAGCAGCCTATTTTTCCAAGATAGACTTGAGATCAAGGTACCATCAGTTGAGAGTTAGAGACTCAGATATTCAGAAAACGGCTTTTAGAACAAGATATGGGCACTACGAGTTTTTGGTGATGCCCTTTGGTTTGACAAATGCACCCGCAGCCTTTATGGCTCTTATGAACAAAGTCTTTGCACAGTATTTGGATCACTCTACAGTAGTATTCATTGATGACGTCCTTGTATATTCCAAGAGTAAGAAGGAGCATGGGGAACATTTGAGGACAGCGTTACAACTTTTGAGGGACAACCAGCTTTATCCAAAACTCAGTAAGTGCGAATTCTGGTTAGAGCAAGTTGCCTTTCTAGGCCACATCATCTCCAGAGAAGGTTTAGCAGTTGATCCAGCCAAGATAGAAGCAGTTGTTAATTGGGTGAGACCAAGCAGTTTGACTGAAATCAGAAGCTTTTTGGAGTTAGCAGGCTACTATAGAAGATTTGTCCAAGGTTTTTCCTCTATTGCAGCACCGTTGACGAAGTTGACCAGGAAGAATGTCTCATTTGTTTGGACGGAACAGTGTGAGACAAGTTTGCAAGAGTTGAAAGAAAGGTTAACCACAGCTCCAATTCTTACATTACCATCGGGCAGCGGCGGATATATTGTTTATACAGATGCTTCGAATGTGGGACTAGGTTGTGTATTGATGCAGGATGGCAAAGTGATTGCTTATGGCTCAAGACAGTTGAAGGACCATGAGAAGAACTATGCAACTCATGACTTGGAATTGGCGGCAGTTGTTTTTGCTTTGAAGATGTGGAGACACTACCTCTATGGAGAGAAATTTGAAGTCCATTCGGATCACCGAAGTTTGTAATATTTGTTCTCGCAGAAGGATTTAAATATGAGACAGAGACAGTGGATGGAGTATATCAAGGATTATGACTTCCCAATCAAGTATCATCCAGGCAAAGTGAATGTTGTAGCTGATGCATTGAGCAGAAAATCAGTGGTCATGGCTAGTTTGAGAGGAATTAGTGTTTTGCAGCAGTTTGAAGAATTGGGTGTGGAGGTGCAAACCCTAAAGCTGGGTGCAATATTAGCAAACATGACAGTTTCAAAACCTACCTTCATCCAGAAGATCAAGGAAAGTCAGTTGCAATACCAAGACTTGGCAAAGATAGTAGAACATATCACAGAACGTCCAGATTTCAAGATGGTGAATGGGGTACTGTATTTTCGTGACCGGTTGTGTGTGCCAAATGTAGATGGCTTGAAGAACGATGTAATGAATGAAGCTCACAGTACAAGATATTCCATGCATCCGGGTAGCATGAAGATGTACCATAATTTGAAGAATAGATTTTGGTGGAACAACATGAAGAGAGTGATAGCAGCTTTTGTGTCTCGTTGTCTGACTTGTCAGTTGATTAAAATAGAACATCAGAAGCCCCCATGGTTGCTGCAACCGTTGGAGATTCCGGAGTGGAAATGGGAGCACATCACCATGGATTTCGTTTCCTGTTTGCCGAATACCAAGAAAGGAAATAATACAATTTGGATTATTGTAAATCGTCTGACAAAGTCTGCTCATTTCATTCCGATGAAGACAGAGAATATGATGCATATGGCGCCACTGGCTAAAAACAATTCGTTGATGAGATCGTTAGTAAACATGGTCAGCCCGTCTCCATCACTTCAGATAGAGACAGCAAGTTTGTTTCAAAGTTTTGAAAAACTTTTCATGAGTCTATGGGTACCAAACTCCAGTTCGGCACAGCATATCATCCTCAGACCGATGGTCAGTCAGAAAGGACGATACAGACTCTTGAAGACATGTTGCGTACTTGTGTATTGGATTTGAAAGTTCAGTGGGATGAGTGCTTACGAATTTGTGAATTTGCTTATAACAATAGCTACCACTCTAGCATCGGTATGGCACCTTTCGAGGCACTCTTGGCAGAAGATGCAGAACTCCGATTTGCTGGGAAGAAGTCGGAGAGCATAGTTTTCATGGACCGATGATAGTTGAAGAGACAAGTGACAAGGTCAAGCTGATTCAGAAACGTTTGAAGATCGCCCGAAGTAGGCAGAAGAGTTATGCAGACACTCGCCGAAGAGAATTGCAATTTCAAGTGGGTGACAGTGTTCTTAAAAGTTTCACCAGTTAGAGGAACTCTAAGGTTCGGTCAAAAGGGCAAATTGTCAAGGGGGTTTATTGGTCCGTATGAAATTTTGAGCAAGATTGGGAATGTCGTATATAGACTTGCATTACCACCGGAACTCTCCAGGGTGCACAATGTATTTCATGTTTCTGTGCTCAAGAAATACGTCTCTAGTCCTTCAAATATACTACAACACGAGCCTTTGGAGATTCAAGAAGATGCCTCATATGTGGAAAAGCTGTCACGCCCCCGAACCGGAACCACGGGGGCGGGAATGGGATTTAGCATAAATATATTTTTCCTCCCAAGATCCGCGTGTGTGAAGACAACACATTCTCAACACGTTCTGAATATTTTGCGGAAGCTTTCGTGGCGTTGCGACCCGGAGTCCGTGGACATCGGATTCCGCGTCCCACTCGACCTTTAGCATATAGCTATCATATCAAGAATCATCTCAGACTGGAGTAAACCATCGCAATAAATTACAGAGCTGACAGTAACAGGATATTACCTTCCCAAATATGTTCAAGTTACAATTATGAATGTACATTAATTAAGAATCCCAAGAAAATGGCTAATAAAAGCCATACAACAACAAGCTATAACCACTACCCATATATGACGTAGCTCCGATGTCAAGCTCAATGTCTACATGACATAGCCGACAAACAACCTGCAAAACATGGCTCCACAGCCAACTCAAGCACTCAACTCGGGACGAAGAAATCTGAACCTAAGTATCAAAAGTAGTGGGTCAGACACGACGGTCTGGCAGGTGGATGAAAAGATAATAATATACTGAAGAATAAAACATGAGATAAATCATGCTATTCGATCAAATGCTGCATATAATTAAACGGGTGCAAAGTCGGGAATCTTGGGGAAAACCTGTATTCATTTCAAGCATGGGTAAAACATGAATATCTAATAAAACATGTGTTCGTTTACATCCTCTATAATCATAGATATTTGACAATCGGGTGTTCGTCTAAAACATGAATAAATATAGTGGTATGGCAAAACAACGTTCATTTGAAACTTAAGTAAAAACATAAGTATACAACAAACCAGGTATTCGTAGCAGTCTTGCAAAACCAATGTCCATTTGAAACCTATGTAGAAATACGGATATTTAACAAACCGGGTGTTCATTTAAACAGGTGTAACCAAAAAAATCTGACAAAACTAGTGTTCATTTAAACATATTTCAAAGCATGGATATTTAACGAATCGGGTAATCATCTAAAACAGGTATAAACATAGGAATCTGGCAAAACGCTGGTCGTTTAAAACATATTTCAAAGCATGGATATTTAACGAATCGGGTAATCATTTAAAACAGGTATAAACATAGGAATCTGGCAAAACGCGTGTCGTTTAAAACATATTTCAAAGCATTGATACTTAACAAATCGGGTATCATTTAAAAACAGGTATAAACATAGATATCTGACAAACCAAATGTCCTTTAAAGCAAGCTCGGATATTTAACAATTCGGGTATTCCTTTAAAACAAGTGTAATCATATAAATCTAGCAAAATCATCGATCGTTTGAAACATATGTAAAAGCATGGGTATTCACCCAACCGGCATTCATTTAAAACATGTGCAGGTACAAAGAACAGAAGACCATATAATAATAATTGAATTTACATTGGAGAATATTAACACTTGTTTAAATAACAACTTTCATAAAGGAAACGAATCATTTATCGGAAAGCAAGTAAGCAATATAAAACATGTCGGGTATCCAAGGAATCGGGAACTGGCAAGATGGCAATCACAAGAAGCTAAGTCCTCTATCACCGAAGTGACAAGAGTGTAACGGGACGTTGGTCTCAGTCACACAAGGTGAGGAGACTCAATGCAAATCATAGATACAATATAAATATACGGGAACGGGACCACGGTAGCGAACTGGGTATCGGGACGGGACCACGACAATAACCGGGTATCGGGATCCAAACTACAGCTGGCGGGACGGGCGGGGGATCTCCAAGTCGGCGGATCAAATCGACAAGGTTATCCAAGCTTAGTGATGCCGACTCATAGGTCAAAACCAATCGAGACATATGCAAGTAAATCAAGTACAATAAATAAACGGGTAAAACGGGGGTACTCAAGGGCACACTGTCATTTCATGTCGGGCAATACATCTCGGGACAACTCACTGTTACTAGTGTAACTTCAATGCTTTCGGGAAAACAAGTCATGTAATGCAAATCTCGGGATCGGTAAAGTACTGTAAGCAATTGACATTTCGGGAAAATAACTATTTTAAATGGATAGGGACCCCGTATGTCGATCACATAACAATTTGGTACTCTTTGAGTTTGGGGACATTCCGGGCTCCTTATACACTTAGATCTTTTCAAAACTATGAATGAAATCCTTGTGATATGGTTTATTCCTCAAATGGCCTCACACAATGCCTAATAAACCTCCTTGAGATGGAGGGGTTCCCAAAGAATAGCCCCAATGCGTTGAAACAGTCGAACGTTGTCCCAAACATATCCTAGGCCAGACGACCCGAATCGCTCGAGCGGACTGTAGGGTTCGCTCGAGCGAGTCGCTCGCTGGGAAGGTTGTCTGGGTGAGTTCGCTCGAGCGAACTCATTGGGTCGAGCGGTTATTTAAATGCGTTCGAGCGAACAACTCACTGGAACGCTCCGAACCCTTTCTGGACAGGTCGCTCGAGCGAAGTGTCATGGTCGCTCGAGCGAACTGTCCAGAAACAGATTCCGGACCAGTTCAGCTCATCTCTATTTCTCCTTTTTTACAACCTCCTTTTTGCCCTTCTTACACATCAAATGAGGAGTCTAAAACCCCATTCCAACTACTTCAAATCTCCAACCATATCCATCCCATTCTCCTCCATCAACCATACCTTCAAAACAAGGAAAAAAGGGAGAAGGAAACCATTTCACAATATATGCATTCGGAACAAAACAAGAAAGAATTAAAAGCTATGATCAAACACATCTTTGTAATCATAAATGCACTAACAAGGCTCTTCATGAGCATCTATTTCAAAGCAAGACAAGAAATAGGCATGAGAGAGAATTAATGAAACCAACCACTTGCCTTAGGTCCAAGCTAGCCAAAAATCTAGAGATAAATAAGGACTATTGGTTACATTTCCATAACAATAGATGAGTTAGCAAAACTCTTTAAATGAGCATCTACTTCAAATCAATCCAAGCTAATAAACATAAATATGAATGGAAAAAACCAACCCCATTCATTATAAAACCATATGAGCAAACTTTGACCAAATGAAATGCATAATTTCCAAGAGATTTAACAAGAGAGCAAGACCCATTAATATGCATTTTCGAGATCAAAATATATGTGGCAAGGAGCATATGTGAAAACATGTATCCAATGATCAAGAACAAGTAATAAAACATAGGATTTTCTCCTAAAACTTTGATAACATTCAAACCATCCATTCATCCACTTGCCTTAGGTTCCAATCTAGCAAACCAAGCTCCTAATCACTTCTCAGGCTCAAGATCAACAATCTCTACAAAAACCCCCAAAACAAACCCTAAAATGGGTTAAACAAAGGAAGACAATGAATGGGCTCAAACCCAACTAGAAAATAGAACCTAAGGGAGAGCCATAGCACATACAAGGAAAATGGGAAGGAGTCTTTACCTCTAAGGCCATGAATGAACAAGAAGGAGCTTGCAATAGGGGCTGCCCACCTTGGTTTTGCACAAGAATCACATCCATGGGAAGATGAAGAGATGGGGAAGAAGATGGTATAGTTAGGTTTCCAAATGGCAAGAGTTTCTTCCAAGAATGAGAGGAGAAAGCAAGAAGAAATGGAAGAAATGAAGAAGAGGGGCTGCTGGCACTGTAGCTGGGAGTTGCAGCCGGTGGGGAGTGGAAAATGAGGGAGAAAGAGTGAGTGGAGTCATTTTATAATGGGTGGGTATGGGCCCCACCACACTTAAAACTTGCCAAGGGTAAAACATCGATTTGTGGGCCTCGGATGCGATCGACGAAGAAGAGAAAAATGTTTCTCATAAAATCTAGTTTTCGAAAAGTATAACTTTGGCATGGTTCTGGGATCTCGAAATTTGGTCCAGATTTGGTGTGAAAATACCGATTTTGCCCTCCGGGCTGGAAAAAACTGATTTTCGGAGCTTCGAATGGGTACGGAGTGAACACGAAAGTTGTAGAGGTTTGCAAAATAAGTCAAACGAGGGTAAAAAAAGAATTATCAGGAATTTCGAATAACCTCCCAATTACGCGCAAAGTTACTAAAAGAACCCCCAAAGGGTCCCACTAATCACAAAGACACTCAAAATTCCCCAAAACTAGTGAAAAACCATTCTAGCTCACAAACTCAACCCAAAAAATACTAATCCCACTTAAAGAAACTAATCCACAAATAAAAACAACACTAATCCAGGAAATTAGGGGTCGGGTTCTCACATCCTCCCCCCCTTAGATCATTTGGTCCTCCAAATGAACTAAACAAACTCCAAAAACAAGTGGGGACATTACTCGCACACTCGAAAAGAAAACCTCAAACGACTGCTCCAAAATGGCCCTCTCGGAAGCACTGGACTCGCTGGATCATCCTCGTTGTAGAACTCTTCGGTCGACTATCAATAGTTGTCTGACATTCCACCACTGGCTCGAATCTGTTACTGCTCTACCAATCTGACTGCTCAAGGAAATTGGCTATCTCTGACTCCTTCAAAGTTCCACCAAGTCTCTCGCTTCTAGCCACTCTGATGCAGAAAATTCTTGGAACGATCCTGTCGACTTCATCACAACCATCGAAGCTAGGGTCTCATATCAATTATACCATCTTCAAGGAGAACTCGTGCTAGCTCTAACTCTTGTTGCTCTGTGCTCTTGATCCATTATACCGCAATCAGTCTCTGACACAATCACACTTGTCCTTTCACCATTCTTCAACATTTGAAGCTCTAACTGTTTCTGTCCATTGCTCTTGATCCACTGCACAACAGTCGGTCTCTGCCAATCTTGGACATGCCTTTACCTTGAAATATTGTCTTATTCTTCTATCTGCCCTGACTTCGAAAAATTGGTGACGCTGAGTATTACTAGATATCTCTTACTTTAGGCAATGTCGTCCAGTCCTCTGTACTCTTCTGTCATCTCTGTCAAAGTTGTCGAAATTAAGTCTCCTGCCAATGCACAATCTTCGAGGTGAATGACTTGAAAATCTGTCACTTCTTCATATGCCAAGCTGATTCGATCAAATGTTTGAACGGTCCTTTGAACACTTCACTCATCTCTATCTGCTCATCAAAACACAAGGTTCACAGCTCTGCAAGTTTCCAATTCTGACTAGGCCCAGTAACACATTAACTGTCATGCTACTCCACATGTCCACACTTCGTGAGGTGTGCTTCTGACAAACTCATTCTTCCCTGAATCTTTCAACTGTCATTGTCCATCGGTGATGATTCTCCTGCTTGTATCTGTACTCTGCCCAAACTGATGTTCTATAAGTCGGTAAAGTCCACTAAATCTTCTCTATATACAACTCTCTCTACACTGCTGCTGAAAACTGATTTCCTATGCTTTTAACCATCCACTGACACATCCTGCTGAGTCGACTCATCATCATAGCTGCAAATGTTAAACCTCTTCCAACAATTCTCTGTCACAAGCTCATCAATGCTCGAGAAATTCCTAACTTTTCACATCTTCTTGAAGCTGCACCACTGAAAATCACTTCAAACCTCATACAGTCCACCACTTATTCGGCTGATGGAGTCATCTGACTCAGGAAAATAATCCAAGTTTATTAAAAAATCCACACTTACTTGCCTGACGAATCCTCTGACGGTACATGATCAACTGTAATTAGGTCTCGACATGCTGCTTACATTCCTTACTGATGAACAATTGGTTGCAATTTCCTTCTCTAGCTCCATCTGTGACATCGAAAAGCTGAAAATTCTGCCAATGTCCCTCGAGAAACACATGCTAAGTCCACAAAACTCTGACTCTCTGGCGCGAAAACAAGGAAAAGGAACTAAATGTGGGTGCGGAGACACTAAATTCTCCCCCATTAGAAAAGAATTTGCTCCCCCAAATTCACTAACAACAAGGACAAGAAAAGCAGACCAAAATAGTCTCCCCCACTAGAAGAAAAACATACACGAACTCACAGAAACAATACTAGACAAAAGAAAACGAGTCCTCACCACACGTCTTAAGGTTCCTAGAGTGTTTTATTTCCTAGAAACCTGCCCGCTCTGATACCAGTCTGTCACGCCCCCGAACCGGAACCTCGAGGGCGGGAATGGGATTTAGCATAAATATATTTTTCCTCCCAAGATCCGTGTGTGTGAAGACAACACATTCTCAACACGTTCTGAATATTTTGCGGAAGCTTTCGTGGCGTTGCGACCCGGAGTCCGTGGCCATCAGATTCCGCGTCGCACTCAACCTTTAGCATATAGCTATCATATCAAGAATCATCTCAGACTGGAGTAAACCATCACAATAAATTACAGAGCTGACAGTAACAGGATATTACCTTCCCAAATATGTTCAAGTTACAATTATCAATGTAATTAATTAAGAATCCCAAGAAAAAGGCTAATAAAAGCCATACAACAACAAACTATAACCACTACCCATATATGACATAGCTCCGATGTCAAGCTCAATGTCTACATGACATAGCCGACAAACAACCTGCAAAACATGGCTCCACAGCCAACTCAAGCACTCAACTCGGGACGAAGAAATCTGAACTTGAGTACCAAAAGTAGTGGGTCAGACACGACGGTCTGGCAGGTGGATGAAAAGATAATAATATACTGAAGAATAAAACATAAGATAAATCATGCTATTCGATCAAATGCTGCATATAATTAAACGGGTGCAAAGTCGGGAATCTCGGGGAAAACCTGTATTCATTTCAAGCATGGGTAAAACATGAATATCTAATAAAACATGTGTTCGTTTACATCCTCTATAATCATAGATATTTGACAATCGGGTGTTCGTCTAAAACATGAATAAATATAGTGGTATGGCAAAACAACGTTCATTTGAAACTTAAGTAAAAACATAAGTATACAACAAACCAGGTATTCGTAGCAGTCTAGCAAAACCAATGTCCATTTGAAACCTATGTAGAAATACGGATATTTAACAAACCGGGTGTTCATTTAAACAAGTGTAACCAAAGAAATCTGACAAAACTAGTGTTCACTTAAACATATTTGAAAGCATGGATATTTAACGAATCGGGTAATCATCTAAAACAGGTATAAACATAGGAATCTGGCAAAACGCGTGTCGTTGAAACATATTTCAAACCATGGATATTTAACGAATCGGGTAATCATTTAAAACAGGTATAAACATAGGAATCTGGCAAAACGCGTGTCGTTTAAAACATATTTCAAAGCATTGATACTTAACAAATCGGGTATCATTTAAAAACAGGTATAAACATAGATATCTGACAAACCAAATGTCCTTTAAAGCAAGCTCGGATATTTAACAATTCGGGTATTCCTTTAAAACATGTGTAATCATATAAATATAGCAAAATCGTCGATCGTTTGAAACATATGTAAAAGCATGGGTATTCACCCAACCGGCATTCAATTAAAACATGTGCAGGTACAAAGAACAGAAGACCATATAATAATAACTGAATTTACATTGGAGAATATTAACACTTGTTTAAATAACAACTTTCATAAAGGAAACGAATCATTTATCGGAAAGCAAGTAAGCAATATAAAACATGTCGGGTATCCAAGGAATCGGGAACTGGCAAGATGGCAATCACAAGAAGCTAAGTCCTCTATCACCGAAGTGACAAGAGTGTAACGGGACGTTGGTCTCAGTCACACAAGGTGAGGAGACTCAACGCAAATCATATATACAATATAAATATACGGGAACGGGACCACGGTAGCGAACCGGGTATCGGGACGGGACCACGGCAATAACCGGGTATCGGGATCCAAACTGCAGCTGGCGGGACGGGCGGGGGATCTCCAAGTCGGAGGATCAAACCGACAAGGTTATCCAAGCTTAGTAATGCCGACTCATAGGTCAAAACCAATCGAGACATATGCAAGTAAATCAAGTACAATAAATAAACGGGTAAAACAGGGGTGCTTAAGGGCACACTGTCATTTCATGTCGGGCAATACATCTCGGGACAACTCACTGTTACTAGTGTAACTTCAATGCTTCCGGGAAAACAAGTCATGTAATGCAAATCTCGGGATCGGTAAAGTACTGTAAGCAATTGACATTTCGGGAAAATAACTATTTTAAATGGATAGGGACCCCGTATGTCGATCACATAACAATTTGGTACTCTTTGAGTTTGGGGACATTCCGGGCTCCTTATACACTTAGATCTTTTCAAAACTATGAATGAAATCCTTGTGATATGGTTTATTCCTCAAATGGCCTTACACAATGCCTAATAAACCTCCTTGAGATGGAGGGGTTCCCAAAGAATAGCCCCAATGCGTTGAAACAGTCGAACGTTGTCCCAAACATATCCAAGGCCAGACGACCCGAATCGCTCGAGCGGACTGTAGGGTTCGCTCGAGCGAGTCGCTCGCTGGGAAGGTTGTCTGGGTGAGTTCGCTCGAGCGAACTCATTGGGTCGAGCGGTTATTTAAATGCGTTCGAGCGAACAACTCACTGGAACGCTCCGAACCCTTTCTGGACAGGTCGCTCGAGCGAAGTGTCATGGTCGCTCGAGCGAACTGTCCAGAAACAGATTCCGGACCAGTTCAGCTCATCTCTATTTCTCTTTTTTTACAACCTCCTTTTTGCCCTTCTTACACATCAAATGAGGAGTCTAAAACCCCATTCCAACTACTTCAAATCTCCAACCATATCCATCCCATTCTCCTCCATCAACCATACCTTCAAAACAAGGAAAAAAGGGAGAAGGAAACCATTTCACAATATATGCATTCGGAACAAAACAAGAAAGAATTAAAAGCTATGATCAAACACATCTTTGTAATCATAAATGCACTAACAAGGCTCTTCATGAGCATCTATTTCAAAGCAAGACAATAAATAGGCATGAGAGAGAATTAATGAAACCAACCACTTTAGATGAGTTAGCAAAACTCTTTAAATGAGCATCTACTTCAAATCAATCCAAGCTAATAAACATAAATATGAATGGAAAAAACCAACCCCATTCATTATAAAACCATATGAGCAAACTTTGACCAAATGAAATGCATAATTTCCAAGAGATTTAACAAGAGAGCAAGACCCATTAATATGCATTTTCGAGATCAAAATATATGTGGCAAGGAGCATATGTGAAAACATGTATCCAATGATCAAGAACAAGTAATAAAACATAGGATTTTCTCCTAAAACTTTGATAACATTCAAACCATCCATTCATCCACTTGCCTTAGGTTCCAATCTAGCAAACCAAGCTCCTAATCACTTCTCAGGCTCAAGATCAACAATCTCTACAAAAACCCCCAAAACAAACCCTAAAATGGGTTAAACAAAGGAAGACAATGAATGGGCTCAAACCCAACTAGAAAATAGAACCTAAGGGAGAGCCATAGCACATACAAGGAAAATGGGAAGGAGTCTTTACCTCTAAGGCCATGAATGAACAAGAAGGAGCTTGCAATAGGGGCTGCCCACCTTGGTTTTGCACAAGAATCACATCCATGGGAAGATGAAGAGATGGGGAAGAAGATGGTATAGTTAGGTTTCCAAATGGCAAGAGTTTCTTCCAAGAATGAGAGGAGAAAGCAAGAAGAAATGGAAGAAATGAAGAAGAGGGGCTGCTGGCACTGTAGCTGGGAGTTGCAGCCGGTGGGGAGTGGAAAATGAGGGAGAAAGAGTGAGTGGAGTCATTTTATAATGGGTGGGTATGGGCCCCACCACACTTAAAACTTGCCAAGGGTAAAACATCGATTTGTGGGCCTCGGATGCGATCGACGAAGAAGAGAAAAATGTTTCTCATAAAATCTAGTTTTCAAAAATTATAACTTTGGCATGGTTCTGGGATCTCGAAATTTGGGTCCAGATTTGGTGTGAAAATACCGATTTTGCCCTCCGGGCTGGAAAAAACTGATTTTTGGAGCTTCGAATGGGTACGGAGTGAACACGAAAGTTGTAGAGGTTAACAAAATAAGTCAAATGAGGCTAAAACAAGAATTATCAGGAATTTTGAATAACCTCCCAATTACGCGCAAAGTTACTAAAAGAACCCCCAAAGGGTCCCACTAATCACAAAGGCACTCAAAATTCCCCAAAACTAGTGAAAAACCATTCTAGCTCACAAACTCAACCCAAAAAATACTAATCCCACTTAAAGAAACTAATCCACAAATAAAAACAACACTATTCCAGGAAATTAGGGGTCAGGTTCTCACAAAAGCCGATCAAGATCATTGATACCAAAGAGCAAGAATTGAAAAATCAGACTATTCATTGGGTTAATGTACTTTGGGAAAATCACGAGCCAGAGGAAGCCACATGGGAATTGACAGATCAAGTGCAGAGGAAATAAGAGGCAAATGTTCATTTTATTTTGTGGACCAAATATCCTAAGGGGTGGAGGATGTTAGACCCCGACCCAGACTAATTCGATTAGTATGTGATTAGTGTGTGTCTAGTCCTAACTGGGTTTAGTTACCGTTGGGTTAGAATATAATTAGTTTTAGTCCTGGATATACCTTTGGGAAGTTTGAGAACGTAAATGTTAGTCAGAAACGCTCAGGAAGGCCTACGTACACGTGTAAGCTTGGGAGGATCGTATTAGTTTTCCATTTCTAATTGTGATTTTGATTTCATTTGAATGGTTTTATTATTTGTTATAACTTTCGTTTTCTGCCCAAAAAGGGTAAGATTGTCTTTTATACACAAATCTGGACACAAATTTTGAAATCTCAAAACCATGTAAAAAATATACTTTTTGGAAACTAGATGTTTCGATGATCATTTTATCCTTCTTCGTCGAGTTCATTCGAGGCCCGCAAGATCATGTTTTTTTTCAATGCAAGGTTTAGGCTCTTTGGGCCCCATTTGCAAGTGTTTAAAGTCAACTCCTTCTCCTTCCCTCTTTTCATTCCCAAACCCTAACCATAGAGTACCAAGAAGAGAAAACCCTTTTTCCTTCCACCTTATTTCTATTGAATGTACAAGCTAGAAGACTCCAAATGAAATTCCAAGATCATCATCTTCTTCCTCTCATCCCAAGCTTTCCATTGATACAAGTTTCTTGAAGTTTCTAGTTGGGCAAGCTCTCCATTTTCTTCATCTATTCTTGTTTGGCGATTTCTAGGTAAGAGCTCCAACCCATCTTTTTAATGGAGCCTTTTTGGTTCCTAAAGGTCTTGTTTTTCATGTTTGCAAACCCTTTTGTGAAAATGTCTTTCTTGTTTTCAAGTTTGAGTGAGTTTTGAATGGTTTTCATGGGGTTTTTGTAGCCTTTGGCTTAGCTTGAGTGGAAGTGCTTGAAGAAGGTTTGTGACATCTTGGACTAAGGCAAGTAAACAATTTAGGATGGATGTTAGCATGTGTGCATTTGGTTTGTTTTCTTTTCATTCTCTTCATTTCATTGGAAATCTATGTCTTGAATGGAGATTTTGGGGATTTTGTTTTAGATCGGAGAATGGGAATGAGATGTTTTAAATTGTGCTTGAATATGTATGTTTAATCACTTGGAGAGCTTGTAGGCTCAAGGAAGTGCAGGTTGAAGGAGAAATAAGAAGAAGGGGAGAAGAAATGTAAAAATCTAACTTGAAATGCAATGTCCGCGCAGCGTCGGTCAGCTGTCGGCTAACCGAAATTCCCATTTGGGTCGACCGACAGCCAACCAAACTCAGTTCGGCTCCTTTTCCCGAGACCTGCATTTCTTCAGGAAGATTTCGGTCAGCTGTCGGCTAACCGACATTTCTCACCTCGGTCGACCGACAGCCAACCGAAATCAGTTCGGTTCCATTTCCCGAGAGCTGGGATTTTCTGGGTAAATCTGTTGGTTAGCTGTCGGCTAACTGACATACCTCGTCTCGGTCGACCGACAGATGACCGAGAGGTAACCAAAATTTCAAGATGAGCTGTTTTAGAATGATTTCTACAGGAATGAAAACTGGATTATGTTATGGGGCTTTAAGCCTGACATTGTGCGATTGAAACCTGAGATGTCTTTAACTTCGGGGGCACCAATTCTCTTTGTAATTTCAACATTTGGGTTTCAATTAAGCAAGGGTCAACCAAAGGTTCATACATACACTTGATAGACTTTGCCTTCCAACTTTAGTTTTGATTCAACAAGTATTATCGTGTACTCATTTTGAAATTAAGTATAAGCTCGTTTGAAAATGGTTTCAAGGATGAAAAGGGGGTCACTTCTTAAGCGTGTGTTGCATATAAATACTTATGCCTCTTGCTAGCCGTGTCTTGTTTAGTTCCGATAAGTGATTTCCCCCTTCAACCCTGATTTGGTTTAAGACGTGTTTCGCCGTATCTTGTGCATTCATGAATTTAAGTGAATGCCACTAAGCTTGGATTGCCCTTTCAGTTTGATCCACTGTCTGGGGTCCTTAAACATGTGGACTATCTATAGATTGGTAGGGTAATTTATTATACATCGTGCGTGTCCGGTTCCACGGGCGGAATTCCCGTATATGTGGGAATTCTGTCGTGATTATATCATGTATATCGTGCTTGTCGTGTGTGCTTGCTCTTTTCATTATAAATGATAGAGAAAAGAATGGCTCATTGAGGATTGTGACTATTTATGATATTATAAGTATTCATGCTAGCTTTGCTCGTATTTTGAAATGTACCTTAGGCATGTAACTGTTTACAATTCAGCAAAATGTCTTTATATGTTTCTTTAAACATTTACTTATTACATGCTCATGCCTAAATTGATTACCTGTCAAACCGTCGTGTTTGACCCTTGTATATTGGTGCCCAACTGCAGGTGATGTTGCCTTTGAGGACGAGCGTCCGGAGGAGGCTCTTGAGCCACTGCTAGCCAGAGAGTGGCAACCGGACGATGTCAACTACACGTCGGGCGGGTTCTTGAGCTGCGCTTCATTTTGTCATGGGCTTTTTTGTCATTTTGAGAATTGTATTGGCCTTTATTGGCCTCTTATCGGATGTAACTAAACTTAACTACCTTTTTGTGTTAATCTCATAACTTGAATTATGTTGGGAATGCCATGTTAACTCCTTTCTTATGATACTCTCTTGATATTATTTTGTTATGGCACTTGAAATTTTATTGGTGCTTATCTTGATGTGATTTGCTACACGCTTCCGCAAACTTGATCGTGTGAGACAGATTCCGCGTGTTTTGGGAATCCTCATCGTGGAAACCTGTGGGAAAGCAAAAAAAAAAACTACGTCTCGGGCCCGGGATCCGATCCAAGGTCGCGACAGGTCTGGTATCAGAGCAGGACTTGTTTCAGGCAATTAAAAGAAACTAGAAAGGTCTCAGGAACGTGACGGGGATTCGTGAGTTTGATAGATTCGTTTGGTATAGGACCTTAGAAACCCTTAGACCATGTTTATTGTGTACTGACACCTTATTTTACAGCATCATGCCTCCAAGAAAAGTTTCAAACAATAATGCTTTAGGCAGTAATCAGATTGAGCTAGACAAGACTAAAACGCCAACAGCTACACAATTCCAAGAGCTCATGCAGGCTATGATAGAGCAACAACGATAGGCAAATGAAACTCAAGCAAAATTTCAAGAACAGATAGCAAAGAAAGATGAGGAAAAGGCTCAAGTTCAAACACAACTCTTGGAAGTTCTTCAAAACAGGCCTCAAGTTCCACACCTCAGCCTTTGGGTCCACAGATTGTTATCCACAATAGGGATCATGACCCTAACGCGCTATTTGAGAGGTTTAGGAAGAGAGCACCGAAGGAGTTCTCGGGTAACGAAGACTCGTTAGTTGCAAACGACTGGTTGCCTAATACCAAGAAAATCTTTGATGTCTTCACATGCACGGGGAGACAGAAGGTCAACCTCATAGCTTCACTATTTTATGGGCTTGCAGATCGGTGGTGACAAACGGTCAAGGACCCATACACGGTAATGGCTAACGAAGATGCATGGGCAGCATTCAAGATACAATTCCAGGATAAGTACATTCCCTCCCATGTTAAGAGACAGAAGGCTATTGAATTTCAGCAGCTCAAGCAGGGTAGCATGACTGTGCTAGACTATGTCACCAAGTTTGAGAGATTGGCTCGATATGCTACCGAGTTGTTTGACACTGAGCAGAAAAAGATAACAAAGTTCTTGGAAGGACTGAACCCGATTGTCACGAGGGATGCAATAGGAGTAGTTCCACTAGCTACATATGATGAGGCTGTCAAACGGGCATATAAGTTTGAAGATATTAACAACCTGATCGTTCAAGACAGGAAGCAACACTATCAACAACAGAATCAGAAACAACACCATAACAAGAAACGAAAACAAGAGCACAATCAAGTGAGGCAGGGTTGTGGCCACTGTGGCAAGAACCACGAAACTCATGAATGTCGTAAGGCCATAGGTGCCTGTTTCAAATGTGAGGCTATGAATCATGCAATCAAGGATTGCCCACAACTTCAGAATCAAGGAAATAGAAACCAACAGCAGAAACAAGCAGTTCCTCAGAATCAAGCACCAGTTCAGAATCAAGTTAGACCACCTCAACAGCAGCAGCAGGCTAGGCCACCAGCACAGAATCAGAATGCTCGTCCTCCACAACAGAACAAACATGCCCAAGGAAGGCAAAATCAAGCACCGAATAGACTACAGATGCATGGACGTTTATATTATCTCAACCGTGAGGATGCTGAAGCTGCAGGAGACGTCGTGGAAGGTAAACTTCTTGTTTGTGGGGTAGAAGCTCAGATTTTATTTGATCCTGGATCCACACATTCATTTTCATCTCCTACTTTTGCTAAGACGATTGATGCACCACATAGTGAATTGGATTATATTCTGTTAGTAACCACACCAATAGGGAAACAAGTTGTGTAGAGAACCTATTACCCAAGCTATACAATTTTGTTTGGAGATGTTAATTTACCGGCCAACCTCATCGTTTTGGACATGCATTATTTTGATATCATTTTAGGCATGGATTGGTTAGAAGCATATCATGCCACCATGGATTGTTTTAGTAAAACCATAACATTCAGATTCCAAGGACCACAAGCAGAATTGATATTTTAGGGCAACAAGAGGAAAACTCAGGCAGGATTTATTTCAGTGTTGAAGGCAAGTAGATTAGTTCAGAGTGGGTGTCAAGCATTTATTGTGTTTATCAAGGAGGATAAAAAGTTCCAAGGGGTGGAGGATATCCCCATTGTGTGTGAATTTCCGGATGTTATTCCAGAAGAAATCCCGGGAGTACCACAAATTAAAGAAGTTGAGTTCACAATTGAACTTCTTCCAGGGACGGCTCCGATCTCTATTGCACCATACAGAATGGCTTCAGCAGAAATGGGTGAATTAAAACTCTAGTTGCAGGAATTTTTGAGCAAAGGCTTCATTAACAAAGTGTTTCACCTTGGGGAGCATCAGTGTTATTTGTGAAAAAGAAAGATGGAATTCAAAGAATGTGCATTGACTACAGAAAATTGAAACATGTGACCATCAAGAACAAGTATCCATTACCAAGGATAGACGAATTATTTGATCAATTGCAAGGAGCAGCCTATTTTTTCCAAGATAGATTTGAGATCAGGGTACCATCAGTTGAGAGTTAGAGACTCAGATATTCAAAATACGGCTTTTAGAACAAGATATGGGCACTACAAGTTTTTTGTGATGCCCTTTGGTTTGACGAATGCACCCGCAGTCTTTATGGCTCTTATGAACAAAGTCTTTGCACAGTATTTGGATCACTCTACAGTAGTATTCATTGATGACATCCTTGTGTATTCCAAGAGTAAGAAGGAGCATGAGGAACATTTGAGGACATCGTTATAACTTTTGAGGGACAACCAGCTTTATGCAAAACTCAGTAAGTGCGAATTCTAGTTAGAGCAAGTTGCCTTTCTAGGCCACATCATCTCTAGAGAAGGTTTAGCAGTTGATACAGCCAAGATAGAAGCAGTTGTTAATTGGGTGAGACCAAGCAGTTTGACTGAAATCAGAAGCTTTTTGGGGTTAACAGGCTACTACAGAAGATTTGTCCAAGGTTTTCCTCCATTGCAGCACCGTTGACGAAATTGACCAGGAAGAATGTCTCATTTGTTTGGACCGAACAGTGTGAGACAAGTTTTCAAGAGTTGAAAGAAAGGTTAACCACAGCTCCAATTCTTACATTACCATCGGGCAAATAACCGAACATTACCAATTCTTACAAGTACTAAAACATTATATAAATTACTAACAAAAGCTAATCCTTCTAAATTATTTAAATGTTTCTCGTTCTCTCCCTTCAGCCACACATGCCAAAATCTACGTGCTGAACGCCGTCCTGATCTGTCCCACCCGCAGTAAAATTACCTGGAGGGGACAACACAATATCAGTATTACTGATGAATGAAGTTTCCTAATTACACAAGCAGCATAAAACATAATATCACATGATCAACATATTTGAATCAATATATTAAATACCATCAAAAGTACATCCACATACATATCCGTGCCCATTCACATTTCCACGCCTCTAAGGTCCACTGATCCTAATCCCAGATGTCCCACTTCCTCCATGGTCGTCCATGGGTCCCACACCTTATGACTGGATCTGATTTCTAGTGTAGTGGCCAGATTATCTAAATAAGCTCTGTCGACACCCAGTCACAATTTATGTGACAGACTCCTCCCATGCACTACGGTGATTGGATGAAGACCTAAGTTGGGTCCATTCTCCATGGGTCTTCCACCCTAAGAGTCGCCCCTAGGCCCACTTTAAGATATGGGGTACTGATCAATGATCATGTGGGCCCAGTGGATGCACACCCCCTGTCGATCAGATCTACTATATTTCCATAATTCACGCCTCTGCTGTATACTTCCCATGGATGGTGGTTAAAGTGGAACCCAATCTCTATGGAACCAGTACCACCTTGGTTGCCCATGGGTCCCCTTCAGGATCCATGGACCTGATTCTTGATCAAGTGTGCCAGGTGGTCCCACTATTCCCAAACGTAAGTCTCCATCTATGCTCTGTTTCTGAATGTTTACATAAATAGCCATTAAATCATCAATCAGAAAATACTAATAGACTAACAATCACTATATCTCTGGACTGAACCCATCCAAAGTGATTTCATGAGTTTTTTTGCCTCCAATTATAATTCACTGCAAATCGATATCTTCCATTACTATCTCTATGCGCGATAATATCACAGAACCAGCACTAACCAAATTTTATCGATCATCTACCATATTGTTCAGGAATAACTAGGAAGATTCACTCACCTTTGATACGTGATTGTTGCTTTTGTGATGTGAGGACGCGAAAAGGACATCCGATGATCGTCTTCGCACTGTTTGGCTTCTTCCTCCCCTCCCCTGGACTCCAATGACCAAATTCTCTTTCTAAGATTGTTTTCTCTCAAAAACTAGAAGATAATTTCATATTATGGAATGGTCGATGCTTGACTATATATATACACACACACAATAGAGTCCTATTGTTACTCTTATACTTCCTCTTCCTCTTTCTAATTAGAGTTGTCATACAACTCTTTCCTTTTTCTAAAACTCCTCACATGAGTCTCTTTCTTATTCAAAAATTAAACAAGGGGTCCTACCTTGGCCAAACTAATCTTGGCCCTAGGTAACTCAAGATATTATATACTCCCCTCCTTAGGAAATTTGGTCATCCAAATTTAAAACGTACCTGTGGTGAAAAGACGCGGATACTTCTTTCGGACTTCGTCCTCGATCTCCCATGTAGCCTCCTTTGGATCGTGATGTGTCCATAACACCTTGACTAGTTGGACCGTTCACCTCCATAGCACCCTTTCTTTGGTGTCTAAGATTGCAACGGGTCTAAGATAAATCTGGCTGTAAGTCCATTGGTTCGAGTTCTAACACATGAGACGGGTCTAGTTCATACTTTTTTAACATGGATACATGAAACACCTTATGAACTCTAGCTAAATGCGGTGGTAGTTCCAATTCGTAAGCATTCCCATCACTTACGCGCCCTGTGATTTTGAATGGTCCTATGTATCTTGGGCTTAGGTTTCCCTTTTTCCTGAAGCGCATCACTCCCTTCGTCGGAGAAACTTTAAGGAATACTTAGTCACCTACCATAAATTCTAATTCTCGCCGACGTTTATCTGCATAACTCTTTTGGCGACTCTAAGCAGTCTTCAATCTGTCCTGAATTTTCTTAATATTCTCAGTAGAGGTTTGCACCCATTCAGGGCCTAAAATCCATCGTTCGCCCACTTCCTCCCAATAAATTGGAGAGCGGCAACTCCTGCCATACAGGGCCCTCAAAAGGAGCCATCTGGGTACTCGAATGATAGCTATTGTTATAAGCAAATTCTGTCAACGGTAATTGCTCATCCCAATTGTCACTGAAATCTATAGCACAAGCGCGAAGCATGTCTTCGAGTGTTTGATTTGTCCTCTCCGTCTGTCCTTTAGTCTGAGGGTGATATGATGTGCTAAAATTCAGTTTCGTACCCATAAACTTCTGTAAGCTCTTCCAAAACTATGAAACAAATCAAGTATCCATGTCTGATACGATCGATGCTAGAACGCCATGCAACCTTACTGTAAGACCCCGACCCGAGTGAACCCGATTAGTGCTAATTAAGTTGCGTGTTAGTGCTAAGCTTGATTAGTGTTTTTGGCTAAGTTGGGTTTGGAATAGCTTTTGATATAGTTTTGGGGATTTTGATTTGCTTTGTGTTAGTAGGGCCCTTTGGGGGTTCCCTTTCATGACATTGCTTATGTTTGAGGATTTATCGGAGGTTTTTACATTCATGATTTTAATCCCGTTTTACTCGTTTTGATGATCCCTACAACTTTCATGTTGATCCCGACTTCGTTTGAGGTCCCGAAACCCGATTTCATAGCCTTGAGGGTAAAACAGTCATTTCACACCAAACCTGTACCCAAAACTTGATATTCCCGAAACCTGCGAAACATATACTTTTTGGAAACTAGATATTTCGACGATCATTTCTTCCTACTTCGTCGAATCCATCCGAGGACCCGAGAGAGATGATTTCAGCCAAATTAGTTCCTTAAGTTGTGGGACCCAACCTCTCAAGTGTTAACAAAGGAGACCCTTCCCTTCCTTCTCCATTTTCATGTTCCAGCACAACTATTGAGCCTAGGGTTTTTCTTGCAACTTCTTCTTCTTCTTCTTGCTTCTCCATCTCAAATCCTCACCAATCTTGCACCAAACTCGAAATGGAGATCACCAATCTCTTCCTCATCTAGCAAACTTCACTTTGATACCTTTTGTAGAAGAATCCATCAACTTTGAGACTCCCTTTGAGATAGCTCTCTTCATTTGAAGGTCATCCAAGTAAGTGTTCTTCTTCATCTTCTAGATTTGTGTTCCTATAGCCTTAGAGAAGCTCCACCTTGATTATTGAAAGGTTTTCTTGTCATTTCATTGTTTGACCCATTTTAGGGTTTGTTTTTGGGGGTTTTTGATTGTAGCTTGGCTTTGAGCAATAGAAGTGAATAGAGGCTTGATTTCAGCTAGCTTGGACTTGAGGCAAGTGAATGATTGGATGTTTTTAAGTTTCAAATGGTTTGGTGAAGCATTTATTGATTTCCATGCTTTCATTGATTACTTTCATTGATTTCTCTTATGGTTGAAATAAATGATCTTAATGCATCTTGATGGCCTTATTTAATGTCTTGGAAACATGTGTTTAAGTCATCTTGATTATAGTTCTATGTGGTTGTTGATGTGTTGGAAGGAAACAAAAAGGAGAAAAATCAGTGTCCCGGACCTGCTACACGCCCAGGTCCGATCGATCGGACCTACAGGCCGATCGATCGGTCTGTCTTTAACTGTAAGGCTTTTTGAGCCGATCGATCAGTTTGAGTCCAGTGGGTTTTGATATATATATTTTTTTGTGGACCTTGGCTACCCTCCTTGGACTCACTTGACCATATGTGAGAGCGTCTTGAGCCGATGCTCTTCACGGTTGGTTCGGATGCATCGAAGTTCAATCTATTTCAATCTTGAACGGGATGGAACGACACGATATCTTCTTCATACCTAAATGCAAAGTCTATTTCCTTGGGTATCGCGAATTCTATTCCTTTCGGTGACTGAGTAGGTTGCTCGATGGTTCCGGGTTGACATCATACTTAGGATGGACCGTTTATAGTCTTGATTTTTCTATCATAGCATCTAGTACTATCCATAAGCTCAATTTAAGTTTTGAAAATCGTAAAAGTGGATAAGGAGCCCGGAATGTCTTCAAACTCAAGGAGTACCAAGTCATTTCCATAATCGACATACGGGACCCCTATTCACTCAAATAGATCTTAAAACCATTATCTTTCCCGAATTGGTATAGTTCATTATATTCTTCATTTCCAAGATTTACATTTCATGACTTGTTTTCCCCGAAGCATTGTTATACACTTGAAATGGTTACTTGACCCGAAGTGCATTGCACCACATGATATGTCAGTGTGCCCTTGAGCACCCCCGTCTTGCCCGTTTGATTATATATTTGTACTCGATGTACTTGCATTGTCTCGATTGTATTTGACCTATGAGTCGGCACCACTAAGCTTGGATAACCTCGTTGGTTTGATCCACCGACTTGGAGATCCCCCCTCTTGTCCCGCCAGCTGCAGTTTGGATCCCACTACCCGGTCATTACCGTGGTCTTGTCTCGACACCGCAGATTGCTACTGTGGTCCCCGATGCCCGGCTCGCTACCGTGGTCATGTATAGTATATGTATATGTATTTATATGAGATCCCCTGTTTCTCCTCACCTCGAGTGACTGAGATCAGGGCCTAGTTATTGCTCTATCACCTTAGTGATAGAGGACTTAGCTTCGTGTGGTCGTCATCTTGCTTGTTCCTGATTCCTTGGATACCCTATGAGTTTTATCTTGTTTACATGTTTTCTAACAAATGATTTATCTATTTTATGAGAGTTCTTGCTTGAACAGATTTCCTTGCTTTTCGAGATATTTCATCTATTATATGTTGTTGTATCTTCTCACTCTCTTGCCAGACCGTCGTGTCTGATCCTTTGCTTTGGTACTCAGGTCCCGTTGCCGGTTTCCTTGAGGAGGAGCCGGAGGAGGCGGTAGGTGAGCCGCAACCTCTAGTTGAGTGGCGTGCTGACGATGTCATGTAGACATCGGGTTGCTACAAGAGGCGTAACATTTTGGGGAGAATTTATTAACCATTCTTTTAGGTTATTATTTTGTAATATTGGCCTTTGTTGGCCTCTAATTTTGAGGAATGTAACTAAATGTTATTTTGTCTAACTTTAACAACTTTTGGGAAACATGCTATAGATCATTGCTCATTCTGATACAGTTTTGATATTTGATGTTAATGCTTGCGTGACTAGAGATAGTTGTCTATTTGATTTGCTACACGCTTCCGCACACAAAAGAAATATTCATGCAAGGTTGTGATATCCTCACCGCGGACGCCTGTGGGAAATTAAATAAGTTATATATTGTGGATGTAGATAATCATCATCAATCATCATTCACCTTTAGTCCCGATCCCGGATTGGGGATTTCTCGGTCCGGGGTCGCGACACTTACAATCTCCCGAGCATATGTTTTGGCTAGGTGTTCCATTGTAGGTTTTCCTTTCAACGGTATGAAGTGTGCCGACTTGGTCAATCGATCCACAATTACCCAAATTATTTCATTTTGTCTTGAGCTCCTGAGAAATCCTGAAATAAAATCCATAGTGATATGGTCCCATTTCCATTCTAGTATAGGTAATGGCTGCAGCAATCCCCCTGGCTTCCTATGGTCAGCCTTCCCTTGTTGACAAATAAAACACCGTCCAACAAACTCAGTAACATCATTTTTCATGCCGATCCACCAAAATCTGATTTTTAAGTTCTGATACATCTTGGTGTTCCCCGGATGGATAGTATATCTTGTGTGATGTGCTTCCTTTAAAATTTCATCTTTGATTTCCCGAATATTTGGGACACAAAGTCAGCCTCGGAAGTATAACGTGCCATTAACAACTGAGAAGTCTGGTTTATTGTTCAATTTGTCGAAGATTTCCACCATTGCTTTGACATCTCGTTGATGGTCTTTCATGTTCTGGATTAATTCGGGTTGAACCTTGAAACTTCCCAATAGTACTTTTTCATCAATAGGCCATAAATTTGCATCCAAATCCTTGATCTCTTCAAATAGTCTCTACTAAGCGGTAAGACAAGCCATCTATGTTGATTTCCTACTTAAGCCGTCGACTACAACATTCGCCTTTCCTGAATGATAAAATATAGAGAAATTATAATCTTTCAAGAATTCCATCCATCTTCGTTGGCGCAAATTCAGCTCTTTTTGAGAAAATACATATTTGAGGCTCTTGTGATCTGTATATACTTCAAATTCTTCACCGTAAAGGTAGTCTCTCCAAATTTTCAATGCAAAAACTACAGCTGCCAATTCAAGGTCGTGCGTAGCATAATTTTGTTCATGAACCTTTAGTTGTCTGGAAGCGTACTTCCATGTTGCATGAGAACACACCCTAGCCCTTGCAACGACACATCACAGTAGATAACAAATCCTCCACTCCCAGCAGGAAGGGTGAGTATTGATGCCGATGTCACTTTACCTTTCAATGTTCTGAAGCTATCTTCACATTTCTCGTCCCAAGTGAACGGAACATCCTTCCTTGTGAGTCTGGTTAACGGTCCAGCAATCGTAGAAAACCCTTGTACGAACCTTCGATAATAACCCGCCAAGCCTAAGAAGCTTCGAACTTTTGAAACATTTGTAGGTCGCTTCCAATTTATAACCGTTTCTATTTTGGTAGGGTCGACAGATAATCCGTCTCCTGAAATAATGTACCCCAAAAAGGTTTCTTGCTCTAACCAGAAATCACACTTGCTAAACTTGGGATAGAGATGGTTATCCCTCAACAGCTGCAAGGAGGTACGTAGATGCTCGCCATGTTCTTGCCTTGCCTTAGAGTAGATGAGGATATCATCAATAAATAACACCACAAATTTATCCAGATAAGGTTGAAAAACTTGGTTCATTAATGCCATGAAAGTAGTTGGCACATTGGTCAATCCGAAAGGCATGACTAGAAACTCGTAATGACCATACCGCGTCTGAAACGCTGTCTTGGGAATGTCTTCCTCCCTTACTCTTAGCTGATGGTAGCCGAACCTTAGATCAATCTTGGAAAAGTATTTCGCTCCTTGCAATTGATCAAATAATTCATCAATGCGGGGCAGAGGGTACTTGTTCATAAAAGTCACTTGGTTTAACTGTCTATAGTCAATGCACATTCTCAGGGTTCCATCCTTCTTCTTTGCAAACAATACCGGTGCTCCCCATGGGGACACGCTAGGTCTGATGAATCCTTTATCCAATAGTTCCTCCAATTAAACTTTTAGTTTCTTCAACTCCGCAGGAGCGATTCGATAGGGTGCCTTAGAAATCGGGGCCGTACCCGGCATTATTTCAATAGTAAAATCGACCTCCCGAATTGGGGGTAATCCAGGCAAGTCATCCAGAAATACGTCAAGGAATTCCCTAACAATGGGAATATCTTCTATATTTGGCTTCGGTTTATCCTCCGAGATGAAGGCTAAAAAGCCTTTGCACCCATTCCTCAGTAACTCACCAGCTTTGATAGCTAAGATAACCATTGACCAAACAGGTCTCCTTTTTCCCACCAAACTAACATGAGTAAATCCCTCCAAATTAAACCGAACTACTTTGTTAAAGCAGTCTAAAATAGCCCGATACCTAGTAAGCAAGTCCATTCCTAATATAACATCAAAGTCATTCATACGTAACAATACCAAGTCAGCTGGCATCCGGGCTTGTCCAATCTCTATCATACAGTCATAAAATATGGTTCTAGTACATATTTGCTTGCCCGTGGGTGTAGACACCACTAATGCATTAGTCAAAATTGAGGGGGAGTTTTCTATCTTAGCAGCGAAAGTATGCGAAATAAAAGAATGAGTTGAACCAGAATCAAATAAAGTACTAACTTCATAATTGGAAATTAAAACCATACCCTCGACTACATGGTTGGCCGCTTCCGCATCATGGTGAGTCATGGCAAAGAGCCTTCCGTTCTGCTGTTGTCCCGCCTGATTCCCTCCTTGATTGTTCCTGCCAAGGTTGTAATGCTGTCCTTGGGGTGGGTTCTGTTGATTTCCATGGGCCTGATGTGTCTAGTTTTCATAATAACGCTAGTTTTGTGGACGCTCTTGTTGGTGACTCTGCTGATTTTGCAAAGGTGCATGTCCTTGTGTATGGGTTTGATTCCTTCCCTACTTACTGGGGCATGTTAGGAATTTTGTAGATTGCAATTTGATGAATGCATTATCATTCAAGCATCATTTGATTTACACACATATGCATAGATTTCTAAAAACTTGAAATCTTGATTTACACATGCATTGTTTTTAAGATATTGATTTATGCATGTTTTCTTTTTAAACTTGGATGCATTTTAATTTGAAAAGAGTTTTAGAAATCAAGCAAGCCTATGAGTTTTAAATCTTTCAAATCTTTTTAGGCTTTGTGTGTTTCATGTTTTTAACCCTCTTAGTGTGATTTAAAATATGATTCCATGCTTGGTTTAATGGCCCAAGAGTTCCCAAATAAATATACTTTGAAATATGCAAGAAAAGTGCATAATAGGGAATTCTGGTCCCCAGGCTCGGTCGACCCGCAGTGGGCTTGGTCAACCGGCCCAACAGGGGACCCAGTCGACCCAGCCCAAGCAGGTCGACCGGGACTGAGCCGTTGGCTCCTGACTAACGGATCTTTTTATAGCCGTTGTGAAGGCCAGGTCGACCGGGGGACTAGCCGTTGGGGTGTTTTGGCTATAAATACTAGTTCATTCCTTTGCCAAAAGTTGAGGATTTTTAGACCTTCCTTGAGAGGTTTTGACGCAAGTCAAAGGGGAATGAACTAAGGGATGAAGGGGGTCATTAGGAAAGCTAAAGCTTGGATTAAATGAAGTTAAATCACCAAGTAAGCTCTACTTTCCTTAATCATATGTTTTCATGCTTTGCTTAATTATTGATAAATCTTTTGTAGCATGATAAGCTATGAGTTGTTGTGTCCTTAACATGTTTTATGTTTTGAATTGATTTATTGTTTTGGATGCATCACCATTGATTCAATCCAAGTAGTACTTTAATTGGTAAATCTAAGTAAATCATGTTAATGAAAGAATCTTTGAAATTATATGTAACATGATTCCTATACTTGGTTGAATCTATGGTTGTTTTTCACCATAAGAAAATCTTTTTCAAATCTATCTTATTTTTTGGATTCAACATCTTTACAAATCATATGTAACTTTGTTTTAAAGTTTCACAACTTGCTTTGCTTTGATAGGTATATCATTTTTAAGTTGTTTTTATAATTACATATGATTTGTCCCCTTATTTCAATCAAATCTATTTTTATGTTTTACGAGCTACATTGTTGATTTGATTGTCATCCCTATGCATCACATGTTTTGTGCTTAGAATTTCACAACTTGTTTAGGATACAAATGTATATCTTTTACAAGTTATTTTTAACATGTGACTTGCATCCTTTCCTCAATCGTAAATGTTTTATGAGCTAAAACTTTCAAAAGCCTTAGGCATACATTTATGAGCTTTCATTTTCAAAATGATTGAGGACATCATACATACACATTGTGCATTCGTAGTGTGTGTGTGTGTGATTTAGATTTTCACTTCCGTATCCGCCTAATTAAGAGGCATTGTAATTAGCTATAAATTGTATCTCCATCAAGTGAATTATAGACACTAATTAGAGAGATAACCAACCTGTGGTTGATGAGGTAATTGCTTAGCCTAAGAAAAGCATAATGTAAAGGTTATTGCTTAGCCTTGAACAGCATATTGTAAAGGTTATTGCTTAGCCTATTGAAAAGCATAAATAGTGGAAATCCGGTGGGGTGTTGAACAGAAGTCGGTAGTGGATGTAGGCATTGAGGCCGAACCACTATAAATCCTTGTGTGATGGTGCTTGCTTTTGTGGTGATTGTTTTTATTAAGCTTCCGCATTTTGTTTGATAATCATCACTTGTGACTAGTTGGTTTTAAAGAAGTTAAAATTGATTAAAATTGGTCATAATTGGAGCTCACCCTGTTCACCACCCCTCTAGGGTTCAGATCCCCAGACCTTCAATTGGTATCTGGGCTGGTTACTCCATTATAGGGCTTAACAACCCGGAGTTGATCCTTGCTAGATTAGAACCCTAGTGTTGTGATTTATTACATATCTTTGTGATGATTTCCACTGTGATTGAAAATGATATTTCCCCTAGTATTACTGCACCACTCTAAGACTTTTTAAAGTTATATCTTCAAGAGTTGGTGAGTCCTCAAAGTGATCTCTCAAGGACATCCTTATCCAGACCTTAGGTGAATCTTCATTGGTACACATTTAGACTAACCTTAAGGCCTTGATCCTCTCTAGACCAACCTATTCTTTTTAGTTTTATATTTTTGTTGGTCATGATACATTTGCATTTTGTTTCTTTATAGTCACATCTTTTAAAATGCAATGTTTCTTTGTGATCATTTGATTTTGTCTTCATGAACTTTTAAGTTATATCTCATGGTTTTCAAAATCCTTTGATTGCAATATTTTCATGATGGATTTGCATTTTGTTCATATAGTTATATCTCTTGTAGTGCATATCTATTCATGATCAATTGATTGTGATTACAAAAGCTTTCATAGCTAGATTTGTCATGATCAATTGATGTTGGAAAATCATTTGATGAAAGTCATAGTTAGATCTTTTTTGTAAATCAAATGACTTGAAGCAATTTAAGTTTTCCATTGAGTTTTCAAAGTTATATCTCTTGGTATGGAAAATGTGTTCAATTTGTAGGAGTGTCTATTGTCATATTGAGAATACAAATTGAAAATTTATAATAGTACACTTCTTGTTTTCCAAAATCACTTGCTCATAATTCTATGCATGATTCTTTGTTGGAATTGTAAATATTGAAGTGATTTGAAAAACTTTGGAAAATGTTCTAAGCTTGATTGGTTGTATTTATAGAAGCATTTTCCTTGAATTTATTTCCTTGAGCTTAATTATGATTATATCATTTGGAAGGAAATATTTTTTACAAACAATTTGCATCTTTGCTCATTTAGTTACATTCTTTTTATGCAAATTGATTTTGATGTCTTACATTGCTTGGTTGGATATGGTGTCATTGATTTGCATGTTTGTGCCTAACTTGATATTTATATTTTTTCATTAATGCAAATTGATGATTGTTTATGTGCTTTATAGTAAAATCTTGTATTTGAGCTTTTTAAGTACATATGTGATTTTATGTGCTAAGTTCATTTGGTTTAAACCTCATATCCATTTTCCATTGCATTGTAAGCTTAGTACATTTGCTAAGAGTGGAGATGTTGCATGATAGATTGATCCCTTTAACTTCATACCTTCTTATGCTTACATAGTTATATTCTTTATTGATGATATGGTATGAGTTAGATCTTGAGTGTTGATTGATCCTCTCTATGCAAATGTCAAATCGTTCTATGTATGGTTGTGTTATTTATTATATTTGTAGAAACCATACTAGAACTAAAATCCATCCTCTATGCTTTCTAGTCATATTTTTTTTTTTGGATGGTTATGATGTTGATTCATGTATTTCCTCTAAGTGATATCATCCTTATACATGTGTCAACTTCATAGTAGTGATCTTGATCATATGAACTTCTTTGAAATCCATTCATTGTATTTCTATATGTTTGATGGATATCTTAGATGTTGAATTCATATTATTTTGACACTTTGGAAATTGCATGCATTACAAAGTAATATCCTTTTGCATTGCAATTTACCTTGTTCATCACTATGCTCATTAGTTATATCTTTAAAAGTGATGAATATCATTTTATGATGCTTGATGGAATTTTGTGTTTGTCACATTCTTGCTCTTAATCATGTTGTCAAATTCAATTGGTTTCAATTGGTATAATTTTCGATTGATTTGATTTCTTGTGAATGTGATAGACCTTGTGTACATTGGATTGAACTTGATAGTAATATATTTGTTCCATGTCACACTCCATTAGCATCATAATTTTCATGATTGCCACCTCTATTGCTCATATAGGTAAATCTCATGATCACCATATTTATGTATTCATAATCTTGGTTGGTTATTAGTTGAGGTTGGCTTCATGTTTGAATTTCATTTCACTCATCTTGCGCTTTAATAGTCATATTTTTGGATTGAATGAAATGATTTCAAAACCTTCATAGCATATGTTTTTCTTAGTTAAATTATTTGATGCTATGTTTAATAAACCCCATTTCATCATGGATAGCTCTAATTTGGATTTTTCCTAATAGTTATATTTCTAAATCCATCTTAGAGTGATTGTTTTAATAGACTTATCTTTGAATCTCAATTGGTATTCTTTGTTTTTCCAATTGGTATCCATGATTGCTTTCCTCACTGACCTTGGTCTCTTTTGGTAATTTGATCATATTGTGCTCTATAGTTAAACGAATCTAATCCTTCTCTTGAAGTTGACCCTCAATTGGTAAAACCATCTTCTTCTTGCACCTAATAGTTAAATCTTTGTCAAAAGTTTGACAAAAGGAGAGAATGGATTGAGGGGGAGTGTAAACCTTCATAGGAAGTATTAGTCTTAATAAAATTCACCCTTGGATTGACTTTAAACTCTTAGAGATTAATTCCACACATGATAACCTGTTATGTATTTCATTTTCGATTTCTTTTCTTAATAGGTGCTACTAAAAGGTATTTTCCTTGTTTCATGTGTGTAGGTACCTTTGCAATTTAATGGCAAAGGGGGAGAGAGCATTCAAGTTCTCAAAAGGGGAAGAGAATGTCCAAGCTTCCTAAGGGGAGATTTTGTATGATCTTCTACAGGGGGAGAGAATGCATATCTTGCCAAAGGGAGAGAGAGGCATGGTCAAAGGGGGAGAGGTGAAAATAAGAAAGCTTGGGAGCTAAAGAAGATGCGTGGCTATAGAGAGAAAGAAGAAGAGAAAGCTTGAAGAATGATCAAGCTCCAAGCATCAAGAAGAATGAAGAAAAGAGCCCAAGAGCCCAAGCTAAGAGAAGGAGCATCCAAGAGATTTCAAGACTTGTCCAGCCTACGGGGAGCTGAAGACTTAGTGTGTAAATTCAGTGGTGAGTGAGTTGCCATCAAATTGCAAAGGGGGAGATTGTTAGGAATTTTGTAGATTGCAATTTGATGGATGCATTATCATTCAAGCATCATTTGATTTACACACATATGCATTGATTTATAAAAACTTGAAATCTTGATTTACGCATGCTTTGTTTTTAAGATATTGATTTATGCATGTTTTGTTTTTAAACTTGGATGCATTTTAATTTGAAAAGAGTTTTAGAAATCAAGCAAGCCTATGAGTTTTAAATCTTTCAAATCTTTTTAGGCTTCGTGTGTTTCATGTTTTTAACCCTCTTAGTGTGATTTAAAACATGATTCCATGCTTGGTTTAATGGCCCAAGAGTTCCCAAATAAATATACTTTGAAATATGCAAGAAAAGTGCATAATAGGGAATTCAGGTCCCCAGGCTTGGTCGACCCGCAGTGGGCTCGGTCGACCGGCCCAACAAGGGACCCGGTCAACCGAGCCCAAGCAGGTCGACCGGGACTGAGCCATTGGCTCTTGTCTAACGGATCTTTTTATAGCCGTTGTGAAGGCTAGGTCGACCGGGGAATAGCCAGGTCGACCGGGGGACTAGCCGTTGGGGTGTTTTGGCTATAAATACTAGTTCATTCCTTTGCCAAAAGTTGAGGATTTTTAGACCTTCCTTGAGAGGTTTTGACGCAAGTCAAAGGGGAATGAACTAAGGGATGAAGGGGGTCATTAGGAAAGCTAAAGCTTGGATTAAATGAAGTTAAATCACCAAGTAAGCTCTACTTTCCTTAATCATATGTTTTCATGCTTTGCTTAATTATTGATAAATCTTTTGTAGCATGATAAGCTATGAGTTGTTGTGTCCTTAACATGTTTTATGTTTTGAATTGATTTATTGTTTTGGATGCATCACCATTGATTCAATCCAAGTAGTACTTTAATTGGTAAATCTAAGTAAATCATGTTAATGAAAGATTCTTTGAAATTATATGTAACATGATTCCTATACTTGGTTGAATCTATGGTTGTTGTTTTTCATCATAAGAAAATCTTTTTCAAATCTATCTTATGTTTTGGATTCAACATCTTTACAAATCATATGTAACTTTGTTTTAAAGTTTCACAACTTGCTTTGCTTTGATAGGTATATCATTTTCAAGTTGTTTTTATAATTACATATGATTTGTCCCCTTATTTCAATCAAATCTATTTTTATGTTTTATAAGCTACATTGTTGATTTGATTGTCATCCCTATGCATCACATGTTTTGTGCTTAGAATTTCACAACTTGTTTAGGATACATATGTATATCTTATACAAGTTATTTTTAATATGTGACTTGCATCCTTTCCTCAATCATAAATGTTTTATGAGCTAAAACTTTCAAAAGCCTTAGGCATACATTTATGAGCTTTCATTTTCAAAATGATTGAGGACATCATACATACACATTGTGCATTCATCTTTACATTCATAGTGTGTGTGTGTGTGATTTAGATTTTCACTTCCATATCCGCCTAATTAAGAGGCATTGTAATTAGCTATAAATTGTATCTCCATCAAGTGTATTATAGACACTAATTTGAGAGATAACCAACCTATGGTTGAAGAGGTAATTGCTTAGCCTAAGAAAAGCATAATGTAAAGGTTATTGCTTTTCCTTGAAAAGCATATTGTAAAGGTTATTGCTTAGCCTATTGAAAAGCATAAATAGTGGAAATCCGGTGGGGTGTTGGAACACAAGCCGGTAGTGGATGTAGTGTAAGACCCCGACCCGAGTGAACCCGGTTAGTGCTAATTAAGTTCGTGTTAGTTCTAAGCTAGATTAGTGTTTTTGGCTAAGTTGAGTTTGGAATAGCTTTTGTACTAGTTTTGGGGTATTTTGATTGCTTTGACTTAGAAAGGCCCTTTGGGGGTTCCTTTTCATGACATTGCACGTATTTGGAGATTTATCGGAGATTTTTGCATTCATGGTTTTAATCTCATTTTATTGATATTGTTAAGCTCTTCAACTTTCATGTTGATTCCGAGTCCATTTGAGATCCCGAAACCCGATTTCATAGCCTTGAGGGCAAAACAGTCATTGCACACAAAATCTGTATCCAAAACTTGATATTCCCGAAACCCGCGAAACATACACTTTTTGGAAACTAGATATTTGGACGATCATTTCTTCCTTCTTCGTCGAATTCATCCGAGGTCCCGAAAGAGGTGATTTCAGCCCAATTAGAATTCTAGTGGTGGAGCCCACTCCCCACTTGTTTATAAGGAGACCCTTCCCCTTCCATTACCCTTTTTCCAGCACAAGCATAAGCTAGGGTTTTCCCTTTTCTTCTTCTTCTTCTTGCTCTTGCTTGCAATCACCAAACTCACCATCAATCTTGCACAACTTGAGTAGTGGAGATCATCACCTTTTTCCTCATCAGCCTAGCTCCCCATCGACACCATTGCTTGAGAAAACCATTCATCATAAGACTTTCTTTGAGCTTGCCATTGCCATTAGAGGACCTTGCAAGTAAGTAATCCCCTTCATCTTCTAGATTTGTGTTCCTCTAACCTTAGAGAAGCTACACCTTGAATATTGGAAGGTTCCCTTGCTATTTCATTGTTTTGACTCTTTTAGGGTTTGTTTGTTTTGGGATTTTTTCATAGCTTGGATTCCTTGCTTGGGAGACTTGTTAGAGCTTGATTGCATTATTAGAAGACCTAAGGTAAGTGGATGTTTTGATTTTTATAAGCTTTCAATGATTTTTGGTATTTTCCATTAATGCCCATTTATTGCTTTGTTTTGAAATGAATGCTCATGATAGAGTACTAAGGGTATATTTATGATCATAGAGAAGTGGTAGTCCATAGCATTTAATGTTTTCTTGCCTTGTTCCAAATGCATCTTATGTGGAATGGTTTCATTCTCTTCTTTCCTTGTATTGAATGTGATATGAATGGAGGAGAATGGGATGGATGTGGTGAAGGATTTAATGTAGTTTGAATAGAATATTAAACTCCTCAATTGATGTATAAGAAGGGCTAAAAGGAGGTTGTAAAAAGGAAGACTTGTAGAAGAGCTGAACTGGTCCGTCAGCAGGGACACAACCCAAATCAGCGTGCACCGCAGCAGCAAAGAAATGCACCCCAAGGCAGACCACAACAGGCACAGAATAGGCCCCAACAGCGAGGCCAAATCTACGGAGTCAACAGAGTGGATGCAGAGGCAGCGGGAAATGTAGTGGAAGGTACACTTCTTGTTTGTGGGATTAAAGCTATGATTTTGTTTGACCCTGGCTCTACACATTCTTTCGTGTCCCATAAATTTTCTAAGTTGATTGATATGCATGCTAGAGAACTTGAGTTCATTTTGACTGCGGCAACCCCAGTAGGTAAACAAGTTATTTGTAGAACCTTTTACCCTAGTTGCACAGTCCAGATAGGAGAAGTGGTTTTAACCGCAGATCTCATTTCTTTGGAGATGTTTGATTATGATGTCATCCTAGGGATGGATTGGCTGGCAGGGTGCCATGCCACAATGGATTGTTTCCATAAGACCCTCACTTTTAAGCTGGTTGAGACACCAGCAGGAGTGTTGTTTCAGGGAGAGAGGAGGAGTCCTCATGCAGGGTTTGTCTCAGCATTGAAGGCTGATAGACTTTTGAGAAGTGGTTGTGAAGCTTATTTGGCGTTTATCACGGAGGATAAACGGTCCCAAGGGGTGGAGGAGATCCCAATTGTTTGGGAATTCCCGGATGTTTTTCCGGAGGAGATTCCAAGTTTGCCACCCATGAGAGAGATTGATTTCACCATTGAGTTGTTACCAGGGTGTCACGCCCCCGAACCGAAACCTCGGGGGCGGGAAATGGGATTAAGCATAAATGTATTTTACTTCTCCCAGGATCCGCGTGTGTGAAGACAACACATTCTAAATATTTTGCGGAAGCATTTGTGGCGTTGCGACCCGAAGTCCGTGGCCATCGGATTCCGTGTCGCACTCAACCTTTAGCACATAGCTAGTATATCAAGTATCATCTCAGACTGGAGTAAACATCACAATAAATTACAGAGCTGACAGATACAGGATATTACATTCCCAAATATGTTCAAGTTACAATTATCAATGTACATTAATTAAAAATCCCAAGAAAAAGGCTAATAACAGCCATACAACAATAAGCTATAAACTACTATCCAAATGTGACGTAGCTCCGATGTCAAGCTCAATGTCTACATGACATAGCCGACAAAACAACCTGCAAGGCATGGCTCCACAGCCAACAAAACACTCAACTCGGGGCGAAGAAATCTGAACCTGAGTACCAAAAGTAGTGGGTCAGACACGACGGTCTGGCAGGTGGATGAAAAGATAACAAATATACTGAAGAATAAAACATAAGATACATCATGCTATTCGATCAAATGCTACATATAATTAAACGGGTGCAAAGTCGGGAATCTCGGGGAAAAACCTGTATTCATTTCAAGCACGGGTAAAACATGAATATCTAATAAAACATGTGTTCGGTTACATCATCTATAATCATAGATATTTGACAATGGGGTGTTCGTCTAAAACATGTATAAATATAGCGGTATGGCAAAACAACGTTCATTTGAAACTTAAGTAAAAACACAAGTATACAACAAACCAGGTATTCATAGCAGTCTAGCAAAACCAATGTCCATTTGAAACCTATGTAGAAGTATGGATATTTAATAAATCGGGTATCGTTTAAAACAGGTGTAACCAAGGAAATCTGACAAGACTAATGTTCATTTAAACCTATTCCAAAGTATGGATATTTAAACAAATCGGGTATCATGTAAAATAGGTATAAACATAGGAATCTGGCAAAACAAGTGTCATTTGAAACCTATTTCAAAGCATGGGTATTTAACAATTCGGGTATTCATTTAAAAACAGGTATAAACATAGATATCTGACAAACCAAATGTCCTTTAAAACAAGGCACAGATATTTAACAATTCGAGTATTCCTTTAAAACACGTGTAATCATATAAATCTAGCAAAATCATTGATCGTATGGAACATATGTAAAAGCACGGGTATTCACCCAACCGGCATTCATGTAAAACATGTACGGGTGCAAAGGACATAAAACAATATAATAGCGACTGAATTTACAATAGAGAGCATTAACACTTATCTAAATAACAACTTTCATAAAAGCAATGAATCATTTATCTGAAAACAAGTAAGCAATATAAACCATGTCGGGTGTCCAAGGAATCGGGAACTGGCAAGATGGCAATCACAAGAAGCTAAGTCCTCTATCACCGAAGTGACAAGAGCGGGACGTTGGTCTCAGTCACACAAGGTGAGGAGACTCAACGTAAATCATATATACAATAATAAATATACGGGAACGGGAACGGGACCACGGTAGCGAACCGGGTATCGGGACGGGACCACGGTAATAACCGGGTATCGGGATCCAAACTGCAGCTGGCGGGACGGGAGAGGGATTTCCAAGTCGGTGGATCAAACCGACAAGGTATCCAAGCTTAGTGATGCCGACTCATAGGTCAAAACCAATCGAGACATATGCAAGTAAATCAAGTACAGTAAGTAAACGGGTAAAACGGGGGTGCTCAAGGGCACACTGTCACTTCATATCGGGCAATACATTCGGGACAAATAACTGTTACTAGTGTAACTTCAATGCTTTCGGGGAAACAAGTAAATCAAGTACAATAAATAAACGGGTAAAACGGGGGTGCTCAAAGGCACACGGTCATATCATGTGATGCAATGCACTTCGGGACAAATGACTGTTACTAGAGTAACTCCAATGCTTTCGGGAAAACCAGTCATGTAATGCAAATCTCGGGGAAAGAGGTGAAACAATGAACTATAACAATTTCGGGAAAAGTATTAATTTCAAGATCTATTTAAGTGAATAGGGGTCCCGTATGTCGATTATAATCATTACTTGGTACTCCTTGAGTTTGAAGACATTCCGGGCTCCTTATGCACTTTTACTATTTTAAAATCTTAACTTGAGCTTATGGGTAGTTCTAGATGTTACAATAGCAAGAATCGAGATTATCAACGGTCCATCCTAGGCATGACATTAATCCGGAAACATCGAGCAACCTATTCAGTCACCGAGAGGAATGGAATTCGCGATAACCAAGGGAAGGACTTGCGTTTAGATATAAAGAAGATATCGCGTCGTTCCATCCCGTTCAAGATTGAAATGGGTTGAACTTCGATGCATCCGAACCAACCGTGACGAGCATCGGCTCCAGACGCTCTCACATATGGTCGAGTGAGTCTGAGGAGGTTAGCCAAGGTCCACAAGGGAAAATAAACCTCAAAACCCACTGGACTCTGTAAGTCCACCTGGATCCGAACCCTAGAGGGGGGGTGAATAGGGTGAGCTTCTTTTATGACCAATTTTAACAATTTTAACTTCTTTAAAACAAACTAGTCACAAGTGATGATTATCAAACAATATGCGGAAGCTAATATAAACAATCACCACAAAGCAAGCACCATCACACAAGGATTTATAGTGGTTCGGCCTCAATGCCTACATCCACTACCGGCTTGTGATCCAACACCCCACCGGATTTCCACTATTTATGCTTTTCAATAGGCTAAGCAATAACCTTTACAATATGCTTTCCAAGGCTAAGCAATAACCTTACAATGATGTTTTTCAAGGCTTAACATCAACCTATCCATTATGCTTTTATAGGCTAAGCAATAACCTCTTCAACCACATGGTTGGTTATCTCACTAAGTTGTGTCTTTAATACACTAGATGGAGATTCATTTTAGCTCATTACATTTGCCTCTAAAATAGGCGGATATGGAAGTGAATAACAACTACACACTCACACTATGGATGCAAAGATGAAAACAAATGAAGTGTGTGTGTGTGGTCCTCAATCATTTTGAAAATGAAAGCTCATAAATGTAAGCCTAAGGCTTTTGAAAGTTCTAGCTCATAAAACATTTATGATTGAGGATGTAATGCAATCACATGTTAAAAGTAACAACTTGTTAATGATATCAAAGTTACACAAGTTGTATGAAATGGATTAGCTCTAAACATGTGATGCATAGGGATGTCAATCAAATCAACAATGAAGATCAAAACCAAAAAAATAGATTTGATTGAAAAGAGGGGACAAATCATATGTAATTATAAATACAACTTGAAAATGATTTACCTATCAAAGTGATGCAAGTTGTGAAACTTTAAAACAATAATACACATATGATTTGTAATGATGTTGAATCCAAAACATAAGATACATTTGAAAGAGATTTTCTTATGATGGAAAACAACAACCAAAGATTCAACAAAGTATATGAATCATGTTACATATTTCATTAACATGATCTACTTAGATTTACCAAAGATAAAGTACTACTTTGATGAATCAATGGTGATGTATCCAAAACAATAGATCTATTCAAAATATAACACATGCTAAGGATACAACACATCATAGGTTAACATGTTACTAAGATTTACCAATGATAAAACAAAACATGAAAACATATGATTTGTAAAGAAGTTGAGTCCAAAACATAAGATACTTTTGAAAGTGATTTTCTTATGATGGAAAACAACAACCAAAGATTCAACCAAGTATAGGAATCATGTTACATATGATTTACCAAGTTTCTTTCATTAACATGATCTACTTTGATTTACCAATTCAAGTACTACTTGGATTGAATCATATGATGTTGTATCCAAAACAATAAATCAACTCAAAACATAAAATATGTTAAGGACACAACACAAACATAGTTTAACATGCTAGAAATGATTTACCAAAAATAAAACAAAAGCATGAAAACATATGATTAAGGAAGGAAGAGCCTACTTGGTAGTTTAACTTCATTAATCCAAGCTTTAGCTTTCCTAATCATCCCCTTCATCCCTTGGTTCTTTTCCCTTTTGATATGCCTCAAATCCTCTCAAGGAGGGGTTAAAAATTCCCAACTTTTGGTAAGGGAAAGAACTCATTTTATAGCCAAAAAGGTCCAACGGCTATATCCTCGGTCGACCGGCACACAGGCCTCGGTCGACCGGGAAGGCACAACGGTCAGATTTCTGACCGTTGGAGGTTTCAGTGCAAAAATGCAGTTTTTACCTCCAGTTGTCTCGGTCGACCGAGACCTGTGTCTCGGTCGACCGGCGACACTGCCGGGACTCCCCCCTATTTGCAAAAAATGCAACTTTTGCATATTTGAAGGTTTTTCTTTGGGGGACCTTTTGGCCACTAAATCAAGCTTGGAAAACATGTTTTAAGGATTCTAAAGGTTTTTAAAACATGCCATAAAAAGCCTAAAAAGTTTCAAAACTTTTTAAAACAAGGCTTGCTTGATTTCTTTGAAAACTCTTTTCTAAATCAAATGCATCCAAGATTGAAACCAAAACATGCATAAATCAATACTTTTACAAAACTAAAAAGTAATGCATGAATAAAACAAGATTTCAAGTTTATTTAAAACCAATGCAAGTGTGTAAATCAAATGATGCTAGAATGATAATGCAACCATCAAATTGCAATCTACAAAAATCCTAACAATCTCCCCCTTTGCAATTTGATGGCAAACACACTCACCACTGAATAAACACACTTAGTCTTCAGCTCCCCCTCAGCTGGACAAGGCTTGAAATCTTCTTGGATGCTTCTTCTCATAGCTTGGGCTCTTGGGCTTCAATCTTCATGATGCTTGGAGCTTGATCAACCTTCAAGCTTTCTTTCTTCTTTCTTTCTTTATCCAAGCATCTTCTTTAGCTTCCAAGCTTTCTTTCTTCTATTTGCTCTCCCCCTTTGACCATGCCTCTTTCTCCCTTTGGCAAGGTATGCATTCTCTCCCTTTTGTAGAAGATCATACACAACTCTCCCCTTAGGAAGCTTGGACATTCTCTTCACCCTTTTGAGAACTTGCATAATTTCTCCCCCTTTGCCATTAAATTGCAAAGGTACCTACACACATGAAACAAAGAAAATACCTTTAGTAGCACCTGTTAACAAATGAAATCGAAAATGAAATACATAACAGGCTATCATGTGAGGTAGTAGTCTCTAAGGGCTCAAAGGCAATCTAAGGGTCAATTTGATCAAAACTAATACTTCCTATGAAGGTTTACACTCCCCCTCAATCCATTCTCTCCTTTTGTCAAACATTTGACAAAGATTTAACTATTAGATGCAAGAAGAAGATGGTTTTACCAATGAGGGTCAACTTCAAGGAAAGGATTAGATTCATTTAACTATCAAGCTCATATGATCAAATTGCCAAAAGAAAGCAAGGTCTATGGGAAAAGCCATCATGGATATCAATTGGAAAGACAAAGAATACCAATTGAGATTTAGGATATGACTATTTAAATCAATCACTCTAAAATGGATTTAAAAATATACCTATTAGGAAAAATCCAAATTAGAGCTATCCATGATATGGGGTTTACTCAAACATAGCATCAATCAATATTACTTAAGAAAATCATATGCTATGTAAGATTTTGAAAATCATTTCATTCAATCAATAAATATGACTTATCAAAGTGCATGAATGAGTGAAATGAAATTCAAACATGAAGCCAACCTCAACTAATAACCAACCAATATTATGAACACATAAACATGGTGGTCATGAGATATACCTATATGAGCAAATTAAGGAGGTGGCAACATGAACATTATGATGCTAATGGTGTGTGATATGGAACAATCATATTACTTATCAAGTTCAATCCAATGCACACAAGATTTATCACATTCACAAGAAATCAAATCAATCAAACATTATACCAAATGAAACCAATTGAATTTGATAACATGATAAAGAGCAAGAATGTGACAAAATTCCATCAAGCATCATAAATGCATATTCATCACTTTTAAAGATATAACTATTGAGCATAGTGATGAACAAGGTAAATTGCAATGCAAAAAGATATGACTTAGAAATGCATGCAATTTAAAAAGTGACTAAATCATATGAATTCAACATCTAAGTTATCCATCAAACACATAGAAATATGAGGAATGGATTTCAAAGAGTTTCATATGATCAAGATCACTACTATGAAGTTGAAACATGTCTAAGGATGATATCACTTAGAGAATATACATGAATCAACATCATAACCATCCAAATAGAAATGACTATAAGGCATAGAGGATGGATTTGAGTTCTAGTATGGTTTCAACAAATATAATAAATATCACAACCATACATAGAACAATTTGACATTTGCATAGAGAGGATCAATCAACACTCAAGATCTAACTCATACCATAACATCAATAAAGAATATAACTATGTAAGCACAAGAAGGTATGAAGTTAGAGAGACATCATGGATCACATAAAGATGAAGATGGACCACATAAATGGATATACCTATTAAGAACAATGGTTTAATTCCAATTCATCTAAAATGATCCATTAAGCTATCATGTAACATCTCCACTCTTAGCAAATGTACTATGCTTACAATGCAATGGAAAAGGATATGTGGTTTAAACCAAATGAGCTTAGCACATAAAATCACATATGTACATAAAAAGCTCAAATGCAAGATTTTATTATAAAGCACATAAACAATCATCAAAATGCATCTAAGAGAATATACCAAGTTAGGCACAAACATGCAAATCAATGAAACTATATCCAACCATGCAATGTAAGACATCAAAATCAATTTGCATAAAGAATGTAACTCAATGAGCAAAGATGCAAATTGTTTGTAAAAATTATTTCCTTTCAAATGATACAATCATAATAAGGCACAAGGAAATAAATTCAAGGAAAATGCTTCTATAAATATAACTAATAAAGCTTAGAACATTTTCCAAAGTTTCTCAAATCACTTCAATGTATGAAACTCCAACAAAGAATCATTTATAGAATTAAGAGCAAGTGATTTTGAAAAACAAGAAGTGTACTATTGTAAAGTTTTCAATTTGTAAAAACAATAGACACTTACAAATTTTCCATATCAAAAGATATAACTTGTAAATCAATGGAAAACTTAAATAGCTTCAAATCATTTGATTTCCAAAAAGGATCTAACTATGACAAACATCAAATGATTTTCCAATATCAATTGATCATGAAAAACTAGCTATGAAAGCATTTGTAATCACAATCAATTGATCATGAATAGATATGCACTACAAGAAATATAACTATATGATCAAAATGCAAATCCATCATGAAAAGGTTGCAATCAGAGGATTTTGAAAACCATGAGATATAACTATAAAAGTTCATGAAGACAAAATCAAATGATCACAAGGAAACATTGCATTTTAAAAGATGTGACTATAAAGCAACAAAATGTAAATGTACAGAGACCAACAAATAGATATAACTAAAAAGAGTAGGTTGGTCTAGGGGTATCAAGGCCTAAGGTTACTCAAATAGTCTACCTTTGAAAATTCACCTAAAGCCTTGAAAAGGTTGTCCATGAGAGAACGCTTTGAGGACTCACCAACTCTAGAAGATATAACTTGAGAAAGTCTTAGAGTGGTGCAATGAGGCTAGGGAAATTATCATTTTCAAACATAGTGGAAATCTTTAAAAGATATGCAATAAAACACAACACTAGGGTTCAAATCTAGCAAAGATCAACTCCGGGTTGTTAAGCCCTAAAATGGAGTAACCCGCTCTGATACCACTTGTAAGTCCACCTGGATCCGAACCCTAGAGGGGGGGTGAATAGGGTGAGCTTCTTTTATGACCAATTTTAACAATTTTAACTTCTTTAAAACAAACTAGTCACAAGTGATGATTATCAAACAATATGCGGAAGCTAATATAAACAATCACCACAAAGCAAGCACCATCACACAAGGATTTATAGTGGTTCGGCCTCAATGCCTACATCCACTACCGGCTTGTGATCCAACACCCCACCGGATTTCCACTATTTATGCTTTTCAATAGGCTAAGCAATAACCTTTACAATATGCTTTCCAAGGCTAAGCAATAACCTTACAATGATGTTTTTCAAGGCTTAACATCAACCTATCCATTATGCTTTTATAGGCTAAGCAATAACCTCTTCAACCACATGGTTGGTTATCTCACTAAGTTGTGTCTTTAATACACTAGATGGAGATTCATTTTAGCTCATTACATTTGCCTCTAAAATAGGCGGATATGGAAGTGAATAACAACTACACACTCACACTATGGATGCAAAGATGAAAACAAATGAAGTGTGTGTGTGTGGTCCTCAATCATTTTGAAAATGAAAGCTCATAAATGTAAGCCTAAGGCTTTTGAAAGTTCTAGCTCATAAAACATTTATGATTGAGGATGTAATGCAATCACATGTTAAAAGTAACAACTTGTTAATGATATCAAAGTTACACAAGTTGTATGAAATGGATTAGCTCTAAACATGTGATGCATAGGGATGTCAATCAAATCAACAATGAAGATCAAAACCAAAAAAATAGATTTGATTGAAAAGAGGGGACAAATCATATGTAATTATAAATACAACTTGAAAATGATTTACCTATCAAAGTGATGCAAGTTGTGAAACTTTAAAACAATAATACACATATGATTTGTAATGATGTTGAATCCAAAACATAAGATACATTTGAAAGAGATTTTCTTATGATGGAAAACAACAACCAAAGATTCAACAAAGTATATGAATCATGTTACATATTTCATTAACATGATCTACTTAGATTTACCAAAGATAAAGTACTACTTTGATGAATCAATGGTGATGTATCCAAAACAATAGATCTATTCAAAATATAACACATGCTAAGGATACAACACATCATAGGTTAACATGTTACTAAGATTTACCAATGATAAAACAAAACATGAAAACATATGATTTGTAAAGAAGTTGAGTCCAAAACATAAGATACTTTTGAAAGTGATTTTCTTATGATGGAAAACAACAACCAAAGATTCAACCAAGTATAGGAATCATGTTACATATGATTTACCAAGTTTCTTTCATTAACATGATCTACTTTGATTTACCAATTCAAGTACTACTTGGATTGAATCATATGATGTTGTATCCAAAACAATAAATCAACTCAAAACATAAAATATGTTAAGGACACAACACAAACATAGTTTAACATGCTAGAAATGATTTACCAAAAATAAAACAAAAGCATGAAAACATATGATTAAGGAAGGAAGAGCCTACTTGGTAGTTTAACTTCATTAATCCAAGCTTTAGCTTTCCTAATCATCCCCTTCATCCCTTGGTTCTTTTCCCTTTTGATATGCCTCAAATCCTCTCAAGGAGGGGTTAAAAATTCCCAACTTTTGGTAAGGGAAAGAACTCATTTTATAGCCAAAAAGGTCCAACGGCTATATCCTCGGTCGACCGGCACACAGGCCTCGGTCGACCGGGAAGGCACAACGGTCAGATTTCTGACCGTTGGAGGTTTCAGTGCAAAAATGCAGTTTTTACCTCCAGTTGTCTCGGTCGACCGAGACCTGTGTCTCGGTCGACCGGCGACACTGCCGGGACTCCCCCCTATTTGCAAAAAATGCAACTTTTGCATATTTGAAGGTTTTTCTTTGGGGGACCTTTTGGCCACTAAATCAAGCTTGGAAAACATGTTTTAAGGATTCTAAAGGTTTTTAAAACATGCCATAAAAAGCCTAAAAAGTTTCAAAACTTTTTAAAACAAGGCTTGCTTGATTTCTTTGAAAACTCTTTTCTAAATCAAATGCATCCAAGATTGAAACCAAAACATGCATAAATCAATACTTTTACAAAACTAAAAAGTAATGCATGAATAAAACAAGATTTCAAGTTTATTTAAAACCAATGCAAGTGTGTAAATCAAATGATGCTAGAATGATAATGCAACCATCAAATTGCAATCTACAAAAATCCTAACAATCTCCCCCTTTGCAATTTGATGGCAAACACACTCACCACTGAATAAACACACTTAGTCTTCAGCTCCCCCTCAGCTGGACAAGGCTTGAAATCTTCTTGGATGCTTCTTCTCATAGCTTGGGCTCTTGGGCTTCAATCTTCATGATGCTTGGAGCTTGATCAACCTTCAAGCTTTCTTTCTTCTTTCTTTCTTTATCCAAGCATCTTCTTTAGCTTCCAAGCTTTCTTTCTTCTATTTGCTCTCCCCCTTTGACCATGCCTCTTTCTCCCTTTGGCAAGGTATGCATTCTCTCCCTTTTGTAGAAGATCATACACAACTCTCCCCTTAGGAAGCTTGGACATTCTCTTCACCCTTTTGAGAACTTGCATAATTTCTCCCCCTTTGCCATTAAATTGCAAAGGTACCTACACACATGAAACAAAGAAAATACCTTTAGTAGCACCTGTTAACAAATGAAATCGAAAATGAAATACATAACAGGCTATCATGTGAGGTAGTAGTCTCTAAGGGCTCAAAGGCAATCTAAGGGTCAATTTGATCAAAACTAATACTTCCTATGAAGGTTTACACTCCCCCTCAATCCATTCTCTCCTTTTGTCAAACATTTGACAAAGATTTAACTATTAGATGCAAGAAGAAGATGGTTTTACCAATGAGGGTCAACTTCAAGGAAAGGATTAGATTCATTTAACTATCAAGCTCATATGATCAAATTGCCAAAAGAAAGCAAGGTCTATGGGAAAAGCCATCATGGATATCAATTGGAAAGACAAAGAATACCAATTGAGATTTAGGATATGACTATTTAAATCAATCACTCTAAAATGGATTTAAAAATATACCTATTAGGAAAAATCCAAATTAGAGCTATCCATGATATGGGGTTTACTCAAACATAGCATCAATCAATATTACTTAAGAAAATCATATGCTATGTAAGATTTTGAAAATCATTTCATTCAATCAATAAATATGACTTATCAAAGTGCATGAATGAGTGAAATGAAATTCAAACATGAAGCCAACCTCAACTAATAACCAACCAATATTATGAACACATAAACATGGTGGTCATGAGATATACCTATATGAGCAAATTAAGGAGGTGGCAACATGAACATTATGATGCTAATGGTGTGTGATATGGAACAATCATATTACTTATCAAGTTCAATCCAATGCACACAAGATTTATCACATTCACAAGAAATCAAATCAATCAAACATTATACCAAATGAAACCAATTGAATTTGATAACATGATAAAGAGCAAGAATGTGACAAAATTCCATCAAGCATCATAAATGCATATTCATCACTTTTAAAGATATAACTATTGAGCATAGTGATGAACAAGGTAAATTGCAATGCAAAAAGATATGACTTAGAAATGCATGCAATTTAAAAAGTGACTAAATCATATGAATTCAACATCTAAGTTATCCATCAAACACATAGAAATATGAGGAATGGATTTCAAAGAGTTTCATATGATCAAGATCACTACTATGAAGTTGAAACATGTCTAAGGATGATATCACTTAGAGAATATACATGAATCAACATCATAACCATCCAAATAGAAATGACTATAAGGCATAGAGGATGGATTTGAGTTCTAGTATGGTTTCAACAAATATAATAAATATCACAACCATACATAGAACAATTTGACATTTGCATAGAGAGGATCAATCAACACTCAAGATCTAACTCATACCATAACATCAATAAAGAATATAACTATGTAAGCACAAGAAGGTATGAAGTTAGAGAGACATCATGGATCACATAAAGATGAAGATGGACCACATAAATGGATATACCTATTAAGAACAATGGTTTAATTCCAATTCATCTAAAATGATCCATTAAGCTATCATGTAACATCTCCACTCTTAGCAAATGTACTATGCTTACAATGCAATGGAAAAGGATATGTGGTTTAAACCAAATGAGCTTAGCACATAAAATCACATATGTACATAAAAAGCTCAAATGCAAGATTTTATTATAAAGCACATAAACAATCATCAAAATGCATCTAAGAGAATATACCAAGTTAGGCACAAACATGCAAATCAATGAAACTATATCCAACCATGCAATGTAAGACATCAAAATCAATTTGCATAAAGAATGTAACTCAATGAGCAAAGATGCAAATTGTTTGTAAAAATTATTTCCTTTCAAATGATACAATCATAATAAGGCACAAGGAAATAAATTCAAGGAAAATGCTTCTATAAATATAACTAATAAAGCTTAGAACATTTTCCAAAGTTTCTCAAATCACTTCAATGTATGAAACTCCAACAAAGAATCATTTATAGAATTAAGAGCAAGTGATTTTGAAAAACAAGAAGTGTACTATTGTAAAGTTTTCAATTTGTAAAAACAATAGACACTTACAAATTTTCCATATCAAAAGATATAACTTGTAAATCAATGGAAAACTTAAATAGCTTCAAATCATTTGATTTCCAAAAAGGATCTAACTATGACAAACATCAAATGATTTTCCAATATCAATTGATCATGAAAAACTAGCTATGAAAGCATTTGTAATCACAATCAATTGATCATGAATAGATATGCACTACAAGAAATATAACTATATGATCAAAATGCAAATCCATCATGAAAAGGTTGCAATCAGAGGATTTTGAAAACCATGAGATATAACTATAAAAGTTCATGAAGACAAAATCAAATGATCACAAGGAAACATTGCATTTTAAAAGATGTGACTATAAAGCAACAAAATGCAAATGTACAGAGACCAACAAATAGATATAACTAAAAAGAGTAGGTTGGTCTAGGGGTATCAAGGCCTAAGGTTACTCAAATAGTCTACCTTTGAAAATTCACCTAAAGCCTTGAAAAGGTTGTCCATGAGAGAACGCTTTGAGGACTCACCAACTCTAGAAGATATAACTTGAGAAAGTCTTAGAGTGGTGCAATGAGGCTAGGGAAATTATCATTTTCAAACATAGTGGAAATCTTTAAAAGATATGCAATAAAACACAACACTAGGGTTCAAATCTAGCAAAGATCAACTCCGGGTTGTTAAGCCCTAAAATGGAGTAACCCGCTCTGATACCACTTGTAAGTCCACCTGGATCCGAACCCTAGAGGGGGGGTGAATAGGGTGAGCTTCTTTTATGACCAATTTTAACAATTTTAACTTCTTTAAAACAAACTAGTCACAAGTGATGATTATCAAACAATATGCGGAAGCTAATATAAACAATCACCACAAAGCAAGCACCATCACACAAGGATTTATAGTGGTTCGGCCTCAATGCCTACATCCACTACCGGCTTGTGATCCAACACCCCACCGGATTTCCACTATTTATGCTTTTCAATAGGCTAAGCAATAACCTTTACAATATGCTTTCCAAGGCTAAGCAATAACCTTACAATGATGTTTTTCAAGGCTTAACATCAACCTATCCATTATGCTTTTATAGGCTAAGCAATAACCTCTTCAACCACATGGTTGGTTATCTCACTAAGTTGTGTCTTTAATACACTAGATGGAGATTCATTTTAGCTCATTACATTTGCCTCTAAAATAGGCGGATATGGAAGTGAATAACAACTACACACTCACACTATGGATGCAAAGATGAAAACAAATGAAGTGTGTGTGTGTGGTCCTCAATCATTTTGAAAATGAAAGCTCATAAATGTAAGCCTAAGGCTTTTGAAAGTTCTAGCTCATAAAACATTTATGATTGAGGATGTAATGCAATCACATGTTAAAAGTAACAACTTGTTAATGATATCAAAGTTACACAAGTTGTATGAAATGGATTAGCTCTAAACATGTGATGCATAGGGATGTCAATCAAATCAACAATGAAGATCAAAACCAAAAAAATAGATTTGATTGAAAAGAGGGGACAAATCATATGTAATTATAAATACAACTTGAAAATGATTTACCTATCAAAGTGATGCAAGTTGTGAAACTTTAAAACAATAATACACATATGATTTGTAATGATGTTGAATCCAAAACATAAGATACATTTGAAAGAGATTTTCTTATGATGGAAAACAACAACCAAAGATTCAACAAAGTATATGAATCATGTTACATATTTCATTAACATGATCTACTTAGATTTACCAAAGATAAAGTACTACTTTGATGAATCAATGGTGATGTATCCAAAACAATAGATCTATTCAAAATATAACACATGCTAAGGATACAACACATCATAGGTTAACATGTTACTAAGATTTACCAATGATAAAACAAAACATGAAAACATATGATTTGTAAAGAAGTTGAGTCCAAAACATAAGATACTTTTGAAAGTGATTTTCTTATGATGGAAAACAACAACCAAAGATTCAACCAAGTATAGGAATCATGTTACATATGATTTACCAAGTTTCTTTCATTAACATGATCTACTTTGATTTACCAATTCAAGTACTACTTGGATTGAATCATATGATGTTGTATCCAAAACAATAAATCAACTCAAAACATAAAATATGTTAAGGACACAACACAAACATAGTTTAACATGCTAGAAATGATTTACCAAAAATAAAACAAAAGCATGAAAACATATGATTAAGGAAGGAAGAGCCTACTTGGTAGTTTAACTTCATTAATCCAAGCTTTAGCTTTCCTAATCATCCCCTTCATCCCTTGGTTCTTTTCCCTTTTGATATGCCTCAAATCCTCTCAAGGAGGGGTTAAAAATTCCCAACTTTTGGTAAGGGAAAGAACTCATTTTATAGCCAAAAAGGTCCAACGGCTATATCCTCGGTCGACCGGCACACAGGCCTCGGTCGACCGGGAAGGCACAACGGTCAGATTTCTGACCGTTGGAGGTTTCAGTGCAAAAATGCAGTTTTTACCTCCAGTTGTCTCGGTCGACCGAGACCTGTGTCTCGGTCGACCGGCGACACTGCCGGGACTCCCCCCTATTTGCAAAAAATGCAACTTTTGCATATTTGAAGGTTTTTCTTTGGGGGACCTTTTGGCCACTAAATCAAGCTTGGAAAACATGTTTTAAGGATTCTAAAGGTTTTTAAAACATGCCATAAAAAGCCTAAAAAGTTTCAAAACTTTTTAAAACAAGGCTTGCTTGATTTCTTTGAAAACTCTTTTCTAAATCAAATGCATCCAAGATTGAAACCAAAACATGCATAAATCAATACTTTTACAAAACTAAAAAGTAATGCATGAATAAAACAAGATTTCAAGTTTATTTAAAACCAATGCAAGTGTGTAAATCAAATGATGCTAGAATGATAATGCAACCATCAAATTGCAATCTACAAAAATCCTAACAGACTCAAACTGAGTCCTCCGATCGGTCGGACCGAAGGTCCGATCGATCGGCTGAAATTTCTGTACCAGCGCCTTAAAACAGTTCAGACAGGCCGCATCGCTCGAGCGAATCTAAGGGTTCGCTCGAGCGAACTCATCGGTCGAGCGGTTATTAAAATGCATTCGAGCGACCAGGTTACTGGAAAACCCGTATCCCTTTCTGGACAGGTCGCTCGAGCGAACTGTCCAGAAACTGAATTCTGGCAGTTCAGTTCCCTTCTTTCTCTTCCTTTTTCCTTTCCAACACTTATACAAATGAGTTTTTCCTTACTTCAACAACATCCTAATTACAATAAAACTCCCATCAAGACTTCAATGAATCATTAAATCCAACCTCTTTCTTCACATTCAATCCCCAAACAAGGAGAGGAGTTCCCATCATAGACAAGGGTTCATTTGAGTCAACATTTATAGATAAACAAGGTCTATTGATCACATTTCCATAACCAAAGATGTTTTAGCACAACTCTATAAATGAGTATCATTTTCAAATCAATGTAGCTCATAAACATAACCATGAATAGCCAAACCAATCCTATTCCTTATAAAACCATATGAGTAAACTTGATCAAATGAAATGCATACCTCTCCAAGAGATTAACAAGATAGAAACAACCATTAATGTGCAAATTTCGAAATCCATATATATGTGACAAGGAGCATATGTGCAACATGTATCCAATGATAAAAAACAAGAAATAAACTTGGGATTTTCTCATAAAACTTTGATAACATTAAAAACATCCATTCATCCACTTGCCTTGGGTTCCAATCTAGCAAAACAAGCTCCTAATCACCTCTCAAGCTCAAGATCAACAATCTCTACAAAAACCCCCAAAAAAGCCCTAAAATGGGTTACACAAAGAATGAAAATGAAAGAGCTTTCAATAATACAAATGGAGCTTCTCAAGAGCTAGAGGAACACTAATCTAGGAGATGGGAAGAATCACTTACTTGGAAGGTCCTCTAATGGACAAGGTAAACTCAAGGAAAGTCTTGTAATGGTTGGTGAGCTCCACAAAAGCTATGGAAAGAAAGTCCTCAAGGAGATGAAGAAGATGGTGGCCTCCAATCTCTTCTTGGTGCAAGCTTGGAAGTGGATTGAGTGATGGGAAGCAAGAAGAAGAAGAGGGAGCAGGGAAAACCCTAGACTCCATGGTTGTGCTGGAACATGAAAATGGAGAAGGAAGGGGAAGGGTCTCTTTTGTTAACAATGAAGGTTGGGTCCCACAACTTAAAGAACTTGGGTGGCTGAAATCATCTCTCTCGGGACCTCGGATGAATTCGACGAAGAAGGAAGAAATGATCGTTGAAATATCTAGTTTCCAAAAAGTGTATGTTTCACGGATTTCGAGAGTATCGAGTTTTGGGTACAGATTTGGTGTGAAAAGACTGTTTTGCCCTCAAGGCCAAGAAATCGGGTTTCGGGTTCTCAAATGGATATGGGATCAACATGAAAGTTGTAGGATTCCTCAAGATGAATGCAACGGACCAAAAACACAATACGAAAAAAATCGGGAAAATCTCACAAGTAAAAGCAAAGCCGAAAAGGAAACCCCCAAAGGGCCCCACAAGCTACCAAAGTACTCAAAAGCCCAAAACTAGAAGAAAAATCATTCTAGCTCACAAACTCAACCCAAAAAATACTAATCCCACTAAAAGAACTAATCCACAAATAAAACGACACTAATCCAAGAGATCAGGGGTCGGGTTCTCACACAGGGACCGCTCCGATATCTATTGCACCATATAGAATGGCTCCAGCAGAGTTGGGAGAGTTGAAGACTCAGTTGCAAGAGTTGTTAGAGAAAGGTTTTGTGAGACCGAGTGTTTCACCTTGGGGAGCTCCAGTCTTGTTTGTCAAAAAGAAGGATGGTTTGATGAGAATGTGTATTGATTACAGAAGATTGAATCAAGTGACCATCAAGAACAAGTACCCATTGCCAAGAATAGATGAATTGTTTGATCAATTGCAAGGTGCATCATACTTCTCGAAGATTGACTTGAGATCCGGTTACCATCAGCTGAGAATTAGAGAAGCAGATGTGTTGAAAACAGCTTTCCAGACAAGATATGGCCACTATGAGTTCCTAGTGATGCCATTTGGATTGACACCAGCAGTGTTCATGGCTTTGATGAACAAGATATTTGCAGAGTATCTAGATCAGTTTGTAGTCGTATTCATTGATGACACTTTAGTGTACTCCAAGACCAAGGAAGAGCATGAGGAGCATTTGAGGATAGCGTTGCAACTCTTGAGAGAGAATCGGCTGTATGCGAAGCTTAACAAGTGTGAATTTTGGCTAAACCAAGTAGCATTTTTGGGGCACATCATCTCCAAGGAAGGACTATCAGTGGATCCATCCAAGGTTGAAGCAGTTATGAGTTGGGAAAGACCGAAGAATGCTACAAAAATTAGAAGTTTTCTGGGATTGGCAGGTTACTATCGGAGGTTTGTGCAAGGTTTTTCGTCGATTGCGTCACCTTTGACGAAGTTGACAAGGAAAAATGCACCATATGTATGGACAGATCAGTGTGAAGAGAGTTTCCAAGAGCTAAAGAAGAGATTGACTACAGTACCAGTCCTTACTTTGCCATCCGGGAGCGGCGGTTTTACCATTTTTACCGATGCTTCGAATGTTGGACTTGGTTGTGTTTTGATGCAGGAAGGAAAACTGATTGCTTATGGATCCCGACAGTTGAAAGATCACGAGAAGAACTATGCCACCCATGATCTGGAGTTAGCAGCGGTTGTTTTCGCGTTAAAAATGTGGAGACATTACCTCTATGGAGAGAAGTTCGAAGTTCACTCCGATCACTGCAGCTTATAGTATCTGTTTTCACAGAAGGATTTGAACATGAGGCAGAGAAGATGGATGGAATATATCAAGGACTACGATTTTCCAATCAAGTACCACCCGGGGAAAGCTAATGTAGTTGCCGATGCCTTGAGCAGGAAATCAGTAGGCTTGGCAAATCTAAGTGGCACTTGTATCTTTGAGCAATTTGAGGAGTTGAGTTTAGATCTACAGCCACTGAGGAAGGGTGTTTTGTTAGCTAATATGACAGTGTCAGAACCTTCTTTCATTCAGAAGATCAAGGATAGTCAGTTGCAAGATCCAGAGTTGGCCAAGATCTCAGAGCATGTAGCAGAACGTCCCGATTTCTGTATTATGGATGGAGTTTTGTACTACCGTGACCGTTTGTGTGTACCTAACATCGAAGACTTGAGGAATGATATCATGACCGAGGCACATAGCACGAAGTACTCTATACATCCAGGCAGCATGAAGATGTATCAAAACTTGAAGGGTAGATTTTGGTGGAACAACATGAAGAGAGAGATTGCCGTGTTTGTCTCCCGTTGCATGACCTGTCAGTTGATTAAAGCAGAGCATCAGAGGCCTCCCGGATTGTTACAGCCATTAGAGATCCCGGAATGGAAGTGGGAGCACATTACCATGGATTTTATTTTGGGATTACCGAGGACTAGCAGAGGCAACGATGCGATATGGGTCATTGTGGACCGTCTCACCAAGTCAGCGCATTTCCTTGCTATGAAGACAGGGAAGAAGATGCACATGCTACCTTTGGCAGAGTTGTTTGTTAGCGAGATCGTCAGTCTACATGGACAGCCAGTTTCTATCACTTCCGACAGAGACAGCAGATTCGTCTCGAGGTTCTGGAAGACACTACTTGAGTCTATGGGCACGAGGCTACAGTTTAGCACAGCGTATCACCCGCAGACAGATGGTCAGTCAGAGAGGACGATTCAGACCCTAGAGGATATGTTCCGTGCTTGTGTGTTAGATTTCAAGACTCAATGGGATGAGACGCTACCGTTGTGTGAGTTTGCTTACAACAACAATTACCACTCGAGCATTGGAATGGCTCCTTTTGAGGCTTTGTATGGCAGAAGGTGTAGGACACCTGTTTGTTGGGAAGAATTTGGCACTCGCAGTTTCCATGGACCGACTATTGTTAGTGAGACCAGCGACAAGATCAGGTTGATTCAAGAGCGTCTGAAAGTGTCCCGGAGTAGACAGAAAAGCTATGCAGACTCCCACCGCAGAGATCTACATTTCAAGGAAGGAGATAAGGTTTTCTTGAAAGTGTCACCTACAAGGGGAACATTGAGATTTGGACAGAAGGGCAAGCTATCACGGAGATACATTGGACCGTATGACATTGTGAGCAAGATCGGTGATGTGGCTTACAGACTAGCCTTACCACCCGAGCTTTCCGGCGTACACAACGTCTTCCATGTGTCTATGTTGAAGAAGTATGTTCCCGATCCTTCACATGTACTCCAGCACAAGCCATTAGAGATCAGAGAAGATGCTACCTATGTTGAGAAGCCCGTAGAGATCATCGATACAAAGGAACAAGAGTTGAGGACTCGGACTATTCAGTGGGTAAAGGTGCTATGGGAGAACCATGGACCGGAAGAGGCAACGTGGGAATTACGAGATCAAGTTCAGAAGAAGTATCCGCATCTTCTACCTGAGGTGAGTTTTATATTTCATTTGGAGGACCAAATGCCCTAAGGGGTGGAGGATGTAAGACCCCGACCCGAGTGAACCCGACTAGTGCTAATTAAGTTCGTGTTAGTTCTAAGCTTGATTAGTGTTTTTGGCTAAGTTGAGTTTGGAATAGCTTTTGTACTAGTTTTGGGGTATTCTGATTGCTTTGAGTTAGAAGGGCCCTTTGGGGGTTCCTTTTCATGACATTGCACGTATTTGGAGATTTATCAGAGATTTTTGCATTCATGGTTTTAATCTCGTTTTACTGATATTGTTAAGCTCTTCAACTTTCATGTTGATTCCGAGTCCATTTGAGATCCCGAAACCCGATTTCATAGCCTTGAGGGCAAAACAGTCATTGCACACAAAATCGTACCCAAAACTTGATATTCCCGAAACCTGCGAAACAAACACTTTTTGGAAACTAGATATTTCGACGATCATTTCTTCCTTCTTCTTCGAATTCATCCGAGGTCCCGAAAGAGGTGATTTCAGCCCAATTAGAATTCTAGTGGTGGAGCCCACTCCCCACTTGTTTATAAGGAGACCCTTCCCCTTCCATTACCCTTTTTCCAGCACAAGCATAAGCTAGGGTTTTCCCTTTTCTTCTTTTTCTTCTTGCTCTTGCTTGCAATCACCAAACTCACCATCAATCTTGCACAACTTGAGTAGTGGAGATCATCACCTTCTTCCTCATCAGCCTAGCTCCCCATCGACACCATTGCTTGAGAAAACCATTCATCATAAGACTTTCTTTGAGCTTGCCATTGCCATTAGAGGACCTTGCAAGTAAGTAATCCCCTTCATCTTCTAGATTTGTGTTCCTCTAACCTTAGAGAAGCTACACCTTGAATTTTGGAAGGTTCCCTTTCTATTTCATTGTTTTGACTCTTTTAGGGTTTGTTTGTTCTGGGGATTTTGTCATAGCTTGGATTCCTTGCTTGGGAGACTTGTGAGAGCTTGATTGCATTGTTAGAAGACCTAAGGCAAGCGGATGTTTTGATTTTTATAAGCTTTCAATGATTTTTGGTATTTTCCATTAATGCCCATTTATTGCTTTGTTTTGAAATGAATGCTCATGATAGAGTACTAAGGGTATATTTATGATCATAGAGAAGTGGTAGTCCATAGCATTTAATGTTTTCTTGCCTTGTTCCAAATGCATCTTATGTGGAATGGTTTCATTCTCTTCTTTCCTTGTATTGAATGTGATATGAATGGAGGAGAATGGGATGGATGTGGTGAAGGATTTAATGTAGTTTGAATGGAATATAAAACTCCTCAATTGATGTATAAGAAGGGCTAAAAGGAGGTTGTAAAAAGGAAGAGTTGTAGAAGTGCTGAACTGGTCCGGAGTTGGTTTCTGGACAGTTCGCTCAAGCGACCATGACACTTCGCTCGAGCGATCTGTCCAGAGAACGGTTCGGAGCTTCCCAGTAGCTTGGTCGCTCGAGCGGACATCCCAGAACTCATTCCAGGGAGTTGTTCGTTCGAACGCATTTAAATATCCGCTCGACCCAATGAGTTCGCTCAAGCGACCTCAACTTCGCTCGAGCGAACCCACCCAGACAAACATTCCAGAGAGCGACTCGCTCAAGCGAACCTTCCAGTCCGCTCGAGCGATGTGGTTCGTCTGAAATAGGCCATGTTTGGGACAGTGTTCAACTGTTTCAACGCTTTGGGACTGTTCTTTGGGAACCCCTCTATGTCAAGGAGATTTGTTAAGCATTGGATGAGGCCAATTGAGAAAGAAACCGTATCACAAAGATTTCAATTGGAGTTTTGAAAATTCAAAGTGTATCAGGAGCCCGGAATGTCCCCCAAACTCAAAGAATACCAATTGGTCATTAGATTGACATACGGGGTCCCTATCCACTTTAAACGAATTTTGAACCCGATACTTTACTCGAAATCCCAATTGTTTATTGTACCTTATTTGACCCCGAGATTTATACTACATGTCTTGTTTTCCCGAAAGCACTGATGAACACTTGAAATGGTTATTTGACTTGAAGTGCATTGCACCACATGAAATGTTAGTGTGCCCTTGAGCACCCCCGTCTTGCCCGTATATCTATTGTACTTGAGTTAATTGCATATGTCTCGATTGTATTTGACCTATGAGTCGGCACCACTAAGCTTGGATAACCCTGTTGGTCTGATCCACCGACTTGGAGATCCCCCTCTTGTCTCGCCAGCTGCAGTTTGGATCCCGCTACCCGGTTATTACCGTGGTCTTGTCCCGATGCCGCAGATTGCTACCGTGGTCCCCGATGCCCGGCTCACTACCGTGGTCATGTATAGTATATGTATACGTATTTATAAGATCCACTGTTTCTCCTCACCTCGAGTGACTGAGATCAGTGCCTAGTTATTTGCTCTATCACCTTAGTGATAGAGGACTTAGCTTCGTGTGGTTGCCATCTTGATTGTTTCCCGTTCCCTTGGTTACCTTTACATGTTTTATGATGCATACTCGTATTTGAATGAATGTTTTATCTTGTTTAAAGAAAATGTTATTTAAACAGGTTTACATGTTTTGAAGGTAAAGTCATTTATTTTCATTTTGTTATTGTGTTTTCCTCCATTTGCCAAACCGTCGTGTTTGACCTACTCTTTGGTACTCAGGTCCCGTTGTTGGATATCCCAAGGAGGAGCTTGAGGAGGCGGTCGTAGAACCGCAACAGTTAGTTGAGTGGCGTGCTGATGACGTCATGTAGACGTTCGGTTGCTATGAGAGACTCATTATTTTTTGGGAAACTTTTAACCATTGTTTGGATTGGTATTTTGTTATATTGGCCTTGTGGGCCTCTATTTTTTGGGAAATGTAATTAAATGTTATTTGCATAAACTTTAACCTACTTTGGGTAACATGCTAATGTTCATTGCTCATTCTGATATAGTATTTTGGACTTGTGTTATTGTCTTGATGACCAAGGATGGTTTGACTATTTGATTTGCTACACGCTTCCGCACTTAAAAGAAATATTCATTTATGGTAGTGATATCCTCACCGCGGACACCTGTGGGAAATTAAATAAATCTATGTATGTTGTTATCATTTAAACAGATGTTGTGGTTATCTATTCACCATCATTTCAGATGTATAATTGTCCCGACTCCGGATCAGCTCCTTCTCATGGATTCCCGGTCCGGGGTCGCGACATGTAGGCATTGAGGCCGAACCACTATAAATCCTTGTGTGATGGTGCTTGCTTTTGTGGTGATTGTTTTTATTAAGCTTCCTCATTTTGTTTGATAATCATCACTTGTGACTAGGTGGTCTGAAAGAAGTTAAAATTGATTAAAATTGGTCATAATTGGAGCTCACCCTATTCACCCCCCCTCTAGGATTCAGATCCCCGGACCTTCAATTGGTATCAGAGCTGGTTACTCCATTTTAGGGCTTAACAACCCGGAGTTGATCCTTGCTAGATTAGAACCCTAGTGTTGTGATTTATTGCATATCTTTGTGATGATTTCCACTGTGATTGAAAATGATATTTCCCCTAGTATTACTGCACCACTCTAAGACTTTTTCAAGTTATATCTTCAAGAGTTGGTGAGTCCTCAAAGTGATCTCTCAAAGACATCCTTATCAAGACCTTAGGTGAGTCTTCATTGGTACACATTTAGACTAACCTTAAGGCCTTGATCCTCTCTAGACCAACCTATTCTTTTTAGTTTTATATTTTTGTTGGTCATGATACATTTGCATTTTGTTTCTTTACAGTCACATCTTTTAAAATGCAATGTTTCTTTGTGATCATTTGATTTTGTCTTCATGAACTTTTAAGTTATATCTCTTGGTTTTCAAAATCCTTTGATTGCAATATTTTCATGATGGATTTGCATTTTGTTCATATAGTTATATCTCTTGTAGTGCATATCTATTCATGATCAATTGATTGTGATTACAAAAGCTTTCATAGCTAGATTTGTCATGATCAATTGATGTTAGAAAATCATTTGATGAATGTCATAGTTAGATCTTTTTTATAAATCAAATGATTTGAAGCAATTTAAGTTTTCCATTGAGTTTTCAAAGTTATATCTCTTGGTATGGAAAATATGTGTTCAATTTGTAGGAGTGTCTATTGTCATATTGAGAATACAAATTGAAAATTTATAATAGTACACTTCTTGTCTTTCAAAATCACTTGCTCATAATTCTATGCATGATTCTTTGTTGGAATTGTAAATATTGAAGTGATTTGAAAAACTTTGGAAAAATGTTCTAAGCTTGATTGGTTGTATTTATAGAAGCATTTTCCTTGAATTTATTTCCTTGAGCTTAATTATGATTATATCATTTGGAACGAAATAATTTTTACAAACAATTTGCATCTTTGCCCATTTAGTTACATTCTTTTTATGCAAATTGATTTTGATGTCTTACATTGCTTGGTTGGATATGGTGTCATTGATTTGCATGTTTGTGCCTAACTTGATATATATATTTTTTCATTAATGCAAATTGATGATTGTTTATGTCCTTTATAGTAAAATCTTGTATTTGAGCTTTTTAAGTACATATGTGATTTTATGTGCTAAGTTCATTTGGTTTAAACCTCATATCCATTTTCCATTGCATTGTAAGTTAGCCTATTGAAAAGAAAAAATAGTGGAAATCCGGTGGGGTGTTGGATCACAAGCCGGTAGTGGATGTAGGCATTGAGGCCGAACCACTATAAATCCTTGTGTGATGGTGCTTGCTTTTGTGGTGATTGTTTTTATTAAGCTTCCGCATTTTGTTTGATAATCATCACTTGTGACTAGTTGGTTTTAAAGAAGTTAAAATTGATTAAAATTGGACATAATTGGAGCTCACCCTATTCACCCCCCCTCTAGGGTTCGGATCCCCGGACCTTCAAGGGAGTCCCTAACTTGGTGCCCTTCCTGACCACAACCGTAACATCCACCTTTCTTTCCCCGGCCTCCGGACAATCTTTTACCTTCTGACCTCCTTTTCCACACCCAAAGGACACTCCAGATCTTTTCCGGCATTGATTTGTTTCATGTGATCATCCGTAATGGTTGTAGACCGGCTTGACTCCAATTTTTTGTTTCTTATTGGGGAACTGGTGCTTAGAGTTATCTGTTTTTCCTTCAATGGTCATCATTTGAGTCCGTCTCTTTATATCTTCGATGGCTTCTTCTGAGACAAAAGCTTTTCTTAAAGCTTCAGCATAAGTCTTTTGTTCATGCAACTTCACGTCCTTTTTGATGTCTGGCCTAAGGTCGTTCACGAATTGTTCCATCTTTTCTTCTTCTATAGCCACTAATGTTTCAGCAAAATGTGACAGTTCAGTAAACTTAAGGGCGTACTTGGTTGCCGTAAGATTTCCTTGTACCAAAGTTTCAAACTCTCTCTTCTTCTATGCCCTGATATGATCTGGTATAAACTTCTTGATAAACTCTCTGTCGTGACCCCGGACCGGGTTACCAAGGTCCTAATTCGGGATCAGGACACTAATGATTGTAATGGTGTGGTGAGTGAATGGTTAATATGTAGAGTGTGTCAACAAGGTGCACACACTTATTTAATTTCCCACAGGTGTATGCGGTGAGGATATCGCAACCATATAAGAACATTTCTATTAAGTGCGGAAGCGTGTAGCAAATCAAGTGATCAATCCATCTCAAATCATAAAGATAATTACATGAGTATAGTACTGTATCAGAATGAGCAATGATCGTTAGCATGTTACCCAAAAGTAAGGTTAAAGTTTAAACAAAAGATCATTTAGTTACATTCCCAAAAATAGAGGCCAACAAAGGCCAATATAACAAAATACCAATCCAAAGAATGGTTGAACAGTTCCCAAAATATTAAGTCTCTCATAGCGACCAAACGTCTAAATGACGTCATCAGCACGCCACTCAACTAACTGCTGCGGTTCTCCGACCGCCTTCTCGTGCTCCTCCTCGGGATAACCGACAATGGGACCTGAGTACCAAAGAGTGGGTCAAACATGACGGTTTGGCAAATGGGTGAAATACAATGACAATATGATAATAAATGAATTTACCTCCAAAAGCATTTAAAACCTGTCTCAATAACGATTTCTCCGAAAAGATAAAACATTTATTCAATTACAAGTAAACATTGTAAAACAAGTAGGGTAACTAAGGAAACGGGAAACAAGCGAGATGGCAACAACACGAAGCTAAGTCCTCTGTCACTAAAGTGACAGAGCAATAACTAGGCACTGATCTCAGTCACTCGAGGTGAGGAGAAACAGTGGATCTCATAAATACATATACATATACTCTACATGACCACGGTAGCGAGTCGGGCATCGGGAACCACAGTAGAAATCTGTGGCATCGGGACAAGACCACGGTAATAACCGGGTAGCAGGATCCAAACTACAGCTGGCGGGACAAGAGGGGGATCTCCAAGTCGGTGGATCAGACCAACAGGGTTATCCAAGCTTAGTGGTGCCGACTAATAGGTCAAATACAAATTGAGACATGTGCAAGTAAATCAAGTACAAATGAATAAACGGGCAAGACGGGGGTGCTCAAGGGCACACTGTCATTTCATGTCGTGCAATGCACTTCAAGACAAGTAACTATTATAAGTGTAATTCAATGTTTTCGGGAAAACAAGGCATGTAGTATAAATCTCGGGATCGATAAAGTACAATAAACAATTGAAATCTCGGGTAAAGTATCGGGTTCAAGATTTATTTGAAGTGAATAGGGATCCCGTATGTCGGTCTAATAATAATTTGGTACTCTTTGAGGTTGGGGACATCTCGAGCTCCTTATACACTTTGAATTTTCAAAACTTCAAATGACGTCTTCGTGATATGGTTTCTTCCTTGAATGGCATCATACAATGCCTAGTGAATCTCCTTTGACCGACAAGGCTCAGCACTCCAGTGAACCGGAGAGTTCGCTCGAGCGAGGAGCTCTCCGGAATGGTTTCTGGGTAATTTCGGTTACCTTACGGTCAGATGGTGGTCAGCCACCGTTGGATTCGGCGGTTAGCTGCTGGCTGACCGTGGTTGGCCTGACAAAAAGACAGGTTACTGGAACTGTAACCAAAATGGTTCGGTTGGCTGGCGGTTAGCCGCCGATGGATTCGGCGGTTAGCCACCGATGGGTTCGGCTGTTAGCCGCTGGCGAACCGTGAGGCTGACTGTACTTTTAAGAGAAAATGTTGCTCTCTGGAAAAGCAACCGAATGAGTCGGTTGGCTGGCGGTTAGCCGCCGAGGGTTCGGCGATTAGCCGCTGGCTAATCATGAGGCTCATGAAAGTTCATGCTATACTGATCTGAACTTGGACTTCCATGGCTGATTTGGTTTTTCAAGTTTTTAAAACAAGAACACAGATCTGATTTTCCAGCCATGAAACATGCATAAAAACTCCATGAAATCATGATCAACATGTGTATAATGTAAGGAGATGATAGAGGACTAATACCTTGATGATATGAATGCCTCAAATCTCTGAAAAGAAAGCCTTCAAAGGTCTGAACTCAGCCTGCAATCAGCAATGTATGTTGCAGGAATTTCTGCAATAGCTTCTCCTTTGATCTTCTCTTCTATTCCACTACCTAATCTGATTGGCTTTGATTGTGGGATCAGAATATGGATTCCAAGAAGGGTTTTCTGAATCTACAATTTGTGGTAAAAGCCCAGGACCTGATCTCCTCTCTCCAATGAAGAAGAAGAAGGCAGCAATGGGCTGGGCGTGAGTTCCTCTCTTGTCTCTTGGGCGGCCAATGGAGCTACAAGAACAATCCACGCCTAGGGTTTTTATTCCAGCACTTGTTTCTTCCTTGTCCCACGCCTAGGGTAGGGAGGAGTATATTTATAAAGATTAGATTCCTTTAAGAGTTCTCTCTCTAATAGGAATCATCATCCCATAAAATAAGGAACCAGCCACCTTAGTTGTGCAACACTTTCTAATTAAAGATACTAAAAATTAGTAAACTTTAATTATAGGAACTCTTACCCAAAGAGGAGTTCTACCTTCCAAGTAAAGATACCTAGTTAAACTTGGAAACCTCACACAAAGGGCTCCCCACATGGCTGGCCCACAAGATACATAAACACACCATGGCCCACTAGTGAATAATTTAGCTAGAGTTAAATTCATGTATGCCATCAAAAGCCTATTTGAATTTAAACTCAAAATTATTCTTCCACAAAATTAATTCAACCACATTTCATTTAATTAAATTAGGAAACCATGTCAATATAGGAAAGTGGCTAGAAGAGGGACCAAAAGACATATTTGCCCTTGGCTCCCAAAATGACCAAAATGTCCATGCTAACCCCATAGCAACATTAAGATCATTTTAACCCTAACTCATTCCACTAGAGAGTTATGGATGCATTCCAGGGACAAATATTAAATTGCAAATTAAGCTCATCATAAACTGACGATTGTCTTTGACCTACCAAGTACAATGACCACAATGCCCCTCTATGTAACATCCATAATCAAGTAGGTTAACCGATGTACTATCTACCTTCTTGATTACATCTCATCCTCAGAACTTCATACCCTTGACTTAATCATCATCCGGATATCATTCTCTTGATCCAGGGAGCGACCCACAAGTTCAATATCCATATGGAATATCCATATACTAAGATCTTAGATTCTGATGATTAATCGGATAATTCTAAGGGGACGATCATTCCATCACACGATGGCATAGATTCCATATTGCATTTGCACGTCCCAACTAATCAAGCCCGAGTACCCAAAACACAGAGCTATTGACCCATGAACAGGATCTCACCCATAGTGAATTAAAGTACAAGAACTCGACTTCGTCAGTTCATCCACAAATGCTCAAGATTAAGAGCACTGGTCACTCAGTAGCAAGAGGTGACTTGATCTCTCTCTGTGATAGTACTATTTTAGAGATCACACCTACAAGTGGTCCTGTTCAATGCATGACACATGCACTAATGAGATAAATCCGGAAAGGCCTCCGTGACTAAGGTAAGTCACCCTGAATACAGGAGAGTATCTCATTATAACTTATACCAAGATGAAGTGCCCAACTCCATCTCTCAGTTATGAACGAGTTTATTGTTTTAAGTGTCCATGACTCAGACCTTACTGTGTGTAGCCACTACACACCTAAGTCATTTACTAGAAAACAATGGGCCTTACACAACCATACATATACACAAGCAGAAAGTGAAAGATGTCATTCTATTAAATAACCAATAAATATCCAGTAACAGAGATGTGAGTGCAGTCAGTGGGCTTTAGGGCATACACCAATCCCAACAGCTCACTGTGTTTTCAGGGGGAAAATGTTGCTCTCTGGAAAAGTAACCGCGACTGCTCGGCTAGCTGGCGGTTAGCCGCCAGTCACCAGACGGCTAGCCGACAGGTGACCGCAGGCTGACCGCTAGGTGCGGGAAACACCCACTATGTTCAAATTTGAGCCCATTTTCCTCCTCAAAACCATTCTCCTCACTTCCACTTAATCCTTGCCATAGAACTGAGCTAAAGCTCCCCCAATGCAACTATCTACACTTCTCCATAACTTAAATATGTGTTCATTCCATCACCTCCTCCATCAACAGCAAATACAATACAAAGGAAGAAAGAAGGAAACCATTTCACAATAGAGTACATTTGGTACAAACAAGAAGAAAATAAATGCCATTCACCAATACACTTATAAGTCATGAATGCACTACCAAACTCTATCATGAACATTTATTTCAAACCAATGCAATAAATAGGCATGAGTGGAAATTACCAAAATCATTGGAAGCTTATAAAAATCAAATCATCCACTTGCCTTAGGTCTTCTAATAAGTAAATCAAGCTCTAATATTCTTCCAAGCCAAGGATCCAAGCTATGAACAAAATCCCCAAAAACAAACCCTAAAATGGTCAAACAATGAAATAGAAAGGGAAACCTTACAATAATGGAGATGAAGATTCTCTAGGGCTAGAAGAATACAAATCTAGAAGAAGAGAATGATTACTTACTTGTAAGGTCCTCTAATGGCAAGAGTAAGCTCAATGAAGATCTTGGAATGGAGGGTTTTCTTCCCAAATGGTATCAATAGAGAGCTATGGTGATGAGGAGGAAGATAATGATCTCCATTTTAATGTTGGTGCAAGTTTGGTGTGGATTGGAGGTGGAGAGGGCAAGAGGAAGAAGAAAAGTTGTCAAACAAATCCTAGACTCTCTTTTTGTGCTAGAAAAGGAAAAATGAGGAAGATGGGTCTCCTTATATAAGCAAATGGAGATGGGTCCCACTACTTAAGACATTCAAGGGCTGAAATCTTGGCTTTCGGGGCTTCTAAAGAATTCGACGAAGAAGGAAGAAATGATCGCTGAAATATCTAGTTTCCAAAAAGTATATGTTTCGCAGGTTTAAGGAATATCGAGTTTTGGGTACAGATTTAGTGTACAATGACTGTTTTGCTGTCAATGCTATGAAATCGGGTTTCGGGGTCTCGAACGAGCACGGGATCAATATGAAAGTTGTAGGGATTAACAATACAAATAAAACGAATAAAACGGGATTAAAATAATGAATATAAAATCTCCGATAAATCCTCAAGCACATGCAAAGTCATAAAGAAGGAACCCCCGAAGGCCCCACTATCACAAAGCCATCAAATTCCCCAAAACTATATCAAAAGCTATTCCAAACCCAACTTAGTCAAGGACTACCGTTCAAGCTTAGAACTAACACATGACTTAATTAGTACTAATCGAGTTCACTTGGGTCGGGGTCTTACACTCTCGTTTAAAGAAGGCCCAAGTAATCTCTGTTTCTTGCCCATTGAATGACCTCTTTGAAAGTCCTGAGGATCCTAACCCTAGAGGGGGGGGGGGGAGTGAATAGGGTGTGCTACAATTACGACCAATTTAGACAATTTTTAAATTCTAAATTTTAAACTAGTCACATGTGATGATTTACCATACAAGATGCGGAAGCTAACAAATGAATCACCACAAGCATACACCACAACACAAAGGTTTATAGTGGTTCGGCCTCAATGCCTACGTCCACTACTGGCTTGTGATCCACTCCCACCACCGGATTTCCACTATTTATGCTTTTCAATAGGCTAAGCAATAACCTTTACAATGTTTTTTTTCTAGGCTAAACAACAACCACTCAATGTGCTTTTCTAGGCTAAGCAATAACCTTTACAAAATGCTAAGCAATAACCTTTACACAATGCTTTTCTTAGGCTAAGCAATAACCTTTACAAATAAAGATTTCTCTAAGATGGTGTCTTCACAAAAGATCACTCTAAGAGATACAATTAAAGCTCAATGGAATTGCCTCTTAATTAGGCTAATATGAAATTGAAAAACAACTCACACAAACACTATATGAATGCAAAGATGTATGCTCATGATGTGTGTGTGTGATGACTCCAATCAAGTTTAAAAAAGAAGGCTCATTCAATATATGCTCAAAGCATTTGAAAGTTTAAGTCACATAAAAGTTTTGATTGAAGTTTGATGCAAATCACATGTATGAGAAACAACTTGTTAATGACATGAAATTCAAAGACTCATAAGTTGTATGAAAATTAAAATCTAAGAATGCATGTGATTTAGTTAAGAGAGTTTGCAAACCAATCAAATTTACCAAAGATGATATTGAGTTTGCAACACAACTCTTTAAAGGCTAGAAATCATGCATTTATGAAAATACAAAAGATTTGAACATGCATGGATTTCATTTGAATGAAAATCAAAATAACTAGAATGATGTACCTTTTAAAAACTCAAGCATTTGATTTCCAAATAGCCCTCTAGCCTTTCCAACTTCTTCCCCTTTCTTTGGCTCCAAAATGGTCTCAAAAGTTCATGGTTCAAGCCTCTAAAAAGGTTGGAAAAGAATGGACTTTATAAGGAAAAACAGTCCAACTGCTAGTTTACCCGGTCGACCCCATACACACAACGGTCAAAAAAGTGACCGTTTGAAAAATGGCCAACGGTAGTGTACCCGGTCGACCCCATGACAGGGCTTGTCGACCCCATACACAGCGTTTCTGGCCCGGGACCAAAATTCCCAAAAATGCATATTTTTTGCATATTTCAAAGTCTTTTCAAGTGGGAATTTTTGGGCCATTAAATCAAGCTTGGAAACATGTTTTAAATCAAACTAAGTGGTTTAAAAACATGAAACACAAAAAGCCTAAAAAGATTCGAAACTTTAAATCCAATGGCTTGCTTGATTTCTAAAAACTCTTTTCACATTTAAATGCATACACAAAAGATTCTGAAAATGAAGAATGTATGCAAGGCACAAACCTAAATCCTCAAATTGATTTCTCAAAAGTAATGCACAAAGAGATAGGTTTTCAAAAGAGTTTGGATTCTAAAACAAATGCATCCAAGTTTAAAACCAAAACATGCATAAATCAACACTTTTGCAAATCTTAAAAACAATGCATGTGATAAACAAGATTTCAAGTTTTTCTAAAACAATGCATGTGTGAAAATTCAAATGATGCTAAAGTGAAAATGCATCCATCAAATTGCAAATACAAAATCCCTAACAATCTCCCCCTTTGCAATTTGATGGCAACTTACTCATCATTGAAATAACACACCAAGTCTTCAGCTCCCCCTAAGCTGGACAAGTCTTGAAATCTTCTTGGATGCTCCTCCTCTTAGCTTGGGCTCTTGGGCTCTTTTCTTCAAACTTCTTGATGCTTGGAGCTTGATCATTCTTCAAGCTTTCTTTTCATCTTCCTCTCTATGGCCAAGCATCTTCTTTAGCTCCCAAGCTTTCTTTCTTCTAATAGCTCTCCCCCTTTGACCATGCCTCTCTCTCCCTTTGGCAAGGTATGTATTCTCTCCCCTGTAGAAGATCATACAAAACCTCCCTTTAGGAAGCTTGGAAATTCTCTTCACCCTTTTGAGAACTTGAATGCTCTCTCCCCCTTTGACATTAAATTGCAAAGGTACCTACACACATGAAATAAGGAAAATACCTTTAGTAGCACCTGTTAACAAAAGAAATCGAAAATTTAAAACATAACAGGCTATCATGTATGGAAGTTATCTCTAAGGGTTCAAAGGTAATCCAAGGGTGAATTTGATCAAAACTAATACTTCCTATGAAGGTTTACACTCCCCCTTAATCCATTCTCTCCTTTTGTCAACATATTGACAAAGATATAACTATTTGGTGCAAGAAGAAGATGGTTTTACCAATTGAGGGTCAACTTCAAGGAAAGGATTAGATTCATTTAACTGTAGAGCTCAATATGATCAAATTACCAAAAGAAAGCAAGGTCAATGGGAAAAGCAATCATGGATACCAATTGGAAAAACAAAGAATACCAATTGAGATTAAAGATAAGTCTATTAAACACAATCACTCTAAAATGGATTTAAAAATATAACTATTAGGAAAAATCCAAATTAGATCTATCCATGATGCAATGGGGTTTACTAAACATAGCATTAAATAATCTAACTATGGAAAGCATATGCTATGTAAGTTGTGAAATCATTTCATTCAAACAAGAAATATGACTATTATGTGCAAGAAGAGTGAAATGAATTTCAAGTATGAAGCCAACCTCAACAATTAACCAACCAATATTATGAACACATAAACATGGTGGTCATGAGATATACCTATATGAGCAAGAGAGGTGGCAAACATGAACATTATGATGCTAATGGAATGTGACATGGAATGTAAACATATAACTATCAAGATCAATCCAATGTACACATGGTCTATCACATACACAAGATAAGATATCGATTGGATATGAAATCAATGGAAAGTTATACCAAATGAAACCAATTGAATATGACAACATGATTAATAGCAAGGATGTGACAAACACAAAATTCCATCAAGCATCATAAATGCATATTCATCACTTTTAAATATATGACTATTGAGCATAGTGATGAACAAGGTAAATTGCAATGCAAAAGAATATTACTTGGTAAAGCATGCAATTTCCAAAGTGTCAAAATCATATGAATTCAACATCTAAGATATCCATCAAACATATAGAAATACAAGGAATGGATTTCAAAGTGTTTCATATGATTAAGATCACTACTTATGAAGTTGAAACATGTAAAAAGATGACACCAAGAGAATCAACATGAATCAACATCATAACCATCCAAAAAGAAATGACTAGAAGGCATAGAGGATGGATTTGGGTTCTAGTATGGTTTCTACAAATATAACTAAGATCACAACCATACATGGAACCAATAGTCATTTGCATATAAAGAGAATGTAAACAAATAAGCAAGGATGCAAACAACACACATTTCCATTTCTAAGATAATGAAACCAAAAGAAAAGGAAATGAGAACATGGAACATGCTTAGATGAATATAACTAATGATGTTATAGAGCATTTCCATTCAAACAATCTTCAAATCATTTTGATAAACAAAATTCAACAATGAGCATAAAAAGAATGACTTTGAAGATCAATTTTCAACATTTTATTTTAAAAGATATAACTTAAATGAAACACATACAAGTTTTTTCAAAACAATGATTTTCCATATAAAAGTATAACTTAGGAATCCATGGAAAAACTTGAATTGATTCAAATCATTTGTTAAAAAAAAATCTTACTAAGACATCTATACAAATGATTCAACAACAATTGATCATGAAAAATCTAGCTATGAAAGCTTTTGAAATCACAATCAATTGATCATGTAGAAATGCAATGCAAAACATAAAACTAAATGAGTGCAAAACGCAAATCAAACATGATGAAATTATAATCAAAAGATTTTGAAAACCATGATATGTAACTTAGAATGGTGCATGAAGACAAAATCGATTGATCACAAATAAACATTGCATTATAAGAAATGTAACTAAGAAAGAACAAAATGCAAATGCAACATGACCAACAAAATGATTTAACTATTAAAGAATAGGTTGGTCAAAGAGGTTCAAGGCCTTAAGGTTTGTCTAAGTGAATAACTTTAGGAATCCACCTAAGGTCTTGAGAGGGTTGAACTTTGAGGTCTTGTTTGGAATTCTCACCAACTAAAGGAGATTTAACTTGATAAATTTTCAATTTGAACTTATCACCATGATATTTAGATTTCACTAAATTTAGCTTAGATTGGTGATTAGTCTTTTGATGTTGGTGAGTTTGTTTCTTAGGGGATTTGTTCATTTTTCTCTTCTTCTTATATTCTCCCTTCATTTGACTTTTGAATTTTAGATTTAACTTTGTTACTTTATTCAAAAGTTCTTTCATAGGTTGATATAAGGGAGATAGGTTGAGAAGCTTTTTGTTCATAGATTCTTTTGAGCTTGGTTTAACTTGTTTAAACTTTTTAGAATCTATTTTAGGAGACTCCATTTTAAATGATTTAACTTGTTTAATCTTTTTGGAGTGTGAGAACCCGACCCCTAATCTCTTCGATTAGTGTTGTTTTATTTGTAGATTAGTTCCTTTAGTGGGATTAGTATTTGTTGGGTTGAGTTTGTGAGCTAGAATGGGTTTTCTTCTAGTCTTGGGCTTTTGAGTGCTTTGGTAGCTTGTGGGGCCTTTGGGGGTTCCCTTTTCGGCTTTGCATTTTCTTGTGAGATTTTCCCGATTTGTTTCGTATTGTGTTTTTGGCCCGTTGCATTCATCTTGAGGAATCCTACAACTTTCATGTTGATCCCATATCCATTTGAGAACCCGAAACCCGATTTTCATAGCCCGGAGGGCAAAACAGTCTTTGCACACCAAATCTGTACCCAAAACTTGATATTCCCGAAACCCGCGAAACATATACTTTTTGGAAACTAGATATTTCGACGATCATTTCTTCCTTCTTCGTCGAATCCATCCGAGACCCACAAATAGATGATTTCAGCTACCCAAGTTCCTTAAGTTGTGGGACCCCTTCTCACTTGCTATAAGAGAACCCGCCTCCCTTCTTCCCCATCTTCATTTCCAGCACAAATCAGCAACTATTGAGCCTAGGGTTCCTTGTGCTCTCTTCTTCTTCTTGCTTCTTCATCTCCAATGCCACACCAATAGTTCACCAAACTCGAAATGGAGACCGTCTTCTTCTTCCTCATCTTGCAAGCATTCCATTGATACCGTTTTTGGAGGAACCCATCAATCTAGAGATCTTCTTTGAACTAGTCCTCTTCATTTGAAGACCATCCAAGTAAGTGATTCTTCCCATCTCCTAGATTAGTGTTCCTCTAGCCCTTGAGAAGCTACATTTGCATTTTTGTTGGTTTATTCATTATCATTCTTTGTGTAACCCATTTTAGGGTTGTTTTTGGGATTTTTGATGTGTAGCTTGGCTTTGAGCAATAGAGGTGATTAAAGCCTTGTTTTCAACTAGCTTGGAATAGAGGCAAGTGAATGTTTGGATGTTTTTAATTTTGAAATGATTTGGTGTAGTCTTCATGGATTTTCCATACTTTCATTTAATGAGGTTTGTTTGAAATAAATGCTCATAATGTATCTTGATAGTTTCATTCAATGTTTTATAAACATGTTGGTAGAGCATTTATTGTTCTTGTGATAGCTTAGATGAATGTTGGTGAAATGGTTTACTTCTCTTTTATTTGCATTGGATTTGACATGGAAGAAGTGATGGAGAGAACTCTTAATGAGGATTTGGAGAAGTATAAAGAGAGGCATTGGAGGAACTATTAGCTCAATGTTATTGTAAGGACTTTGTGGATGTGAGGAAGATGGTTTTGAGGAGGAAAATGACTCAAAACTGGACTCAGTGAGCATTTTCGTAACTGGCGGTCAGCTCACGGTTAGCCAGCGGCTAACCGCCGAATGCATCGGTGGCTAACCGCCAGCTAACCGCGCACCGCGGTGACTTTTCCAGAGAGCATCATTTTCCACCTGAAAACGCGGTCAGCCTCACGGTTAGCCAGCGGCTAACCGCCGAACCCATCGGCGGCTAACCGCCATCCAACCGCACAATCACGGTTCCTTTTCCCGAGAGCATCAGAATTCTCACCTGAAATTCGGTCAGCTCCACGGTCAGCCAGCGGCTAACCGCCTATCCCATCGGCGGCTAACCGCCAGGTGACCGAAATTTCACAGATTTCGAAAAGCTCCCCGCTCGAACGAACTCTCCGGTTCGTTCGAGCGTTGAGCTTTGTCAATCGAAAGGGATTCACTGGCATTGTTGATGCCATCCGAGAAAGAAACCATATCACAAAGATGTCATCCGAAACTTTGAAAAATCATAAAAGTGAATAAGGAGCCCAGAATGTCTTCAAACTCACGGAGTACCAAGTAAGGACTATAATAGACATACGGGACCCCTATTCACTTAAATAGATTTTGAAATTAGTATTTTACCCGAAATGTGTTATAACTCGTTATTTCACCTCGTTTCCAAGACTTGTATTACATGACTTGTTTTCCCGAAAGCATTGGAGTTACATCAGTAACAGTTAATTGTCCCGAAATGCATTGCCCGACATGAAATGATAGTGTGCCCTTGAGCACCCCGTTTTACCCGTTTATCTACTGTACTTGATTTACTTGCATATGTCTCGATTGGTTTTATCCTATGAGTCAGCATCACTAAGCTTGGATACCATGTCAGTCTGATCCACTGACTTGGAAATCCCTCTCCCGTCCCGCCAGCTGCAGTTTGGATCCCGATACCCGGTCATTACCGTGGTCCCGTCCCGATACCCGGTTCGCTACCGTGGTCCCGTTCCCGTATTATTATATTGTATATATGTATACGTTGTTTCTCCTCACCTTGTGTGACTGAGATCAACGTCCCGTGATACTATTGTCACTTTAGTGACAGAGGACTTAGCTTTATGTGATTGCCATCTTGCCAGTTCCCGATTCCTTGGACACCCGATATGGTTTATATTGCTTACTTGTTTTCAGATAAATGATTCATTGCTTTTATGAAAGTTGTTATTTAGATAAGTGTTAATGCTCTCTATTGTAAATTCAGTCACTATTATATTGTTTTATGTCCTTTGCACACGTACATGTTTTACATGAATGCTGGTTGGGTAAATACCCGTGCTTTTACATATGTTTCAAACGATAAATGATTTTGCTAGATTTATATGATTACACGTGTTTTAAGGGAATACCCGAATTGTTAAATACCCGTGCCTTGTTTTAAAGGACATTTGGTTTGTCAGATATCTATGTTTATACCTGTTTTTAAATGAATACCCGAATTGTTAAATACCCATGCTTTGAAATAGGTTTCAAATGACACTTGTTTTGCCAGATCCCTACGGTTATACCTATTTTACATGATACCCGATTTGTTTAAATATCCATACTTTGGAATAGGTTTAAATGAACATTGTCTTGTTGAATCTCTTTGGTTACACCTGTTTTAAACGATACCCGATTTATTAAATATCCATATTTCTACATAGGTTTCAAATGGACGTTGGTTTTGCTAGACTGTTATGGATACCTGATTTGTTGTATACTTGTGTTTTACTTAAGTTTCAAATGAACGTTTGTTTTGTCAAACCACTATATTTATACATGTTTTATTAGATGTTCATGTTTTGCCCGTGCTTGAAATGAATACAAGTTTTCCCCGAGATTCCCGACTTTGCACCCGTTTAATTATATACAGTACTTGATCGATTCGCATGATTTATTATATGTTTTATTCTTTAGTATAATTGTGATCTTTTCATCCACCTGCCAGACCGTCGTGTCTGACCCACTACTTTTGGTACTCAGGTTCAGATTTCTTCGCCCCGAGTTGAATGCTTTTGTTGGCTGTAGAGCCATGCTTTGCAGGTTAGTTTGTCGGCTATGTCATGTAGACATTGAGCTTGACATCGGAGCTACGTCACATTTGGGTAGTGGTTTATAGCTTCTTGTTGTATGGCTTTTGTTAGCCTTTTCCTTGGGATTCTTAATTAATGTACATTGATAATTGTAACTTGAATATATTTGGGAATGTAATATCCTGTTACTGTCAGCTCTGTAATTTATTGTGATGGTTACTACAGTCTGATATGATTCTTGATATAATAGCTATGGGCTAAAGGTTGAGTGCGACGCGGAATCCGATGGCCACGGACTTCGGGTCGCAAAGCCACAAATGCTTCCGCAAAAATATTCAGAAGGTGTTGTCTTCACACACGCGGATCTTGGGAGAAGTAAAGTACATTTATACTTAATCCCATCTCCCGCCCCCGAGGTTTCGGTAAGGGGGCGTGACATGGAGTCTTCTTTGTTTTTAAGTGTCTTACCCTTCATAGATTTAGATTCTACCTTCTTGAGTTCAAAGATGGGTTTAGACACATGGCTTCTTCTTCTTAGTTTGCACTCAAACCTAAAATGCCCTTCAATGCCACAAAAATTACATTTGGTTTTGGGCAAAGGAGAAAGAGTGCTAGAGAAAGAGGACTCACCTTTCACAAAAGTGTTGGTGAATTTAGGGTCATGTGAAGAGTACTTATTAAAACCAATACCCGTCCTATCTCCATGAGGTTTACCCAATTTAAATAACTTTTCAAGTCTTTCTTCACTTTGGGTAAACTTGCACTCATACTTTTGTTTATACCCTTCAAGTTGAGTGACTTTGGTTATAAGGATTGAATTTTCATTTTTGACTTTTGAAAGTTCATTTTCAATTTCCTTATATTTGATTAGCTCTTCATTGGCAAGTTTTAATTTGAAATTAAGTTCATTAACAACATTAGATCCAAGTTCTAAGGTTTTTAACTTACTTTTAATCAACTTGGATTCTAAATTATCAATGTCTACATCTTGCCTTTTTATTTGATCTCTTAGATTTAAATTTTCCTTAATGACATTATCATAACCCATCTTTAATTTTTTTAGTTCATCTTGAATGTTAGATAGGTTATTTAAAGAGATCATGAACTTAGATTCTAAACAATTTATGACTTCTTCTATCTCTCTAAGCTCATCTTTTGAAAAGACTAGCTCTATGTTTAGTCTATTTGATTCTTCTTTTAAACTTTTATTCCTCTTATCAAGCTTTGAAGATAATGTATATAATTCATTATAGGCTTGTTGAAGATCATCTTCATCATAATCATTTTCTTCTTCTTTTAACTCATATTGAGATTCATTAATTTGAGGGTTTGAATATCCAATAGAAGGAAGAATGTGTCGCGACCCCGGACCGGGAAATCCCCAATCCGGGATCGGGACTAATTGTAGATGATGATTACATCCATAATATACAATTTATTTAATTTCCCACAGGTGTCCGCGGTGAGGATATCACAACCTTGCATGAATATTTCTTTTGAGTGCGGAAGCGTGTAGCAAATCAAATAGTAGGCTATCTCTAATCATGCAAGCATTAATATCAAATATCAAAACTGTATCAGAATGAGCAATGATCTACAACAAGTTTCCCCAAAAGTTGTTAAAGTTAGACAAAATATCATTTAGTTACAATTCCCCAAAATTAGAGGCCAACAAAGGCCAATATTACAAAATAATAACCCAAAAGAATGGTTAATAAGTTCTCCCCAAAATGTTACGCCTCTTGGCAACCCGATGTCTACATGACATCGTCAGCACGCCACTCAACTAGAGGCTGCAGCTCACCTACCGCCTCCTCCGGCTCCTCCTCAAGGAAACCGGCAACGGGACCTGAGTACCAAAGCAAAGGATCAGACACGACGGTCTGGCAAGAGAGTGAGAAGATACAACAACATATAATAGATAAAATATCTCGAAAAGCATGGAAATCTGTTTAAACAAGAACTCTCACAAAGTAGATAAATCATTTGCTAGAAAACATGTAAACAAGATAAAACATATGAGGTAACCAAGGGATCGGGAACTCACAAGGTGGCAATCACATACAGCTAAGTCCTCTGTCACTAACGTGACAACAGTAATACGGGATGTTGTTCTCAGTCACACAAGGTGAGGAGAAACAACGCAAATCATATATACAATATAAATATACGGGAACGGGACCACGGTAGAGAACCGGGTATCGGGACGGGACCACGGTAATGACCGGGTATCGGGATCCAAACTGCAGCTGGCGGGACGGGAGAGGGATTTCCAAGTCGGTGGATCAAACCAACAAGGTATCCAAGCTTAGTGATGCCGACACATGGGTTAAATAACACATCGATACATATGCAAGTAAATCAAGTACAAGTAAAACAATGAACGGGCAAGAATATTCAATGTATAACTTTCATTTCATATCGGGCAATACTCTTCGGGACAAGCCCATGTTACTAGTGTAACCATCAAGCTTTCGGGAAAACAGATCATGTAAAGTAAATCTTGGAAATGAAGAAATAAAGCGAACTATTACAATTCAGGGAAAATATTGATTTCAAGATCTATTTAAGTGAATAGGGGTCCCGTATGTCGATTATTGAAATGATTTGGTACTCTTTGAGTTTGAAGACATTCCGGGCTCCTTATGCACTTTTACTATTTTTAAAACTTAACATGAGCTTATGGATAGTACTAGATGCTGTGATAGAAAAATCAAGACTATAAACGGTCCATCCTAAGTATGATGTCAACCCGGAACCATCGAGCAACCTACTCAGTCACCGAAAGGAATAGAATTCGCGATACCCAAGGAAATAGACTTTGCATTTAGGTATGAAGAGGATATCGTGTCGTTCCATCCCGTTCAAGATTGAATAGATTGAACTTCGATGCATTCCGAACCAACCGTGCAGGGCATCGGCTCAAGACGCTCTCACATATGGTCAAGTGAGTCCAAGGAGGGTAGCCAAGGTCCACAAAAAAAAAATGTCAAAACCCACTGGGTCCAAAATTTCTGTACCAGAAATACACAGGGTCCGATAGATCGGCCCAAAAACCCTTACAGTTAAAAGACAGACCGATCGATCGGCCTGTAGGTCCGATCGATCGGACCTGGGCGTGAAGCATGCCCGGGAACTTGATTTTTCTCCTTTTTGTTTCCTTTCCTTCCAACACATGATCAACCACATAGAACCATAAACATGATAACTTTAACACATGACTCCAAGACATTAAATGAGGCTATCAAGATGTGTAAAGATCATTTATTTCAACCATGAAACATCAATAAAAGCAATCAATGAAAGCATGAAAACCATAAATACATCACCAAACCATTTCAAACTTAAAAATATCCACACATTCACTTGCCTCAAGTCCAAGCTAGCTGAAATCAAGCCTCTATTCACTTCTATTGCTCAAAGCCAAGCTACAATAAAAAAAAACCCCCAAAAACAACCCTAAAATGGGTTACACAAAGAATGAAAATGAAAGAACCAACAATAATGCAAATGTAGCTTCTCAAGGGCTAGAGGAACACTAATCTAGGAGATGGGGATGATCACTTACCTTTAAGGTCCTCTAATGGCAAGAGTAAGCTCAATGGAGGTCTTGGAATGGAGGGTTTTCTCCACAAATGGTATCAATAGGGAGCCATGGTGAAGAGGAAGAAGAAGATAATCTCCATTTCGAGTTTGGTGCAAGATTTGTGAGGATTTGAGATGGAGAAGCAAGAAGAAGAAGAGAAAGGCAAGGAAAACCCTAGACTCAATAGTTGTGCTGGAACATGAAAATGGAGAAGGAAGGGAAGGGTCTCCTTGTTAACACTTGGGAGGTTGGGTCCCACAACTTAAGGAGCTACATGGGCTGAAATCATCTCTCTCGGGTCCTCGGATGAATTCGACGAAGAAAGAAGAAATGTTCGTCAAAATATCTAGTTTCCAAAAAGTGTATGTTTCGCGGGTTTCGAGAATATTAAGTTTTTGGTACAAATTTGGTGTGCAATGACTGTTTTACCCTCAAGGCTATGAAATCGGGTTTCGGGATCTCAAACGAGGACGGGATCAACATGAAAGTTGTAGGATTCCTCAAGATGAATGCAACGGGCCAAAAACACAATTCACAACAAATTGGGAAAATCTCGCAAGAAAATGCAAAGCCGAAAAGGGAACCCCCAAAGGGCCCCACTAGCCAACAAAACACTCAAAGTAGCCCAAAGCTAAAATCAAGGTTATTCTAAACCCAACTTAACCAAAAACACTAATCAAGCTTAGCACTAACACGCAACTTAATTAGCACTAATCGGGTTCACTCGGGTTGGGGTCTTACAGAATGAGAGGTCTAGAAGAATCTACAAAATCTAGACTATCTATCATAGTGGAATCCATCCTAATGATTTTCATATAAGGACAACTCTAGGGTTTTTTACTCTAGGTTTTTACACCTAATCAAGAGTTCCAAACACTTGATCCTATAAGATAGAGCACGACGCTCTGATACCAATTGAAAGTCCTGAGGATCCTAACCCTAGAGGGGGGGGGGTGAATAGGGTGTGCTACAATTATGACCAATTTAGACAATTTTTAAATTCTAAGCTTTAAACTAGTCACACGTGATGATTTACCATACAAGATGCGGAAGCTAACAAATGAATCACCACAAGCATACACCACAACACAAAGGTTTATAGTGGTTCGGCCTCAATGCCTACGTCCACTACCAGCTTGTGATCCACTCACCCCACCGGATTTTCACTATTTATGCTTTTCAATAGACTAAGCAATAACCTTTACAATGTTGTTTTTCTAGGCTAAACAACAACCTCTCAATGTGCTTTTCTAGGCTAAGCAATAACATTTACAAAATGCTTTTCTTAGGCTAAGCAATAACCTTTACAAAATGCTTTTCTTAGGCTAAGCAATAACCTTTACAAAATGCTTTTCTTAGGCTAAGCAATAACCTTTACAAAATGCTTTTCTTAGGCTAAGCAATAACCTTTACACAATGCTTTTCTTAGGCTAAGCAATAACCTTTACAAATAAAGATTTCTCTAAAATGGTGTCTTCACAAAAGATCACTCTAAGAGATACAATTAAAGCTCAATGGAATTGCCTCTTAATTAGGCTAATATGAAATTGAAAAACAACTCACACAAACACTATATGAATGCAAAGATGTATGCTCATGATGTGTGTGTGTGATGACTCCAATCAAGTTTAAAAAAGAAGGCTCATTCAATATATGCTCAAAGCATTTGAAAGTTTAAGTCACATAAAAGTTTTGATTGAAGTTTGATGCAAATCACATGTATGAGAAACAACTTGTTAATGACATGAAATTCAAAGACTCACAAGTTGTATGAAAATTAAAATCTAAGAATGCATGTGATTTAGTTAAGAGAGTTTGCAAACCAATCTAATTTACCAAAGATGATATTGAGTTTGCAACACAACTCTTTAAAGGCTAGAAATCATGCATTTATGAAAATACAAAAGATTTGAACATGCATGGATTTCATTTGAATGAAAATCAAAATAACTAGAATGATGTACCTTTTAAAAACTCAAGCATTTGATTTCCAAATAGCCCTCTAGCCTTTCCAACTTCTTCCCCTTTTTTTGGCTCCAAAATGGTCTCAAAAGTTCATGGTTCAAGCCTCTAAAAAGGTTGGAAAAGAATGAACTTTATAAGAAAAAACAGTCCAACAGCTAGTTTACCCGGTCGACCCCATACACACAACGGTGAAAAAAGTGACCGTTTGAAAAATGGCCAACGTAGTGTACCCGGTCGACCCCATGACAGGGCCCGGTCGACCCCATACACAGCGTTTCTGGCCCGGGACTAAAATTCCCAAAAATGCATATTTTTTGCATATTTCAAAGTCTTTTCAAGTGGGAATTTTTTGGCCATTAAATCAAACTTGGAAACATGTTTTAAATCAAACTAAGTGGTTTAAAAACATGAAACACAAAAAGCCTAAAAAGATTCGAAACTTTAAATCCAATGGCTTGCTTGATTTCTAAAAACTCTTTTCACATTTAAATGCATACATAAAAGATTCTGAAAATGAAGAATGTATGCAAGGCACAAACCTAAATCCTCAAATTGATTTCTCAAAAGTAATGCACAAAGAGACAGGTTTTCAAAAGAGTTTGGATTCTAAAACAAATGCATCCAAGTTTAAAACCAAAACATGCATAAATCAATACTTTTGCAAATCTTAAAAACAATGCATGTGATAAACAAGATTTCAAGTTTTTCTAAAACAATGCATGTGTGAAAATTCAAATGATGCTAAAGTGAAAATGCATCCATCAAATTGTAAATACAAAATCCCTAACACTCTTGGCTGCCTTCCACCATTCCTTCACATCACCTTCTAATTTCAATGCTGCGAGTATTGCTTTTTGATGTTCTATACATCCCATAACTTCAAAGATGCCTTCCATATGTTCTGCCCATTTATTTACACCCCAAGGATTAGTTGTTTCTTCAAAGCTCTTGGGGCGAAATTCATTGAATCTTTTATATAAGGTATCCCTTTCACGATTCCTGCCCCTATTATTGCTACCTTCACCCGAACCATCTCTGTTATTACTGTGTCCCTCGCGATTCTCACTTTGATGGTGATAGATAGCGGAGATCTGCTCTTGAACCTGTGCATACGCCTTCATAAAGCTTTCAAACATTTACCGAGCGTACTCTGGCATCTCCATAGTTCCACTGTTGGCCAAACATTATTGTTCGCATTCTCATTTCTAGTAGCATTGTCCATCTTCTTCTTTCTTCTGCAGAAGGAAAAAATTTGTGAGCTAAAATCAACATAAATTCCTTTAATCTCTACCATTGACACCCCAATGTCCTCACCACGTGACCTATGGGTTGCTAATTCTTTTAATTGCCCAAAACCTTATACTCTGATACCACTTTGTCACAACCCAAATTCCGGGGCCCTGTCGGATATCCGGATCGTGATAACTTGGCAATGTTTACCATACATTTATCAAATAGTCCACATAAGAGATTCGGCATTTAAATCAAACTATAATTCCAATTAACTTATAAAAGTAAAGCAATATCAATAATTTCTGAATGATCCAAATTCCTATGTTCTTATTCAAATTAATAATGTACTAAAACATCATATAAATTACTAAATAAAAGTTAATACTTCTAAATTATTTAAATGTTTATCGTTCTCTCCCTTCAGCCACACATTCCAGAATCTACGTGCTGAACGCCATCATGATCTGCCCCACCCGTAGTAAGATTACCTGGAGGGGGCAACACAATATTAGTATTACTGATGAATGAGTTTTCCTAATTACACAAGCAACATAAAACATAATATCACATGATCAACATATTTGAATCGATATATTAAATACCATCAAAAGTACATCCACATACATATCCGTGCCCTTGCACATTACCATGCCTTAAAGGCCCATCGTATACATGTATACCGGTCACCATGACCCTGTCTCATCAGACACGTCCACTAAGGACTAGCCAACTCAATGGCCACTAACATCCATTAAGGACCAGTCGCTATAACGGCCAGGACGCTAAGTCTAACATCCCACGTCCGTGACCAAGTGCACAATTTCATGATCACATAACAACCAGAATTCATTACTAATAATTTATACAACAGCAGTGTGGGCCCAACCTATGCACACTTCGTTGATTGCTGCCCCACTCCTCATCATAACTGGTATTGAGTGGTCGAAGCGTGGCCCACACAATATTATAAACATACATTAATTGATCGCATTTTAAAGAATTAATCACCATCCATATAATTAGTCACGGACTAAATAATCCATATAACAACTCATAATACACATATTCTAGATTCTGTTAAGTCTTATGGATATTTTGTAATTTCACATAAAGTCCAGGTCTTATTCAAGTCTCAGCCGCTTCCCAGACTTAGCCCAAAATGGGTGATACGCCTGTGCAATCTGTATGTATGAAATAGTGGGCCCCACTAATCCTAATCCAAGATCAGACTTCAAGAACATGGTCGCCCAGGGGTAATCCATACTCCCACTAGACCTGATCCATCATCAAATCATATTATGGGGCCCACAAGTCAAAACCGGTGTCTGCTGTTTACTTGTTCTTAATCACGCCTGGCTATTTTTGAATTCATTGATCAGTCGATCCCATTGATCCTAATCCTAGATGTCCCACTCCTCCATGGTTGCCCATGGGTCTCACACCTTATGACTGGATTTGATTTACAGTCTAGTGGCCAGATTATCTAAATAAGCTCTGTCGACACCGAGTCACAATTTCTGTGACAGACGCCTCCCATGCACTACGGTGATTAGATGAAGACCCAAGTGGGGTCCATTCTCCATGGGTCCTCTACCCTAAGGGTCTCCCCTGGGCCCACTTTAAGATATGAGGTACTGATCAATCAGTGGATGCACACCCCCTGTCAATCAGATCTGCTATATTTCCATAATTCACGCCTCTGATGTATACTTCCCATGGATGGTGGTTAAAGTGGAACCCAATCTCTATGGAACCAGTACCACCTTGGTCGCCCACGGGTCTCCTTCAGGATCCATGGACCAGATTCTTGATCAAGTGGGTCAGGTGGTCCAACTATTCCCAAACGTAAGTCTCCATCTATGCTCTGTTTCTGAATGTTTACATAAACAGCCATTAAATCATCAATCAGAAAATACTAATAGACTAACAATCATTATATCTCTGGACTGAACCCATCCAAAGTGATTTCATGAGTTTTCTGGCCTCCAGTTATAATTCATTGCAAATCGATATCTTCCATTACTATCTCTATGCACGATAACATCTCAGAACCAGCACTAACCAAAATTTATCGATCATCTACCATATTGTTCAGGAATAACTAGGAAGATTCACTCACCTTTGATACGTGATTGTTGGTTTTGCGATGTGAGGACGCGAAAAGTATATCCGATGTTCGTCTTCCCACTATTAGGCTTCTTCCTCCTCCTCCCCTGGACTCCAATGACCAAATTATCTTTCTTAGATTGTTTTCTCTCAAAAACTAGAAGATAATTTCATACTATGGAATGGTCGATGCTTGACTATATATATATATATATATATATACAATAGAGTCCTATTCCTACTCTTATACTTCCTCTTCCTCTTTCTAATTAGAGTTTTCATACAACTCTTTCATTTTTCTAAAACTCCTCACGTGAGTCTCTTTCTTATTCAAAAATTAAACAAGGGGTCCTACCTAGGTCAAACTAATCTTGGGCCCAGGTAACTCAAGATATTACACTTCTCCTTTAAGTTTGATATAATATCATATGCAGTCTTATAGGATTGATGTTAGTGTTACAAAACACTAGACATGGATTACTGTATGTAACATCTGGCAATCTCATCATCTTTGGCCCATTTGGTGTAAAGTTCATATTCTTCCTGTGATGCATCCGGCCCTGGCTCATCAATAGGGGGTTTGGTGATGACACATTTATATCTTGAAGCAGTCAGGACAATATCCAAGTTCCATTTCCAGTCAACATAGTTGGATCCCACCAACTTATTCTGGTTGAGGATGGTCGCAAGTGGATTGAAAGTATTTGAGTTCATGCTTGAAAAACTGTAGCACATAACCATACATTCAATTAAAAAATATAAATAACATTATGGTTTAGTATTCTACCAAATTTATGTGGGAATCCTCGTAACCACTAAATTCAGAATACATCGGAATCCCAATCCCCTGAGGTATGCCTCCTTGGAGAGTGCGTATACCACCTAGATTGGTGCGGATCAAAGTTGATCAAAACTAGGATTAAGACTAACCATCCATGATCCCCATCATTCATTATCATCTAGGTATCTCATGCCAAATAATGTATGACTCCCGATTAGCTTCACTTTCTAAAATACAGGAGGCAAATCCTTGGGGATACTACATCATTATTTTAGTTAAGTGTGACCCACCAACTAGCATTACATGACAACCATTGCAAGCAGCTTCTCTTTAGGGAGTGGGCCCCCGCCCCGTCTCACCAAATACTATCCATAGGAGATCCATATCTAGTAGCCAGACAAATAAAAGCCCTCTGTGGGGCACATCCATTCTCAAGATGGCGGGAGGCTAATACTTTCCTTACAATGGACCTACGGTGGAAAACCATGGGGATTTCTAAATTTAAATGCCTCGCTCCCACTTAATATTTTAGAATTGAGGATTTTCTTATAGGCATACAGGCCCACATATGCATACATCAAATCATCTCATGGGTTCACCAACACTAATTAGAACTATTTCCAAAAAATAATTTGATTTGACCAATTTTGGAAATTGCCATGTTTGGATCAGATTTGGAAACATTCTAAAACAAGCATTCATCCATAAATAGAAAGTGTTAAAATTAGAAACTAGTCATCTCCTCTACATGGCCCAAGAGAAATAGACTTCTTAGACTTCTAGACTTTCTAAAACTTTAGGATTCCTCAAACTCTTTGGGCATCTCCAAAACGCTTTTGATAATCTTCAAACTTTTTGATTATGAGTCCAACTTCACTTTCCTTCTTCGTCTCGGACATCGCCAAAATTTACAAATTTAGAAGATTTACATAAATTCATATGCCTCGATGATGAGACTTACAACATAATCTAAACATGGAAACAAAAGGGCTGTAGAGAAATTCACCATGCCTTGTCCTTTCATGGGAAACCAAGGAAACCATGATGCCCTTTACAAGTTGCCCCAAAATAAACCATCAACTATAAAAAGGAAAAGATTTGTGGGTCATATGGAGAGGACATGAACCTGCAAAGTTAGTATCATGAACATGCTAGACACTAGGTCTTGGAAGATACCATTCATCATCTCATGATGAAAATCCCGGACTACTTAAAAAAGAGAATTCTGCACTTTGTTCGCTCGAGCGGACTATTCCAGAACCTGGTCCGCTCAAGCGGATGGAGGTCCGCTCGAATGACCTGCTCAGAATTCCTGCATAAAACACTTTTCTAGTCCGAACCTATCCATTCCAATGCATTCATACAAGATATAATATGCATACAAACATCAATTTTGATCATTAAAAAGCCCTACATCTATCCTCTTCACATCTCATGCAAATATTAGATCTAGACTACTGATCTAACATGATTAGAGATGAGGTATGGCTCTGATACCAATTGTTGGAAATAGGTGGGCCTCGTGGATAAGTTTTCAAAACTTTTTGACCCACTTGACTCAAGGATCAAGTACCCATAAGACCATAAACCAAATCTAGGATACAATCCCTCAATCTCATCAATCATGTATAGCAATAAAGTCTATCTGGATGATAGAAACCAGCAACACCATGCAACGAAAACAATCAATAACATACAATGAAATAGATTATACCTTTGGAGCTCGGTAGTGCTCTAATGGAGAAGAAGACAATTAGCTTAAACAAGAACTCTTCTTGAAGCGAATTAGGATCTCCAAGACCTTGTTGTCTTCCACGCTATGACCCGCTATTAGATCTCTTTTCTCAAGAAGAATGGTGAAATCTCCAAGAGAAAACCAACTAGAAACTCTTAAGAAACTAGAAGAGAAAGTGTGACTCTTGCACCTTAAAGGGGTTGGGTGTGCACTCCATGGTTGTGTTGGATGTCCAGCCCCTTGGTTCCCCTTTTACAGCTATTTACAACCTCCCTTTTACTAATAGAAATAGAAGTCTTACTTCCACTAAGAATTAGTAACTTTCTCCTTTCTAATTATTATAGAAGTCTCACTTCCACAACAATTAGTAACCTGCTATTACCACTATTAGAAGTTTCACTTCAAATAGAAATAGTAACTTTCTAATTCCTTCCTTTTTGAGTTCAAGTAGGATTAGTAACATTCTAATATCTTGGGCTAGCATGGGGATCACTAGGGATTCCATAGAAAGTTGTCTCCAACTGGGACACCACGACCCCACATCTCACGTGCAATCCGGGCCAACAGTTAATTACAAATAACACCACAATATAAATGCAATTGCACTCCAGTTTTAAGAATATATTACAAAGAAAACCCTAAAATTCTCAATTACCACAAGTAGACCCCTCTATCAATATCCATGGATCAATTGGATTAAACATGTCTATTCCAATCTAAGATCCACATCTTATTATCGTTGAGCCTTATTATTCACAATGATCATCAATACCATCCTATTAACTCTTAATCAAGATGGGTGCACACTTACTAATGATAAATCCATTAATGGGCATACGGGGATTGTCGCGACCCCGGACCAGGTCCACGGGACTAATCCGGGATAGGGACTAATTAATTGAGGATGGCAAAGTATTAAGTGTACACATTGATTTAATTTCCCACAGGTGTCCGCGGTGAGGATATCACAATAACATGAATATTTCTTTAAATGCAGAAGCGTGTAGCAAATCAAATTGATAATTCAAATCTAGTCACGAGATAATAACACATGAATAAAGCAAGTATCAGAATGAGCAATGATCATAAGTGCTTTCCCAAAAGAAAAGTTAAAAGTTTATACAAAAGATCATTTAATTACATTTCCCAAAAATAGAGGCCAGCAAAGGCCAATATAAACAAGATACAAATCCCCAAAAGAATGGTTGAACGTTTCCCAAAATGTTACGTTTCTCGTAGCAATCAAATGTCTAAACGACATCATCAACATGCCACTCAACTAAATGTTGCGGCTCATCGACCTCCTCTTCAAGCTCCGCCTCGAGATAGACAATGTCCGGACTTGAGTACCAAAGAGTGGGTCAAACACGACGGTTTGGCATTTGGGTGAAAAGACATAACATTATGATAATAAATGAATTTACCTTCAAAAGCATCTAAACCTGTTTAAATAACAATTTCCATAAAAGAGATAAATCATTTATTTAAATACAAGTATGCGTTGTAAAATATGTAAAGGTAACTAAGGAAATGGGAAAACAAGCAAGGTGCAACCACACGAAGCTAAGTCCTCTATCTCCGAAGTGACAGAGCATATCAAGTCGTTGATCTCAGTCACACAAGGTGAGGAGAAACAACGAAAAAAATTCATATACATATAATATACGAGACATGACCAAGGTAGCGAGCCGGGCATTGGGAACCACGGTAACAATCCGGGGTATTAGGACAAAACCACGGTAATAACAGGGTAGCGGGATCCAAACTGCAACTAGCAAGACAATAGGGGGATCTCCAAGTCGGTGGATCAGACCAGCACGGTTATCCAAGATTAGTGGTGTTGACTCATAGGTTAAATAACAAAATCAAACATGTATAAAATACCACAAGTGCAAGTATGTAAACAAGCGGGACGGGGTGCTCAAAGGCACAATCTGTCATTTCATGTTGGGTAATGCATTTTGAGACAAGCAACTAATACAAGTATAATTTCAGTGCTTTCGGGAATAACAAATCATGTAGTGTAAATCTCGAGGACAAGGAAAATACAAATGAACCATTAAAGTTTCGGGTTCAAGGTTTGTTTGAGGTGAATAGGGGTCCCATATGTCAATTAATAATAACTTGGTACTCTTTGAGTTTGGGGACATTCCAAGCTTCTTATACACCTTCGGATTTTCAAGACTTCAAATGAAATCTTAGTGATGTGGTTTCTTTCTCAAATGGATCTCAAATAATGAGGATAAGTCTTCCCATCACAATAGGGCTCCCAACAAACCTCTCTCAATGATTTAAACATTTCATTAGTGCTCCCAAAATAGCCCCAGGTGAACTGTAACCATCGCTCGAGCAGACTAAGGGTTCACTCAAGTGGTGAGCTCTCTGGAATAGTTTTCTGGGTGGGTTCGATCGAGTGAATTTGAGGTCGCTCGAGCGAACTCATCCAGTTCAGGTTGGCTCGAGCGAAATTTCAGTTCACTCGAGCTAACCACTCTCTAGAACGAGTTCTGGGAGGGTTCGCTCGAGCGAACTGTCCTCTGGAATGGTTTGAGCCCTTTTCTGGACACTTCACTAGAGCGACCTATCTGTTTCGGGGCAGTTGTTCTCATCTCTTTCTCATCTTTTCACAACCTCCTTTTAGCCCCTTGCATACACCAAATAAGGAGTTTTAAAACCCTATCCAAACCAACATCAAATCTCCTACCACATCCATTTCATCCTCCTCCAATATTATCACATCCAAATATAAAGAAAAAAGAGAAGGAAATCACTACACCAAGAACACATTTGAACTAAAAATAAGAGATAATTGAATGCTATGAACCAATACATTTCCAAGACATTAAATGTACTATCAAGACTATTTCATGAGCATTTATTTCAAGTCAATGCAAATAAATATACATGAATGGAAAATAATAAAATCAACCACATTTCTAATAAAACCATTTAATGCTCAAATAACAAATCATCCACTTGCCTTAGGTCCAAGCTAATCAATAACAAGCTCTAAACACTCCTCCAAGCCAAGGATCCATGCTATAACAAAAATCCCCAAAACAAACCCTAAAAGGGTCAGCACAAGAAATAAAATAGGAAAGCTTGCAATAATGGAGATAGAACTTCTTCAAGGCTAAAGGAACACAAATCTAAGAGATGGGGAGGGTTGCTTACTTGTACGTTCTCCAAATGGACAAGATGAGCTCAAAGAGAGTCTTGGGATGGGAGGTCTTCTCCAAAAATAGTATCAATGGAAAGCTATGGTGGTGAGGAAGAAGATGATGATCTCTATTTCTCAATTTGTGTAAGGTTGGTGGTGGATTTGGTGATGGAAAAGTAAGAGAAAAAGGAAAAGGGAAAACCCTAGGTGAAGATTGGAGTTGGATCTAGAAAAGGGGAAAGAGAAGGAGGGTTCTCCTTATATACAAGTCAAGAGTGGGCTCCACCACTTGAAACCTTTGTGGGCTGAAATCATGGTTATCGGGGCCTCGAACGAATTCGAGGAAGAAGAGTGTTAGACCCCGGCCCAGACCATCCGATTAGTGTGTGTGTTTAGTCCTAAGTGGGTTTAGTTACAGTTGGGTTAGAAATAATTAGTTTTAGTCTTGGACATAGCTCTGGAAATTTTGAGGACGTTTGGTTTTAGTCAGACACACTCAGGAAGGCCTGAATGCACGTGTAAGCATGGGAGGATCTTATCGATTTCCGTGTAATCACGATTTTGATTTCATGTGAATGATTTTACTATGTGTTACAACTGTCCTCTTCAGCCCATTCATGTTTGAAGCCCAAAAACCCAAGTTCTGGCCCAAAAAGGGGCAAAGTGGTCTTTTTGCACAAATCTGGACATAATTTTCGAGATCTCAAAACCATGTCAAAAATATACTTTTTGGGAACTAGATATTTCGAGGATCGTTTTATCCTTCTTCGTCGAAGTCATTCGAGGCCCATAAGATCATGTTTTCGTCATTTCAAAGTTCAAAGTTCATTGGGCCCCATTGTCATCACTTAAGCCTAACCCTCATCTCTTTCATTCATTTCCCCAAAATTCCTGCAACTTTCTTAACCTAGGGATGAAAATCCCTCTTTCCTTTCCATCTTCCTCTCCTTGCATGATCTAGCTAGAGATCTCCAAATAAAATTCCAAGACCATCATCTTCTTCCTCTCCTTGCAAGCTTTCTATTGGTACAAATTTATGGCAGTTTCTTGTGGGACAAGCTCTACATTTTCCTCATGTCTTCTTGTTTGGCCATTTCTAGGTAAGAGCTTCAACCCATACTTTTCATAAAGTTTTTTTAGTTCCTTAAAAATCTTGTTTTTCATGTTACAAACCCCTTTGGTAAAATGGGTTTCTTGTTTTCAAGTTTGAGTGAGTTTTGTGTGGTTTTCATGGGTTTTTGTAGTTCTTTGGATTAGTGATTGAAGTGGTTGGAGAAGTGTGAGACATCTTGGATTAAGGCAAGTAATCTCTATAGGTTCAATGTTGCATGTGTATTTTGATTTCATTATTATTTTAGAAAGTGTGCATATAAACTTGTTTATAAGCTTCATGATCTTGTTTTCATTGGATTGGTTGTTTGAAATGGTGAAAATGAACCCTTGGTGAGCATGAAGGCTCAAGGGATTGTATGTGGCTTAAGGATGAGAAGAAGGAGAGAAATGTATTGGAAGTTGTACAAGAGAAAGGGTTTTTCTGCACTCAGCGAGCACAGGCAGAAGCTTGTCCGCTCGAGCGACCCTTGGGTCCGCTCGAGCGACCAAGCCACTGCTTGGTCAGAGCGCAGACAGAGGGTTGTCCGTTCGAGCGACCTTATTTCCGCTCGAGTGAACTGCCCACTGTCTAATCTGAAGCAAGACAGAGAGTTGTCCGCCCGAGCGACCTTATTGTCCCCTCGAGCAAACTGTCTTGCTCGAGCGAAGTGTCAATTCCTTACCAGTTCCGCTCGAGCGAACCTGCCAGATTCAGGAAGAAGAATTATTTCATTTGTGTATTTTCTTGAAGGTTGAAAAACAAGACTATGTTAAGGGTATTGACTTGACATTGTGTAAATGGAACTTCGAAATGCAACCCAACTTCGAGGACACCAATTCTTGTATATTCCAACATTTGGGGTCCCAATTACACAAAGGTCAATTAGTAGCCTTAACACATGCTTGTCAGATTTCGTATTTTTGAATTTCTGTCTTGGTACGATAAGTACCATCGTGCACTCATTTTTTAATTTAAAGTATAAGTTCGTTTTGAAGATTTGTTTCAAGAAAAAGGGGTCACTTCCTAAGCGTGTTATGCATATTAATTATGCCTTTTGCTAGTCGTGTTTGTCGTGTTTTGATAAGTGATTTTCCCCCTTTTTTTATCTCGACGTGTTTAGACCGTGTTTCGCGTGTTTTGTGCATTCATGAATTAAGTGAACACCACTGAGCTTCGACTGCCCTTTCAGTTTGATAAACTGTCTGGGGGTCCTTAAACATGTGGACTATCTACAGATTGGTCGTGTATTTATTACACATCGTGCGTGTTCGGTTCCGCGGCCGGAAATCCCCGTATATGTGGGAATCGTGTCGTGATTATATTATGTATATCGTGCTTGTCGTGCGTGCTTGCTCTTTTCATTATAAATGATAGAGACATGATGGGCTCTTTGTGGATTGTAACTATTCATGATATTATATGTACTCATGCTAGTTTGTTTTAGTATCTCAGCTTTCTTTGTATTCTCGAAAATGTATCTCAGTCATTGTAGTATTTCAAATCAGGGATTTGCTTATATGTTTTCTTATCACGTTATTTGTTTCATGTTTTCACCTAAATTGATTACCTGCCAAACTGTTGTGTTTGACCCTTGTTTGTTGGTACCCAAGTGCAGGTGACGTTACCTTTGAGGAGGAACGTCTGAAGGAGGCTTTTGAGCCGAACCCTGTTAGAGAGTGGCAGCCCGACGATGTCAACTAGACGTCGGGCGGGTTCTTGAGTTTCGTCATTATGTCATGGGGTTTCTTTTGTTATTTTGAGAATTGTATTGGCCTCTGTTGACCTCTCATGGGTTGTAACTAAAACTTAACTTGCTTTTGAGTTAATCTCATAACTTAAATCTTGATGGGAATGCCATTTTAACTTCTTACTTTGATACTATGCCTTGTTATTATTTTTTATAGCACCTAAAAATTTATTGGTGCTTATCTTGATGTGATTTGCTACACGCTTCCGCAAACTTGTTCATGTAAGTCAGATTCTTCGTGTCTTTGGGAATCCTCACCGCGGGAACTTGTGGGAAAAACATAAACAATCGTAAATTGAACTCGTCGCGGGCCCGTGATCCGTTCCCGGGTCGCGACAGGACTGGTATCAGAGTGGGACATGTTTCAGGCACTTAAAAGAAACTAGAAAGGTCTTAGGAACGTGGCGAGGATTCGTGAGTTCGATAGATTCGTTCGTATAGGACCTTAGAAACCCTTGTACCATGTTTATTATGTACTAACTCTTTGTTTTACAGCACTATGCCTCTAAGAAAAGCTCTAAACCATCATGCTTCAGGCAGTAATCAGAATGACTCAAACACATCTAATACTCCAACAGCTACACAATTTCAAGAACTAATGCAAGCTATGATAGCACAACAAAAGCAGGCTAACGAAAACCAAGCCAGATTTCAAGAACAATTAGCAAAGAAGGATGATGAAATGGCTCAAGTCCAGAGACAACTCTTGGAAGTACTTCAGAACAAGAATGTAGCTCCACCACCCATGGGTCCGCAGATTGTTATTCAAAATAGGGATCCTGACCCTAATGTACTATTTGAGAAATTTAGGAAGAGAGCACCGAAGGAATTTTTGGGCAGTGAGGACCCGTTAGTGGCAGATGACTGGCTAGTCAATACCGAGAAAATCTTCGATGTCTTTATGTGCACGGGAATACAGAAGGTCAACCTCACAGCTTCACTATTCTACGGGCTTGCAGATCGTTGGTGGCAAACAGTTAAGGATCCATATACAGTGATGGCTGACGAAGAGGCATGGGCAGCATTCAAGACACAATTTCAAGATAAATACATTCCCTCTCATGTCAAGAGACAGAAGGCTATTGAATTCCAGCAGCTCAAACAAGGCAGCATGACGGTGCTAGACTATGTCACCAAGTTTGAAAGATTGGCTAGATATGCTACCGAGTTGATTGACACGGAACGGAAAAAGATAACGAAGTTTTTGGAATGATTGAATCCGATCATCATGAGAGATGTCATAGGAGTAGTTCCACCAGCTACATATGATGAGGCAGTCAAGCGGGCATATATGTTTGAAGATATTAACAACATGATTGTTCAGGACAGGAAGCAGCACTATCAGCAGCAGAATCAGAGGCAACAACAGAACAAGAAGCCAAGGCAAGAACAAGGTCAAGTGAGGCAGGGTTGTGGACATTGTGGCAAAAATCACGAAACTCATGAATGTCGTAAGGCCATGGGTGCCTGTTTCAAATGTGGGGCTATGAATCATGCAATCAAGGATTGCCCACTACTTCAGAATCAGGGGAACAAAAACCAACAACAAAGACAAGTAGCTCCTCAGAATCAAGCACCAGTTCAAAATCAAGTTAGACCACCTCAGCAGCAGCAGCAATAGGCTAGGCCACCAGCACAGAATTAGAATACTCGTCTTCCACAACAGAACAGACATGGCCAAGGAAGGCAGAACCAAGCACCGAATAGACTACAGATGCATGGACGTTTATATTATCTCAACCGTGCAGATGCTGAAGCTGCAGGAGACGTGGTAGAAGGTAAACTTCTTGTTTGTGCGGTAGAAGCCCATATTTTGTTTGACCCTGGATCCACGCATTCCTTTTCATCCCCTAGTTTTGCTAAGTTGATTGATGCACCATGTAGTGAATTGGATTACATTCTAGTAGTAACCACTCCAGTAGGGAAACAAGTTGTGTGTAAAACCCATTACCCTAGTTGTACAGTTTTGTTAGGAGATGTTAATTTACCGGCCAACCTCATAGTTTTGGACATGTATGATTTTGATGTCATTTTAGGCATGGATTGGTTAGAAGCATATCATGCCACCATGGATTGTTTTAGTAAAACCATAACATTCAGATTCCAAGGACCACAGGCAGAATTGATATTTCAAGGCAACAGGAGAAAAACTCAGGCAGGGTTTATTTCAGTTTTGAAGGCAAGCAGATTAGTGCAGAGTGGATGTTAGGCATTTATTGCGTTTATCACGGAGGATAAACAGTCCCAAGGGGTTGAGGATATCCCCATTGTGTGTGAATTTCCAGATGTTTTTCCAGAAGAAATCATGGGTTTACCACCAATCAGAGAAGTTGAGTTCACAATTGAGCTCCTTCCAGGGACCGCTCCGATCTCGATTGCACCATAAGGATGGCTCCAGCAGAAATGGGTGAGCTAAAGCTCCAATTGCAGGAATTGTTGAGCAAAGGCTTTATTAGGCCAAGTGTTTCACCGTGGGGAGCACTGGTGTTGTTTGTGAAAAAGAAGGATGGGAGTTTGAGAATGTGCATTGACTATAGGAAGTTGAACCATGTGACCGTGAAGAACAAGTATCCATTGCCAAGGATAGACGAATTGTTTGATCAATTGCAAGGAGCAGCTTATTTTTCCAAGATAGACTTGAGGTCAGGGTACCATCAGTTGAGAGTTAGAGACTCAGATGTTCAGAGAACAACCTTTAGGACAAGATATGGGCACTACGAGTTCTTAGTGATGCCCTTTGGTCTGACAAATGCACCCGCAGTCTTTATGGCTCTTATGAACAAAGTCTTCGCACCCTATTTGGATCACTCCATGGTAGTAATTATTGATGATGTCCTTGTGTATTCGAAGAGTAAGAAGGAGCATGAAGAACATTTGAGGACAGCGTTGCAACTTTTGAGGGAAAACCAGCTATATGCAAAACTCAGTAAGTGTGAATTCTGGTTAGAGCAAGTTGCTTTTCTAGGCCACATCATCTCCAGAGAAGGTTTAGCAGTTGATCCAGCCAAGATAGAGGCAGTTGTTAATTGGGTAAAGCCAAACAATGTGACAGAAATTAGAAGCTTTTTGGGGTTAGTAGGCTATTACAGAAGGTTTGTCCAAGGTTTTTCGTCCATTGCAGCACCATTGACAAAATTGACTAGGAAGAATGTCCCATTTGTTTGGACCGAACAGTGTGAAACAAGTTTTCAAGAGTTGAAAGGAAGGTTAACCACATCCCCAATCCTTACGTTACCCTCGAGCAACGGCGGATTTATTGTCTATACAGATGCTTTGAATGTGGGACTAGGTTGTGTATTGATGCAAGATGGCAAGGTGATTGCTTATGGCTCGAGACAGTTGAAGGACCATGAGAAGAACTATGCAACTCATGACTTGGAATTGGCAGCAGTTGTTTTTGCTTTGAAGATGTGGAGACACTATCTCTATGGAGAGAAATTTGAAGTCCATTCGGATCACCGAAGTTTACAATATTTGTTCTCGCAGAAGGATTTGAATATGAGACAGAGACGGTGGATGGAGTATATCAAGGATTATGATTTTCCAATCAAATATCATCCAGGCAAAGTGAATGTTGTAGCTGATGCATTGAGCAGAAAATCAGTGGTTATGGCCAGTTTGAGAGGAATGGGTGTCTTACAGCAGTTTGAAGAGTTGGGTGTAGAAGTGCAAACCCTGAAATTAGGTGCGATGTTAGCAAACATGACAGTATCAGAACCTACATTCATCCAGAAGATCAAGGAAAGTCAGTTGCAAGACCCAGACTTGGCTAAGATAGTAGAGGTTATTACAGAACGTCCAGATTTCAAGTTGGTGAATGGGATATTGTATTTCCGTGAACAGTTGTGTGTGCCAAATGTGGATGATTTGAAAAGTGAAATAATGAATGAAGCTCACAGCACGAGATATTCTATGCATCCGGGTAGCACGAAGATGTACCACAATTTGAAGAATAGATTTTGGTGGAACAACATGAAGAGAGAGATGGCAGCTTTTGTGTCTCGTTGTCTGACTTGTCAGTTGATTAAGGCGGAGCATCAGAAGCCCCCAGGTTTGTTACAGCCGTTGGAGATTCCGAAGTGGAAATGGGAGCACATCACCATGGATTTCGTTTCCGGTTTTTCGAATACCAAGAAGGGAAATAATGCAATTTGGATTATTGTAGATCGTCTGACAAAGTCTGCTCATTTTATTCCGATGAAGACAGGGAACATGATGCATATCGCACCACTTGCGAAGTTATTTGTTGATGAAATTGTTAGTAAACATGGCTAGCCCGTCTCCATTACTTTAGACAGAGACAGTAGGTTTGTTTCAAAGTTTTGGAAAACTCTTCATGAGTCGATGGGTACCAAACTCCAGTTCAGTACAGTTTATCATCCTCAGACCGATGGTCAGTCAAAAAGGACAATACAGACTCTAGAAGACATGTTGCGTGCTTGTGTATTGGATTTCAAGGTTTAGTGGGATGAGTGCTTACCGCTTTGTGAATTTGCTTATAACAATAGTTACCACTCTAGCATCGGTATGGCACCTTTCGAGGCACTTTATGGTAGAAGATGTAGAACTCCGGTTTGCTGGGAAGAAGTCGGTGAACGTAGTTTTCATGGACCGACGATAGTTGGAGAGACAAGTGACAAGGTCAAGCTGATTCAGGAACGTTTGAAGATCGCCCGAAGTAGGCAGAAGAGTTATGCAGATACTCGCAGAAGAGAATTGTCGTTTCAAGTGGGTGACAAAGTGTTTTTGAAGATCTCACCAGTTAGAGGGACTTTGAGATTCGGACAGAAGGGCAAATTGTCTAGAAGGTTTATTGGTCCGTATGAGATTTTGAGCAAGATTGGAGATGTTGCTTATAGGCTTGCGCTACCGCCGGAACTCTCCGGGGTGCACAATGTATTTCATGTTTCTATGCTCAAGAAATATGTTTCTAGCCCTTCACATATACTATAGCACGAACCATTGGAAATTCGAGAAGATGCCTCGTATGTGGAAAGGCCGACCAAGATCATCGACACTAAAGAACAAGAATTGAGAAATCGGACTATTCATTGGGTCAAGGTACTTTGGGAAAACCACGAGCCAGAAGAAGCCACCTGGGAATTGAAAAAGCAAGTACAGAGGAAGTATCCACAGCTTTTACCAGAGGTAAATGTTTACTTTATTTGGTGAACCAAATATCCTAAGGGGTGGAGGATGTTAGACCCCGGCCCAGACCAATCCGATTAGTGTGTGTGTTTAGTCCTAAGTGGGTTTAGTTATAGTTTGGTTAGAAATAATTAGTTTTAGTCTTGGACATAGCTCTGGGAATTTTGAGGACGTTTAGTGTTAGTCAAACACACTCAGGAAGGCCGGAGTGCACGTGTAAGCTTGGGAGGATCGTATCGGTTTCCGTGTAATCGCGATTTTGATTTCATGTGAATGATTTTACTATGTGTTACAACTGTCGTTTTCAGCCCATTCATGTTTGAAGCCCAAAAACCCAAGTTCTGGCCCAAAAAGGGGCAAAGTAGTCTTTTTGCACAAATCTGGACACAATTTTCGAGATCTAAAAACCATGTCAAAGATATACTTTTTGGAAACTAGATATTTCGAGGATCGTTTTATCCTTCTTCGTCGAAGTCATTCGAGGCCCATAAGATCATGTTTTCGTCATTTCAAAGTTCAAAGTTCATTGGGCCCCATTGTCATCACTTAAGCCTAACCCTCATCTCTTTCATTCATTTCCCCAAAATTCCTGCAACTTTCTTAACCTAGGGATGAAAATCCCTCTTTCCTTTCCATCTTCCTCTCCTTGCATGATCTAGCTAGAGATCTCCAAATAAAATTCCAAGACCATCATCTTCTTCCTCTCCTTGCAAGCTTTCTATTGGTACAAATTTCTTGGAGTTTCTTGTGCGACAAGCTCTACATTTTCCTCATCTCTTCTTGTTTGGCCATTTCTAGGTAAGAGCTTCAACCCATACTTTTCATAAAGTTTTTTTAGTTCCTTAAAAATCTTTTTTTTTCATATTACAAACCCCTTTGGTAAAATAGGTTTCTTGTTTTCAAGATTGAGTGAGTTTTGTGTGGTTTTCATGGGTTTTTGTAGTTCTTTGGATTAGTGAGTGAAGTGCTTGGATAAGTGTGAGACATCTTGGACTAAGGCAAGTAATCTCTATAGGTTCAATGTTGCATGTGTATTTTGATTTCATTGTTATTTTAGAAATTGTGCATATAAACTTGTTTATAAGCTTCATGATCTTGTTTTCATTGGATTGGATGTATGAAATGGTGAAAATGAACCCTTGGTGAGCATGAAGGCTCAAGGGATTGTATGTGGCTTAAGGATGAGAAGAAGGAGAGAAATGTATTGGAAGTTGTACAAGAGAAAGGGTTTTTCTGCACTCAGCGAGCACAGGCAGAAGCTTGTCCGCTCGAGCGACCAAGCCACTGCTTATTCCGAGCGCAGACAGAGGGCTGTCCGTTCGAGCGACCTTATGTCCGCTCGAGCGAACTGCCCACTATCTAATCTGAAGCAAGACAGAGAGTTATCCGCCCGAGCGACCTTATTGTCCGCTCGAGCGAACTGTCTCGCTCAAGCGAAGTGTCAATTCCTTACCAGTTCCGCTCGAGCGAACCTGCCAGATTCAGGAAGAAGAATTATTTCATTTGTGTATTTTCTTGAAGGTTGAAAAACTAGACTATGTTAAGGGTTTTGACTTGACATTGTGTAAATGGAACTTCGAAATGCAACCCAACTTCGGGGACACCAATTCTTGTATATTCCGACATTTGGGGTCCCAATTACACAAAGGTCAATTAGTAGCCTTAACACATGCTTGTCAGATTTCGTATTTTTGAATTTCATCTTTGTACGATAAGTACCATCGTGCACTCATTTTTGAATTTAAAGTATAAGTTTGTTTTGAAGATTTGTTTCAAGAAAAAGGGGTCACTTCCTAAGCGTGTTATGCATATTAGTTATGCCTTTTGCTAGTCGTGTTTATTGTGTTTTGATAAGTGATTTTTCCCCTTTTTTATCTCGACGTGTTTAGACCGTGTTTCGCGTGTTTTGTGCATTCATGAATTAAGTGAACACCACTGAGCTTGGGCTGCCCTTTCAGTTTGATCCATTGTCTGGGGGTCATTAAACATGTGGACTGTCTGCAGACTGGTCGTGTATTTATTACACATCGTGCGTGTCCGGTTCCGCGGCCTGAAATCCCCGTATATGTGGGAATCGTGTCGTGATTATATTATGTATATCGTGCTTGTCGTGCGTGCTTCCTCTTTTCATTATAAATGATAGAGAAAGGATGGGCTCTTTGTGGATTGTAACTATTCATGATATTATATGTACTCATGCTAGTTTGTTTTAGTATCTCAGCTTTCTTTGTATTCTCGAAAATGTATCTCAGTCATTGTAGTATTTCAAATTAGGGATTTGCTTATATGTTTTCTTATCACGTTATTTGTTTCATGTTTTCACCTAAATTGATTACCTGCCAAACTGTTGTGTTTGACACTTGTTTGTTGGTGCCCAGGTGCAAATGACGTTACCTTTGAGGAGGAGCGTCTGGAGGAGGCTTTTGAGCCGAACCCTATTAGAGAGTAGCTGCCCGACGATGTCAACTAGACGTCGGGCGGGTTCTTGAGTTTCGTCATTATGTCATGGGGTTTCTTTTGTTATTTTGAGAATTGTATTGGCCTCTGTTGGCCTCTCATGGGTTGTAACTAAAACTTAACTTGCTTTTGAGTTAATCTCATAACTTAAATCTTGATGGGAATGCCATTTTAACTTCGTACTTTGATACTATGCCTTGTTATTATTTGTTATAGCACCTAAAAATTTATTGGTGCTTATCTTGATGTGATTTGCTACACGCTTCCGCAAACTTGTTCATGTGAGTCAGATTCCGCGTGTCTTTGGGAATCCTCACCGCGAGAACCTGTGGGAAAAACATAAACAATCGTAAATTCAACTCGTCGCGGGCCCGGGATCCGTTCCGGGGTCGCGACAAAGAGAAAAGTGATCGTCGAAATATCTAGTTTTCAAAAAGTACGTGTTTCATGAGTTTCGTAGATATCAAATTTTTGGGTACAAATTTATTTTAAAATGACTGTTTTGCTCTCTATGCTAGGAAAGTCGGGTTTCAAGGTTATGGACGGGAACGGAATCAACATAAAAGTTGTAGGGATGTAAAACGGGATTAAAACATTAAATACAAGAATCTCAGATAAATCTCCAAGTGAACGCAAGGTCATAAAAGGAACCCCTAAAGGGTCTTACTAAGCACAAAGGCACTCAAAATTTCCCAAAGCTATATCCAAAGCTATTCTAATCCCAACTTAACCAAAACACACTAAACATGCTGAAAACTAAAACACGACTTAATTAACACTAATCGATTCACTCGGGACGGGGTCTTACAGGGATAATAAAGATAGATTCCATCTTGACCATTGAATGTTCCCACAGTTCTACTACCACGTGCCCAAGACACCGAGGTGTTGACCTACAGTTGGCCTCACTCATTGGTGATTAAAAGCAAATAAATAGACAGAAACTTGAGTTCATCAATGTCTCAAGATTGAGAGCCTATTACTAGGAAATTATGAGAGCAGGCCTTAAAATAAAGACAGTGTTCCTTTGATGATCGAGACAAATCACACTATCTCATATTGATCAAAATGCTACAACCTTATCAGATGAGATGTCCAGTCTCATCACTAGTTATGAAGATATTTAAGTATAAGATTTGTGACACATGTCTCCTGTATGTGGATCTCATCCATACACATATATCATATCTAATATACTAATGGGACCCGGTTCATCTCATGAGCCATCATGTCATGTGTATTGGTTATGTGCATAAAGTAATAAAACATCATTCATCTCATGAAAGAAAAGCATAATTTTATTGATAACTAAAGAAGTTAATCAATTTATTACATCATCTGATGGATTGAGTCCATACAAACTAACACAACCAAGATAAAGATGTATGCACAGATTTATAGTGGTTCGTACCTTTTGTCCTACATCCACTCACAAGGGATCACATCCCTTAGTTCCACTAGAATGAATCAAACCACACAAGTATGATTCCAACCACAAATACAACTTAATTTTGATAAGGATGTTCAATCACACAGATTTACTTCCCCCACTGATTTTAGAGTGGTTGGATCACATAGTTCCAATCGACTATCACAATACACAAGAGTGTAAAATTTAATTAAAGGGTGAACACTTACCTCTTGACGAAGTCTCGAGAGTGTTCTTGAAGCTTGAACTCCATTTGAAGTTTTGATCTCTTAATGATAGCTTGGTGTGGAAGATGATTCTCCAAAATAGTGCTCAACCAAGTTGAAGAGGTTTAGGTTCTAGGGTGAAATGGATTTCTAAGTTGAAGAACAAGGCCCCATAGGTAATTTCCCACTAATCACACGCTCTTTGAATTAAATAAGCTCTTGGATTTGCCTAGATGAGGTCTTGTTGTGTTTGGAAGAAGTTTTTAGAGCTTGGGATTGATTGGCAAGTTATAGAATGAAGACTCTTAAAAAATACAAATATACCAGGTGAAAAAGGAGCTCTTGGAATGTTACACCCCAACCCAAGTTAATCTTCACTAGTGTTAATTAATGAGGTTTTAGCTTAATTAATTATGCTTAGTTGTAAATCATCGACCTAGAACTCATTAGTCTTTTTGGACTGAGTTAATTGGGTCTTGAGTATTGAATAGGCGAGTGGAGTAGAGTTGACTCACTTGGATAGAGTCAAGGATTTTTCTGTAATTATAGATTTTCTCATTTTGCATTGTTTTCACGTCATCTTGGCGTCATCGCGTGTATCTCGTTGAGCACGTCGATTTTTGTATTTCACTTCACTTCATTTGATCGCTCGTTGAAGAAGTGGGCCATCGTTTGACTTAAATTGGAATTATACAAAACGAATGGACTTTTGTGCAAATTCCCATCCTTATCATTTAAAACAACTCCAACCAACTCCATTTCGTTCACTTCATTCGTTTTGCATGTGGGCTGTGGAGAGAACCCTCCTCCTTCCTTGTTCCTTTCCATTTCTCTTTCCTTCTTCAATCACTTTAGCATTTGTGCAAGCGAAGGCAAGTGTGGAGACCAACTTCCTCATCTTCTTCTTCATCTTCCTCTCTTCTTGTTGGCAAGAAACACACTCCCTCATCTTCCATTCCTCCAAATTCGGAATTATTACAAGAGGTAGGTTTCAAACTCTTTGTGTTTGGATTTTTGAGCTACATTAGAGTCAAAAGACCCTCTTATAAGCATGTATATACATTGATTAGTGTTTTCATGGGTAATTGTGTTTAGGGTTTGAGTAATTTTGGGGATTTTAGGGTTTTGAACGCCAAGAGTGTAGAAGAGTTGTGGAAAGCATAAATTGAGGCAAGTATAAGCATAATATGAATTTACATTTGTTATTTCCAATGATTCCATGTTTTACTCATAATTCTTAGCATTCAACAATGTAAATTTTGTTTTAGATTGTATGTTGCGCTCTCTTTGTGTATTGAAATGTTATGGAGTGATTTTATGTTGGACATTGGAGCAGGAAGGCTCCATGTTACAGAAAGTGAGAAGAGGTATGGAAAAGAGCAAAGGAGAGAGAGCTTAAGAATGGGCAAAATAAAACAGAACCGCAGACCAGGCAGCTAGCCGACCCTTCCCACGGTTGCTTTTCCAGAAGCTGACTTTTATGTCAGGAAACCTAGCGGCTAGCCGCTGGATACAGGCGGCTAACTGTTAGAGTTTTTTGTTTTGTTGCAATTTGATAGGATGCATTCACTTTCATAAAGTTTGTCCTCTCATTCATTCATGGTTTTATTCATAGGATCATCATGCATAGTTCTCCTTCTTAATCTTTGTTTTTATCTTTTGATATGCATGGCTTTCAGTTTACCTCTTTAGATCATGGAGTTGTTGTTTTCAAAACTCATCCAAGCTTTCCAAAGTTTCTTTCTTTAAAATCATTATTTTGATTTGGAGTTTTCATGGCTTTAAATATTCAGTTTTCATCTTCTTTCAATCATGAATTCATGCTTGGATATGTTCCTCAAAGTCCCCTGGAGAGGTGCCCTTCATAGCTGCATTTCTCAAATTTTCAGATTTCTGGGTTGTTCTGCCAGTGTCGCCGGTCGACCAGGCCAGGGTAGCCGGTCAACCGGGAACACTGCAGCTCTAAAATGCAGTTTTGAGCAGTAGCTTTCCAACAGTCAGAAATATGACCGCTGTGCTTTCCCGGTCGACCGAGACCTGTTTCCAGGTCGACCGGGGACTAGCCGTTGGCAACTTTTTCTTTATAAAAAGAGGCTTTTTGGTTGAAGAAAGTTGCTGACATTGGAGGGACTTTTGAGGCCAAGGTTTAACAACTTCTCTAGAGCATCTTTGCAAGGATTATGAAGCCATTCCCTTTGTTCAACCTTTGATCTTCAAATGGGTGTGTTTTCTTTAATCCTAAGCATTTTAAAATCATGTCTTGTTTCACTCTTTTGATTTCTTTCAATGCATGATTAACAAGTTGCTTTCCTATTAAAATGTTGTCCTTCATAACATGCTTAAAACTTTAGAAATCTCACATGCTATGGATACAACATATTGTCTTTGTAACACATGAAGTTGTTTTCTTGTTTCAACATGAACTTGTTAGACTTTAATTTGTCTTCTTTGAAATCAAGTTAGTTCACCTTGTTAAACTCATGCGTTAGACAACCCACTCTTTCTCAATCATTTGATTATCATCTTTGCATCATTCATAAACTTTGTCATACATATGCATGTCTCTAGAAGTTGAGGTTTTCATTTTCTATTGAGCCTATTTAGAGGCACTCTTTTGCACTCATATAGTTCTCTTAATCAATGCATTCTTAGGCATATTTCTTAAGAGAAAAAATTGTATGTTGTAAAGGTTTATGCTTAGCCTTGAAAAGCATATGATGTAAAGGTTCATGCTTAGCCTTGAAAAACACAGTGTTGATTGTAAGGTTTGAGTTGATCCCAAACCTTATTTGAAGTTAGTGAATTCCGGTAGGTGTACCGGGAGTGGATGTAGGCAATTTGGCCGAACCACTATATGTGCTTGTGTTATGGTGATTGTCTTTATGCTTTCATTTTATGGATTATGCTCTCTTGGTTGATTTCATTATTCTTCTTCAAAGCATAAGAGACTTAAAAGCTAAAAGAATTAAAATTGGTCTAGAACTTTGAGCTCACCCTATTCACCCCCCCCCCCCCCCTCTAGGATTCGATCTTGGACTTACAATTGGTATCAGAGCCTAGGTGCTCTTGCTTAGGTCTAACAACCTAGAGTTAGAATCCTTAGAGTGAGTTTTTGCTTTTGTAGTCACCATGCAATCCCAATTAGGAGAAGGTCATGCCACAAATAGACCTCCCTTGTTTAATGGCTCGCATTACCGATATTGGAAGATTAGGATGCAAGTCTTTCTAGAATCTCAAAGTCTAGATGTTTGGAGTATCATTGAAGAAGGGTATCATGAACCCATTATCACGGAAAAAGATTCGGAAGGACATGTCATAGCTATCAAGGATAAGCCTAAGAAAGATTGGACTCAAGGAGAGAAAGAAAGGGCAAATCTAAATGCTAAAGCTAAAAATGCCTTATTTTGTGCCTTGTCCCAAGAAGAGTTCAATAGGGTAGTAAATTGTATTACTGCTAAGGAAGTTTGGGATACCTTAGAGACCACTCATGAAGGGACCAATCAAGTCAAAGTAGCTAAAATCCAAATGTTGTCTACTAAGTATGAAGAACTCAAAATGCAAGAGGAAGAAACCTTTGACGAGTTCTATACTAAATTCATGGAGATTGTTAATTCCCTCATAGGTCTAGGAGAGAAGATGGATGAGTCCAAAGCTGTTAGAAAAATATTAAGATCTCTCCCCAAAAGGTTCAAACCTAAGATAGTAGCTATAACTGAAAGCAAAGATGTTGACAAGATCAAAATAGAAGAACTTTGAGGAAATCTTCTCATTTATGAATTAGATTTTGAAGTCCCTAGCAAGAAGAAAGGTGTAGCTCTTAGCTCCCAACATAAAGAAAATGACAATGAGAGTGAGAGTGATGATGAAAACACTATTTTGCTTGCTAAGAAATTCAAGAATTTCCTTAAGAACAAAAAGAACTATAATTATTCTGAAGATTCTAAAAATGAAAATTTTCAAAGAAACTCAAGGGGATCTTTTACCAAAAGGGATGTGCAATGTTACAACTGTAAAGGTTTTGGTCACATCGCTCAAAATTGTCCCTCCCCTAAAGAATCTGAAAAGAAAGATAAGAAAGGAAAGAAAGTCTTGAACATGACTTGGGATGATGATGAAGATGAAAGTAGTGACACTAATGAACCTCAAAATGATGAAGATAATGATAATTCCACTTCTTGGCTTCTCTTCACTCCCATTGAAGAAAACAATGATCATAATGTGTTAATAGAAGAAGTAAATGAAGAGAATAGTGACAATGATATTCATCAAGCCTATGAGGAACTATATGAACTATGTGAAGTCATAACCAAGAAAAATAAAAGCTTAAAAAGTGAATCTAAAATGCTTGTGAATGATCTAGATTTTTTACAAGATCAATTAATCTTGAAAGACAATGAGATAAAAAATGTTCAATCTAAGTTGACTACCTCTAATGACAATCTTGCTAAAGCTGAAAAAGAAATTCATAAATTACAAAGTCTGCTGGAATCTAGTCAACAAGAATCAGAATCTCTTCAAATGAAACTTGAAAAGGGAAAACATGTTGTTGAAAAATTTTCCTTAGGCAATGACAAATTCTATCAAATGTTAGGCTTGAATAAAGTCTTTGGTAACAAGAATGGTATAGGTTTTGAATGCTCCTCTAGTAGCAAGAAGAATAGCTTTCAACATAATACTAGGACTCATCTCAAACCTATAGGTAAAATCTTCTTTTCCTCTAGATAGACTTGTCATTTTTGCAATCAAATAGGTCATCTAGATCCAAACTGTCCTTTTAAGTTTAGGATGTCTCAAAATCATAGTTCTAGAGCTCATTTCAAGTTTGTTCCCAAGACTTCTACCTCTACCTTCATTAAGGCTACTTGGATTGAAAAAGAGAAAAGTGTCAAGAATTTCTTAGTTCAAACCGCTCTTAAAGTTAAAGAAAACTCTAGATGGTTTTTGGACAGTGGTTGCTCCAAGCATATGACTAGAGACCGTTCTAGATTTATCACTCTTGAGGACTATGATGGAGGTAATGTGTCTTTTGGAGATAATCGGAAAGCTCAGATTATAGGAAAAGGCTGTGTTGGAGGAGATCAAATGCCTACATTAAAAGATGTTTTCCTTGTGGATGGTTTAAAGCATAATCTCTTGAGCATAAGTCAGTTGTGTGACAAAGGAAACAAAGTTGTTTTTTATAGCAAATCTTGCAAAGTTCTGGATGAGAAATCCCATAAAGTTCTACTCACTCGATTACGTACTAAAGATAACATCTACACCATAGAAGAATGTTGTGAGAATGAATCCATGTGTTTAATGTCAAAAGTTCAAGAAAATCAGTTGTGGCATCAAAGAATGGGACATATAAATTACAAACTGATGAAGATCTTACCAAAGAAATAAATTGTTAGAGGAATACCCAAATTAGATGATTACAAATCTGAATTGTGCAAGGCTTGTCAAATGGGTAAACAGATCAAGAAAAGTTTTAAAGGTATAAAAGATATATCCTCTGCTCGTCCCCTTGAACTCATTCATATGGACCTTCACCTGTTCAGAGTATTGGTGGGAGAAAGTATATCCTAGTGATGGTTGATGATTATTCGAGATTTGGATGGGTAGCCTTTCTTCATGCAAAATCAGATGCAGTAGATAATATCATACGGATTTACAAGAAAATTCAAGTTGAGAAGGACTGGAAAATTAAGAAGATAAGAAGTGATCATGGAGGCGAATTTGAAAATGAAAGATTTGCAAACTTCTGTGAAAGCCATGGGATCAGTCATCAATTCTCTGCTCCAAAAACTCCCCAGCAAAATGGAGTAGCTGAAAGGAGAAACAGAGTTATTCAAGAAATGGCCAGAACCCTTCTTAATGAGAAAAATCTCCCGCGCAACTTATGGGCTGAAGCTATCAATACAGTATGCTATCTTATTAACCGTGTTTATTTGACAAAGAACACTAACAAAACCCCTTATGAGCTGTATTTTAGAAGAAAACCAAATCTGGGTTATCTTAAAGTGTTGGGTAGCAAGTGCTATATTTTAAGAGATAGAGAGCAGCTTGAAAAGTTCGTTTCCAAATTTGATGAAGGGATCTTCTTAGGATATTCTGATAAAAGCAAGGCTTATAGAGTGTTTAACCTTAGATCAATGGCTGTCATGGAATCAGCTCATGTTGTCTTTGATGAGACTAATCAAATTGAGAAAGTTCCTCATGATGAAGAAGAGACCTCAGTTGAGCAGCCTATTTCATCTGAAATTGAAGAAGAGATTCCCTCAGTCCCCACTATGCCCACAAAGCTATTAAGAAATCACAACTTGGATAATGTCATGGAGATATCACAAAAGGAGTCATGATAAGAAGACAGGTTCATAATCTGTGTGCTCACTATTCCTTTGTTTCACAAATTGAGCCCAAGAACTTCTCTGAAGCAGAAACCAAGTCCGAATGGATTGATGCCATGCAAGATGAATTAAAACAGTTTAGAAAGAATGATGTGTGGGATCTTGTACCTCTTCCTGAAGGCAAAAGCCAAATTGGCACCAAATGGATTTTCAAGAACAAGCTGGATGAATCAGGAAATGTTATAAGGAACAAAGCTAGACTTGTAGCCAAAGGGTATGCTCAAGTTGAAGGAATTGATTTTGAGGAAACCTTTGCCCCAGTAGCTCGATTGGAATCTATTCGAATTCTATTAGCTTATGCCAGCAGCATGAAGATTAAACTGTTTCAAATGGATGTGAAGAGTGCCTTTTTAAATGGTGAAATTGAGGAAGATGTGTATGTTACTCAACCTCAAGGCTTCGAGGATCCTCATCACCCAGAATATGTTTTTAAGTTGAAAAAGGCTCTTTATGGATTGAAACAAGCCCCAAGAGCCTGGTATGAAAAGCTGACAAGTCACTTACTTGAAAATGGATATGAGTGTGGGAATGTGGACAAGACTCTATTCATTAAAAAGGTTGATAAAGATATTCTCATTGCTCAGATATATGTTGACGACATTGTTTTTGGATCAACATCTGATCATCTTGCTCAAGGATTTTCTAAGTTAATGAGCTCCACTTTTGAAATGAGTTTGGTAGGGACCCTTCAGTTCTTTCTAGGATTACAAGTTAGTCAGACTGATCAAGGTATCTTTCTTAGTCAATCCAAGTTTGCTCTAGAAATAGTGAAAAAGTTTGGCTTAGGAGAATCTAAGACTAGTTGCAATCCTATGGGACCCACTACTAAAATCTCTAGTGAGCTTCAGGGTAAGAAAGCTGACCAAAAACTTTATAGGAGCATGATAGGAAGCCTTCTCTACCTCACTGCTAGCCGCCCTGATACCTCTTTTAGCGTTGGAATATGTGCTAGGTATCAATCTGACCCCCGAGAGTCTCACATTAAAGCTGTTAAATGTATCATAAAATATATTAATGGGACTTCTCATTATGGTATCTGGTATCCTCATGACTCAACTCTGCAATTAATTGGATATAGTGATGCAGATTGGGCAGGATCTATAGATGATAGGAAGAGCACTAGTGGCTGCTGCTATTTCTTAGGGAACTGCTTAGTAGCCTGGCATAGCAAAAAGCAAAATTCTGTATCCTTGTCTACTGCAGAAGCTGAATATATTGCTGCAGGTAGCTGCTGTGCCCAGCTGTTGTGGATGAAACAAACTTTATTAGATTATAATGTTCCACAACAATGCATGCCTATCATGTGTGACAACTCTAGTGCCATCAGTATCTCAAAAAATCCTGTTCAGCACTCACGCACTAAGCACATTGACATTCGCTATCATTTCTTGCGTGATCATGCTGACCAAGGCACTATTGAGTTATTGTTTGTTCCTACATATACCCAATTGGCTGATTTGTTCACTAAACCCCTTGGAAATGATCGTTTCATAAATTTGAGACATCAATTGGGCATTGGCCCTTGCCCTGTTTTTTAAATTCTTGTTGGCTAATCACCTGTTCCACATCTTATTTTTATATCTCTTATAATCAGGTGCTACTAACAAGGTTATGTGTTTTATCTTTGATGGGCAGGCTCCTTTGCAATTAGATGTCAAAGGGGGAGAGAGTTCTCCAATTGAGGGGGAGAAGATTCAAGGGTTGCTATTGTTGAGGGGGAGTAGCTTTGCCTAGAGTGCATATTTTGTATAGCTTCTAGGTTGGTCGTCTTTTGTCGTCGCTCCCGCAAGGAAAATCCAAAGCTCCAAAATATCCAAATGCTCCCGAATATCCAAAGCTCCTTAAATATCCAAAGTTGTTGCTGTTCAAGATTTAAAGGAGATTGAGAGAGAGTTCAAGCTTCAAGAGTTGCCATCAAAATGCAAAGGGGGAGATTGTTAGAGTTTTTGTTTTGTTGCAATTTGATAGGATGCATTCACTTTCATAAAGCTTGTCCTCTCATTCATTCATGGTTTTATTCATAGGATCATCATGCATAGTTCTCCTTCTTAATCTTTGTTTTTATCTTTTGATATGCATGGTTTTCAAATTCAGTTTACCTCTTTAGATCAAGGAGTTGTTGGTTTAAAAAATCATCCAAGCTTTCCAAAGTTTCGTTCTTTAAAATCATTATTTTGATTTGGAGTTTTCATGGCTTTAAATATTCAGTTTTCATCTTCTTTCAGTCATGAATTCATGCTTGGATATGTTCCGCAAAGTCCCCTGGAGAGGTGCCCTTCATAGCTGCATTTCTCAAATTTTCAGATTTCTGGGTTGTTCTGCCAGTGTCGCCGGTCGACCGGGAACACTGCAGCTCTAAAATGCAGTTTTGAGCAGTACCTTTCCAACAGTCAAAAATATGACCGTTGTGCTTTCCCGGTTGACCGAGACCTGTTTCCAGGTCGGCCGGGGACTAGCCGTTGGCAACTTTTTCTTTATAAAAGGTGGCTTTTTGGTTGAAGAAAGTTGCTGACATTGGAGGGACTTTTGAGGCCAAGGTTTAACAACTTCTCTAGAGCATCTTTTATAAGGATTATGAAGCCATTCCCTTTGTTCAACCTTTGATCTTCAAATGGGTGTGTTTTCTTTAATCCTAAGCATTTTAAAATCATGTCTTGTTTCACTCTTTTGATTTCTTTCAATGCATGATTGACAAGTTGCTTTCCTATTAAAATGTTGTCCTTCATAACATGCTTAAAACTTTAGAAATCTCACATGCTATGAATACAACATATTGTCTTTGTAACACATGAAGTTGTTTTCTTGTTTCAACATGAACTTGTTAGACTTTAATTTGTCTTCTTTGAAATCAAGTTAGTTCACCTTGTTAAACTCATGTGTTAGACAATCCACTCTTTCTCAATCATTTGATTATCATCTTTGCATCATTCAAGATTGTATCTTTTCAAAAGGAGAAAGAGTAATTTCTAGTAAATGCATTTTTCATAAACTTTGTCATACATATGCATGTCTCTAGAAGTTGAGGTTTTCATTTTCTATTGAGCCTATTTAGAGGCACTCTTTTGCACTCATATAGTTCTCTTAATCAATGCATTCTTAGGCATATTTCTTAAGAGAAAAAATTGTATGTTGTAAAGGTTTATGCTTAGCCTTGAAAAGCATATGATGTAAAGGTTCATGCTTAGCCTTGAAAAACACAGTGTTGATTGTAAGGTTTGAGTTGATCCTAAACCTTATTTGAAGTTAGTGAATTCCGATAGGTGTACCGGGAGTGGATGTAGGCAATTTGGCCGAACCACTATATGTGCTTGTGTTATGGTGATTGTCTTTATGCTTTCATTTTATGGATTATGCTCTCTTGGTTGATTTCATTATTCTTCTTCAAAGCATAAGAGACTTAAAAGCTAAAAGAATTAAAATTGGTCTAGAACTTTGAGCTCACCCTATTCACCCCCCCCCCCCCCCTCTAGGATTCGATCTTGGACTTACAATTGGTATCAGAGCCTAGGTGCTCTTGCTTAGGTCTAACAACCTAGAGTTAGAATCCTTAGAGTGAGTTTTTGCTTTTGTAGTCACCATGCAATCCCAATTAGGAGAAGGTCATGCCACAAATAGACCTCCCTTGTTTAATGGCTCGCATTACCGATATTGGAAGATTAGGATGCAAGTCTTTCTAGAATCTCAAAGTCTAGATGTTTGGAGTATCATTGAAGAAGGGTATCATGAACCCATTATCACGGAAAAAGATTCGGAAGGACATGTCATAGCTATCAAGGATAAGCCTAAGAAAGATTGGACTCAAGGAGAGAAAGAAATGGCAAATCTAAATGCTAAAGCTAAAAATGCCTTATTTTGTGCCTTGTCCCAAGAAGAGTTCAATAGGGTAGTAAATTGTATTACTGCTAAGGAAGTTTGGGATACCTTAGAGACCACTCATGAAGGGACCAATCAAGTCAAAGTAGCTAAAATCCAAATGTTGTCTACTAAGTATGAAGAACTCAAAATGCAAGAGGAAGAAACCTTTGACGAGTTCTATACTAAATTCATGGAGATTGTTAATTCCCTCATAGGTCTAGGAGAGAAGATGGATGAGTCCAAAGCTGTTAGAAAAATATTAAGATCTCTCCCCAAAAGGTTCAAACCTAAGATAGTAGCTATAACTGAAAGCAAAGATGTTGACAAGATCAAAATAGAAGAACTTTGAGGAAATCTTCTCACTTATGAATTAGATTTTGAAGTCCCTAGCAAGAAGAAAGGTGTAGCTCTTAGCACCCAACATAAAGAAAATGACAATGAGAGTGAGAGTGATGATGAAAACACTATTTTGCTTGCTAAGAAATTGAAGAATTTCCTTAAGAACAAAAAGAACTATAATTATTCTGAAGATTCTAAAAATGAAAATTTTCAAAGAAACTTAAGGGGATCTTTTACCAAAAGGGATGTGCAATGTTACAATTGTAAAGGTTTTGGTCACATCGCTCAAAATTGTCCCTCCCCTAAAGAATCTGAAAAGAAAGATAAGAAAGGAAAGAAAGTCTTGAACATAACTTGGGATGATGATGAAGATGAAAGTAGTGACACTAATGAACCTCAAAATGATGAAGATAATGATAATTCCACTTCTTGGCTTCTCTTCACTCCCATTGAAGAAAACAATGATCATAATGTGTTAATAGAAGAAGTAAATGAAGAGAATAGTGACAATGATATTCATCAAGCCTATGAGGAACTATATGAACTATGTGAAGTCATAACCAAGAAAAGTAAAAGCCGGATCAACAGGCGGCTAACCGCCGGATCACTCCCCAGCTGACTGAAACCTCCAAAATTTTAAATTGTTTTATTTTATTCCAATGCCCTATTAGAGCCATAAATTAATACCTAAACCCTTAGTTGCCTAATTGAAACCCTAGGAGCTTGAGTAGCCCTAAAAACAATCAGGACTTTATCACCACGCCATGGATATTAATTTAATGAACCTTTTATTAAACTGTGACACTAAATAAGGGTTCCTTAAATGTATATCGAATTGGATGGTAAGGAAACAATAGAGGATTATACTAGATTGGCTAGTAAATTCCTTGATTCCTTAACTTATTGCATTTCATCTTGAATTATATTTCCATTGGGTAAATCAATCAGTCTAGTTTATTGCATCATCAATATCCTTTGAAGTTTACTTACTCTACGTCCTTTGTCATTCTTTAAATATTGTATATTGATTATTTGAAATGTGGATTTAGTGAGTAAACAGTGATGTATGAATTGAATTGATTTGGATTATAGACAGTTTGAAATACACACTCACCGGAATCCACTTGTTATTTCGATTAGTTTGTTTCGATTGAGTCGGCACTACCTAGCTTCGACTTTGTGACGCCCGATGGGGTCAGCACTTGGTTTATTTATTAGAGACTGCTGCAGTAAGTTGCCTGGAGCACCGGAACTCCAGAACCGGGTAGCCAGTTAGCCTTTGGCCAGGCAGCTGGTGACATCCCAACTAGAATTGCTCTCTTTGAGAGGATGAGCTAAAGTAGTAGCCAAATTAGTATGTTTTCTTATTAATTGATTCACCAGCATAATTATTCAATCTTTGCACAATTTGCGCAGTTGATACTTATCATTGACATCATTAAATTCAATTTACTTGTCTTAAATTCAATTTTGTAACATTATGTGATTTCTTATTTTGCCTATACTTGCTAAATCGTCGTATTGAGATACTACATCAACAAAACGGAAGTCAGGACGTTCTGCTATATGCTCTGAAATCTTAACCAACTCTGGATCTTGCAACTGACTGTCCTTGATCTTCTGAATGAAAGAAGGTTCTGACACCGTCATGTTAGCTAACAAAACACCCTTCCTTAGAGTCTGTAAGTCTAAACTCAACTCTTCAAACTGCTCAAAAATACAAGTGCCACTTAGGTTCGCCAAACCTACTGATTTCCTACTCAAGGCATCTGCAACTACATTAGCCTTCCCCGGGTGGTACTTGATTGGAAAATCATAGTCCTTGATATATTCCATCCATCTTCTCTGCCTCATGTTCAAATCTTTCTATGAAAACAGATACTGTAAGCTACGGTGGTCGGAGTAGACTTCGAACTGTTCTCCATAGAGGTAATGTCTCCACATCTTCAACGTGAACACAACCGCTGCTAACTCCAAATCATGGGTGGCATAGTTCTTCTCGTGCTCTTTCAACTGCCGGGATCCATAAGCAATCACTTTTCCCTCTTGCATCAACACACAACCAAGTCCAACATTAGAAGCATCGGTAAAAATGGTAAAACCGCCGCTTCCGGATGGCAAAGTAAGGACTGGTGCGGTAGTCAATCTCTTCTTTAGCTCTTGGAAACGCTCTTCACACTGCTCTGTCCACACGTATGGTGCATTTTTCCTTGTCAACTTCGTCAAGGGTGACGCAATCGACGAAAAACCTTGCACAAACCTCCGATAATAACCTGCCAATCCCAGAAAACTCCTGATTTCTGTCACATTCTTCGGTCTCTCCCAATTCACTACTGCTTCAATCTTGGACGGATCCACTGACAAACCTTCTCTTGAGATAATGTACCCCAAAAATGCTACTTGGTCTAGCCAAAATTCACACTTGTTAAGCTTTGCACACAGCTGATTCTCTCTCAAGAGTTGCAATGCAATCCTCAAATGCTCTTCATGCTCTTCCTTGGTCTTGGAGTACACCAAAATGTCATCTATGAATACCACTACAAACTGATCTAGATACTCTGCAAATATCTTGTTCATCAACGCCATGAACACTGCCGGTGCATTAGTCAACCCAAATGGCATCACTAGGAACTCATAGTGGCCATATCTTGTCCGGAAAGCTGTTTTCAACACATCTGCTTCTCTAACTCTCAACTGATGGTAACCGGATCTCAAGTCAATCTTCGAAAAGTATGATGCACCTTGCAACTGATCAAACAATTCATCTATTCTTGGTAAAGGGTATTTGTTCTTGATGGTCACTTGATTCAGTCTTCTGTAATCAATACACATCCTCATCGAACCATCCTTCTTCTTAACAAACAACACTGGAGCTCCCCATGGTGAAACACTCGGTCTCACAAAACCTTTGTCCAACAACTCTTGCAACTGGGTCTTCAATTCTCCCAACTCCGCTGGAGCCATTCTATATGGTGCAATAGATATCGGAGCGGTCCCTGGTATCAACTCGATAGTGAAATCAATCTCTCTCATGGGTGGCAAACCTGGAATCTCCTCCGAAAAAACATCCAGGAATTTCCAAACAATTGGGATCTCCTCCACCCCTTGGGACCGTTTATCCTCCGTGATAAACGCTAAATAAGCTTCACACCCACTTCTCAAAAGTTTGTCAGCCTTCAACGCTGAAACAAACCCTGCACGAGGATTCCTCCTCTCTCCCTGAAATGACACTCCTACTGGTGTCTCAACCAACTAGAAAGTAAGGGTCTTATGGAAACAATCCATTGTGGCATGGTACCCTGCCAGCCAATCCATCCCTAGGATGACATCATAATCAAACATCTCCAAAGAAATGAGATCTGCGGTTAAAACCACTTCTCCTATCTGGACTGTGCAACTAGGATAAAAGGTTCTACAAACAACTTGTTTACCTACTGGGGTTGCCACAGTCAAAATGAACTCCAGTTCTATAGCATGCATATCAATCAACTTAGCAAACTTATGGGACACGAAAGAATGTGTAGAGCCAGGGTCAAACAAAATCATAGCTTTAATCACACAAACAAGAAGTGTACCTTCTACAACATTTCCTGCTGCCTCTGCATCCACTCTATTGACACCGTAGATTTGACCTCGCTGTTGTGGCCTGTTGTGAGCTTGTTGTTGCCTGCCATGTGGTGCATTCCTGTTTTGTTGCGGTGGACGCTGCTGTCCCTGCTGATGACGGGCCTACTGCTGTGGCTGCTGTTGTTGTCTGAACTGTTGCTGCTGTGGTGCTTGCTGCTGAAGTGGCCTAGGCTGGTTTTGGACAACCAATGCATGTTGTGGTGGTGGTGGTGGACGTTGTGGCCCTTGTTGCTGCTGTTGTCTATTTGGCCTAGGGCAATCCCTCATCCTATGGTCCATCGAACCACACCTGAAGCACGCTCCTGTAATAGTACGACACTCAGCACTAGCATGGTTCTTCCCACAGTGGATGCACACCACTGGATTCTGCACATTAGGCCCTGTCCTCTGCCTCTTATTTTGATGATTCCTTTGATGCTGAAAGTTCTGCTGCTGCTGGGCTGGACTCTTGCCTTGCACTTTGAGGATTTTGTTGTGGAAGTTTTCGAACTTGTAGGCTCTCTTCACAGCTTCATCAAAAGTTACCGGTGGCACCACTCCGGTGGCATCTCCCTCAATGAAGGGATTGAGCCCCTCAAAGAATTTGGCAATCTTCTTCTCAACGGTATCCACCAACTCCGGGGCATACCTGGACAACCTCTCAAATTTGGTGAGGTACTCTAAGACTGTCATGCTCCCTTGCACCAACTGTTGAAACTCTATAGCCTTTTTCTTCTTGACATGGGCGGGTACATATTTGTCATGAAACTGCCTCTTGAAGTTTTCCCACACTTCTGCATCAGCCATTGTTCTATATTCTTCTCTCACTGTCTTCCACCATCTATATGTCGTGCCAACAAAAAGGGATGATGCTAGCTTCACTCTATCACTTCCCGTACACTGAAAGATCTCAAAGATGTTCTCGGTGTGTTCCAACCAGTCATCTGCAGCTAGTGGGTCCTCTTCCCCAAGGAATTCCTTCGGAGCTCTCTTCCTGAACCGTTCAAACAAGGCATTTGGATCATGTTGCCTTTGGTTTATGACTATAGCTGGTTGGGGTTGAACCGGATCTGGTCTTCTTTGTAAGACCTCAAGCAATTGCCTCTGCATTTCTTGCATCTCTCTAGCATGGTCTTCGTCCCTTTTGAGCATCTGCTCTTGCAATCTGGCTTGGTTCTCGTTGGCTTGACGTTGTTGGTCAAGCATGGCTCTCATCATATCTTGGAATTGGTTAGGTGGATTGTCCTCCACTATATCCTCTTCTAGAGGCCCTGTATGATTACTATTGCTTGCAGTAGGGTTGCCATTCAACGGTCTCTTACGTGGAGGCATGATGATGCAAAACAAATGGTTAGCACATAATAATCCAATAAAGGGTCACACATTGCTCACACGATACTAGCTAACGAAAGATCTAACGGATCCTCGCCACGTCCTTAGGATTCCTAGTTTCTTTTAATTGCTTGAAACATGTCTCGCTCTGATACCAGTCTGTCGCGACCCCGGACCGGGAAATCCCAATCCGGGATCAGGACTAATGGTGAATGATGATTGATGATGATTATCTACATCCACAATATACAATTTATTTAATTTCCCACAGGTGTCCGCGGTGAGGATATCACAACCTTGCATGAATGTTTCTTTTTAGTGCGGAAGCGTGTAGCAAATCAAATAGTAGACTATCTCTAATCATGCAAGCATTAATATCAAATATCAAAACTGGATCAGAATGAGCAATGATCTATAGCAAGTTTCCCAAAAGTTGTTAAAGTTAGACAAAATATCATTTAGTTACATTCCACAAAATTAGAGGCCAACAAAGGCCAATATTACAAAATAATAACCCAAAAGAATGGTTAATAAGTTCTCCCCAAAGTGTTACGCCTCTTGTAGCAACACGATGTCTACATGACATCGTCAGCACGCCACTCAACTAGAGGTTGCGGCTCACCTACCGCCTCCTCCGGCTCCTCCTCAAAGAAACCGGCAACGGGACCTGAGTACCAAAGCAAAAGGATCAGACACGACAATCTGGCAAGAGAGTGAGAAGATACAACAACATATAATAGATGAAATATCTCGAAAAGCAAGGAAATCTGTTTAAGCAAGAACTCTCATAAAATAGATAAATCATTTGCTAGAAAACATGTAAACAAGATAAAACATATGAGGTAACCAAGGGATCGGGAACTCACAAGATGGCAATCACATAAAGCTAAGTCCTCTGTCACTAGAGTGACAACAGTATCACGGGACGTTGATCTCAGTCACACAAGGTGAGGAGACTCAACGCAATCATATATACAATATAAATATACGGGACGGGACCACGGTAGCGAACCGGGTATCGGGACGGGACCACGGTAATGACCGGGTATCGGGATCCAAACTGCAGCTGGCGGGACGGGAGAGGGATTTCCAAGTCGATGGATCAAACCGACAAGGTATCCAAGCTTAGTGATGCCGACTCATAGGATAAATAACACATCGAGACATATGCAAGTAAATAAAGTACAAGTAAATCAATGAACGGGCAAGAATATCAAAATGTATAACTTTCATTTCATATCGGGCAATACTCTTCGGGACAAGCCCATGTTACTAGTGTAACCATCAAGCTTTCGGGAAAACAGATCATGTAAAGTAAATCTTGGAAATGAAAAAATAAGACGAACTATTACAATTCCGGGAAAATATTGATTTCAAGATCTATTTAAGTGAATAGGGGTCCCGTATGTCGATTATTGAAATGATTTGGTACTCTTTGAGTTTGAAGACATTTCGGGCTCCTTATGCACTTTTACTATTTTTAAAACTTAACATGAGCTTATGGATAGTACTAGATGTTATGATAGAAAAATCAAGACTATAAACGGTCCATCCTAAGTATGATGTCAACCCGGAACCATCGAGCAACCTACTCAGTCATCGAACGGAATAGAATTCGCGATACCCAAGGAAATAGACTTTGCATTTAGGTATGAAGAGGATATCGTGTCGTTCCATCCCGTTCAAGATTGAATAGATTGAACTTCGATGCATTCCGAACCAACCGTGAAGAGCATCGGCTCAAGACGCTCTCACATATGGTCAAGTGAGTCCAAGGAGGGTAGGCAAGGTCCACAAAAAAAAAATGTCAAAACCCACTGGGTCCGAAATTTTTGTACCAGAAATGCACAGGGTCCGATCGATCGGCCTGTAGGTCCGATCGATCGGACCTGGGCGTGAAGCATGCCCGGGAACTTGATTTTTCTCCTTTTTGTTTCCTTTCCTTCCAACACATGATCAACCACATAGAACCATAAACAAGATGACTTAAACACATGATTCCAAGACATTAAATGAGGCTACCAAGATGTGTAAAGATCATTTATTTCAACCATGGAAAAATCAATGAAAGCAATCAATGAAAGCATGAAAACCATAAATGCTTCACCAAATCATTTCAAACTTAAAAACATCCAAACATTCACTTGCCTCAAGTCCAAGCTAGCTGAAAACAAGCCTCTATTCACCTCTATTGCTCAAAGCCAAGCTACAATAAAAAAAACCCCCCAAAAACAACCCTAAAATGGGTTACACAAAGAATGAGAATGAAAGAACCAACAATATTGCAAATGTAGCTTCTCAAGGGCTAGAGGAACACTAATCTAGGAGATGAATAAGAACACTTACTTGGATGACCTTCAAATGAAGAGAGTTATCTCAAAGGGAGTCTCAAAGTTGATGGATTCTTCTAAAAATAGTATCAAGAGGAAGCTTGCAAGGAGAGGAAGAGATTGGTGATCTTCATTGCTTGATTGATGAACTCTTGGTGTGGCTTGGAGATGAAGAAATGAGAAGAAGAAGAGAAAAGCAAGGAAAACCCTAGACTCAATAGTTGTGCTGGAACATGAAAATGGAGAAGGAAGGGAAGGGTCTCCTTGTTAACACTTGGGAGGTTGGGTCCCACAACTTAAGGAGCTACATTGGCTGAAATCATCTCTCTCGGGTCCTCGGATGAATTCGACAAAGAAGGAGGAAATGTTCGTCGAAATATCTAGTTTCCAAAAAGTGTATATTTCGCGGGTTTCGAGAATATTAAGTTTTTGGTACAGATTTGGTGTGCAATGACTGTTTTACCCTCAAGGCTATGAAATCGGGTTTCGGGATCTCAAACGAGGACGGGATCAACATGAAAGTTGTAGGATTCCTCAAGATGAATGCAACGGGCCAAAAACACAGTTCACAACAAATCGGGAAAATCTCGCAAGAAAATGCAAAGCCGAAAAGGGAACCCCCAAAGGGCCCCACTAGCCAACAAAACACTCAAAGTAGCCCAAAGCTAAAATCAAGGTTATTCTAAACTCAACTTAACCAAAAACACTAATCAAGCTTAGCACTAACACGCAACTTAATTAGCACTAATCAGGTTCACTCGGGTCGGGGTCTTACAGAACCCTTTGTTGTCGTAGACAATGACCCTTCCCCGATGGAAGCACGGATGATGGCCTTAATGGACAAATGGCCAAGACAAATGAATATCTAGCAGCAGTGATGGCCAGACAAGGTCAACCACAACCAAGCCCGAGTACTCAAGTGGTCATTCAATCGAAAGAACATGACCCGAATGCATTGTTCGACAAGTTCAGGAAAAGAAGAGGTACAGAGTTCCAAGGAAAAGAAGACGCCATTCAAGCTAACGAATGGTTAGAACACATAAATGATGTGTTTGAAACAGTAGTGTGCGACCACAAGCAACGAGTGGTACTCACCACTTCTATGTTTCGAGGAGTTGCCAAGGACTGGTGGAAGACTGTAAGAGAGGCTTATAAAGTCATGCCTAATGCCACCATATGGGAAACATTCCAAGAACAGTTTCGTCGCAAATTCATACATGAGCACTTTTACCGGAAGAAAGAAGAGGAATTCATCACTCTCAAGCAAAACCAGATGACAGTGGCAACGTATGTGCACACTTTCACTCAATTGTCCAAGTTTGCTAAAGATCTGGTGGACACAGAAGAGAAGAAAGTGAAAAGATTTGTCGGTGGGCTTCACCCAATGTATGAAGAACACGTAATAATGTACAAAAGGCCTGAAACTTTTCAAGATGCAGTAGACAAAGCCTACACTGCAGAAGAAATGGCTATCAAGAAAAGAAATGCTGATCCTAAGAGGAGTATGTCTCACTTTGGGAATAACTTTCCGCACAAGAAACAAAAGGGTGTAGTCATTGGCCTTAATACACCTAAGTGTGGGACATGTGGAAAAGGACACCCCACTGAGAGGTGTTGGAGAAACACCGGTGCATGCGTTCTCTGTGGATCTATGGAGCACCGAGCAGTAGCCTGTCTCAGGAACAGAGGTGGTTATGGAGCACCCCAGCAACAACATCCTCAGCAGTCAATCAGGCCAGCACTTCCAGCTCCATCTCAGCGTTTAGCATTACCCGCACCTCCTCCAAGACCTCAGCAGCAGCAACAACAACGACAACCGCCAGGAAGGCCAGGACCACAGCATCAGCAAGCTGGACCATTGCCACAACAAGCTGGGAGACTTTTTGCAACAAACCTTGAGCAGGCAGAAACAACCGGTAATATAGTCGAAGGTACTGTTTTGATTTGTGCTAGAGATGCGAGGACCTTATTTGATTCGGGATCCACACACTCTTTTGTGGCGCCTCTTTTTGCTAGTGGTCTACAGCAATCGCCTAAGTTGCTTCCTTTTGTATCAATGGTAACTACCCCGGTGGGTAAGCGAGTAGCTTGTGATAACTACTATCTCGAGTGTAGTGTCCAGATTGGAGATTTACTACTGCCAGCAGATTTGATCATCCTAGCGATGCAAGATTTCGACGTCATCCTTGGAATGGATTGGCTCGCGAAACATCGCGCTTGTGTGGACTGTTTCCACAAGACTATCACCTTTAAGGTGGAGGATCCCGAGTTGAATGTGATATTCGAGGGTGTACGGAGAGAAAGGTCTAAGTCCGGACTTGTGCTAGCGTTGGATGCTGTCAAGCTTCTAGAGAATGGCTGTGAAGGCTACTTTGCCTTTATCTGTGAGTAGAAATCGCCTGTGAAGTTGGAAGAGATTCCAGTGGCGTGCGAATTTCCAGATGTATTTCCGGATGAGATTCCAGGATTGCCTCCGTCTAGGGAAATCGACTTTGCCATTGATTTAATACCAGGCACCGCTCCAATCTCAAAGGCACCATACAGAATGGCTCCAGCAGAACTACGAGAATTAAAGGGGCAGTTGCAAGACTTGCTGAATAAGGGACTTATACATCCTAGCATATCACCATGGGGAGCTCCAGTGTTGTTCATGAGGATGAAAGACAGGACTCTTCGAATGTGCATCGACTACAGGCAGATTAATCAAGTAACGATAAAGAACAAGTATCCATTGCCTCGAATCGATGAACTGTTTGACCAATTGCAAGGAGCAGCTTATTTCTCAAAGATCGATCTCAGATCCGGGTATCACCAGCTAAGATTCCGAGAACAAGATATTGAGAAGACAGCCTTCAGAACAAGATATGGTCATTACGAATTTCTCGTGATGCCATTTGGCTTGACCAATGCCCCGGCAGTATTTATGGCATTGATGAACAGAATCTTCGCTCCCTATCTCGATCAGTTTATCGTGGTCTTCATCGATGACATTTTGGTGTACTCCAAATCTAGGGAAGACCATGCAGATCATCTCAGATCATCACTTCAGCTCTTGAGGATGCATCAGTTGTACGCTAAACTCGAGAAGTGTGATTTTTGACTTGAACAAGTAGCCTTTTTGGGACACATCATCACCCGAGATGGCCTAAGAGTTGATCCAGCGAAGGTAGAAGCAGTAATAAATTGGCAAAGTCCAAAGACAGTGGCAGAGATTCGGAGTCTTCTAGGTCTTGCAGGGTATTACCGTAGGTTTGTTCAAGACTTTTCCAAGATCTCATCCCCGTTGACTAAATTGACGAGAAAGGATGTACCTTTTGTGTGGACCAAAGAATGTGAAGCCAGTTTTCAGACTTTAAAGGAGAAGTTGACGACCGCCCCAGTTTTATCCTTAACTAAAGGCATAGGAGGATTTGTGATTTATTCAGATGCATCTAGAGTCGGCTTGGGATGTGTTCTTATGCAGAATGGTAAAGTTATAGCCTATGGATCAAGGCAATTAAAGAACCATGAAAGAAATTATGCCACACATGATCTAGAATTAGCAGTTATTGTGTTTGCACTAAAGCTTTGAAGACGTTATTTATTTGGAGAACAATTTGAAGTGCATTCAGATCATCGCAGCCTACAGTTTTTATTTTCTCAACAGGATCTCAACATGAGGCAGCGACGGTGGCTAGAATTCATAAAGGATTATGATTTCCCAATCAAATACATTCCAAGAAAAGGGAACGTTGTGGCTGATGCTTTAAGCCGGAAATCTTCTCTAGTTGCAGCCATGGGAACACAATGGTTTAAGTTTGATGCTTTTGAGGAATTAGATGTAGAGGCCCGATTGATTAATGACTCGGTGATGATGGCAGCCATGTCAATGTACGAACCAGAGCTGATGGATCGAATTAAGAATGAATAGTTCGAAGACCCTAACTTGGCTAAGAGATCGCATTGCCGAGAGACCTGATTTTCAGTTGGTGGATGGAGTCTTGTATTTTAAGAATCGCTTGTGTGTGCCGAAAAAAAATCAATTGATAGTTCCAATTTTGACTGAAGCGCACAATGCCAGATATGCGATGCACCCTGGAAGTACAAAAATGTATAAAGATCTTAAAAGGCGATTCTGGTGGAATAATATGAAGAGGGAAATTACAGAATTTGTATCCAAGTGTTACACTTGTCAGCGTGTAAAGTTCGAGCACAGGAAACCTCCGGGTTTGTTACATCCTTTGTCTTTTCCTCAGTGGAAATGGGAACACATATCCATGGATTTCGTTTCAAGGTTACCGTTGACTAGCCAGAAGAACAACGTAATTATGGTGATAGTTGACCGGTTGACGAAATCAGCTCATTTCGTTCCTGTAAGACCCCGACCCGAGTGAACCCGATTAGTGCTAATTAAGTTGCGTGTTAGTGCTAAGCTTGATTAGTGTTTTTGGCTAAGTTGGGTTTGGAATAGCTTCTGTTATAGTTTGGGGATTTTGATTGGCTTTGTGTCAGTAGGGCCCTTTGGGAGTTCCCTTTCTTGACATTGCATATGTTTGAGGATTTATCGGAGATTTTTACATTCATGGTTTTAATCTCGTTTTATTGGTATTGTTAATCCCAACAACTTTTATGTTGATCCCGTTTTCGTTTGAGACCCCGAAACCCGATTTTCATAGCCTAAAGGGCAAAACAGTCATTGCACACCAAGTCTGCACCCAAAACTCGATATCCCCGAAACCCGCGAAACATACACTTTTTGGAAAGTAGATATTTCGACGAACATTTCTTCCTTCTTCGTCGAATTCATCCGAGGACCCGAGAGAGATGATTTCAGCCCCTTTAGCTTCTTAAGTTGTGGGACCCAACCCCAACCCAAGTCATTAGCTATCAAGAGAAGCCATTTCCCCTTTCTAAGTCATTCCATTTTCATTGTTCCAGCACAAACCTTTTGAGTCTAGGGTTCTTGCTTTCTCCTCTTCTTCTTCTTGCTTCTCCATCTCAAATCTTCACCAATCTTGCACCAAACTCGAAATGGAACTCACCATCTTCTTCCTCATCTCACAAGCTTGCCATTGATACCATTTGTGAAGAGAGACCTCAATCTCAAGACCTTCATTGAGTTTGCTATTGCCATTAGAGGACCTTCAAGGTAGGTGATCATTCCCATCTCCTAGATTAGTGTTCCTCTAGCCTTTGAGAAGCTACATTTGCATTATTGTTGGTTTGTTCATTGTCATTCCTTGTGTAACCCATTTTTAGGGTTGTTTTGGGATTTTTGATGTGTAGCTTGGCTTTGAGCAATAGAGGTGATAAAAGGCTTGTTTTCAACTAGCTTGGAATAGAGGCAAGTGAATGTTGGATGTTTTAAATTTTGAAATGATTTGGTGTAGTCTTTATGGAATTTCCATACTTTCATTTAATGAGGTTTGTTTGAAATAAATGCTCATAATGTATATTGATAGTTTCATTCAATGTTTTATAAACATGTTGGTAGAGCATTTATTGTTCTTGTGATAGCTTAGATGAATGCTTGTGAAATGGTTTACTTCTCTTTTATTTGCATTGGACTTGACATGGAAGAAGTGATGGAGAGAACTCTTAATGAGGATTTGGAGAAGTATAAAGAGATGCATTGGAGGAGCTATTAGCTCAATGTTATTGTAAGGACTTTGTGGATGTGAGGAAGATGGTTTTGAGGAGGAAAATGACTCAAAACTGAACTCAGTGAGCATTTTCGTAACCGGCGGTCAGCTCACGGTTAGCCAGCGGCTAACCGCCGAATGCATCGGCGGCTAACCGCCAGCTAACCGCGCACCGCGGTGACTTTTCCAGAGAGCATCATTTTCCACCTGAAAACGCGGTCAGCCTCACGGTTAGCCAGCGGCTAACCGCCGAACCCGTCGGCGGCTAACCGCTAGCCAACCGCCATTCACGGTTCCTTTTCCCGAGAGCATCAGAATTTCCCTTGAAATCCGGTCAGCTCCACGGTTACCCAGCGGCTAACCGCCGAATGCATCGGCGGCTAACCGCCAGCTGACCGCAAGGTAACCGAAATTCTCCAGATTTCGAAAAGCTCCCCGCTCGAACGAACTCTCCGGTTCGTTCGAGCGTTGAGCTTTATCGATCAAAGGAGATTCACTAGGCATTGTATGAGGCCATTTGAGAAAGAAACCATATCACAAGGATGTCATTCGAAGTTTTGAAAAGTGTAAAAGTGCATAAGGAGCCCGGAATGTCTTCAAACTCAAGGAGTACCAAGTCATTTCAATAATCGACATACGAGACCCCTATTCACTTAGATAGATCTTGAAATCAATATTTTTCCCGAAATTGTTATAGTCCACTGTTTCACCTCACTTCCCGAGATTTGCACCACATGACTTGTCTTCCCCCGAAAGCATAGTGTACACTTGAAATGGTTACTTGACCCGAAGTGCATTGCACCACGTGATATGTCCGTGTGCCCTTGAGCACCCCCGTCTTGCCCGCTTGAGTATATATATTGGTACTTGATTTACTTGCATTGTCTCGATTGTATTTGACCCATGAGTCGGCACCACTAAGCTTGGATAACCTCGTTGGTTTGATCCACCGACTTGGAGATCCCCCTCTTGTCCCGCCAACTGCAGTTTGGATCCCGATACCCGGTCATTACCGTGGTCTTGTCCCGATACCGCAGATTGCTACTGTGGTCCCCGATGCCCGGCTCGCTACCGTGGTCATGTATAGTATATGTATTTATATGAGATCCCCTGTTTCTCCTCACCTTGAGTGACTGAGATCAGGGCCTAGTTATTGCTCTATCGCCTTAGTGATAGAGGACTTAGCTTCGTGTGGTCGCCATCTTGCTTGTTCCCGATCCCTTGGTTACCTCATATGTTTTATCTTGTTTACTTGTTTTATAGCAAATGATTTACCTGTTTTATGAGAGTTATTGCTTAATCAGATTTACACGCTTTCCAAGAGATTTCTTACATTATATATTGTTGTATCCTTGCTTTCTCTTGCCAGACCGTCGTGTCTGATCCTTTGCTTTGGTACTCAGGTCCCGTTGCCGGCTTCCTTGAGGAGAAGCCAGAGGAGGCGGTAGGTGAACCGCAACCTCTAGTTGAGTGGCGTGCTGACGATGTCATGTAGACATCAGATTGCTTTGAGAAGCGTAACATTTTGGGAAGGACTTGTTAACTATTCTTTGGGTTATTATTTTGTAATATTGGCCTTTGTTGGCCTCTAATTTTGGGGAATGTAACTAAATGATATTTTGTCTAACTTAAACAACCTTTGGGAAACATGCTATAGATCATTGCTCTTTCTGATACAGTTTAATATCGATGTTAATGCTTGCATGGTTGAGATAGTCTATCACTTGATTTGCTACACGCTTCCGCACTCAAAAGAAATATTCATGCAGGGTTGTGATATCCTCACCGCGGACACCTGTGGGAAACAAAATAAATTGTATCAAGTGGATGTAGATCCTTTAATCATTATCCACTAATGTCCCGATCCCGGATTCCCGGTCCGGGGTCGCGACAGTTCCTTTCAAGAAGGGTATGAAATTTAATGAAATGGTTAAACTCTTTGTGAAGGAGACAGTTCGACTGCACGGCACCCCAATTTCGATAGTCTCCGATTGTAAGACCCCGACCCGAGAGAACCCGATTAGTACTAATTAAGTGGCGTATTAGTTCTAAGCTTGATTAGTGATTCTGGCTAAGTTGGGTTTGGAATAGCTTCTGATATAGTCTTGGGGAATTTTGATTGCTTTGGGTTAGTAGGGCCCTTTGGGGGTTCCTTTTCATGACATTGCATATGTTTGAGGATTTATCGGAGATTTTTGCATTCATTGTTTTAATCTCATTTTATTCGTATTGATAAGCTCTACAACTTTCATGTTGATCCCGTCCCCGTTTGAGATCCCGAAACCCGATTTCGTAGCCTTGAGGGCAAAACAGTCATTGTGCACTAAATCTGTACCCAAAACTTGATATTCCCGAAACCCGAGAAACATATACTTTTTGAAAACTAGATATTTCGGCGATCGTTTCTTTCTTCTTCGCCGAATTCATTAGAAGCCCCGAAAGACAAGATTTCAGCCCTTGAATGTCTTTAGTAGTGGGACCCATTCCCATTTGCCATATAAGGAGAACCCATCTTCCCATTCCCTTTTTCCAGCACAAAAAGAACCTAGGGTTTGCTTTTGGCAACTTTTCTTCTTCCTCTTGCTCTCTCCACCTCCAATCCACACCAAACTTGCATCAATCAAGAAATGGAGATCATCTTCTTCTTCCTCTTCACCATGGCTCTCTATTGATACCATTTGTGAAGAAAACCCTCCATTCCAAGACATTCATTGGGCTTGCTCTTGCCATTAGAGGACTTTAAAAGTAAGTAATCCTTCCCTTCTTCTAGATTTGCATTCTTCTAGCCTTAGAGAAGCTTCATTTCCATTATTGTAAGGTTTCCCTTCCTATTTCTTGTTTTAACCCATTTTAGGGTTTGTTTTGGGGGATTTTTGTTATAGCTTGGATCTTTGGCTTGGAAGAGTATAGGAGTTTGATTACTTGATTTGAAGACACAAGGCAAGAGGATTACTTGATTTTTATGAGCTTTCAATGGTTTCCATGAGGAATGTGGTTGACTTGTCATTTCACTCATATTTATTGGCTTGCATTTATTTTTGAAATGAATGCTTGAATGCATATTGGCTAAGTCATTTAATGTTTTGTAAACATGTTGGTTTAGCATTTATTGTCTTTTGGTTATATCCTAAATGAATGTTTGTGAAATGGTTTCCTTCCTCCTTCCTTTGTATTGGACTTGATGTGGAAGAATGAGGTGATGAATGATCACAAGTTGGAGTTTTGGAGAAGTACAGATAGATGTATTGGAGGAGTTCTTAGCTCAATTCTATTGCAGGGACTAAGTGGAAGTAGGGAGAATGGTTTTGAGGAGGAGAAATGGCTCAAAATATGAACACAGTGGGTGTTTCCCGCACCTGGCGGCTAGCCGCCTAGTGACTGGCGGCTAACCGCCAGCTAGCCGAAATATCACGGTGGCTTTTCCAGAGAGCACACTTCTCCACCTGAAACTCAGTTAACTCCACGGTTAGCCTGCAGCTAGCCGCCCGTCCCAGCGGCGACTAACCTCCAGCTGACTGCACCTTGGCGGTTAGCTTTCCAGTAACCTGCATTTTTGCAGCCCAGCCGCAGTCAGCCAGGGCTAGCCGCCCATCCCAGCGGCGGCTAACCGCCAGGTGACCGAAATTTCCCAGGTTCCGGAGAGCTCCTCGCTCCAGCAAACTCTACGGTTCGCTCAAGCGCTGAGCTTTGTCGATCAAAGGAGATTCACTAGGCATTGTATGAGGCCATTTGTGAGAACCCGACCCCTAATCTCTTCGATTAGTGTTGTTTTGTTTGTGGATTAGTCCTTTTAGTGGGATTAGTATTTGTTGGGTTGAGTTTGTAAGCTAGAATGGTTTTCCTTCTAGTTTTGGGCTTTTGAGTGCTTTAGTAGCTAGTGGGGCCCTTTGGGGGTTCCCTTTTCGGCTTTGCATTTACTTGTGAGATTTTTCCGATTTGTTTCGTATTGTGTTTTTGGCCCGTTGCATTCATCTTGAGGAATCCTACAACTTTCATGTTGATCCCATATCCATTTGAGAACCCAAAAACCGATTTCTTGGCCTTAAGGGCAAAACAGTCTTTTCACACCAAATATGTCCATTAATTTCGAAAATTTCAGAATTTGACAAAATTAGACTTTTTGGAAAGTAGATTTTTCGCTGATGAATTTTGTCTTCTTCGTCGTTTTCATCCGGGGCCCAGAAACTTGTGTTTTTCCTTTGAGAAGTTTAAGTGAGGTGGGGCCCACACCCACCCCTTTATAAAATGGGTTCCTTCTCCTTCCTCTTCATCCTTTTCCCTGCAACGGTTCCAGCAAGAGCTGGAACCACTCCTCTCTCAGCCACTCTCTCTCTCTCTCCTCTTTCCCTTGGCTTCTCTTGATTGTAAATGGAGATTTGATCTCCTCATCATCTTCCATACCTTCCAAGCTTTCCAAAGATGTTATTTTCATGGATTTTGAGCAAAGGCAACTTCTCTTTTCAAGCTCTTCTTCTTGGTTCAAGGCTTTAAAGGTTAGCATTTGGTTTCTTTCTTTTAATCTTTGTTTTCCCAAACCATTTGGAGTATTTTTATCTTCCATTCATGGATTTTCATTGAGGTTTGCAATGGATTGGATTTTCTAGGGTTTTCATGGGAAAATTTGGGGGTTTTGGTGGGTTTGGAGCTAGAGACTTCTTTGAGGCTTTTGTGGAGTGATTTGTGCATCTTCTTAACCCAAGGCAAGTGGATGAATGGATGGTTTGAATGCTATTAAGTTTTATGAGAAAATCTTAAGTTTTATTACTTGTTCTTGATCATTGGATACATGTTTGCACATATGCTTCTTGTCACATTTCTATTGATTTCGAAATGCATATGAATTGGTTTTTCTCTCTTGTTAAATCTCTTGGAACTCTTGGGAATGTATGCATTTTATTTAGTCAAGTTTGTTCATATGGTTTTATAAGGAATGAGGTTGGATTGGCTATTCATGGTTATGTTATAAGTCACATTGACTTGAATTGATACTCATTTAAAGAGGTGTTTGAATTTAATTGTTCATTGGAGTTTAATGAGGATTTGAAGTGATTTTGGAAGAGAAATGCAAGTGGATGTTTTGATCTTTATAAGCTTTCCATGATTTTTGGTGCTTTTCACTCATGTATATTTATTACATTGGTTTGAAATAAATGCCCATGATAGAGCTTTGGTAGTGCATTCATGGTAGTGCATTTATGTCTTATAAGTGTATTGGTGAATGTCATTTAATTTCTTCTTGCTTATATCAAATGTACCCTATTGTGAAATGGTTTCCTTCTTTCTTTAATTGCATTGGATTTAATATTGATGGATGAGGTGATGGAATAAACCCATATTGGAGTTGTGGAGAAGTGTAGATAGTTGCATTGGAGGAGCTTTTAGCTCAGTTTTGTGGCAAGGATTAAGTGGAAGTGAGAAGAATGGTTTTAAGGAGGAGAAATGGCTAAAAATCTGATTACAGTGGGTGTTCCCGCACCTGGCGGTCAGCCTGCGGTCACCTTGCGGCTAGCCGCCTGGTGACTGGCGGCTAACCGCCAGCTAGCCGAAATGTCACGGTGGCTTTTCCAGAGAGCACACTTCTTCTCCTCAAAACTCAGTCAGCTCCACGGTTGGCCAGCGGCTAACCGCCGAACACATCGGCGGCTAACCGCCAGCTAACCGCACTTGGCGGTCAGCTTTCCAGTAAGCTGCATTTCTGCAGCCCAGCCGCGGTCAGCTGTGCGGTCAGCCAGCGGCTAGCCGCCAGCCCCAGCGGCGGCTAACCGCCAGGTAACCGAAATTCCCCAGATTTCGAAAAGCTCCCCGCTCGAACGAACTCTCCGGTTCGTTCGAGCGTTGAGCTTTGTCGATCAAAGGAGATTCACTAGGCATTGTATGAGGCCATTCGAGAAAGAAACCATATCACAAGGATGTCATTCGAAGTTTTGAAAAGTGTAAAAGTGCATAAGGAGCCCGGAATGTCTTTAAACTCAAGGAGTACCAAGTAATTATTATAATCGACATACGGGACCCCTATTCACTTAAATAGATCTTGAAATTAATGCTTTTCCCGAAATTGTTATAGTTCATTGTTTCACCTCTTGTCCCGAGATTTGCATTACATGACTTGTTTTCCCGAAAGCATTGAAGTTACATTAGTAACAGTTATTTGTCCCGAAATGTATTACCCGATATGATATGACAGTGTGCCCTTGAGCACCCCCGTTTCCCGTTTATTTACGTGCCCTTGAGCACCCCCGTTTACCCGTTTATTTACTGTACTTGATTACTTGCATATGTCTCGATTGGTTTTAACCTATGAGTCGGCATCACTAAGCTTGGATACCTTGTCAGTCTGATCCACCGACTTGGAAATCCCTCTCCCGTCCCGCCAGCTGCAGTTTGGATCCCGATATCCGGTTATTGCCGTGGTCCCGTCCCGATACCCGGTTCGCTACCGTGGTCCCGTTCCCGTATATTTATTATTGTATATGATTTACGTTGAGTCTCCTCACCTTGTGTGACTGAGACCAACGTCCCGCTCTTGTCACTTCGGTGATAGAGGACTTAGCTTCTTGTGATTGCCATCTTGCCAGTTCCCGATTCCTTGGACACCCGACATGGTTTATATTGCTTTTATGTTTCTGATAAATGATTCGTTTCCTTTATGAAAGTTGTTATTTAAACAAGTGTTAATATTCTCCAATGTAAATTCAGTTATTATTATGTTGCCTTCTGTTCTTTGTACCCGCACGTGTTTTAAATAAATGCCGGTTGGGCGAATACCCATGCTCTTACACATGTTTCACACGATCAATGATTTTACTTGATTTGTACGATTGCCCATGTTTTAAATGGATACCCGTATCATTAAATATCTGTGCTTTGCTGTAAACGACACGCGTTTGCTAGATTCCTATGTTTACACCTGTTTCAAATGATTAACCGAGTTATTTAATATCCATGCTCCGGAATATGTTTCAAATGACACTTGTTTTGCCAGATCACTATGTTTATACCGGTTTCAAATGAATCTCCGATTTGTTAAATATCCCTGCTTTGAAATATGTCTAAATGAACATTTGTTTCGTCAGATTTCCTTGGTTACACCTGTTTTAAATGAACACCCGGTTTGTTAAATATCCGTATTTTCACATATGTTTCAAAAGGGCATTGGTTTTGCTAGACTGTTATGAATACCTAGTTTGTTGTATACTTATGTTTGTACTTAAGTTTCAAATGAACGTTGTTTTGCCATACCGCCATATTTATACGCGTTTTAGACGAACACCCGATTGTCAAATATCTATGTTTATAGATGATGTAAATGAACACATGTTTTATTAGATATTCATGTTTTACTCATGCATGAAATGAATACAGGTTTTCCCCGAGATTCCCGACTTTGCACCCGTTTAATTATATGCAGCATTCGATTGAATAGCATGAGTTATCTTATGTTTACTCTTCAGTATATTTGTTATCTTTTCATCCACCTGCCAGACCGTCGTGTCTGACCCACTACTTTTGGTACTCAGGTTCAGATTTCTTCGCCCCGAGTTGAGTGCTTTTGTTGGCTGTAGAGCCATGCTTTACAGGTTAGTTTGTCGGCTATGTCATGTAGACATTGAGCTTGACATCGGAGTTACGTCACATTTGGGTAGTAGTTTATAGCTTATTGTTGTATGGCTTTTATTAGCCTTTTTCTTGGGATTCTTAATTAATGTACATTGATAATTGTAACTTGAATATATTTGGGAATGTAATATCCTGTTACTGTCAGCTCTGTAAATTATTGTAATGATTACTCCAGTCTGATATGATTCTTGATATAATAGCTATGGGCTAAAGGTTGAGTGCGACGCGGAATCCGATGGCCACGGACTTCGGGTCGCAACGCCACAAATGCTTCCGCAAAATATTCAGAATGTGTTGTCTTCACACACGCGGATCTTGGGAGAAGTAAAATACATTTATGCTTAATCCCATCTCCCGCCCCCGAGGTTTCGGTTCGGGGGCGTGACACCATTCGAGAAAGAAACCATATCACGAAGATGTCATTCGAAGTTTTAAAAACTCAAAGTGTATAAGGAGCTCGGAATGTCCCCAAACTCAAAGAGTACCAAATTTTTATCAGATCGACATACGGGGTCCCTATTCACGTTGAACTAGTTTTGAACCCCGATACTTGTCTTGAGATTTCAAAAACTCTGTAGTGTAAGACCCCGACCCGAGAGAACCCGATTAGTACTAATTAAGTGGCGTATTAGTTCTAAGCTTGATTAGTGATTCTGGCTAAGTTGGGTTTGGAATAGCTTTTGATATAGTTTTGGGGAATTTTGATTGCTTTGGGTTAGTAGGGCCCTTTGGGGGTTCCTTTTCATGACATTGCATATGTTTGAGGATTTATCGGAGGTTTTTGCATTCATGATTTTAATCCCGTTTTATTCGTATTGATAAGCTCTATAACTTTCATGTTGATCTCGTCCCCGTTCGACATCCCGAAACCCGATTTCATAGCCTTGAGGGCAAAACAGTCATTGTGCACTAAATCTGTACCCAAAACTTGATATTTCCGAAACCCGTTAAACATATACTTTTTAGAAACTAGATATTTCGGCGATCGTTTCTTTCTTCTTCGTCGAATTCATCCAAGGTACCGAAAGAGATGATTTCAGCCCAATTAGATTTCTAGTGGTGGAGCCCACTCCCCACTTGTTTATAAGGAAACCTTTCCCTTCCATTTCCTTTTTCCAGCACAAAAAGAACCTAGGGTTTGCTTTTGGCAACTTTTCTTCTTCCTCTTGCTCTCTCCACCTCAAATCCACACCAAGCTTGCATCAATCAAGAAATGGGAGTTATCATTCTCCTCCCCACCTTGCAAGCTTCCTTTTGATACCATTTGTAGAAGAATCCACCAACTTTGAGATCTTTCATTGAACTAAACCTTGCCATTTGTAGAACCTACAAGTAAGTAATCATTCCCTTCTTCTAGATTTGCATTCTTCTAGCCTTAGAGAAGCTTCATTTCCATTATTGTGAGGTTTCCCTTTCTATTTCATTGTTTGACTCTTTTAGCGTTTGTTTTTGGGGATTTTTTTCATAGCTTGGACCTTTGGCTTGGAAGAGTTTTAGAGCTTGTTTTCCTTGATTAGAGACCAAAGTCAAGTGGATTACTTGATTTTTATGAGCTTTCAATGGTTTCAATGAGGAATGTGGTTGACTTCTCATTTCACTCATATTTATTTGCTTGCGTTTATTTTTGAAATGAATGCTTGAATGCATATTGGCTAAGTCATTTAATGTTTTGTAAACATGTTGGTTTAGCATTTATTGTCTTTTGGTTATATCCTAAATGAATGTTTGTGAAATGGTTTCCTTCCTCCTTCCTTTGTATTGGACTTGATGTGGAAGAGTGAAGGTGATGAATGAACACATATTGGAGTTTTGAGGAAGTATAAATAGATGCTTTGGAGGAGCTCCTAGCTCAGTTATATTGCAGGGACTAAGTGGAAGTGGGGAGAATGGTTTTGAGGAGGAGAAAGGGCTCAAATCTGAACATAGTGGGTGTTTCCCGTACCTGGCGGTCACCTGGCGGCTAGCCACCTGGTGACTGGCGGCTAACTGCCAGCTAGTCGAAATGTCACGGTTGCTTTTCCAGAGAGCACACTTCTCCACCTGAAAACTCGGTCAGCTCCACGGTTAGCCAGCGGCTAACCGCCGAACCCATCGGCGGCTAACCGCCAGCTAACCGCACCTTGGCGGTTAGCTTTCCAGTAAGCTCCATTTCTGCAGCCCAGCCGCGGTCAGCCAGCGGCTAGCCGCCCATCCGAGCGGCGGCTAACCGCCAGGTGACCGAAATTTCCCAGGTTTCGGAGAGCTCCTCGCTCGAGCGAACTCTCCGGCTCCCTCGAGCGCTGAGCTTTGTCGATCAAAGGAGATTCACTAGGCATTGTATAAGGTCATCCGAGAAAGAAACCATATCACAAGGATGTCATTCAAAGTTTTGAAAATTCAAAGTGTATAAGGAGCCCGGAATGTCCCCAAACTCAAGAGTACCAAATTATTATTAGATTGACATACGGGATCCCTATCCACTTTAAACGAATTTTGAACCCGATACTTTACTCGAGATCCCAATTGTTTATTGTACCATATTTTACCCCGAGATTTATACTACTGTTGACACCAAAAATGTCACTTTGCCTCTTCACACCAAAAGCTACATGGAGCCGCATCCTACCAAAAATAGGCAGGCGCCACTTCAAGCATCAGATCTTGTCAGAATCAAACAAAAACTGCAAGGTCATTCAAAACAACCAAAAGAGAGGTACACATGAAGTTTCGGGCCATTCCGGCATCATTTGACCAAGCTTCACTTCTCCAACAGCTAAGCAGCAGCTCCCGGCGGCGACAGTGTCGAAGACCCCAAATCTTCGATCAGAGCCTACGGATGGTCTCAAAATACCTCCGAAAGGCTACATGTCAAGTTTCAAGTCAAACCGACACCGTTTGACCCTCCATCAACTCTTGAGCAGCAAAATCAAGCCCTTAGGTAGCGAGAACTACCGAGGTCATCACTCATCAAACAGAGCACATGGGCGGCTTCTACATACTCTCAAAGGGCCACACGTCAGATTTCAGGTCATTCCGATGACGTTTGACCCAGTTTCAAAGCTCGGAAACAAAATCAAGCCTACCGGCAGCAGAGCACCCCGGGACTATGGCACCCAATTCAGAGCTTGTGGATCATCTCAAAATGACTCCAGTAGGCTCCCCATCGAATTTCAGGTCAATCGGACATCGTTTGACCAGAAGTCAAAGCTCGGTATTTCCCTCGCGGTGAAATAAAGGCAAGTGTTTGCATGACCCAAACAGCTTCAAAACTCAAATGAAAGCCTATGGTTGGTCTTATCTACTGATGAGGGAGTCACACGTCGAATTTCAGGTCAATCAGACATCGTTTCACCAAAAGTCAAAGCTCGGCATTTCCCTCGCGGTGAAATCAAGTCAAGCGTTTGTGGGACCCCAAGCGGCTTCAAAACCTGAACAAAAGCCAATGGTTAGTCTTGTCTACTGCTCAAGAAGCTACACGTCGAATTTCAGGTCATTCCGACATCGTTTGACCTAGTTTCGACGCTTGACAAAAAATCGGCAGTTCTCCACAGCAAAGTCTTCGGCTTTTCAGAAAATGAGAAACTTTGCGATCCGATTTGCACGGCTTCTCATCAGGTTTTCTTGAGGGAAATCCATCCAATAAATGAGATGAAATTCCAAGAAAAATACAGGAGAAAACAAAAGCGAAAAACGACGAAAAACGGCGAAGAAAAGGCAACCGGAAGACGGCCGACCATGGGGCACAAACCCCATGGTCGCCGGCGACCATGGAGGTCCGGGCCGCCGGACCTCGCCCAAAAACCCCGTTTTTCGGGTATCTGTCGCGTTCCGAGTTGATTGGCCCCTGTGATTTTTCCAAATTCTGATTTTTTGAGCATGAAATCCGTCGATCTTCGTTGACATCGTGGATCCGCCGCCGGAATCATGGAATCATCATCCGACACCTCAAAATTGTCAACCGACCGATCAAGAAAATGCACTTTCTGCCCGACCGATCGAGAAATCGACTGGGCAGATGTCGCCGGCTTGTTGATATTAATCAAAGTCTGAAATTGCATGATCATCCGATGTCGATCAACATGAAGATCCATCGATGATCATCGCCAAAAGAATTCCAAAGGACGCGGCGCGGCCTGTGACTCTTCAAGCGACCGGGAGACCATTTAATGCTGTTAATTGACTTGTTTATGGCAACTTATTACAGTCATTAACTCATTATCTTGGACGGCCCAATCAAAAGCAAGCAAATGGGAGTTACAAATCCAAGTATTCATGGCATTAAAACCATTAAACTCCCCTCATTATGGAGATTAAAGGCAACTAAATGCCCATTATCCTCCACCGGCCAATCAGAAGCCAAGGAAAAGGAGTTACAAAACAAGTAAATTAAAACTTGTAACTCCTTCCATTATGAGCATTAATACAAATAAATGCTCATTAACTCTCCTAAACGACTACCAAATGCCTATAAAAAGGAGGCCATTCCAATGGAAACGGATCCAGAAAAATCGCCAGAAAATCGTTCAAAGATCCAGAAAAATCGCCAGAAAATCATTCAAAAATCCAGAAAAATCGCCAGAAAATTGATCAGAAAAATTCACAGAAAATTGTCTGAAGATCCGAAGTCTCTGAAAATCCAGATACTTTGCGAAGAAACTCTGCTGCAGCAACCAACACTACAAGGTGATTGAAGCCCCTTGGGGGGCCATTCCCCCCAAGGTTCCTCTCCTCCGGTCCAACATGGCTAGACGTGGCTTTTCAGCCCGCCTACTCTTATTTTTATTGGATATAGGACCTTCCCTTGGTCTTTATCCTCTAAAAATTTGAGGTTCGAGCCAAGCCAAAAAGATCAAAGCACTATGTTCTCATCTGAAGGACGATGGCGGAGCCCATACATGACTCGCGACCGTCGATCTGAACGAGCCCTCCCACAATCGCATGAGAAGTCAGATTCCTTTTTCTTACTTTTCTGTTGTAAATTGTATTTTTTTTAAGAGACAAAAAAATCACAATTCTTGTCTTTTCATTTTGATGAGATTTGTAAATCGCCTTTTACGGCAAAATCGCCTTCAACGGCACCAAACCGCCTTCTACGGCACAAAAATGCATTTCACGTCAAACAAATGAAAAACGCTTTCACGGCATTCAAAAATTGTCTCTTTCATTAAAGTATATTTGCAATGGAAAACTAGAAAAAAGTTTCATTTCCCTTTTTACTTGTGAAGGTGGATCTCCGGATCACCATTTCTAAATTCCAAGTATAAAAGAGAAATTGGCATACCCGTACAAAAAAAACAACTGATGCCCGCTTTTCCTTTCTTTCCCTCCACCGTACCCCGTCAGCCCCGGGACGGAGGCAGCTTTGGAAAAAGAAAAAGCGCGGTCCATCAACCTGGCACACCCGGTGGGACCCTGTTCATTTGAGAACACAATGCTTGGATTCTTTGGCTCCTTTTTAGTTGGTGGCCTATGTTGGATCTTGCATCTAAAAAAAAAAAAACATGAGATGGGATTCTTGGAAATTTCTTCTTTTGAGTTTATTTCCAGTCTTTCTTGTTTCTAAAAAAAAAAAATTCTCAAAAAGAAACAAAATCTGATTTATAAAAATTTCAGATTTCCCTCTTTTTGATTCACAGTTGAGAAACTTTGGTTTCTTCCTTTTCGGACTTTTGAGCTCGCAGAAATGTTGAGCTCATTTTCAGAATGGAACACCATTTGCTCTCTTCTATGAATCCATGAAAAAAAAATCTAATTTACAAATTTTTTTTTTCAGATTTTCCTCTTTTGGATTCACAGTTGAGAAACTTTGGTTTCTTCCTTTTCGGACTTTTGAGCTCGCAGAAATGTTGAGCTCATTTTCGGAATGGAACACCATTTGCTCTCTTCTATGAATCCATGAAAAAAAAAATAAAAAAAAATTTGATTTACAAATTTTTTTTTTTCAGATTTTCCTCTTTTGGATTCACAATTGAGAAACTTTGGTTTCTTCCTTTTCGGACTTCGAGATCGCAGAAATGTTGAACTCATTTTCGGAATGGAACACCATTCGCTCTTTTCTATGAATCTATAAAAAAAAAATCTTTCAAAAAAAAAAAAAAAAAGAACCACTAAGGTTGCACCAATTGTGTTCTTTGACCAAAGTGGATCTACGAAAAGCCTTGTCCAGAGTGTGGAGACGGCTAGACTGTTCTAGGCAAGGGTCCTCCAAACGGGTTCATTAAGTAATCCTACCCTTACCTGGGGGCTGATCTATCAACTGAGGTTTCATAAGATCGAATTGGAGATCTATGTGAATTCTTAAAAAAAAAATCTTTAAAAAAAAATCTCTAAAAAAAAAAGAACAAAAAAAAAACTTCCGTCACTTTTGGATTCACACTTGAGAACTCTTGGTTCCTTCCCTTTCAGGATTTCGAGCTCGCAGAAAATGTTGAGCTCATTCTCGGAATGGAACACCATTTGCTCTCTTCTATGAATCCAATCTTGACCTTTCAAAAATCCCATCTCGTGTCCTTTCCAAGGATGCACTTTGCAACATTTGTGCCTAGCGGTGCTAGTACGCCCTTTCGGGTCTACTGTATTCGTAACCGACACATTTGTATCTCAACCTTATATCATTTTACCTTGAGTGAGCTTTGCTTCTCGGTAATTTGAATTAAGGTTCACAATTGCTTCTAGCAGTCACTGGGACGCTCATTCTGAGCTGACCCTACCTGCGTTTAGAACAATTGTGCCCTCTATGGCTTTTCTGCCTTCCTCATGTTGCTTGGGCGACTTGAAGAGGCGAAACTATAGTATTTTCCATTTATGATCACCATATTCTTGTGATTACTAATGGATATGGTCTTGTTTCAAAAGTTTTTCAAAAAACTAACAATGGCAGCTTCGTTAACCATCACCTTCGATGAGAACAAGTACCAGCTCATGCTCCAAGACAAACAAACCAAGCGCACTTACAAGCACCCTGCCAGCTGCCGAAGCGTCATTTCCCTCGGCAACTCAGAAGACACCGGGTCAAACTCTACTCCCCGGACCATTGTCTTCGGGTCATTGGGACCATTCCCACTACCCGCAGAAGAAACTGCACCTGCCAAGAAGCAGAGAACCGCCCCTCAACGTATCACTACAGTGATACCAAGGGCGATCATCAAGAAGCCTGAGGCCCGTAGCGCTCCTGCGAAGCTTCAACCAACAAGAAACCAGGGCTGCTCAAAGACTTGGTCCCCAAGACCTTCATCCAAACAAAGAAGGTCACAAAAATCTGCAAAGCCAGCCTACATGTCCGCGCTAAAGGAGAACCGGTTCTACCCTCTTGCATACATGAAAGAGGAGAAGCCTACCCTCCACCAAACAAAAAAACCAACTCAGCACGAGCCGGCTTGCTCATACAAGCCCAAAATCAAATCGTGCATCGTAAGGCCTCCGCAAGAACCTGCCAAGGCCTGCACACCTGCGAGTCGATCCTTCCTCTCAACAGGGGCCGAACTTGCCAAATTCAAAGCTTCGCTACGACAGGCCAAGGACCGCATCTGGATCCTGTCCCTGCCAGTCTTCAAAGAAGACAAGCTCGGCTGCTGCGCACCGGGAACTACGTCCTTCATTGCCAGAGCACAGCCAGAGCCAACCGAAGCTCAAATCGCTCGTCGTATGCGCCGTCGTGCGGCATATCGACAAAAGAGACTAGAAAAGCAAAGAACCCAAGATTCTGCACTTCAGGTCTTCCAAAAATGGGTCGAAAAAGAAAGGCCCGACCAAGTTGCTGCTGTCCATATGGTTGGCAAGACCAGAAGACGTCAGAAGTCAGCAACAAAAATCCATGTCAGGCGTCCGGTGACTCGCAGCGTCTCCCGGACACGAAGACATAAAGAAAACTCTCCCGCTCCTTCAAGCCAAGGACATCGGAGTGACCACTGTTCGAGCTCTTCCTCTAAAAGGATAAGCTCCAGCTCAATCACCAAGACTGTATCCTCTTTCGACTCTCGAAGAGTGAACGTCTTGGTGACAAATGCTGAGCAACCTCCGCCACATGATGACATAGCTGCACGCATCCAGCAGCTGGAACAAAGACAGCAGAGAATAGAGGCCCTAATGGAAAACCTCCTTCTCACTATCCAACATCCGCCAAACAATGAAACTCCTCCGAGCCATCAAGGCGACGAAGAAAATGCGGAAAACAGTGAGTCACGCGCCCTTACCAAAAAGGGCGTTGACGATATCCTCGCCAAAGCAAAAGAAGAGGATACACTAAAGGAGCATGGGATCAAGCCACCATATCCCTTGTGGATGGACTCGGTCCCGTTCCCTACAAAATTCAAGCAACCTACTCTCCAAACATATACGGGGAAAGGTTCAGCCAGACAGCACGTCATCCATTTCAAGATCCTGACGGGAGCTATTGCGGATCAAGATGCCCTCAAAATCCGCCTCTTTGCAAGTACCCTAAAAGGTACGGCCTTTGATTGGTACTCCACTCTGCCGGAGGACTCCATTCAAAATTGGGCCATGCTGGAGACACGCTTCCTAACCCACTTCAAAGGTGAGGATCATCCTGTTACTATGGCTCAGCTCTGCAGCCTAAATCAGGGAGAGAATGAGTCAACATATGACTTCATTCACAAGTGGAAGGCAATGGCATACAAATGCTCCGATGTACTGCCACAAGCGTCACTGGTCAACATCTGCCGAAACAACATGAGAGCAAGAATCCGCTCCATGATCATCGGCAACAAATCAAAGAACCTGGGAGAACTCCTGGAAGCAGCTATGGAAGCTGAAACGGTGATCAAAGACCTCAACAGTCAGAAATCATCAAAGAAAGAGCCGACTGCCATTGCAACCTCAAAACCAAAGAAAAAGGAGGTTCTCAATGTGCAAACCAAGTCAGCTCCTCAGCAGCCAAAGAAAGCTGAAAACAAAGCTGCAGGTAAAAAGCCTGAACTCTCTGATGCCTTCAAAGAACGAGTGGAGAAGAAATACCCGTTCGATGAAGATGTTGAAGAAATCTTTGGGGCACTTCTCGCAAACGGTAAACTCACCTTGCCTGACCCCAAAAGACCAGGAGATGTGGGCAAAACCAACGATCCTCGGTACTGTCCATACCATCAGATGGTCTCGCATCCTCTCAGTCAATGCTTTGTTGTGAGAGAGAAGATAAATGAGATGTGGAAAAACGGAGTCATTACCTTCGACAAGAACTATGGGTCTGCCTCCGTCAACATGGTGTCGTGTGGACAAAAACAAAAATCACCAAAAGAGAAGATCACTACTTCCTTCAAGATGATAAAGATGACCCAAACGTCCCAAGAGTTGGTTCCATATCCAACATTAGACGGACAGCCCATATGGGTACACCCCGATATCCTAGAAGATGAAAATTGGGAGGTCGTCAAAACAAAGCCAACCGCTCGACAGCGAAGGCAAGCCAGGAGACAACTCCACAAGCTCAAACAGCAGAGAAAGCTCCGAAAAAGCAAGAAGTCACTGAAAAGGCAGAGACCTCCTCTACCGCTTCACTGGGGACAACAGAAGAGTCCTCTCCTAAGACTTCAAAGGCGGCAAGAAAATTCACTCTTGGTGATTTCATGCCACCACACCTCAAAGATGAAACTATGCAAGGGGCATCATACTCTTGCAACTCGGTGGTCGGATTCCCCATGGATGGATACGAGTCCAGTGACACCGCCAGTGACATCGATGAATGGGAAGAATCCCTCAAAACAGGAGAATATCTCTCTGACGAGAAATGGATCCCTGAATCTCATCTTATGCCAGTAATCTGGTATAACCCATTACAGCCGCAAGGATCCTGGTCTGATGATGAAGAAGACCAAGAGGCTGTTCAAGAAAACACTCCAGTGGAACCCAGCCATGTTGAACCACAAGGAGCAGACGAAGAAGAAGATTTGGCTCCCGTGCCTGATCTCGATGAATACGCAAGGATCTTGCAGTACCTTGCTATAGAGCAAGAACAAGGTCGCATCAATCAGCTTCGTCACAACCCAGCACCGGAAGTTCCTGAAAATCTACAGGAATCTCCTCCGGTAACCCCGAAAAACGAAGAAAGCTGTTGGATCGATGATCCTTCTACATCTGAGGACTAATCTGATTCCCAACAGTTCATCTTGGAGGCATCTTTCGTCAAAGTTACTTGCAATGCAATAGCTCAGGATGATAATTCCTCACCTTCTCAGGCTTCGTCTCCTGGAACAGTGACATCGGAACTCAAACCTCTTCCGACTGATCACCTTGAAGAAATTCCAGCCGGTGAAATCTTCTTCAGAGAAAATCCGGTCAATTGGTCCCAAATGCCCGCTTTCATCAGTGATGTCTGGACCGACAAAATATTCGATAAAGAAGGAAAGTTGCTGGATGCTGTTCAGGACTTGCTCCCGGAAAATGCTCCATGCAACACAATTACTGAAGATGGCAATGCTGACACAGAGACATCTTCAGCAAATGAGAAGGAACAACCCCTCGATCTCGAGGGTGATCTTCCAAACAAAGACCCTTCTCCAGAAGCTCTTGAAGTTGGTAGAGGTACCCGTTCTGGCCGGGATTATCACAAAAACTATAACCAACCTTCTGCTTCTTATGTAAATCCTTTGGGAAAACAAGCTGTAAACACCCCTAGTGGCAAGAATAATGAAAATGCAGGCCCCAAGGAGGCTTTCAAGTACGACTTGATTCAGCACTTCAAACACATACCTGCACGTCTGCACATCCTAGACTTATTACGAATGTCACCACAGACTCGTGATAGTCTCATTTCAGAACTACAAATGCTGGATGCGGATGTCGACAAACATGCCCCACAAGTCCTACAAATTGAAATGGACTATAGGGTCAAAAAATCAAAAACTCCCTCAAAAGGAGAAAAGAAGAAAACTGAGGGATCCTGCATCGAATGCCTCTCGGTTCAAAAAGCAGCAAGTGCAACCATCGCCTTCACCAAGGAAGACCTCCTGCTAGGCGAGACAAAGCACAACCGACCCCTGTACTTCACCGGGTACATCAAAGAGGTGCCAGTACGCAGAATCCAGATCGATCCAGGTTCTGCCCTCAACCTCATCTCCACTTCAGCACTCGAAGAACTGGGCATTCCGCCTAGCAAGCTGAGCCACACGTCTGTGTCCATCTTTGGATATGATGGCAGCGCTCAAAGGCCGATCGGCAAAATAAGGTTCAAGTTGTAAATCGGTGATCTTATCTCCGATGTCACTGTCTATCCAATAAAGACCCCTTCATGCTACAACATCCTTCTCGGACGCCCCTGGATACACGAGAATGGTGTTGTCCCTTCGAATATACATCAGTGCATCAAGTTCGTTGGCAATGACGGCTTGATACATCGAGTGTTTGCAGACAAAAAGCCCTTCAAAGGCAAAGAAGTCTATTTCACAGATGCTCAGATGTACAAAGATGAAAAAGAAGAAAGGGAGGAAGAAACAACACCCTTTGCCGAAAATCTCCAGAAAGACAAAGGCAAGGCTCCTCAGCAATCACCGGAAGAAAACAAACCCTCTATCAAAACCGAAGAGAATAATCAATCTCCCTTCATGGTCTCCCTCAAGTCTTCAAAGCCTCTGGTGATCACCACCAAAGCAAAGAAGACAAAACAAAAGGCTGGGGGCAAGTTTGCTGTCCCCTTCGTGTCTATCTTACAAGACACGGATTCGGACTCAGAGCCAGAAGATGACACATCGTCAAGCCAAGCTGATGATCAACAAGTTCAGCCCGCTCTCACTCCGATGGAGACAACCGTTGACATATAAGATCCGGCATCTGCTTCCTTCGTTGTTCCAGCAACATCAGCAGAAGAAAAGCCAATCTTCTTCCATAAATCGGGAGTTTCTTCATCAAATTCTTCGCTTGAACCTTTCCAAAATGAAGGTATGCCTCAACTATCCCTGTATAGTCCAATGGCACAAGCTATCATGAAGAAAATGGGCTACGACGCTCAGAACCCAATCGGTTTGGGAGGTGGCCGTGGTATTATCACGCCATTGGAACCAACCCTGACCAAAAGTCAACTGGAAGGTTGGAAACCCCACCGCCACATAGAAAAGTCTTCACATGGGCTGGGGTATGATCCTGACGCTCCCTTGAGACAGTTGACACAAAGGCTGCAAAGTCGTCTTGCCGACCAAGCCTCAACATCTCATATTAATGAAGACATCGATCTCCCCGGATATCTCTTTGAAGAGTCACCCGTCAAAGATTCAGGAAGCTCACCCAATTGGTATGATTTCTCGGATGATGAAGAGGAATTGACCGATGATACGGATACACGATTTTCTAGCCCAGAAGAACCATCATCTCCAAAAGAAGTGCCCTACTTCGACTTAGTTTCAACAGGTGATTGGGACCATCTCATAGCAAATCTTGAGAAAAGTATCAATCAAGAAGACCCATGGACAAAAGCAGAGCCGTGGTCTGTAGATACCTCTGGAACTCCAGAAGGCTTTGTTGGGCTGGAAGCCTCCGAAAATATTGTGGAAGAACCACCTTCGAACCTTCCAACTGAAGATTCTGTTCAAAAGATAGACTTGGGAACACCTGATAACCCACGTCCTATATTCATAAGCAAGAATATAAAGGATGATGAGTTACCCGAGTATATCGCGTTTCTTCATGAGTTCGTTGATTGTTTTGCATGGTCTTACGCTGAGATGCCTGGCTTAGACCCCAAAATAGCAGTCCACAAACTCAATCTTCAAAAAGATATCAAGCCTGTCAAACAAGGCCAAAGAAGGTTCCGTCCTGACGTGATGGACAAAATTGAACAAGAAGTTCAAAAACTCAAAAGCGTTGGCTTCATCCGTGAGGAACAGCATCCTGAATGGTTGGCCAACATCGTCCCCGTGACAAAGAAAAATGGGCAAATCAGGGTCTGCATTGATTACAGAGACCTGAACAATGCATGCCCAAAAGATGAATTCCCGCTCCCTATACCGGAGGTGATGATCGACAACACCTGTGGGTTCGAGCGAATGACATTCATGGATGGCTTCTCTGGCTACAATCAGATAAAGATGCATCCTGAAGATGAAAAACACACAGTATTTCGGACCCCGTTTGGCGTGTATTGCTACACTGTCATGCCATTCGGTCTGAAGAGTGCCGGCGCTACATATCAGAGGGCTATGATGAAGATATTCCAAGATATGCAGCACAAGACGGTCGAATGTTATGTCGATGACCTCGCCGTCAAAAGCAAAAGAAAAGAAGACCATCTCAAAGATTTTCGAGAAGTCTTCCTCCGACTTCGCAAACACAAACTACGAATGAATCCCCTCAAATGCTTCTTCGGTGTTTCATCGGGTAAGTTTCTCGGATTCATAGTACGGAAAGCTGGCATAGAGCTTGACCCCATCAAAGTCAAGGCTATCCTAGAAATGCCATCTCCGAGAACCCTAAGACAATTAAAAGGGCTCCAAGGAAGATTGGCATACATTCGACGGTTCATCTCCAACCTATCAGGGAAGTGCCATCCATTCTCTCGGTTAATGAAGAAAGGTGTCGATTTTGTCTGGGATGCTGAATGTGAAGCCGCGTTCCAGGACATCAAGTCATACCTGACTAAACCTCCAGTGTTGGCTGCCCCCACAACTGGAAAACCATTCCTCTTGTACACAAGAGCCCTTCACTGTTCTTTAGGCGCTCTACTCGCACAAAAGAATGACGAGGGAAAAGAAGCTGCTCTATATTACCTTAGCCGCATGTTGATAGGTGCAGAGCATCACTACTCTCCAGTCGAAAAAGAATGCTTGGCAGTAATGTTCGCCGTACAAAAACTGCATCACTACCTGCTATCCAACACAGTGTACCTGATTTCGAGGATCAACCTCCTAAAGGTCCTTGTCACAAAAGCAGGTTCTCTCAATGCCCGACTGGCAAAATGGTCCATCCTCCTGTCACAATTTGACATTAGGTATGTACCATAAAAAGCAATCAAAGGCCAAGCTCTAGCAGACTTCCTCACGGAGCATCCATTGCCTAAAGATTCTCCACTCAGGGATGACCTCCCAGACGAACCGGTCTACAGTGTGGAGACTTCCTTATCAAATGCTTCCTGGCACATGTACTTTGATGGCGCAACCAGGACAAATGAAAAGGGAAATCAAATATCGGGAATTGGCATTCTCTTTGTTAGTCCCGACAAATACATGATTCCACACGCATTCTCGCTATTGGAACCATGTTCAAACAATGCAGCTGAGTACCAAGCCCTCATCGTAGGATTGGAGCTCGCCCTTGAATCCGGCATCACTACGCTGGAAGCTTTTGGAGACTCTCAACTGATCGTCAACCAGATGAATCAGAAATTTGAAGTCAGGAAGCCCGATCTGTTACCTTACTACAACAAGGCACAATCGCTTCGACAAAAGTTCGACATCTGTCACATCACCCACATCCTCAGAGGTGAAAACATTCGTGCAGATGCCCTGGCTGGACTTGCTGCGTCTATGGCAATCCAAGAAGGGAAAAACATGCAAGTTACAGTGTGTCAAAAAAGGATTCTCCCTCCTCTCAACACACATCAAGCAGTTGCTGAATGCCACCAAGTGGTTGGAAGTCGGATCTCCGTCCTTAAACCTCTGATCGGCGACTGGAGGGATCCGTTCATTGATTACATCATGTTCGGAATCCTACCTGAGGATCCAAAAGAGCGGGTAAGCATCCAAAGGCGATCCCCAAACTTTCATTTGGATATTCGTTCAAAAATGCTTTATAGGAAATCCTACAATGGAGTACTTCTACGCTGCTTGTCACAACAAGAGGCTGAGGAAACACTCAAAGAAGTACATGCTGGTCTTTGTGGAGCCCATCAGGCTGGGCCTAAGCTTTACGATCAGATAAAAAGGTTAGGTTATTATTGGCCTACCATGGTGGCTGATGCAATGCAATTTGCTAAGCGCTGCCAACAATGCCAAGTTCATGGAGATTATGTCCACATGCCTCCGGAATGGCTACATCCTACAGCAATCTCATGGCCTTTTGAAGCCTAGGGTATGGACATCATAGGTCCTATCTCTCCCCCATCAAGCAAAGGTCATCGCTTCATTTTCGCTGCTACGGATTATTTCTCCAAGCGGTCAGAAGCATTCGCGCTCAACGAAATGAAGACCTCGTCAGTCCTTCAATTCTTGCGCACTAATATAATTTGTCGCTTCGGCATACCTAAAAGATTCGTCCATGATAACGGACCACAGTTCCGCGATCACCGATTCTACAGGTTCTGCGACAAATACAAAATCCAAAGTTGTCCTTCAACTCCGTACAATCCGGCAGCGAATGGACTAGCAGAGGCTTTCAACAAAATGGTCTGTAAAATCCTCAAGAAAATGGTCTCTAGTCACAAAAGAGATTGGGGCGACAAACTGCCTGAAGCTTTGTGGGCCTATCGAACCACCGTTCGAGGACCAACCCATAGCACACCATTCTCCTTGGTCTATGGATGCGAAGCTGTTGTCCCTTTGGAAATTCAAATTCCTTCCTTAAGGGTATCTCTGCAAAATGACATGACGCAAGAAAGTAATGTCAAATTGAGACTCCAAGAGCTGGATAACCTTGATGAGAGACGGCTCGAAGCTCTACAAAGCATTGAACTCTACCAAGCACGCATGGTAGGATCTTTTGACAAGAAGGTCAGGCAACGCGCCTACAAAAAGGGAGACTTGGCTCTTACAGTAAAAAGGCCAATGGTTTTTGCCAACAAATCCAAAGGCAAATTTGAACCAAAATGGGAGGGACCTTTCGTCATCGACAAAGTCTTCTCCAACGGCGCATACGCTCTTCTAAACATGGAGGGTGACAGATGTATGCTGCCCATCAATGGGAAGTTCTTGAAGCGGTACTACCCTTGAAGGCTTCTTCCATCGGGTCAGAGCGACGCCTGCACGGCCAAAGCCTATTCCTAGGTATCTGCTCGTCAAACCCACTCCTTTTGGAATTTTCATCCTCTTGTTGAAATTTCTAAAAAAAAAAAAAGCCCCTCAAAACAATGTCTCTTTCATCGTTTCATTGTTCAAAAAAAAAAAGCAAATCCAAAAATCCAAGTTTAGGAGCCTCTTCCCAAACTTGACCAAAATTTTTGATCCTTGAACCCAAAATTCATGGTTTGAAACAAAATCAGGACCTAGGGATTTCGGCCCTAGTCCACCCCGACTTTTACCACCAAAATGGTTTTGAGTCAAAATTTACGACCCTCGTGTCTTTAAACAAAAAATGGTTTTTCAAAAACCGCAGGGAAGCGACGTTCAGTCGATACTTGCAAAACCCAAAATCGGAAGGATGCGAACCCCATTCGATACTTCCAAAACCCCAAAATTTCAAAAATCGTGGAGACGCAACGTTCCAATTGATATCCACAACCCAAATTTTAAAACAAACAAAAAACAAAACAAAGGTTCGAAAAAACCTCAAACTTCAAAAATCATGGGGAAGCGACATTCCATCAATACCCACAAAACAAAATTTTTGAAGACAAAAGCAGGGAAGCGACGCTTAGTCGATACTTGCACCCAAATCCGCGAGGAGGCGACATTCCATCGATACTCGCAACCGAATGAGCAAGGAAGCGACATTCCATCGATACTTGCAAGACCATTCAGCAGGGAGCCGACTTTTTAGTCGATACTTGCATTTTGGAAACCAAAAATCAGGCTTTTACGCCAAAAACAAAAACCCGGCTTTCATGCCAAAAATAAAAAATCTGGCTTTCACGCCAACAAAACAAAACTTGGTTTTCAAAAATTTGGCTTTCACGCCAACAAAACAAAAACCGGCTTTTTACGCCAAAAACAAAATCTGGCTTTCATGGCAAAAAACAAAATTTTGGCTCTCATGCCATAAAACAAATTTGGCCTTCATGCCACAAACCTGGCTCTCATGCCAAAAACCAAAATTTGGCTTCCATGCCACAAAAAAAAAAAAAACCTGGCTCTCATGCCAAAAAGAAAATTTTGGCTTTCATGCCATAAACTCGGCTTTCATGCCATCTCAAAACCGGCTTCCATGCCACCAAAAACCCTGGCTTTCACTCCAAAAACTCGGCTTTTATGCCAAAAATCAAAATTCGGCTTCCATGCCAACAAAACAAAACTCGATTTTCAAAACAAAAAATCTGGCTTTCATGCCAAAAAGAAATTTCGGCTTTCTTGCCAAAAACAAAATCTGGTTCTTACACCAAAAACAAAATCGGCTTTCATGCCAAAAACAAAATCTGGTTCTTACAAAAAAAAAAAAAAAATCGGCTTTCATGCCACAAACCAAAAAATCGACTTTCATGCCACCTCAAAATTCGGCTTTCATGCCATCTCAAAAAAATTTTTGGCTCTCATGCCATGCCAAAGTTTGGCTTTCACGCCACCAAAATCGGCTTTTATGCCACCTCAAAATTTCGGCTTCTACGCCATCCAAAATTTTGGCTCTCATGCCATAAACCCAAATTTCGGCTTTCATGCCATCTCGAAATTCGGCTTTCAAACCACACAAAAAAAAAACCCTGGCTTTTGCCGCAAAATCTGGCTTTCATGCCAAAAACAACCCTTTTGACAAAAGATTTTCACAAAATGATAACCTTTTGATCAAAATTTTCAAACAAACATTTTTCATCCAACCTTTGCTTATTTTCATCAAAAAGAATTTAAGTAAAAGGTACACGGAATACCAAAAATGTTTTACATAGAGGTACCAAAAAAAAAAAAGAGAGAGAAAAGAAGAAAAGAGTTTGTTATAAAGAGCTCAGTCTAGCATGGTCTTCAACCAAAGATCCAGCTCCTCAAGCAGACTCTTGGCCTTAGCCTCTAAAGCTTCCAGGTCGCGCTTCTTCAAGATCTTGCCATAAAATACGGCAGAATGCCGCGACCCATCTTCGGCACGAGGAAGCTCTTCCCAGAGAATTTGCCACTGCTCATACTCCTGAGTCTTTCTCTGAAGGCTGCTAACGGCTTCTTCAACTTGGCGAATCAGAGTTCCCTCTTTAGCACAGGTTTCTACAATGGCAGTCCATTTAGCAGCACTTTGTTCTTGCAATTGCTCAAGGCGCTGCCTAGCTTCTGTGACCTCCCTATCAAGACGGCGCAGGTCCTGTGTTAGCTCGATGATAGCCAACTCTGTAATGTTCCTCTCCCGAACGAATTGCTTCCGAGCCCGTGAGATCTCATCCATTTCAGATTTGATCTTACCGGATGGCTGCAAAAACATCTCATTGAAGAAGTCACTGCTTGGGAAATTCTTGGTCTCAGTCCATTTGTCGCCTAAAGCAATGACTTCATCAACAAAGGCCTTGGCACTTGCAATGTCCAGACCGACCTCTGCACTGTCAGCAAGGATGTCCTGTACATGCTTGACCATGCCAAAACCAGCTTCCAAATGGCCAGAAGAGAGAGTTTCTACCCATGAGCTCAGCACACTCTTCAACACCTTCTTTGCATATTGAAGGGATGGTCCGGATGGAGATTCACCACGCTCTGTTGGCTGACTGCCCATGTCAGGCCGTGGTGCAGAAGAAATCAAAAGGCTTTTTCCAATCGAAGAAGCAATATCACCACAAAGTCCCGCCTCTGCCGTGACGGGACTGGTAGAAGAAGCCCCTACTTCTGGATCGGCTGCTGGCATCTCTTGCTCTGGCCCTGAGGAAGACGAAGGAACTTCTCCTGTTGCTTCACAACCTGCTGGCAAAAACACAAGAAAAGGTATGAATATGATCTTATCAAAAAAAAAAAATCAATGTCAAGATTATCACTATGAAATACCTTCTTCCATGATGGGTGGAGTACTTTCTGTCTCCATTTGCTCATCTGAGGCATCGTCAAAAGCCATATCCATAGATGGCTCGAAGTCGGAACCCTCTGGCAAGTCAGCTGACAAGAAAACAAAAAAAAATATGTGTCAGCAAATTAAAAAAAAAAAATTTGAGCTAGCCCGCAGCCCATGGCCCACAAGCCACGTGGATGTACGGTCCAGGTCGTACAGCAGCAAAAAAAAAAAAGAAAAAAAAAAGGAAAGAAAAAAAAAAGAGAAAAAAAAGGGAAAAAAAAGTGTGGAAAAAAAAAAAAAAAAAGGAAAACACGTGAAAAAAAAAAGAAAAGAAGAGAAAAAAAAAGAAGGAGAAAAGAAACTTTTTTCTACTTTTACATGCAATTTCTTGTTGAGAAAAAAAAAACTCACTTGAAGCCATGGAGAAGAAGAAGAATAACTTGAAGGTCTTTGAAGAAGAGAAGATCTTGGAGCACTCTTGAAGATTTTTGCAAAAAGAAAAGCAATAGGAGCAAGAGATCCCACCCCTTTGCTTTTATAGAAGAAAGCAAACCAAAAGAGGAAAGAGGAGAAAAGTAAGGAGGTAAGTGGTAAAAATTAGCAACCTTCCCAAAAGAAAAGGAAACTTGGGATATTCTCTACCAAAACAAAGATTCTTTGAGAAATTCTCTCCCAAAGAAAGATATTTTGAGAGAATCTCTCTCAAAATCAAGAAAACTTAAGAAAATCTCTCAAAGTAAAGATATTTTTAGATATTCTCCACCCAAAGGAGATATCTTTAGATATTCTTTACGAAAATGACACCAATTGAGATCTAAGCCATCCATCAAAGCTTAAGGTCCCATGGGTTAGCCCATATGAGCTAGGTTTGACCACCTAGGCACTAAAAGTGGCTTTTAGTCAAAATTTCTCTTACCAAGAGCATACAAAAATGGTTCCATGCCTCCTTTGAGTTGATTGGACCATACCATACAAAAATCCAAGCTTCATGAGTTTCCAAAAATCAAAACCATCCCACCTTATGAACCAAATTAAGCCAAAATCTTGAAATTGACATTCCACAAAAACCCAAACCACTCCAATGGACCCAAAATTGTCCCAAAGAGTGAACCAAAAAACCAAACCATGGTCCCCTAACTCGCCACATACAGCTTGTTAGGTCACAAGACCAAAACCAAAAATCAAAACCCGACCCCCTAACTTGCCACATACAGCCTGTTAGGTCACAAGGTCAAAACCAAAACCAAAAACCTGACCCCCTAACCTGCCACATACAGCTTGTTAGGTCACAAGGTCAAAATCAAAACCAAAAAACCAAAACCAAATCCAAATCCAAATGTCATTCTCAAAATCTTGCCTTGAGACGGTACATGACTCCTCTCACTATCATGAAATCCCTTGGAAGCTCAAAAGACTACTCTATAAAAAAAAAATGCTCAAAGACTCTTGGTCAAGTCAGAAGCTCTTCTTCAAGATTCTCTTCGAGGCACATCGACTGCAAAAGCTATATCGTCGCTGTACCTCGAGGGGGCATTGGTTGACACCAAAATGTCACTTTGCCTCTTCACACCAAAAGCTACATGGAGCCGCATCCTACCAAAAATAGGCAGGCGCCACTTCAAGCATCAGATCTTGTCAGAATCAAACAAAAACTGCAAGGTCATTCAAAACAACCAAAAGAGAGGTACACATGAAGTTTCGGGCCATTCCGACATCATTTGGCCTAGTTTCACTTCTCCAACAGCTAAGCAGCAGCTCCCGGCGGAGATAGTGTCGAAGACCCCAAATCTTCGATCAGAGCCTACGGATGGTCTCAAAATACCTCCGAAAGGCTACATGTCAAGTTTCAAGTCAAACCGACACCGTTTGACCCTCCATCAACTCTCGAGCAGAAAAATCAAGCCCTTAGGTAGCGAGAACTACCGAGGTCGTCACTCATCAAACAGAGCACATGGGCTACATACTCTCAAAGGGCCACACGTCAGATTTCAGGTCATTCCGATGACGTTTGACCCAGTTTCAATGCTCGAAAACAAAATCAAGCCTACCGGCAGAAGAGCACCCCGGGACTATGGCACCCAATTCGGAGCTTGTGGATCATCTCAAAATGACTCCAGTAGGCTCCCCATTGAATTTCAGGTCAATCGGACATCGTTTGACCAGAAGTCAAAGCTCGGCATTTCCCTCGCGGTGAAATAAAGGCAAGCGTTTGCATGACCCCAAACAGCTTCAAAACTCAAATGAAAGCCTATGGTTGGTCTTATCTACTGATGAGGGAGTCACACGTCGAATTTCAGGACAATCAGACATCGTTTGACCAAAAGTCAAAGCTAAGCATTTCCCTCGCGATGAAATCAAGTCAAGCGTTTGCGGGACCCCAAGCGGTTTCAAACCCTGAACAAAAGCCTATGGTTGGTCTTGTCTACTGCTCAAGAAGCTACACGTCGAATTTCAGGTCATTCCGACATCGTTTGACCTAGTTTCGACGCTTGAAAAAAATCGGCAGTTCTCCACAGCAAAGTCTTCGGCTTTTCAGAAAATGGGAAACTTTGCGATCCGATTTTCACGGCTTCTCGTCAGGTTTTCTTAAGGGAAATCCAGCCAATAAATGAGAGGAAATTCCAAGAAAAATGCAGGAGAAAACAAAAGCGAAAACCGACGAAAAACGGCGAAGAAAAGGCGACTGGAAGACGGCCGACCATGGGGCACAAACCCCATGGTCGCCGGCGACCATGGAGGTCCGGGCCGCCGGACCTCGCCCAAAAACCCCGTTTTTCGGGTATCTTTCGCGTTCCGAGTTGATTGGCCCCTGTGATTTTTCCAAATTCTGATTTTTTGAGCATGAAATCCGTCGATCTTCGTCAACATCAAGGATCCGCCGCCGGAATCATGGAATCATCATCCGACACCTCAAAATTGTCAACCGACCAATCAAGAAAATGCACTTTCTGCCCGACCGATCGAGAAATCGACTGGGCAGATGTCGTCGGCTTGTTGATAGTAATCAAAGTCTGAAATTGCATGATCATCCGATGTCGATCAACATGAAGATCCATCGATGATCATCGCCAAAAGAATTCCAAAGGACGCGGTGCGGCCCGTGACTCTTCAAGCGACCGGGAGACCCATTTAATGTTGTTAATTGACTTGTTTATGGCAACTTATTACAGTCATTAACTCATTATCTTGGACGGCCCAATCAAAAGCAAGCAAATGGGAGTTACAAATCCAAGTATTCATGGCATTAAAACCATGAAACTCCCCTCATTATGGAGATTAAAGGCAACTAAATGCCCATTATCCTCCACCGGCCAATCAGAAGCCAAGGAAAAGGAGTTACAAAACAAGTAAATTAAAACTTGTAACTCCTTCCATTATGAGCATTAATACAAATAAATGCTCATAAACTCTCCTAAACGACTACCAAATGCCTATAAATAGGAGGCCATTCCAAGGGAAACGGATCCAGAAAAATCGCCAGAAAATCATTCAAAGATCCAGAAAAATCGCCAGAAAATCATTAAAAAATCCAGAAAAATTGCCAGAAAATTGATCAGAAAAATTCACAGAAAATTGTCTGAAGATCCGAAGTCTCTGAAAATCCAGATACTTTGCGAAGAAACTCTGCTGCAGCAACCAACACTACAAGGTGATTGAAGCCCCTTGGGGGGCCATTCCCCCCTAAGGTTCCTCTCCTCCGGTCCAACATGGCTAGACGTGGCTTTTCAGCCCGCCTACTCTTATTTTTATTGGATATAGGACCTTCCCTTGGTCTTTATCCTCTAAAAATTTGAGGTTCGAGCTAAGCCAAAAAGATCAAAGCACTATGTTCTCATCTGAAGGACGATGGCGGAGCCCATACATGACTCGCGACCGTCGATCTGAACGAGCCCTCCCACAATCGCATGAGAAGTCAGATTCCTTTTTCTTACTTTTCTGTTGTAAATTGTATTTTTTTTAAGAGACAAAAAAATCACAATTCTTGTCTTTTCATTTTGATGAGATTTGTAAATCGCCTTTTACGGCACCAAATCGCCTTCAACGGCACCAAACCGCCTTCTACGGCACAAAAATGCCTTTCACGGCAAACAAATGAAAAACGCCTTTCACGGCACTCAAAAATTGTCTCTTTCATTAAAGTATATTTGCAATGGAAAACTAGAAAAAAGTTTCATTTCCCTTTTTACTTGTGAAGGTGGATCTCCGGATCACCATTTCTAAATTCCAAGTATAAAAGAGAAATTGGCATACCCGTACAAAAAAAAAACTAATGCCCGCTTTTCCTTTCTTTCCCTCCACCGTACCCCGTCAGCCCCGGGGCGGAGGCAGCTTTGGAAAAAGAAAAAGTGCGGTCCATCAACTACATGTCTTGTTTTCCCGAAAGCATTGATGAACACTTGAAATGGTTATTTGACTTGAAGTGCATTGCACCACATGAAATGTTAATGTGCCCTTGAGCACCCCCGTCTTGCCCGTATATCTATTGTACTTGATTTAATTGCATATGTCTCGATTGTATTTGACCTATTAGTCGGCACCACTAAGCTTGGATAACCTTGTTGGTCTGATCCACCGACTTGGAGATCCCCCTCTTGTCCCGCCAGCTGCAGTTTGGATCCCACTACCCGGTTATTACCGTGGTCTTGTCCCGATGCCGCAGATTGCTACTGTGGTCCCCGATGCCCGGCTCGCTACCGTGGTCATGTATAGTATTGTATATGTATATGTATTTATATGAGATCCACTATTTCTCCTCACCTCGAGTGACTGAGATCAGTGCCTAGTATTGCTCTATCACCTTAGTGATAGAGGACTTAGCTTCGTGTGGTTGCCATCTCGATTGTTTCCCATTTCCTTGGTCACCTTACATGTTTTACATTGCATACGTGTATTTGGAATAAATGTCTTATCTTGTTTAGAGAAATTGTTATTTAAACAGGTTTGCATGTTTTGAAGGTAAATTCATTTATTTTCATATTGTTATTGTGTTTTCCTTCATTTGCCAAACCGTCGTGTTTGACCTACTATTTGGTACTCAGGTCCCGTTGTTGGTTACCCCGGGGAGGAGCACGAGGAGGCGGTCGGAAAACCGCAACAGTTAGTTGAGTGGCGTGCTGATGACGTCATGTAGACGTTTGGTGGCTATGAGAGACTAATATTTTAGGAGAACTATTTAACCATTCTTTGGATTGGTATTTTGTTATATTGGCCTTGTGGGCCTCTAATTTTGGGGAAATGTAATCAAATGATATTTGTATAAACTTTAACTTACTTTGGGTAACATGCTAATGTTCATTGCTCATTCTGATACAATATATTAGACTTGTGTTATTGTCTGGATGACCAAGGATGGTTTGACTATTTGATTTGCTACACGCTTCCGCACTTAAAAGAAATGTTCATCTATGGTTGTGATATCCTCACTGCGGACACCTGTGGGAAATTAAATAAACGTATGTTATTATTAAACAGATGTATCATTTCAGATGCAATTGTCCTGATCCCAGATCCGTCCTTCGGATCCCCGGTCCGGGGTCGCGACAGACTGGTATCAGAGAGAGACGTGTTTCAAGCAATTAAAAGAAATGAGAAATCCTAAGGACGTGGCGAGGATTCGGTAGATTTTTCGTTAGCCAGTACCGTGTGAGCAATGTGTGACCCTTTATATTATTATGTACTAACAAGTTGTTTTGCAGCATCATGCCTCCCCGTAAGAGAACAGTGAATGGCATTCCTTCTGGCAGTAACAGTGATCACATCGGGCCGGTAGAAGAGGATATGGTTGAGAACAACCCACCAAATCAGTTCCAGGAAATGATGCAAGCCATGCTTGACCAGCAGCGTCAAGCCAATAAAAACCAAGCCAGATTGCAAGAACAGATGCTCAAGAGAGAAGAAGACCACCATTCTGTCACATCCCCCGAACCCGATTAGAGAATAAACCGGATCCGGGGAGTGAAGTTTAGGGCTAATTAAAAATTTTGCCCTTTAGGCCCAAGGATCGTAAGTCCGCTGTGAGGAGATAATATTTCAAGCCTCAAATATAATAAGAATATGCGGAACTCATACAATTCTAGGCATATTTGGATATCAACAATGAATATGAATCTCAATATATATTAAAGTTGAACAAGGAATAAAATAAAATTTAAACAATGAAGTTAATTTATTACAATGGCCTTCCCACTAATCAAGGCCATTAAAACAATAGTGATGTCAATGATGTAAAAGTTTCAACGAGAGATAAATAAAGAATAAAGAATCTAATGAAGTCCCAATGAATCTCTCTCGTGCCAGGTATGATGACGCTACTCTACGTCATCTGCACACCACTCTCGTTCCTCCTCAACCGGTTGGAGATCCTCTGGGATCTCCTCACCTGCTTGCTCCTCGTAGTAGTACTCACCTGAGGAGTCTGCACACCAAGGAACAGAGTCAACGACATGTTGAGCAATAGATAAGCAATATATATAATCATGACATGCATCAAGTATAAGAGTAATGACAGGCATAGTAATCTAGAGAGTACAAGGAATCGAATCTAGGCATAAAGCATGAGTAAATAACCATCAGGATCATAAATAGAAATCCTAGCAATACTAACAATCACCACTACCAATATAATGCAATGCACAAGAAGGAGACTCCGTGGATGTCCTAGCCACCTCACGGGGTACCAGTAACAATCCTATCCAGACTACTGATACCAAAGTCCGGCTCCAGGGGGATCCCAGCTCCCGGTCCTGGGAATAGTAGCACAGTCCCTGTCACGCCCCCGAACCGAAACTTCGGGGGCGAGAGATGGGATTAAGCATAAATGTATTTTACTTCTCCCAAGATCCGCGTGTGTGAAGACAACACATTCTGAATATTTTTGCGGAAGCATTTGTGGTGTTGCGACCCGAAGTCCGTGGCCATCGGATTCCGCGTCGCACTCAACCTTTAGCCCATAGCTATTATATCAAGAATCATATCAGACTAGAGTAACCATCACAATAAATTACAGAGCTGACAGTAACAGGATATTGCATTCCCAAATATATTCAAGTTACAATTATCAATGTACATTAATTAAGAATCCCAAGAAAAAGGCTAACAAAAGCCATACAACAAGAAGCTATAAACTACTACCCAAATGTGACGTGGCTCCGATGTCAAGCTCAATGTCTACATGACATAGCCGACAAACTAACCTGCAAAGCATGGCTCTACAGCCAACAAAAGTACTCAACTCGGGGCGAAGAAATCTGAACCTGAGTACCAAAAGTAGTGGGTCAGACACGACGGTCTGGCAGGTGGATGAAAAGATCACAATTATACTAAAGAATAAAACATATAATAAATCATGCTAATCGATCAAGCACTGTATATAATTAAACGGGTGCAAAGTCGGGAATCTCGGGGAAAACTTGTATTCATTTCAAGCACGGGCAAAACATGAACATCTAATAAAACATGTATAAATATAGTGGTTTGACAAAACAAACGTTCATTTGAAACTTAAGTAAAACACAAGTATACAACAAATCAGGTATCCATAACAGTCTAGCAAAACCAATGTCCATTTGAAACCTATGTAGAAATATGGATATTTAATAAATCGGGTATCGTTTAAAACAGGTGTAACCAAAGAGATTCAACAAGACTAATGTTCATTTAAACCTATTCCAAAGTATGGATATTTAAACAAATCGGGTATCATGTAAAATAGGTATAAACGTAGGAATCTGGCAAAACAAGTGTCATTTGAAACCTATTTCAAAGCATGGGTATTTAACAATTCGGGTATTCATTTAAAAACAGGTATAAACATAGATATCTGACAAACCAAATGTCCTTTAAAACAAGGCACGGGTATTTAACAATTCGGGTATTCCCTTAAAACACGTGTAATCATATAAATCTAGCAAAATCATTTATCGTTTGAAACATATGTAAAAGCACGGGTATTTACCCAACCGGCATTCATGTAAAACATGTACGTGTGCAAAGGACATAAAACAATATAATAGTGACTGAATTTACAATAGAGAGCATTAACACTTATCTAAATAACAACTTTCATAAAAGCAATGAATCATTTATCTGAAAACAAGTAAGCAATATAAACCATATCGGGTGTCCAAGGAATCGGGAACTGGCAAGATGACAATCACAAGAAGCTAAGTCCTCTATCACCGAAGTGACAAGAGCGGGACGTTGGTCTCAGTCACACAAGGTGAGGAGACTCAACGTAAATCATATATACAATAATAAATACACGGGAACGGGACCACGGTAGCGAACCGGGTATCGGGACGGGACCACGGCAATAACCGGGTATCGGGATCCAAACTGCAGCTGGCGGGACGGGAGAGGGATCTCCAAGTCAGTGGATCAGACTGACAAGGTATCCAAGCTTAGTGATGCCGACTCATAGGTTAAAACCAATCGAGACATATGCAAGTAATCAAGTACAGTAAATAAACGGGTAAACGGGGGTGCTCAAGGGCACGTAAACAAACGGGTAAACGGGGGTGCTCAAGGGCACACTGTCATATCATATCGGGCAATACATTTCGGGACAAGTAACTGTTACTAATGTAACTTCAATGCTTTCGGGAAAACAAGTCATGTAATGCAAATCTCGGGACAAGAGGTGAAACAATGAACTATGACAATTTCGGGAAAAGTATTAATTTCAAGATCTATTTAAGTGAATAGGGGTCCCGTACGTCGATTATAACAATTATTTGGTACTCCTTGAGTTTGAAGACATTCCGGGCTCCTTATGCACTTTTACTACTTCTAAAATTTAACATGAGCTTATGGGTAGTACTAGATGTTACAATAGCAAGATCAAGATTATAACCGGTCCATCCTAGGTATGACATTAATTCGGAAACATCGAGCAACCTATTCAGTCACCGAAAGGAATAGAATTCGCGATAACCAAGGGAAAGACTTCTGTTTAGATATAACGAAGATATCGCGTCGTTCCATCCCGTTCAAGATTGAAATGGATTGAACTTCGATGCTACCGAACCAACCGTGAAGAGCATCGGCTCAAGACGCTCTCACATATGGTCGAGTGAGTTCGAGGAGGTTAGCCAAGGTCCACGAAGAAAATAAACCTCAAAACCCACTGGACTCAAACTGAGTCCTCCGATCGATCGGACCGAAGGTCCGATCGATCGGCCAAAATTTTTGGCCCAGTGCATTTGAAACAGTTCAGGCAGACCGCATCGCTCGAGCGAACCTGACAGTTCGCTCGAGCGAACTCATCGTTCGAGCGAATATTTAAATGTGGTCGAGCGAACTAGCTACTGGAATTCTCGAATTCGTTTCTGGACTGGTCGCTCGAACGAACGGTCACGGTCGCTCGAGCGAACTGTCCAGAAATGCATTCCGGACCAGTTCAGCTGCCCTCTTTCCTTCCTTTTTACAACATTTCTCTAGCCCTTCTTACACATCAAATGAGGAGTCTAAAACTTGATTCAAATACCATCAAATGTTTCACAACCTCCATCACATTCCCCTCCATCAACATCACATTCAATCCAAGGAAAGCAAGAGTGAAACCATTTCACATAAGATATAATTGGGACAAAACAAGAGGAATTAAGGCTATGAACCATCACATATCTATGACAATAAATGTACTATCAAGGCTCTTCATGAGCATTCATTTCAAGTCCAAGTAATAAATAAACATGTAGGGAGAAACAATAAAATCAACCACATTTCTATAAAACCATATGAGTAAACTTGATCAATTGAAATGCATACCTCTCCAAGAGATTAACAAGATAGAAACCACCATTAATGTGCAAATTTCGAAATCCATATATATGTGACAAGGGGCATATGTGCAAGCATGTATTCAATGATCAAAAACAAGAAATAAACTTGGGATTTTCTCATAAAGCTTTGATAACATTAAAAACATCCATTCATCCACTTGCCTTGGGTTAAGAAGATGCACAAATCACTCCACAAAAGCCTCAAAGAAGTCTCTAGCTCCAAACCCACCAAAACCCCCAAATTTTCCCATGAAAACCCTAGAAAATCCAATCCATTGCAAACCTCAATGAAAATCCATGAATGGAAGATAAAAATACTCCAAATGGTTTGGGAAAACAAAGATTAAAAGAAAGAAACCAAATGCTAACCTTTAAAGCCTTGAACCAAGAAGAAGAGCTTGAAAAGAGAAGTTGCCTTTGCTCAAAATCCATGAAAATAACATCTTTGGAAAGCTTGGAAGGTATGGAAGATGATGAGGAGATCAAATCTCCATTTACAATCAAGAGAAGCCAAGGGAAAGAGGAGAGAGAGAGAGTGGCTGAGAGAGGAGTGGTTCCAGCTCTTGCTGGAACCGTTGCAGGGAAAAGGATGAAGAGGAAGGAGAAGGAACCCATTTTATAAAGGGGTGGGTGTGGGCCCCACCTCACTTAAACTTCTCAAAGGAAAAACACAAGTTTCTGGGCCCCGGATGAAAACGACGAAGAAGACAAAATTCATCAGCGAAAAATCTACTTTCGAAAAAGTCTAATTTTGCCAAATTCTGAAATTTTCGAAATTAATGGACAGATTTGGTGTGAAAAGACTGTTTTGCCCTCAAGGCCAAGAAATTGGGTTTTGGTTTCTCAAATGGATACGAGATCAACATGAAAGTTGTAGGATTCCTCAAGATGAATGCAACGGGCCAAAAACACGATACGAAACAAATCGGGAAAATCTCACAAGAAAAACAAAGCCGAAAAGGGAACCCCCAAAGGGCCCCACAAGCTACCAAAGTACTCAAAAGCCCAAAACTAGAAGAAAAACCATTCTAGCTCACAAACTCAACCCAACAAATACTAATCCCACTAAAAGGACTAATCCACAAACAAAACAACACTAATCCAAGAGATTAGGGGTCGGGTTCTCACAGTCCCAGCCCGCTCTCAACTATTCAACGCCATGGACGCCGTCCAAAGCCGACTGCCCACCCCGATGTCCGAGTAACCGGCCCATCAATAAACCCCAAACTGCAGCTGGCCATGATATGCAAATAATAATAATAATAATAATAATAATAATAATGTGGTGTTGACACGAGAATAGACCAAGACAAGAAAGTCTGGCTAGCTCAATATACAAGACACGTTCATAGGGATTATCTCATTCAAGTCAATACAAGACAAATCCAATCACATGATAATCCCTTCAGTCTAGCCAGTCATGTTCATCAATTACATAACACAGGGTCCTAAGGTACACTCTAAGTCAGGTCAAAGTCCTAATTCTACGAGGGATTATGTTTCATAATTAATTAGGTGTTTTATGCCAAGAGAGTGTACAAGGATACAAAATCAACGGATACGATTAACAAATCAAGGAGAGATTACAACCCAATCCTAGGCAAGTGTTGTCATCCATGTACCATATGTGTTTTAACGGAGTGTGTGGGGAATTCGAATAATCAATGCTTATAAAGAATTTCCTTGGTGTACAATCATGTTGAGCATCGATCGATTCAATTCCATACGCATTCGGTTAACCATACAAAATACACGAATACCTAGACAACCCATCGAAGCACACCAAGCCACGTGCTACGATTTCAAAACCCCATTAATGGTCACGTGAGAGTGGTTTCATGGTTTCCAATGTCTAAGGCCCAAACCTAGGCTAACAGTCTCGTTACTAATAAGAAAGTGGTTTAATAATTAATCTCCTTAACTACCTCCCTAATTGATCTCCAATCATTGCGAGACATATATCATTGGATTCTACGCTCAAAGAGCTTTCCAACGATATATGGCTCACGGAATTCCGACGTATGGTTCAAAAGTTATGGCCCATAGAAGTTTAACCCTTTATATATATATATATATAAAAGCGCGACGAACCAACCCGAGTCCGATTCATCGGATGGATGATCCAACATAGCATCCTCCATGTTAGTCACAGTCAACGTTTCTATCTCTTTATTTATTTCTCATTCATATGTACAGGTGGCTCATTCTGACTACTGATTCATCAGACACGTTTTTGTTTTTTTTTTTTTTTTCAAAGTTGTCACAGTTTACAAGAAAATGCCCTCCGATCGATCGGACAAGAGGTCCGATCGATCGGTCTGAGATTTGTCACAGTTAACTGAGAGCAATTTCAGTCCGATCGATCGGCACTGTAGCTGAGCCCGAAAATGGGGTTTTTTCTTCCTTTTTCCTACAAAGAACGAGCCTCCATGCTCCCCAATCATTTCAATCATTCTTTCCATCCATTCTATCAAATTAAAAACTTCCAAAGCTACAATTTAACAATTTACCCAATCCAAACCAAAAATCTAACCTAACATGTCAATCCCAATGCAATACCAACAATAAGCTTGGAATTTGGGTAATCTAACAAGGATATCATTGCAATCAAAAGAAAACAATACACATATGATTAAATATAAAATGCATATCTACTTGCCTCAACCAAGAAGATTAGAAATTGGAAAAGCTTGAGGAGAAGCTTTCTACAACGAAGACCACAATCTACCCCGCTCAAAAGTAATCTATAACACCGAGAAGAGGAATGAAATGAAAGAGATCATGATCCAACCTATTCTAAACAAAAGAGAAAACGAATGGAAAAGTTGATGATGGGAAAAGGCTTACCCACTAGTATCAATGGAGAGAGGAGATCGAAAGGAAGAAGATGTGCGGTCCGGATCACGGAGGTAATCTCTCCCGGAGGGAGATCTGGGCTTGAGAAGAGAAGGGGAAGAAGATGGACTGCTGTAACTCTCGTTCATTGTAGAAGTGAGAATGAGATTAGGGCTAATCCCTGATTAAGAAGAAGAGAGGGAGGAAAAGACTGAATTGCCCTTTAAGTGGGTCCGGTGAAAGAATGGACCATTTGAAGGGTTTCTGATCATCGGATCGCGTCGAGCCAGAAGAAAAAAATGATCAGTGCGACGAGACCTTTCCAACGAACCCAAAATCATGGTCATAGGAATTTTCCGGAAAAACACTCAATTTTCCCCTAATTTGCAAACTACCCCCCTGCTAGGATCAAACGAACTCGGAATCGAACGAAACTTCGCAGACACTATCCTAACACTAAAACAAACTCACTCAAAGCCTAAACCCACTTAAATATCTAAAATACAAATAATTATAATAAAAATAAAAATAAATGGGTCAACGGGCCTGCTATTGGGCCCAATTGACCCAGTAAGGACGCGGACCTTACAACCATGCTAGGGAAATGGCAGAGATGCAAAGGCAATTGCTTGAGGTCCTATAGAGAAGACCAGAACTGGTTCAACCTTAGCCCGCAATTGTTATAAACCAGAGGCAACATGATCCTAATGCCTTGTTTGAGCGATTTCGGAAGAGAGCTCCGAAAGAATTTCTGGGAATAGAAGATCCTTTGGCTGCAAATGACTGGTTAGAACATACCGAGAACATCTTTGAGATTTTCCAGTGTACAGGGGGAGATAGAGTGAAACTAGCATCATCCCTCTTTGTTGGTTTAACAGACAGATGGTGGAAAACGGTTAGGGAAGAATATAGAACCATGGCTGATGCAGAGGTTTGGGCAAACTTCAAGAAGAAATCCCATGACAAATATGTACCTGCTCATATCAAGAAGCAAAAGGCCATAGAATTTCAACAGCTTTTCCAAGGGAGTATGACAGTCTTAGAATATCTCACTAAGTTCGAGAGATTGTCTAGATATGCTCCGGAGTTGGTGGATACGGTGGAGAAGAAGATTGCCAAATTCTTTGAGGGGCTTAATCCCTTCATTGAGAGAGATGCCACCGGGGTAGTACCACCTGCAACTTTTGATGAGGTAGTCAAGAGGGCCTATAACTTTGAGAACTTTCACAATAAGATCCTCAGAGTCCAAGGCAAGGGACAAGCTCAGCAGCAAAACCACCAGCAAAGGAACCATCAGAACAAGAGACAGAGGACATAACTGATTGCTCAAGGTCCATTAGTTTGTACCCATTGTGGGAAGAACCATGAGAGTGCACAGTGTTGTACACTCACAGGAGTATGTTTCAGATGTGGCTCCATGGCTCATCAGATGAGAGACTGTCCAAGGCAGAATAGGCAGAATCAGCACCAGCAGCAGCAAGGGGCATAGCGACCACCAGTAGCACAGAATGCAATAGTTGTTCAGAATCAGGCAAGGCAATAGCAACCACTATCACTTCTGACAGAGACAGCAGATTCGTCTCGAGATTCTGGAAGACGCTACATGAGTCTATGGGTACGAGACTACAGTTTAGCACAGTATATCACCCGCAGACAGATGGTCAATCAGAGAGGACGATTCAAACCCTAGAGGATATGCTCCGTGCTTGCGTGTTAGATTTCAAGACTCAGTGAGATGAGACTCTACCGTTGTGTGAGTTCGCTTACAACAACAGCTACCATTCGAGCATTGGGATGGCTCCTTTTGAGGCCTTGTATGGCAGAAGGTGTAGGACACCTGTTTGTTGGGAAGAAGTTGACACTCGCAGTTTCCATGGACCGACTATTGTTAGTGAGACCAGCGACAAGATCAAGTTGATTCAAGAGCATCTGAAAGTGTCCCGGAGTAGACAGAAGAGCTATGCAGACTCCCACCGCAGAGATCTACAGTTCAAAGAAGGAAATAAGGTTTTCCTGAAAGTGTCACCTACAAGGGGAACATTGAGATTTGGACAGAAGGGCAAGCTATCACGGAGATACGTTGGGCCATATGACATTGTGAGTAAGATCGGTGACGTGGCTTATAGACTAGCCTTACCACCCGAGCTTTCCGGCGTACACAACGTCTTCCATGTGTCTATGTTGAAGAAGTATGTTCCCTATCCTTCACATGTACTCCAGCACGAGCCATTAGAGATCAGAGAAGATGCTACCTATGTAGAGAAGCCCGTTGAGATCATCGATACAAAAGAACAAGAGTTGAGGACACGGATTATTCAGTGGGTAAAGGTGCTATGGGAGAACCATGGACCGGAAGAGGCAACGTGGGAACTACGAGATCAAGTGCAGAAGAAATATCCACATCTTCTACCTGAGGTGAGTCTTATGTTTCATTTGGAGGACCAAATGCCCTAAGGGGTGGAGGATGTAAGACCCCGACCCGAGAGAACCCGATTAGTACTAATTAAGTGGCATATTAGTTCTAAGCTTGATTAGTGATTCTGGCTAAGTTGGGTTTGGAATAGCTTTTGATATAGTTTTGGGGAATTTTGATTGCTTTGGGTTAGTAGGGCCCTTTGGGGGTTCCTTTTCATGACATTGCATATGTTTGAGGATTTATCGGAGATTTTTGCATTCTTTTTTTTAATCTCGTTTTATTCGTATTGATAAGCTCTACAACTTTCATGTTGACCCCGTCCCCGTTTGAGATCCCGAAACCCGATTTCATAGCCTTGAGGGCAAAACAGTCATTGTGCACTAAATCTGTACCCAAAACTTGATATTCCCGAAACCCGTGAAACATATACATTTTGGAAACTAGATATTTCGGCGATCGTTTCTTTCTTCTTCGTCGAATTCATTAGAAGCCCCGAAAGACAAGATTTCAGCCCTTGAATGTCTTTAGTAGTGGGACCCATTCCCATTTGCCATATAAGGAGAACCCATCTTCCCATTCCCTTTTTCCAGCACAAAAAGAACCTAGGGTTTGCTTTTGGCAACTTTTCTTCTTCCTCTTGCTCTCTCCACCTCCAATCCACACCAAACTTGCATCAATCAAGAAATGGAGATCATCTTCTTCTTCCTCTTCACCATGGCTCTCTATTGATACCATTTGTGAAGAAAACCCTCCATTCCAAGACCTTCATTGGGCTTACTCTTGCCATTAGAGGACTTTAAAAGTAAGTAATCATTCCCTTCTTCTAGATTTGCATTCTTCTAGCCTTAGAGAAGCTTCATTTCCATTATTGTAAGGTTTCCCTTCCTATTTCTTGTTTTAACCCATTTTAGGGTTTGTTTTGGGGGATTTTTGTTATAGCTTGGATCTTTGGCTTGGAAGAGTATAGGAGTTTGATTTCTTGATTTGAAGACACAAGGCAAGAGGATTACTTGATTTTTATGAGCTTTCAATGGTTTCCATGAGGAATGTGGTTGACTTGTCATTTCACTCATATTTATTGGCTTGCATTTATTTTTGAAATGAATGCTTGAATGCATATTGGCTAAGTCATTTAATGTTTTGTAAACATGTTGGTTTAGCATTTATTGTCTTTTGGTTATATCCTAAATGAATGTTTGTGAAATGGTTTCCTTCCTCCTTCCTTTGTATTGGACTTGATGTGGAAGAATGAGGTGATGAATGATCACAAGTTGGAGTTTTGGAGAACTATAGATAGATGTATTGGAGGAGTTCTTAGCTCAATTCTATTGCAGGGACTAAGTGGAAGTAGGGAGAATGGTTTTTAGGAGGAGAAATGGCTCAAAATATGAACATAGTGGGTGTTTCCCGCACCTGGCGGTCAGCCTGCGGTCACCTGGCGGCTAGCCGCCTGGTGACTGGCAGCTAGCCGCCCGTTGTTGGATATCCCGAGGAGGAGCTTGAGGAGGCGGTCGTAGAACCGCAGCAGTTAGTTAAGTGGCGTGCTGATGACGTCATGTAGACGTTCGGTTGCTATGAGAGACTTATCATTTTGGGAAACTTTTAACCATTCTTTGGATTGGTATTTTGTTATGTTGGCCTTTGTGGGCCTCTATTTTTGGAAAGTGTAATTAAATGATATTTGTATAAACTTCAACTTACTTTGGGTAAACATGCTATAGATCATTGCTCATTCTGATACAGTATCTTTATACTTGTGATATTGTTTTATGACCAATGATGGTTGACTATTTGATTTGCTACACGCTTCCGTACTTAATAGAAATGTTCATTTATGGTTGTGATATCCTCACCGCGGACACCTGTGGGAAATTAAATAAACGTATGTTATTATTAAACAGATGTAATGTCCGGATCCCGGATTCATCCTTCGGATTCCCGGTCCGGGGTCGCGACACCGATAGAGATATGAGGTTTGTTTCTTCCTTTTGGCAATCTTTTCAACAGCCTATGGGCATGAAACTCAGCTTCAGCACCGCTTACCATCCATAGACTGATGGACAGTCCGAACGCAGCATACAAACCCTAGAAGACATGCTTCGGGCTAGCGTTCTTGATTTTGGTGGTGAGTTGGATGAACATTTGGCACTATGTGAGTTCGCATACAACAACAACTTTCATTCGACCATTGGAATGCCTCCTTTTAAAGCTCTTTACGGTCGTAGTTGCAGAACTCCGATTTGTTGGGAAGAAGTCGGCACCAAGAGTTTTCATGGACCTACTATTATTACAGATACAGCTGAGAAGATCCTTCAAGTCAGGGAAAGGTTGAAGACTGCACAGTCAAGACAGAAAAGCTACGCGGATAATAGAAGAAGGAAACTTGAATTCCAAGATGGAGATTGGGTATTCTTGAAGACATCTCCAATGAAAGGCACCCTTCGGTTCGAACAAAAAGGAAAACTCTCCCCAAGATATGTGGGACCATTTGAGATCAAAAGCCGAATAGGTGATGTGGCCTATAGATTGAAGCTTCCTCCCGAATTCGTAGGAGTACATGATGTATTCCATGTATCTATGCTCCGCAAGTACATCCGGGATCCGTCTCATGTCATTCAATATGAAGAAATTCAAATTAAACATGATTCCACATACGTCGAACGTCCACTTCGAATCATCGATGACAAAGAGCAAGTGTTGCGAACGAGGACCATTCGGTGGGTGAAACTACTTTGGGATCATCATGGACCCGAAGAAGCCACGTGGGAACTCGAGGAGCAAGTTGCACGACACTACCCAGAACTCTTCGCGCAGGTAAGGTCATTCGGAGGACCGAATGAGTCCTAGTGGGGGAGAAATGTTACACCCCAACCCAAGTTAATCTTCATTAGTGTTAATTAATGAGGTTTTAGCTTAATTAATTATGCTTAGTTGTAAATCATCGACTTAGTACTCATTAGTCTTTTTAGACTGAGTTAATTGGGTCTTGAGTATTGAATAGGCGAGTGGAGTAGAGTTGACTCACTTGGATAGATTCAAGGATTTTTCTGTAATTATAGATTTTCTCATTTTGCATTGTTTTCACGTCATCTTGGCGTCATCGCATGTATCTTGTTGAGCACGTCGATTTTCGTATTTCTCTTCACTTCATTTGATCGCTCGTTGAAGAAGTGGGCCATCGTTTGACTTAAATTGGAATTATACAAAACGAATGGACTTTTGTGCAAATTCCCATCCTTATCATTTAAGATGTGAGAACCCGACCCCTAATCTCTTGGATTAGTGTTGTTTTATTTGTGGATTAGTTTCTTTAAGTGGGATTAGTATTTGTTGGGTTGAGTTTATGAACTAGAATGGTTTTTCTCTAGTTTTGGGGAATTTTGAGGGCCTTGTGAATAGTGGGACCCTTTGGGGGTTCTTTTAGTGACTTTGCGCGTGATTGGGAGGTTATTCTAAATTCTCGATAATTTTTGTTTTGGCATCATTTGACTTGTTTTGTTATTCTCTACAACTTTCGTATTCACTCCATACCCATTCGAAACTCTGAAAATCAGTTTTTCCAGCCCGGAGGGCAAAACCGTCTTTTCCCACCAAATCTGTACCCAAAACTTGATATTCTCGAAACCCACGAAACATATACTTTTTGGAAACTAGAAATTTCGAAGATCATTTCTTCCTTCTTCGTCGAATTCATCCGAGGTCCCGAAAGAGATGATTTCATCCACCCAAGTTCTTTAAGTTGTGGGACCCAAACCTCACTTGCTTATAAGAGGAACCCATCCCCTTCATTGCATCCCATTCTCCATTTTTCCAGCACAGTCAGCTGAACCTAGGGTTTCCCATTGTGTTTCTCTTCTTCTTCTTGCTTCTTCATCTCCAAGCCACACCAAGAGTTCATCAATCAAGAAATGGAGATCATCAATCTCTCCCTCATCTTGCAAGCTTTCCATTGATACCATTTGTGAAGAGAACCCTCCATCACAAGACTTCCTTTGAGCTTACCTTGTCCATTAGAGGACCTTGCAAGTAAGTGTTCTTCTTCATCTTCTAGATTTGTAATCTTCTAGCCTTAGAGAAGCTCCACCTTGATTATTGAAAGGTTTCCTTGTCATTTCATTGTCTAACCCATTTTAGGGTTTGTTTTGGGGGTTTTTGTAGAGATTGTGGATCTTGAGCTTGAGAGGTGATTAGGAGCGTGATTTGCTTGATTAGAGTCAAAGGCAAGTGGATGATTGGATCGTTTTGATTATTAACATGTGTTGTGAGAAAAATCTTGTTTCATTAAGGGTTTTGGTGATTTTAGTAGTTGTCTTTACTATGATTAATATTGATTTCGAAATGTGCTTATTGATGAGTTTATTTCCCTCTTGTTCATGCTTGTAAAATGTATGCATCATATTGTCAAGGTTTCAAATGGTTGAAAGTCCACGAGGATCCTAACCCTAGAGGGGGGGGTGAATAGGGTGAGCTACAACTGTGACCAATTTTAACCAATTTTAATTTCTTAACTTAAACTAGTCACAAGTGATGATTAACAATCAAAATGCGGAAGCTAAACAAACTCAATCACCACAAAGCATGCACCACAACACCAATGTTTATAGTGGTTCGGCCTCAATGCCTACATCCACTACCGGCTTGTGAATCCAATCACCCCACCGGATTTCCACTATGTATGCTTTTTCAAAGGCTAAGCAATAACCCTTACAATGTTGTTTTTCTAAGGCTCAACAACAACCTTTACAAGATGCTTTTCAAGGCTAAGCAATAACCTATCAATGTGCTTTTAGAGGCTAAGCAATAACCTTTACAAAATGCTTTTCTTAGGCTAAGCAATAACCTTACAAAATGCTTTTCTTAGGCTAAGCAATAACCTTACACAATTCAAGATTTCTCAAAGAAAGTGTTTACTCAACACTCCAAGAGATTACAATTTTAGCTCAATAAAATTGCCTCTTAAATAGGCGGATATGAAAGTTTAATACAAACTCACACAAACACTCTATGTATGCAAAAGTGTATGATTATGATGTGTGTGTGTGATGACTTCAATCAAGTTTAAAAAGAAAGCTTAATCAATTATATGCTTGAAGCATTTCAAAGTTCAAAGCTCATGAAAGATTGGATTGAAGTCTAATGCAAATCACATGTATGAGAAACAACTTGTTAATGACATGAATTTCAAAGAATCACAAGTTGTATGAAAAATAAAGTATAAGAAAGCATGTGATTTGATAAGAGTGATTGCAAACCATTCTAATATACCAATGATGAAAATGAGTTTGCAAAACAACTCTTTAAAAACTAGTAAGCATGCATAAAAGGAAATACAAAGATTAGTCATGCATGGATTCTAATTTTAATGGAAATCAAAATGATAAGTAAGGTCTACCTTTTTAAATCTCAAGCATTTGATTTCCAAATGGCCCTCTAGCCTTTCCAACTTCTTCCCCTTTCTTTGGCTCCAAAATGCTCTCAAAAGTTCATAGTTCAAAGCCTTGAAAAAGGTTGGAAATGAATGGACTTTATAGCCAAAAAGTTGCCAACGGCTAGTTCTCGGTCGACCGGCAAAGAGGTCTCGGTCGACCGAGAAGGCACAACGGTCAGATTTCTGACCGTTGGGGCTTCAGTTCAAAAAACTGTCCACTTGCCCTGCAGTGGTCTCGGTCGACCGAGACCAGGGTCTCGGTCGACCGGCGACACTGCCGGGCGAGTCCCTGGGGCCAAAAATCCAACTTTTACTCATTTCAAAGGTATTTCTTTGGGGGATCTTTGGGCCACTAAATCAAGCTTAAATACATGTTTTAAGATGTTCTAAGATGTTTAAAACATGAGACACCCAAAGCCTAAGTTGATTCAAAAGTTTTAGACCTTAGGTTAGCTTGATTCTTAAAAACTCCTTTCAAATGAAATTTGCATACAAAACTGATTCTAAAGGTGCTGAAAGTATGCAAAACTCAAACCTAAATACCTAACATGATTTTCCAAATGTAATGCACAAGGAATTTGGTTTTCAAAAGAGTTTGGGTTTCAAAACTAATGCATCCAAGTTTAAAACCAAACCATGCATAAAACAAAAGCTTTTCCAAATCTTAAAAGCTATGCATGAATAAAACTAGATTTCAAGGTTTCTAAAAACAATGCTAGTGTGTGAATTCAAATGATGCTAAAGTGCAAATGCATCCACCAAATTGCAAATTACAAAATCCCTAACAATCTCCCCCTTTGCAATTTGATGGCAACTTACTCATCATTGACATTTCACACTTAGTCTTCAGCTCCCCCTAAGCTGGACAAGTCTTGAAATCTTCTTGGATGCTTCTTCTCTTAGCTTGGGCTCTTGGGCTCTTTTCTTCAATCTTCTTGATGCTTGGAGCTTGATCATTCTTCAAGCTTTCTCTTCTCATCTTCCTCTCTTTAGCCAAGCATCTTCTATAGCTCCAAGCTTTCTTTCTTCTATTTGCTCTCCCCCTTTGACCATGCCTCTTTCTTCCTTTGGCAAGGTATGTATTCTCTCCCCTTGTAGAAGATCATACACAACTCTCCCCTTTGGAAGCTTGGACTTTCTCTTCACCCTTTTGAGAACTTGCATAATTTCTCCCCCTTTGCCATTAAATTGCAAAGGTACCTACACACATGAAACAAGGAAAATACCTTTAGAAGCACCTGTTAACAAATGAAATCGAAAATGAAATGCGTAACAGGCTATCATGTATGGAAGTTATCTCTAAGGGCTCAAAGGCTATCCAAGGGTCAATTTGATCAAAACTAATACTTCCTATGAAGGTTTACACTCCCCCTCAATCCATTCTCTCCTTTTGTCAAACTTTTGACAAAGATTTAACTATTAGGTGCAAGAAGAAGATGGTTTAACCAATTGAGGGTCAACTTCAAGGAAAGGATTAGATTCATTTAACTATTAAGCTCATATGATCAAATTACCAAAAGAGAGCTAGGTCAAATGAGAAAAGCAATCATGGATATCAATTGGACAAACAAAGAATACCAATTGAGATATAGGATATGAGTTAATAAATCAATCACTCTAAAATGGATTTAGAAATATAACTATTAGGGAAAATCCAAATTAGAGCTATCCATGATAAGGGGTTTACTCAAACATAGCATCAATCAATATTACTTATGAAAATCATATGCTATGTAAGATTTTGAAAATCATTTCATTCAATCAATAAATATGACTTATTAAAGTGCAAATTGAGTGAAATGAAATTCAAACATGAAACCAACCTCAACTAATAACCAACCAATATTATGAACACATAAACATGGTGGTCATGAGATATTCCTATATGAGCAAGAGAGGTGGCAACATGAACATTATGATGCTAATGGTGTGTGACGTGGAACAATTATATAACTATGAAGATTAGTCCAAAGCACACAAGGTCTATCACATACACAAGATAAGATATCAATTGGATATGAAATCAATGGAACATTATACCAAATGAAACCAATTGAATATGATAACATGAGTAAAAGCAAGGATGTGATACACTTCCATCAAGCATCATAAATGCATATTCATCACTTTTAATGATATTCCTAAAGAGCATAGTGATGAACAAGGCAGATTGCAATGCAAAAGGATAAAGCTTTGTAATGCATGCAATTTCCAAAGTGTCTAGATCATATGAATTCAACACTAAGAAATCCATCAAACAAGAGATATAACTATGAAATACAAGTAATGGATTTCAAAAAGGTTCATATGATCAAGAACACTAATATGAGGTTGAAACATGTATAAGGATGATATCAAGAGAATACACATGAATCAACATCATAACCATCCAAAAAGAAATGACTATTAGGCAAAGAGGATGGATTTGTGTTCTAGTATGGTTTCTACAAGTATTACAAGTTCACAACCATACATGGAACCAAAAGTCATTTGCATATGCAAGTAATGTAAACAAACAAGCAAAGATGCAAACAACATACATTTCCATTTCTAATATAATGAAACCAAAAGAAAAGGAAATGAGAACATGGAACATGCTAAAAAGATTATAACTAATGATGTTATAGAGCATTTCCATTCAAACAATCTTCAAATCATTTTGAAAAACAAAATCAAACAATGAGCATAAAAGAGAATGATTTGGAAGATCAATTTACAACTTGTATTTGAAAAGATATAACTTTATTGTACCACATACAAGTTGATTTTTCAAAACAATGATTTTCCATATAATAGTATAACTTAGAAATCCATGGAAAAACTTGAATTGAGTCAAATCATTTGTTCAAATAGTCTTACCAAGATATCTACACAAATGATTCAACAACAATTGATCATGAATAAATCTAGCTATGAAAGCTTTTAACATCACAATCAATTAATCATGTAAAGAAATGCAATGCAAGGCATATGAGTGCAAAAAGCAAATCAAACATGATGAAATTATAATCAAGAGATTTTGAAAACCATGAAGTGTAACTTAGAATGGTGTATGAAAACAAAATCAATTGATCATAAATAAGCAATGCATCTTAAGAAATGTAACTAAGAGAGAACAAAATGCAAATGCAACATGACCAACAAAGAGATTTAACTTACAAAGAATAGGTTGGTCAATGAAGGTCCAAGACCCTAAGGTTTGTCTAAGTAGATGACTTTAGGAATCCACCTAAGGTCTTGGGAGGGTTGAACTTTGAGGTCTATTTTGGACTTCTCACCAACTAAAGGAGATTTGACTTGATAAATTTTCAATTTAAACTTATCACCATGATATTTAGATTTCACTAAGTTTAGCTTAGATTGGTGATTAGTCTTTTGATGTTGGTGATTCTTCTTCTTAGGGGATTGTTTTCTATTCTTCTTATTTTCTCCCTTTCCTTGACTTTTGAAATTTAGATTTAACTTTGTAATTTTCTTCAAAAGTTCTTTCATGTTTTGACTTAAGGGAGGTAGGTTGAGAAGCTTTTTGTTAATAGATTCTTTCAAACTTGGTTTGACTTGTTTAAGCTTTTTAGAATCTATCTTAGGAGACTCCATTTTAAGAGATTTAACTTGTTTAGTCATTTTGGAGTCTTTCTTGATTTTTAGTGTCTTACCCTTCAAGTTTGATTTTACTTTCTTTGGTTCAAAGATGGGATTAGACACATTGCTTCTTCTTAGTTTGCACTCAAACCTAAAGTGTCCTTCAATGCCACAATAATTACATTTAGACATGGGCAAAGAAGTGTGAGTGCTAGAGAATGAGGACTCACCTTTCACAAAAGTGTTGGTGAATTTAGGGTCATAAGACATATTCCTATTAAATCCAATACCCGTCCTATCTCCATGAGGTTTACCCAATTTAAATAATTTTTCAAGTCTTTCTTCACTTTGGGTAAACTTGCACTCATACTTTTGTTTATATCCTTCAAGTTGAGTGACTTTGTTTATAAGGATTGAATTTTCATGTTTGACTTTTGAAAGTTCATTTTCAATTTCCTTATATTTGCTTAGCTCTTCATTGGCAAGTTTTAATTCAAGCTTTAGTTCATTAACAACATTAGATCCAAGCTCTTGGGTTTTTAACTTACTTTTAATCAACTTGGCTTCTAAATTGTTAAAGTCTTTGTCTTGCCTTTTTATTTGATCTCTTAGAATTAAATTTTCCTTATTGACATTATCATAATCCATCTTTAATTCTTTTAGTTCATCTTGAATGTTAGATAGATTATTTAAAGAGATCATGAACTTAGATTCTACACAATTTATAAATTCATCTTTTTCTCTAAGTTCATTTTTAGAAGAGTCTAATTCTTGTTTTATCCTTATAGATTCTTCTTTTAATCTTTTATTTTTCTTGGAAACCTCTAAGGACCATGTGTACAATTCCTCATAGGCTTCAAGTTCATCATATTCTTCTTCTTTTAATTCAAGTTGAGAATCTTTAATTTCAATTTTTGAATCTCCATAAGATGGAAGAATGAGGGGTCTAGAAGAATCTACAAGGTCTAGCATAGTGGAGTCCATTCTAATGATTTTCATATAAGGACACCTCTAGGGTTTTAACTCTAGGTTTTTACACCTAATCAAGAGTTCCAAACACTTGATCCTAAGGGATAGAGAACCTGTCTCTGATACCAATTGAAAGTCCACGAGGATCCTAACCCTAGAGGGGGGGGGGGGGTGAATAGGGTGAGCTACAACTGTGACCAATTTTAACCAATTTTAATTTCTTAACTTAAACTAGTCACAAGTGATGATTAACAATCAAAATGCGGAAGCTAAACAAACTCAATCACCACAAAGCATGCACCACAACACCAATGTTTATAGTGGTTCGGCCTCAATGCCTACATCCACTACCGGCTTGTGAATCCAATCACCCCACCGGATTTCCACTATGTATGCTTTTTCAAAGGCTAAGCAATAACCCTTACAATGTTGTTTTTCTAAGGCTCAACAACAACCTTTACAAGATGCTTTTCAAGGCTAAGCAATAACCTATCAATGTGCTTTTAGAGGCTAAGCAATAACCTTTACAAAATGCTTTTCTTAGGCTAAGCAATAACCTTACAAAATGCTTTTCTTAGGCTAAGCAATAACCTTACACAATTCAAGATTTCTCAAAGAAAGTGTTTACTCAACACTCTAAGAGATTACAATTTTAGCTCAATAAAATTGCCTCTTAAATAGGCGGATATGAAAGTTTAATACAAACTCACACAAACACTCTATGTATGCAAAAGTGTATGATTATGATGTGTGTGTGTGATGACTTCAATCAAGTTTAAAAAGAAAGCTTAATCAATTATATGCTTGAAGCATTTCAAAGTTCAAAGCTCATGAAAGATTGGATTGAAGTCTAATGCAAATCACATGTATGAGAAACAACTTGTTAATGACATGAATTTCAAAGAATCACAAGTTGTATGAAAAATAAAGTATAAGAAAGCATGTGATTTGATAAGAGTGATTGCAAACCATTCTAATATACCAATGATGAAAATGAGTTTGCAAAACAACTCTTTAAAAACTAGTAATCATGCATAAAAGGAAATACAAAGATTAGTCATGCATGGATTCTAATTTTAATGGAAATCAAAATGATAAGTAAGGTCTACCTTTTTAAATCTCAAGCATTTGATTTCCAAATGGCCCTCTAGCCTTTCCAACTTCTTCCCCTTTCTTTGGCTCCAAAATGCTCTCAAAAGTTCATAGTTCAAAGCCTTGAAAAAGGTTGGAAATGAATGGACTTTATAGCCAAAAAGTTGCCAACGGCTAGTTCTCGGTCGACCGGCAAAGAGGTCTCGGTCGACCGAGAAGGCACAACGGTCAGATTTCTGACCGTTGGGGCTTCAGTTCAAAAAAACTGTCCACTTGCCCTGCAGTGGTCTCGGTCGACCGGCGACACTGCCGGGCGAGTCCGTGGGGCCAAAAATCCAACTTTTACTCATTTCAAAGGTATTTCTTTGGGGGATCTTTGGGCCACTAAATCAAGCTTAAATACATGTTTTAAGATGTTCTAAGATGTTTAAAACATGAGACACCCAAAGCCTAAGTTGATTCAAAAGTTTTAGACCTTAGGTTAGCTTGATTCTTAAAAACTCTTTTCAAATGAAATTTGCATACAAAACTGATTCTAAAGGTGCTGAAAGTATGCAAAACTCAAACCTAAATACCTAACATGATTTTCCAAATGTAATGCACAAGGAATTTGGTTTTCAAAAGAGTTTGGGTTTCAAAACTAATGCATCCAAGTTTAAAACCAAACCATGCATAAAACAAAAGCTTTTCCAAATCTTAAAAGCTATGCATGAATAAAACTAGATTTCAAGGTTTCTAAAAACAATGCTAGTGTGTGAATTCAAATGATGCTAAAGTGCAAATGCATCCACCAAATTGCAAATTACAAAATCCCTAACAATGGTTTCACATGAATGAGTTTTCTCCACCTTGAGATTTGTTGTGAATGGAAAGAATGGAAAGGGATAAACTTGAAATGAGGAGCTCTTTAGCTCATATTAATGTCTTGGAAAATATGTGTTTAAGTCATCTTGATTGTAGTTCTATGTGGTTTGTTGAAGTGTTGGAAGGAAAGGAAAAAGGAAGGAAAAATCAGTGTCCCGGACCTGCTGCACGCCCAGGTCCGATCGATCGGACCTACAGGCCGATCGATCGGTCTGTCTTTTAACTGTAAGGCTTTTTGGGCCGATCGATCGGACCCTGTGCATTTCTGGTACAGAAAATTCGACCGATATATTTATTTTTTTTGGAAACCTTTGGGCTTTCTATGAGTCCTAGGGGTATATACCTTAGTGTTAAGACCAACTGTACCCTAATCTAAGGTCTCTAAGACTAGGGAACTAAAAGGAAAGAATGGTGATGATCTAGACACTAATTCTTGGTTTTAGGTGGGACCCTGGCTACCCTTTTTGGACTGTTTGGACCATGTGTGAGAATGTCTTGAGCCGACACGCCTCACGGTTGGTTCGGTGGCATCGAAGTTCAATCCATTTCAATCTTGAACGGGATGGAACAACGCGATATCTTCTTTATATCTAAACACAAGTCTTTCCCTTGGTTATCGCGAATTCTATTCCTTTCGGTGACTGAATAGGTTGCTCGATGTTTCTGGATTAATGTCATGCCTAGGATGGACCGTTTATAATCTTGATTCTTGCTATTGTAACATCTAGTACTACCCATAAGCTCATGTTAAGATTTTAAAAATAGTAAAAGTGCATAAGGAGCCCGGAATGTCTTCAAACTCAAGGAGTACCAAGTAATGACTATAATCGACATACGGGACCCCTATTCACTTAAATAGATCTTGAAATTAATACTTTTCCCGAAATTGTTATAGTTCATTGTTTCACCTCCTTTCCCGAGATTTGCATCACATGACTTGTTTCCCGAAAGCATTGAAGTTACACTAGTAACAGTTATTTGTCCCGAAATGTATTGCCCGATATGAAGTGAAAGTGTGCCCTTGAGCACCCCCGTTTTACCCGTTTATTTATTGTACTTGATTTACTTGCATATGTCCCGATTTGTTATTTGACCTATGAGTCGGCATCACTAAGCTTGGATACCTTGTCGGTTTGATCCACCGACTTGGAAATCCCTCTCCCGTCCCGCCAGCTGCAGTTTGGATCCCGATACCCGGTTATTACCGTGGTCCCGTCCCGATACCCGGTTCGCTACCGTGGTCCCATTCCCGTATATTTATATTGTATATATGATTTACGTTGAGTCTCCTCACCTTGTGTGACTGAGACCAACGTCCCGTGATACTCTTGTCACTTCGGTGATAGAGGACTTAGCTTCTTGTGATTGCCATCTTGCCAGTTCCCGATTCCTTGGATACCCGACATGTTTTATATTGCTTACTTGCTTTCCGATAAATGATTCGTTTCCTTTATGAAAGTTGCTATTTAAACAAGTGCTAATATTCTCCAATGTAAATTCAGTTATTATTATATGGTCTTCTGTTCTTTGTACCCGCACATGTTTTAAATGATTACCCGATTCGTTAAATACCCATGCTTTTACATATGTTTCAAACGATCAATGATTTTGCTAGATTTATATGATTACACATGTTTTAAAGGAATACCCGAATTGTTAAATATCCGAGCTTGCTTTAAAGGACATTTGGTTTGTCAGATATCTATGTTTATACCTGTTTTTAAATGATACCCGATTTGTTAAATATCCATGCTTTGAAATATGTTTTAAACGACACGCGTTTTGCCAGATTCCTATGTTTATACCTGTTTTAAATGATTACCCAATTCGTTAAATATCCATGCTTTGAAATATGTTTCAAATGACACTTGTTTGCCAGATTCCTATGTTTATACCTGTTTTAAATGATTACCCGATTCGATAAATATCCATGCTTTGAAATATGTTTCAAATGACACTTGTTTGCCAGATCCCTACGTTTATACCTGTTTTAAACGATATCCGGTTTGTTAAATATCCGCATTTCTACATAGGCTTCAAATGGACATTGGTTTTGCTAGACTGCTATGAATACCTGGTTTGTTGTATACTTATGTTTTTACTTAAGTTTCAAATGAACGTTGTTTTGCCATACCACTATATTTATACATGTTTTAGACGAACACCCGATTGTCAAATATCTATGATTATAGATGATGTAAACGAACACATGTTTTATTAGATATTCATGTTTTACCCATGCTTGAAATGAATACAGGTTTTCCCCGAGATTTCTGACTTTTGCACCCGTTTAATTATATGCAGCATTTGATCGAGTATCATGATTTATCTTATGTTTTATTCTTCAGTATATTTGTTATCTTTTCATCCACCTGCCAGACCGTCGTGTCTGACCCACTACTTTTGGTACTCAGGTTCAGATTTCTTCGTCCCGAGATGAGTGCTTTTGGTTGGCTGTGGAGCCATGTTTTGCAGGTTGTTTTGTCGGCTATGTCATGTAGACATTGAGCTTGACATCGGAGCTACGTCATATTTGGGGTAGTGTTATAGCTTATTGTTGTATGGCTTTTATTAGCCCTTCTCTTAGGATTCTTAATTAATGCACATTGTTAATTGTAACTTGAACATATTTGGGAATGTAATATCCTGTTACTGTCAGCTCTGTAATTTATTGTGATGGTTACTCCAATCTGATATGATTCTTGATATAATAGTTATATGCTAAAGGTTGAGTGCGATGCGGAATCCGATGGCCACGGACTTCGGGTCGCAACGCCACAAAAGCTTCCGCAAAAATATTCAGAATGTGTTGGGATGTGTTATCTTCACACACGCGGATCCTTGGAGAAGTAAAAATATATTTATGCTTAAATCCCATTCCCGCCCCCGAGGTTCCGGTTCGGGGGCGTGACATAAAACAACTCCAACCAACTCCATTTCATTCACTTCATTCGTTTTTCATGTGGGCTGTGGAGAGAACCCTCCTCCTTCCTTGTTCCTTTCCATTTCTTTTTCCTTCTTCAATCACTTTAGCATTTGTGCAAGTGAAGGCAAGTGTGGAGACCAACTTCCTCATCTTCTTCTTCATCTTCCTCTCTTCTTGTTGGCAAGAAACACACTCCGTCATCTTCCATTCCTCCAAATTCGGAATTATTACAAGAGGTAGGTTTCAAACTCTTTGTGTTTGGATTTTTGAGCTGCATTAGAGTCAAAAGACCCTCTTGTAAGCATGTATATACATTGATTAGTGTTTTGATGGGTAATTGTGTTTAGGGTTTGAGTAATTTTGGGGATTTTAGGGTCTTGAACACCAAGAGTGTAGAAGAGTTATGGAAAGCATAAATTGAGGCAAGTATAAGCATAATATGAATTTACATTTTGTTATTTCCATTGATTCCATGTTTTACTCATAATTCTTAGCATTCAACAATGTAAATTTTGATTTAGATTGTATGTTGCGCTCTCTTTGTGTATTGAAATGTTATGGAGTGATTTTATGTTGGACATGGGAACAAAAAGGCTCCATGTTACAGAAGGTGAGAAGAGGTATGGAAAAGAGCAGAGGAGAGAGAGCTTTAGAATGGGCAAAATAAAACAGAACCGCAGACCAGGCGGCTAGCCGCATGACCCTGGCAGCTAGCCGACCCTTCCCACGGTTGCTTTTCTAGAAGCTGACTTCTATGTCAGGAAACCAGGCAGCTAGCCGCTGGATACAGGCGGCTAACCGCCGGATCACCCCCCAGCTGACCGAAACCTCCAAAATTCTAAATTGTTTTATTTTATTCCAATGCCCTATTAGAGCAATAAATTAATACCTAAACCCTTAGTTGCCTAATTGAAACCCTAGGAGCTTGAGTAGCCCTAAAAACAATCAGGACTTTATCACCACGCCATGGATATTAATTTAATGAACCTTTTATTAAACTGTGACACTAAATAAGGGTTCCTTAAATGTATATCGAATTGGATGGTAAGGAAACAATAGAGGATTATACTAGATTGGCTAGTAAATTCCTTGATTCCTTAACTTATTGCATTTCATCTTGAATTATATTTCCATTGGGTAAATCAATCAGTCTAGTTTATTGCATCATCAATATCCTTTGAAGTTTACTTACTCTACTTCCTTTGTCATTCTTTAAATATTGTATATTAATCATTTGAAATGTTGATTTAGTGAGTAGACAATGATGTATGAATTGAATTGATTTGGATTATAGACAGTTTGAAATACAAACTCACTGGAATCCACTTGTTATTTCGATTAGTTCGATTCGATTGAGTCGGCACTACCTAGCTTCGACCTTGTGACGCCCGACGGGGTCACCACTTGGTTTATTTATTAGAGACTACAGCAGTAAGTCGCCTGAAGCACCGGAACTCCAGAACCGGGTAACCAGTTAGCCTTTGGCCGGGCAGCTGGTGACATCCCAACTAGAATTGCTCTCTTTGAGAGGATGAGCTAAAGTAGTAGCCAAATTAATATGTTTTCTTATTAATTGATTCACCAGCATAATTATTCAATCTTTGCACAATTTGCGTAGTTGATACTTATCATTGACATCACTAAATTCAATTTACTTGTCTTAAAATCAATTTTGTAACATTATCTGATTTCTTATTTTGCCTATACTTGCTAAATCGTCGTATTGAGATACTACATTTGATGTCACAGACGTAGATGCAGCTCCCGGTCCTGAAGAAGTCCAGGAGAGAGCGGAGGTTACCCAAGAGGTACCGTCAGGATTAGAAGAGTGGCCAGAACCAGGACCAGCTTAGATTCTACCTCCTCGGAGAGCGGACTACACTTTTGCAGATACCATAGTTCGTGTGATTAGCCCTTTTTATATGGTCATACGAGATTCTTTTGCATATACTGTTGGTAGTGGATGTATAGGGTTCTTCATTGATCTCTCTTTTGTAACTTAATATATATACTTGTCTAATTCTTTTGTATCAAACTTAAATGTTTAATTGCACTGAATGAGAATTGATACCTTCTGTGAATGAATTACGACTTCCGCTGTGTTTAACTGTTATTGTTTATGTTAGTGAGCTAGACTCACATGTGGTTTAGTCGATTTTGTCTCCTTCGTGTGTTGTATTTGGCTCGAGACAGTACAACATTCGGGAGTACGTGTGCCATACCTCGGGGATTACTCTAAGCCAGTGTGATTTCGGAGCTGAGATGTGACATGGAATATATAGATAGAGCTCCAACGGCTAGCTCCAACGATCATATTTGTGAATTGTCGTTAAACTTACGATGACCTGGCGGTGTGGTTAACAGCCGAGTGACCACTATGTAACCGAGCTCTGTCAGTCAGTCAGAAACTCAGAAAGTCTTGGCTTCTAGAATTGTGACCGCGTGACTTCGGTGACCTAGAGGTCAGCTAGCGGTTAACCACTAGGTGACCGCCACCCGTGTTCAGTCAGATTTTCAATAAACGCTGCTCTCTGGAAATGGAACCGTGATGTGACCGCCAACTGCTCGATTAGCCGACTTCTAGGACCATTTTTTAGAATTGTAAAGGATGAAAGGGGTGTTCTAAAAACCTATTAAAATAACCATTGATCTAAGAATTTTTAGGGCCACTAAGGGAATGGTTTAGGGTCCCATTTACCTGAATTTGGTTGGGACGTCTTGGTTGGCAATCTTTGATGCATCCAGGCCTTCGAAAAGCTTGACACACCTCTTGAATTTGATCTTCCTTGAAGTACTTGGAGAGGCAATGTCTTCAGGACTCTTTGGCACATAATTGACAATACAAAAATAGTGCTCATGGAAATGCGGCACTAACAATAATTTTAGAGTAGCCATATCTTTATCTTTCTCATTCTGTTTAAAAAATGGAGAGATTTTAGATGAGGCCTTCATTCTCAAACAATTGGGCTAGTAAATAATTGTTAAATTGGCCATATACATATATATTTATTTATTTGCTAACGGAGGGTTCTTAATCCTTTGGGCTGGACTAGTCCCTCCGGGCCTAGAGAGAAGCCGGGTAAAAGCCCTGTGGCCCCAAAGTATGGTAGTACTAGTGGACTCAATCTTCGGTTCCTGAAGAGGGGGAATTGGGGATCGATACCGGGAACTTTAGCTCCAGAAGAGAGAGGAACCGTGGTCCTGACTACACGGCCAACCCCTTAGGGTTATATTAGTATATATATCAGCTAGCTGGAAAATGCCAATATAATTAATTACATGTAGATGCTATATAAAAATATATATAGGAGCCAGGAGTTCATCAGTCACTTGAGCATGCAATTATATGGAATTAAATGGGCCAGCAACTATATTTTGATTAAATGAGAAGCGGTTGTGATTACGGAGGTAGTTTATCTGATATCAAGAAGTAGGGCAAAAGAGGAATATAGATGGAGGTAATAAATATAGATACGAAGAAGTGTAATTTATTTAGGGATTTGACTCAAAATCGATTGGAATAGAGAAATAGAATTCGTATAGCCCACTCTAATATAATTGAGACGAGGCTTTGATGACGTGATGTTATAATTACTAACTTGATTATGCTAGCTTTATCTGACCAGTACCAAGTTTACAACACCTGGTAAATGGCGTAGAAAGAGGAAATATCCCACTGATGGGCACTCATGGGTTCAACACTCGTATTGAAGACAAAATTGAAGGATGTCGTCCGACAAATTGGGTGATTGATTTTTTTGGTAAAGAAATTGGGTGATTGTTAGTAGTTCACTCACTAGTCCTCCCTACGTTTACCTGTCTTTAGCTTGAGGAAGAGGGAAAGGCTTTTAGAGATGGATCGTGACTCTTGAGCGGCATGTGAAAGGACTTTTTCTCTTGTTGGGATAAGGAGAGAGTCACATTCATAGCCGTGTTTTCATTTTCTTCGTCGCAAGCAAAGCAGCAATTTCAAGACCATTTTTCTCTTTTGTGTTTTCTACATTGAAAGAAGGACTTTTGACAGTACGGTTGCCTCTTATTAACTCCAATTTCCTTGCCTACTTTTTAAAATTTTAGTGTTTTTCCTATTGCTAATCGTACAAGCTGTGTAATGTAAAAGACAAAATATTATTTTTTTTGAAAAATCCTACGATATCCCACAAGAAATTTCTTTGACGAAATGGGGTGTTGAGATCTATCAGCCATTACTGCCATTAGGCTATACATTACAGCAACGGTTCATACATGAGCACACGTAAGTCAGAATTAAATATAATAAGAATTTATCAGAGTTGAATTATTATTTTTGGCCCAAGTTCAAATAGAGGAAGGAAATTGTGTAATCATGAACATGATATTTGTTTATGTACTTTACTTGTATCATATTCCCATTTGGCATTTTACTTTTAAAATAAAGTGGAGTGAAGTGAAATAAATAGTGGGAATAAAATAATATAAGTGGTTTATGATGGTATTTTTTTTTTAGTTATTTGGGATGGAATATTTTTGACTTTTTGTATGGGGAAATGGAATTTTTTTTTGTCTTTTAGTGAATAAAGGTAGTTGTTTTTTTTACTTTTTTTAAAAAAAAAAAGATGGAGAGAGTTTTGAATTAAAGTTCTTTTGATTTGATACTTACTTTACTTGACAAGTTAAATTACCAAACGGGCCCGAGATGAGTCCGGATTCCCTATCATAGCCATTAATTAGAAACCGTGTACATATACTAGGAACTCCGGGGGGTGGAGGGGGCATAGAGATAATTCAGATTGTTCAAAATGAGTTTCATCCCCTCAAGTGACATATCCTCCGTTTCACTTCAGTAAGAGCGGTCCCACCATCAGAATGATCTGAAAACATGACTAGGCATTGATGTGGCATCACCGCTCACATGGTGATGCCACATCAAAGCCTAAGATGATGATTTAGACTCTTTTATCTAAAATCATAAAATGGATAGGTGTTAAAAAAGAGGGTTTCTATATCGAGAAACCGACTCACACGCTCCTACATGAGCATGGATGTGGGTAGTGCCCCCTAAATTTCCTCCGAGTCCCTCGTGATCGTGATTTTAAATATCGGCCGATACCGGTTCGTATACTTGGGAGGGAATGGGGGAAAAAATCAGAGATGAAGGAGATGATAGAGAAAAAGAGTGGAAAACAGAGGTAGCATCTGCTGCCACTTTCTCTTCTTCTCCCCTCCTGTTTTTTCTCTCTTCCTTTCCCTTTTCTTCCTCCTTTTCTTTTTTCCTTTCCTTTTTCTTCTTCCTCTCATTCTCTTCTTTCCCTTTCTTCCTCTCTTTCCCTATTTCCTTCTCAGTTCTCGCCGCTCCCATTTTTTGCCGTCGGCACAAACCAATGAAACATGAAATGGCCGAACCCTATTTGGGTTTTTTTTATTCTTCTTTGTTTGACTCCCAAGTCCCATGGTGTGAATCTTCCACTATTCCACCTAATAAGGTATGATGGATTCCATTTCATTTATGTGGCCCACATTTTTAACTATAGACATGCCTCCTCTTAAATGGTCCAACCATCAATGCCCTCTCTTAAAGCCAAACTATTAATTGCCCCTTTTAATTGCTCCACTAAAAATAAATTTCCCTCTTACATGGTGACTCAATAAATTTTAATTAAATAATAGTTTGGCCCAAGTCACCTTGATTACTCATAAACATCAAAATAAAATATTAAAAAAGTTTGATTAAATATCCAAACCATTTATTCTACTACTACCCTTCTAATAGTATATATTAATGAAAAATCTTAAATCATTGAAAATAAACGCCCTTCGCTTAAATATAAAAAGATTTTTTTGAGTGTTGGATTTGGGGTTTTAGTTGTGCACTACATGATGGATTTATAAACCATAAGGATGGACCAAGGATAAAATACTAAACATTAATATATTCATCAGTTTCAGAGAAAACAACAATAGTGGATGTCATGACTTAGGGGGACTGATATTTTGACTTATAATTATTATTAATGGAAAAAAAATTGTTTCCACCATTTTCTAATACTCTAGATTTTTTGGATATTTTTGTGAATTTTTTGGATTAAAAAAAAATTATACCGCGACTAACCGATACCAATATTGTATCGGTTTTTTGCCCCAGCCGATACTGCGATTCCGAACCATGCTCGTGATGAATGGAAGCAATGCGTGGAGCACAAGAGTAAAGGAAAAAATTATCCTTCTATATTCTCTATGCAATTGAATCCTATATTGATGTAACCCAAGTTCATAGGCCTAAGGGCTCTGAAAAAGAAAAGAAAAGAAAAGAAAACGGAAGGGGATAAAAGGAAAGAAAGAATGGAGGCTCTGATCCATTGAGCCTAGCCTATGTTTATAGATGACTGACCCATTTGAATGGGCCATGTTTAACCAGAGCATTGATCCATCTACATCTATTTTTTTAGCATATGATCAATTTTCAAGAATTCTCTTAATGTAAATTCTCATTATAACAAAAGTTAAGAAGATTTTCTACATATACATTCCTAGATCTAGTAAGAAAGATAAGTTATAGACCTTAAATGAGTAATAAAGAGGTAGACACTGTTGTTTAGCACGAGAGATTGACATGCAACCATTTAGCAATAGATCCCTACGGCATGATTTATCATCTCATCCTCTATTAAGTTCCTATGTGTGAAAACTCCTTAAGTTGGCAATGGTGATGACTTGGGACATCCCTGGTGGATGTGTGAAGACTCCGCCCATCATTGAGATCTAGTCATATATTGACTGCTAACAACTTCCATCAGACCAAAATTTTGACTGCTGGCTAGTCCAACAATCCATTTGCATTTTGTGTAGCAACATCCTGTAGTCTAATATTGACTGAGGAGACAGTATATAGAGTAAGTGACATACGTTTCAGACTCTTGAACCGAAGCCATCCAACAACAAACCAAATGGTCCACCCACTCAACAACATATTTATTAGTCCACATATTTCTGCACCAACCGAAAGTAAAAATAGAGGAAGGTTGATCTGCTTAGGCGGTTTATAGAATGGGTGTCTTTATAAGACGGTTTGTATTTGGTACTCGAGGACCGGCAAACACCCAAAAATTCGGCTACACCCAGTCCTATTTATGCATCTTGAATGTCTAATGTGAAGAAACCCATTCCAATGGTCAAGATTTGTTAATTTGTATGGCTCGATAGAAGTTAATTAATCTTGGTTAACCGGACCCCTAGATTGCCCAACTTGTACTATGATTAGAAGCAGGCCTGTTATAGGTCTACTATGATTAAGAAGTAGTGTTTGGGTGTAACAGGGTTTTGGGGCTGATATTGTAAATAGAGATTGAGAGTCTCTATGATGTAAACCTTTTCTGATTGCATAGTGAATTCTCCTGCCTCCCCGTGGACGTAGGCCAAAAACCGAACCACGTAAAGCTCTGTGTTCTCTTGTGCGTGCTTGATCTCTTCTCGTAGGCCCTCGATCATAACAAACTAGTATCAGAGCGTTGCACGTGATCGAAGGAGATTCAACAGATTGAATCTCAGAGTGATGGAGTTGTGGTTGCTTGATTAACGGATTAGATCTCAAGATTGAGATAGCGTTTTCCGGATCGTGCATAGGGAGATCGCTTGATCTCGAAGTGGGTCACGAATCGTACGAAGATCAGAAGATCCAATCAGATTGGTGGGTCACGATTGAAGAAGAAGAGAGACAACAGTTCCTCGTCTCTGTTACAGATTAGAGAAGATTACGGGACCGCTGCAGGTCTTGTGCTTCCTTTGCTGCTTCGCCGGAGGAAAAAAGAGGACCGAGAGTCTCTGGTGCTGACACAGGAGAAGAGAAAAGCAGAGGCTTTGTTTGCACCCACTGCTGAAATAGAGGTTCAGCAAACGCCGAACAAAGAAAAGCAGACGCCGTGCCGTGGCTGCTGCTGCCACGCCGAAGAAGAAGATCGCGGAGACAGGAGAATAAGCATTGCCTGTGCTTGCACATGTCAGGAAGGTTCTATTTGCAAGAAGAAGATGATACAGCACACACCGGAATTCTGAGCCCATTGCCGGAGTCTCCACTGCCGCTACGTGTCGCCGGAGAAGGAAGTTCCCCACTCATGCCGCCCGAGCCGTTGCCGTGGGAGTAGAAGAAGACTAGAAGAGGGGAAGCCCCATGGTCTTCTGTGTCCTGTTGCAGAAGGAGAAGAGGAGGAAAAAGACCCTTGCTGGGTCGGTTGTTTGGACGGGTTTGAATTCAGGTCAGGTGAAGCCTAACCCGCTTGAGAAGCCCATCCATCAATCTGGGTTGGGTCTATTCTAGGTTGACTTGACCCATGCAGCAGAAGCCCAGAAGCAAAGCCCTCAAGAAGCTCTGACGTCAGCAGATCCGTACGGTCAAAGGTTGTTTTGACAAGATCAAAGGTTGGAAATTTTTTTCGCGATATCTTAGAGATTCGGAGTCTGATCGGAGATCCATTTGAACCTACTGACTCGTTGCGAGCAGGTCTACGTGGTTGTGGAAGAAAATTAGTTGTTCAACGGTCAACGAAGGAGATTAACTGATTGGAGCGCAGAAACTTATTTATGTGATATCTTAGCCATCCAGAGTCGGATTTTAGATCCGTTTCTTCCAACGTGCTCATGGTGACCAGATCTACATAGGTACTATGAAAGATTCGGGGGATGGCTGCAAAGTTTGAAATTGAGAAATTCAATGGAAAAAACGATTTCAGTCTGTGGCATTTGAAGATGCATGCTTTGCTGTTCAAAATAGGTTGCATAAAGCTTTAAAAGGAAAGAATGCTTTGCCAAGAAAATTGTCAAATGAAACGAATGATGAGTTGCTGAAAAAGGTTTACGGTCAGATTATGCTATTTCTGAACGATGGTGTACTGCAAAATGTTGCTCAGGAGAAAACTGCTACTGGCATATGGCAGAAGTTGGAGAGTTTGTACATCACGAAGTCTCTCACGAATCGCTTGTATTTGAAGAAGTGTTTGTTCAAGTTACAAATGCAGGAAGGCACGTCTGTTTCAACTCACCTTAATTCTTTCACAAAAGCTATTATGGATCTGAAAAATATCAATGTTGAAATTGATGATGAGGACCAAGCTATCATGTCGTTGTGCTCGTTACCACCCTCCTATAAGCATTTTGTTGATACCATAATGTATGTAGAGATACTCTGTCAAAAGAGGATGTAGAGGCAGCCTTGAACTCTAAGGAGTTGAAGAAAAAGGTTGTGGATGACAATGATGGTTCGAGTGAGGGTCTGGTAGTACGAGGAAGAACAAAAGACTCCAGTAGTAAGAGCAAACATAGATCCAACATAAGAAACATTGAATGTTGCATGTAAGATGGTTGGGATCTAAACAGTGAAAATCAAGATGCATGATGGAATCGTCAGAACGTTGGCAAAAGTTCGGCATGTTCCTGATCGGAAAAAGAATTTTGTTTCTCTTGGTGCCTTGGACTCTGATGGTTGTAAGTTCTCAGCTGAAGGTGGAGTTATAAAGGTTGTGAATGGTGCTCTAATTCTTATGAAAGGCAATAGAGTTGGAAACTTGTGTGTTTTGTCCGGAAATATTGTTACAGGTGGAGTTACAGTGTCTTCATCAGATGACCATGAATCTGTCTCAACGCGCTTATGGCACTTGCGCCTGAGTCAAATGAGTGAGAAGGGATTGACAATACTGAGCAATTGGAATTTGTTATGTGGCACAAAAACAGTCAAGTTGGATTTCTGTGAGAGATGCATCTTCGGAAAGCATCGAAAGGTCAGTTTCAAGACAGGTATTCATCGCACAAAAGGTATTCTTGATTATATTCATTTAGATATATGGGGGCCTTCTAAGGTTTATTCCAAGGGCGGGTCCCGATTTATGCTGACTTTTATTTATGATTATTCAAGGAAAGTCTGGGTTTATACTCTGAAGACAAAGGATCAAACCTTTGTTACATTCAAGCGATGGAAGGAAATGGTTGAGAAACAGACTGGTAGGAAGGTGAAGAAGTTGAGGACAGTTAATGGCATGGAGAACAGAACGTCAAAGTTTGAGAACTATTACAAGGATCATGGCATAGTTCGGCATTACACCACTAAAGAAACTCCACAACAGAATGGAGTTGCAAAGAGGATGAACAGAATGATCTTGGAAAGAGCTCATTGTATGTTGGCTGCAAGATTGTCCAAGGACTTTTGGGCTGAGGCAGTAAATGTTGCAGTCTACTTGATAAATAGGTCTCCACACACAAAGATTGATTGCAAAACACCGAAAGAAATGTGGTCAGGTAATCCAACTGATTATTCTAACTTGAGGATCTTCGGTTGTCCGGCTTATGCTCACGTGAAAACCAATAAGTTAGAACCAAGGGCTGTGAAGTGCATCTAAGTGGGATATGCTTCTGGGGTGAAAGGATATAGGTTGTGGTATACCGATCAGGATTCACCTAGATTTATCATCAGCAGGAATGTTACATTTCATGAGGATGCTTTACTCGAAGCGAGAAAGGCGGTGAAGGAGACAAAAGTAGGTAGCAGCAGTGACATCACTCAGGTGTTGTCAGACATCCTAGTGAGCAAAGAGAGTGCATCTGGCTCCTCCCATGATAGAGGGACAGTCAGACTGTGCAGCAGATGCAGCGGACAGAGCAGCAGATGCCGCAAACGGGTAGACCGCAAAGACCGCAGAGAGAAAAGAAACCGTTTGTAAGACCCCGACCCGAGTGAACCCGATTAGTGCTAATTAAGTTCGTGTTAGTTCGTTTTTGGCTAAGTTGAGTTTGAATTTGCTTTTGTACTAGTTTTGGGGAATTTTGATTGCTTTGGGTTCCTTTTCATGACATTGCATATGTTTGAGGATTTATCGGAGGTTTTTGCATTCATAATTTTAATCCCGTTTTATTCGTATTGATAAGCTCTACAACTTTCATGTTGATCCCGTCCCCGTTTGAGATCCCGAAACTCGATTTCGTAGCCTTGAGGGCAAAACAGTCATTGCACACAAAATCTGTACCCAAAACTTGATATTCCCAAAACCCGTGAAACATATACTTTTTGGAAACTAGATATTTCGGCGATCATTTCTTTCTCCTTCGTTGAATTCATTAGAAGCCCCAAAAGATAAGATTTCAGCCCTTGAATGTCTTTAGTAGTGGGACCCATTCCCATTTGCCATATAAGGAGAACCCATCTTCCCATTCCCTTTTTCCAGCACAAAAAGAACCTAGGGTTTGCTTTTGGCAACTTTTTTTCTTCCTCTTGCTCTCTCCACCTTCAATCCACACCAAGCTTACATCAATCAAGAAATGGGAGTTATCATTCTCCTCCCCACCTTGCAAGCTTCCTTTTGATACCATTTGCAGAAGAATCCACCAACTTTGAGATCTTCATTGAACTAAACCTTGCCATTTGTAGAACCTACAAGTAAGTAATCCTTCCATTCTTATAGATTTGTATTCTTCTAGCCCTAGAGGAGCTCCATCTTCATTATTGCAAAGTTTCCCTTTCTATTTCATTGTTTGACTCTTTTAGGGTTTGTTTTTGGGGATTTTTGTTCATAGCTTGGATTCCTTGCTTGGAAGAGTATTAGAGCGTGATTGCATTGTTAGAAGACCCAAGGCAAGTGGATGCATGATTTTCCTAAGCTTTCATTGACTTTGGATATTTTCCATTAATGCATATTTATTGCCTTGTTTTGAAATGAATGCTCATGATAGAGTATTAATGGTACATTTATGGTCCAAGAGATGTGTTGGTTTATAGCATTTAATTCCTCTTGTTTTGTCTCAAATATGTATATAATGTGAAATGGTTTCCTTCCTCCTTCCTTTGTATTGGACTTGATGTGGAAGAGTGAAGGTGATGAATGAACACATATTGGAGTTTTGGGGAAGTATAAATAGATGCATTGGAGGAGCTCCTAGCTCAGTTATATTGCAGGGACTAAGTGGAAGTGGGGAAAATGGTTTTGAGGAGGAGAAAGGGCTCAAATATGAAAACAGTGGGTGTTTCCCGCACCTGGCGGCTAGCCGCCTGGTGACTGGCGGCTAACCGCCAGCTAGCCGAAATGTCACGGTTGCTTTTCCAGAGAGCACACTTCTCCACCTGAAAACTCAGTCAGCTCCACGGTTAGCCAGTGGCTAACCGCCGAATCCATCGGCGGCTAACCGCCAGCTAACCGCACCTTGGCGGTTAGCTTTCCAGTAAGCTGCATTTTTGCAGCCCAGCCCCGATCTGCTGCGCGGTCAGCCAGCGGCTAGCTGCCCATCCCAGCGGCGGCTAACCACCAGGTGACCGAAATTTCCCAGGTTTCGAAGAGCGGCGCTGAGCTTTGTCGATCAAAGGAGATTCACTAGGCATTGTATGAGGCCATTCGAGAAAGAAACCATATCACGAAGATGTCATTCGAAGTTTTAAAAATTCAAAGTGTATAAGGAGCCCGGAATGTCCCCAAACTCAAAGAGTACCAAATTTTTATTAGATCGACATACGGGGTCCCTATTCACCTTGAACTAGTTTTGAACCCCGATACTTGTCTTGAGATTTCAAAAGCTCTATAGTATTTCATTGTTCCCTAGATTTATACTACATGCCTTGTTTTCCCGAAAGTATTGAATTACACTTGAAATAGTTACTTGTCTTGAAGTGCATTGCACCACATGATATGACAGTGTGCCCTTGAGCACCCCTGTCTTGTCGTTTGTTTATGTATTTGTACTCGATTTACTTACATATGTCTCGATTGTATTTAACCTATGAGTCGGCACCACTAAGCTTGGATAACCATGTTGGTCTGATCCACCGACTTGGAGATCCCCCTCTTGTCCCGCCAGCTGCAGTTTGGATCCCGTTACCCGGTCATTACCGTGGTCTTGTCCCGATGCCGCAGATTGCTACTGTGGTCCCCGATGCCCGGCTCACTACCGTGGTCATGTATAATATTGTATATGTATATGTATTTATATGAGATCCACTGTTTCTCCTCACCTCGAGTGACTGAGATCAGTGCCTAGTTATTGCTCTATCACCTTTGTGATAGAGGACTTAGCTTCGTGTGGTTGCCATCTTGCTTGTTTCCCGTTTCCTTTGTCACCTTACATGTTTTACATTGCATCCTTGTAATTGAATAAATGTTTTATCTCGCTCATAGAAATTGTTATTTAAACAGGTTTACATGTTTTGAAGGTAAATTCAGTTATTTTCATATTGTTGTTGTATTTTCCTCCATTTGCCAAACCGTCGTGTTTGATCTACTCTTTGGTACTCAGGTCCCATTGTTGGATATCCCGAGGAGGAGCTTGAGGAGGCGGTCGTAGAACCGCAACAGTTAGTTGAGTGGCGTGCTGATGACGTCATGTAGACATTCGGTTGCTATGAGAGGCTTATCATTTTGGGGAAACTTTTAACCATTCTTTGGATTGGTATTTTGTTATATTGGCCTTGTGGGCCTCTATTTCTGGGGAAATGTAATTAAATGTTATTTGTATAAACTTTAACCTACTTTGGGTAACATGCTAATGTTCATTGCTCATTCTGATACAGTATTTTAGACTTGTGTTATTGTCTTGATGACCAAGGATGGTTTGACTATTTGATTTGCTACACGCTTCCGCACTTAATAGAAATGTTCATTTATGGTTGTGATATCCTCACCGCGGACACCTGTGGGAAATTAAATAAACGTATGTTATCATGTAAACAGATGATGTGGTTATCATCTATTCACCATCATTTCAGATGTAATGTCCCAATCCCGGATCCATCCTTCGGATTCCCGGTCCGGGGTCGCGACACCGTCGGTTAAATATGGTTTCGAGGATATGACGACGTATGTGTCGACATCAGATAGTGGCCGTGATGATATGGTTGCATATGCATTGATGACCGAGTCTCTTGAATTAATGGAAGGGCTGGAAAGTAGTCAACAAGCAGCAACTATGACTGAAGAGATGGAGTCTCTTGATGAGGATGATTAGGCCATCGGATGCAAGCGGTTCTTCGAGGAAATTCATCATACCTTGCCCTTTCACGGGAAACCAAGGAAACCATGATGCCCTTTACACTTAGCCTTAAATAAACCAATAACCATAAATAGAAAGCAAAAGACTTGTGGGCCATATGGAGAGGACATGATCATTTGCAAGTTGGTATCTCATACAACCATACAAATCACAAAAATAGTCTGCCAAATAATGCTGGAAAATAGGATGTAAGAGAAGACCCGAAATTGAAAAATCCAGTTTCAGCAACCTGCTGTGCAGTATGCTCGGTGGACCGGCCAGGAGACTCGGTCGACCGACCTGTAAGTTACCCGGTCAACCGAGCATGGTGCCAGGTCGACCGGACTGACGAAAACCTGCAACTTGGGTTTTTTTGTTTCGTGTCCATTCTTCACCAAATCACTTCCAAAGTGTTCCAATGGCTTCCTACCATCCTTCCATCATTATTAAACCCATTTGTGACTATCCAAACATGAACCTACTATCAAACCAAGTAAATTCATCAAGATTGATCTTTACATAGCCCTTGCTTCATCTTCTTCGCATCTCATGCAAAGATTAGAGCAAGCTTATTGATCTAACATGATCAAAGATGAGGTATGGCTCTGATACTAATTGTTGGAAATAGGTGGGCCATTCAGATAAGTTTCAAAAACTTTTGACCCACTTGATGCAGGGATCAACTATCTAGAAGGCAACAAAACCCAATTCAGAATGCAATCCCTCAAACTCATAAATCATGTACAACAAGATATACTATCTAGAAGATAGAAAACAACATCTAAACATGCAACCACGAAATCTACAACATACAAAGGTGTAGATTATACCTTTGGAGCTTTGTAGTGCTTTAATGGAGAATTTGAGTTCTTTCTTCGATGACGAACACCTTCACTAATCAAATCAGAATCTCCAACACCTTTTGATCTTCCACGCTATGACCCATATTAGATTCTCTTTCTCAAGAAGATGGTGGAATCTCTAAGAGAAAACCCTAAAGGAGACTAGAAGAGGGAGAGGAAGAGAGTGGTGTGCAACACTTGCACAAACCTAGGGCTTGGGCATGAATTCCAATGATGGAATAATGCATGGGGACGTCCAAGGCACTTCTCCTCTTATTTATAGCACTCAAGCAACCTCCTCTTACTAATTGAAATAGAAGTCTTACTTCCAAAACAATTAGTTACTTACTAAATTACAATTAGAAGTCTTATTTCAAATATGATTCGTAACTTCCTCTTTTACTAATTAAAATAGAAGTCTCACTTCCATTAATAATTAGTAACTTACTATTACCACTATTAGAAGTCTCACTTCAAATAGAAATAGTAACTTTCTATTTCCTTTTAGAGTTCTACTATAATTAGTATATTTCTAATATCTTGGGCTAGCGTGGGGACCACTAGGGATTCCTTAGAAAGCTGGCTCCAACTGGAACACGTGACCCCACATCTCATGTGCAATCCGGACCCACAGTTAATTGCAAATAACTCCACTATATAAATGCAATTGCACTCCAGTCTTAGGAATATATTACAATGAAGACCCTAAACTTCCACAGTACCACAAGTAGGCCCCTCCATCTATATCCATCGATCAATTGGACCTGTCCACCAAATTAGATCCATATCTTATTATCCTTGAGCCCCAATTAATTATAGTGATCATTTGGTACCGATCCAATTAACTCTTAATTGAAATAGGTGCGCACTTACCAATGATAAATCCATTAATTGGCACAAGGGGATATTAAAGATAGATTTCATCTTGACCATTGAATGTTCCCTGTAAGACCCCGACCCGAGTGAACCCGATTAGTACTAATTAAGTTGTGTGTTAGTGCTAAGCTTGATTAGTGATCTTGGCTAAGTTGGGTTTGGAATAACTTTGATTCTAGGTTGGGCTACTTTGAATGCTTTGGTAACTAGTAGGGCCCTTTGGGGGTCCCTTTTCGTGACATTGCATATGTTTGAGGATTTATCGAAAGTTTTTACATTCATGATTTTAATCCCATTTTACTCGTTTTGATGATCCCTACAACTTTCATGTTGACCCCGATTCCGTTTGAGGTCCCGAAACCCGATTTCATAGCCTTGAGGGCAAAACAATCATTGCACACAAAATCTGTACCCAAAACTTGATATTTCGACGAACATTTATTCCTTCTTCGTCGAGTTCATCCGAGGTCCCGAAGGAGATGATTTCAGCCCAATTAGTTTTCTAAGTAGTGGAGCCCACTCCCCACTTGTTTATAAGGAAGTCCTTCCCTTCCATTGTTCTTTTTCCAGCACAAGAGTGGAAACCTAGGGTTTTCTTGCAACTTCTTCTTCTCCTTGTTTCTTCATCCTCAATCCACCCCCAAGCTTGCACCAAGAGGAGATTTGAGGTCATCATCTTCTTCACCTCATTGAGAGCTTTCTTTCAATAGCTTTTGTGGGGAAGCCTCCATCTCCAAGACCTTCTTTGAGCTCACCATTACCATTAGAGGACCTTGCAAGTAAGTAATCCCTCCTCATCTCCTAGATTAGTGTTCCTCTAGCTCTTGAGAAGCTCCATTTGCATTATTGAAAGCTCTATTCTTTTCATTCCTTGTTTGACCCATTTTAGGGTTTTATTTGGGGTTTTTGCCTTGTAGCTTGGACCATTGGCTTGGAGGACTTGTTAGAGTTTGATTTCATTATTTGAAGGCCTAAGGCAAGTGAATGATTGGAGTATTTTGGATTTTTAAATGGTTTGGTGAAACATTAATGATCTTCTCATGCTTTTATTGATTTGTTTCATTGTTGAAATAAATGTTCTTGATGGAGTATTAATGATGCATTTATGTTCATAGAGGAGTAGTAGTTCATAGTATTTAATGTCTTCTTGTTTGTCTCAAATGCAACCTTGTGTGAAATGGTTTCCTTCTTGTTTTCCCTTATATTGATTGTGATATGGATGGAGGAGAATGGGATGGAGGTGATGATAGATTTAATGAAATTTGAATGGAGTTTTGGACTCTTTATTTGATGTACAAAAATGGCTGAAAAGAGATTGTAGAAGGAGGGGATAGTGAGTAGCTGAACTGGTCCGAAGTCAGTTTCTGGACAGTTCGCTCGAGCGACCATGACACTTCGCTCGAGCGACCTGTCCAGAAAAGGGTTCGGACATTCTAGTAGCTTGGTCGCTCGAGCGGACCCCCGGTCGCTCGAGCGGACATCCCAGAACTCATTCCAGAGAGTTGTTCGTTCGAACGCACTTAAATATTCGCTCAACCCGATGAGTTCGTTCGAGCGACCTCAAATTCACTCGAGCGAACCCACCCAGACCACCGTTCCAGCGAGCGACTCGCTCGAGCGAACCCTCCAGTCCGCTCGAGAGATTCGGTTCGTCTGGCATAGGCTATGTTTGGGACAATGTTCAACTGTTTCAATGGTTGGGTCGATCCTCGGGGAACCCCTCTAGGTCAAGGAGATTTATTAGGCATTGTATGAGGCCATTTGAGGAAGAAACCATGTCACAAAGATTTCATTCGAAGTTTTGAAACTTCAAGGTGCATAAGGAGCTCGGGATGTCTTCAAATTCGAAGAGTACCAAGTCTTTATTATAATCGACATACGGGACCCCTATTCACTTAAACAGATCTTGAAACCAGTATTTTACCCGAGATTGTTATAATTCAGTGGTTCGCTTCATTCCAAGATTATACTATATGATTTGTTTTCCCGAAAGCATGATAGTTACACTAGTAACAGTTATTTGTCCCGAAATGTATTGCCCGACATGAAATGACAATGTGCCCTTGGGCACCCCCGTCTTGCTCGTTTATATATTGTACTTGATTTAATTGCATAAGTCTCGATTTGATATTTAACCTATGTGTCGGCATCACTAAGCTTGGATACCTTGTCGGTTTGATCCACCGACTTGGAGATCCCTCTCCCATCCCGCCAGCTGCAGTTTGGATCCCGATACCCGGTTTATTACCGTGGTCCCGTCCCGATACCCAGTTCGCTACCGTGGTCCCGTCCCATATATTTATATTGTATATATGATTTACGTTGATTCTCCTCACCTTGTGTTACTGAGATTAACGTCCCGTTATACTGTTGTCACTTTAGTGACAGATGACTTAGCTTTATGTGATTGTCATCTTGTGAGTTTCCGATTCCTTGGTTACCTCATATGTTTTATCTTGTTTACTTGTTTTCTAGCAATTGATTTATCTATTTTATGAGAGCTCTTGCTTAAGCAGATTTCTATGCTTTTCAAGATATTTCCTCTATTATTATATGTTGTTATATCTTTTCACTCTCTTGCCAGACCGTCGTGTCTGATCCTTTGCTTTGGTACTCAGGTCCCGTTGCCGGTTTCCTTGAGGAGGAGGCGGTAGGTGAGCCGCAACCTCTAGTCGAGTGGCGTGCCGATGATGTCATGTAGACATCGGGTTGCTAAGAGAGGCGTAACATTTTGAGGAGGACTGTTTAACCATTCATTGGGTTATTGTTTTGTTATATTGGCCTTTGTTGGCCTCAAATTTTGGGAATTGTAATAAAATGTCACTTGTATAAACTTTAACTACTTTTGGGAAACATGCTATAAATCATTGCTCATTCTGATACAGTTTTTGATACTTGATGTTAATGCTTTCATGACTAGAGATAGTCTGACTATCTGATTTGCTACATGCTTCCGCACTTAAAAGAAATATTCATTGATGGTTGCGATATCCTCACCGCGGACACCTGTGGGGAATTAAATAAATGCATGTTATCAGTTAAACAGATGTTGTTGGTTCATGACACTAATGTCCCGACTCCGGATCGGTCCTACGGGGTCCCCGGTCCGAGGTCGCGACATTCCCAAAGCTCTACTACCACATACCCAAATCACTGAGGTGTTGACCTACAATTGGCCTCACTCATTGGTGACTCAAAGCAAATGAATAGATAGAAACTTGAGTTCATTAATGTCTCAGGATTATGAGCCTATTGCTAGGGAATTATGAGAGCATACCTTAAAGTAAAGACAGTGTACATAAGGTGTTTCTCATGGTCCTTCAATACATCCAATGTACCAGCATCATGATCTAGAATCTTACATTCCGATGATCGAGACAAATCACACTACCTCATAGTGATCAAAGTGCTGTAACCTTATCAGATGAGATGCCCAATCTCATCACTGGTTGTGAAGATATTTAAGTATAAGATTTGCAATACATGTCTCCTGTATGTGGATCTCATCCATACACATGTATTACATCTAGTATACTTGTGGACTCCGGTTCATCTCATGAACCATTATGTCATTCGTATTGGTTATGTGCAAGTATATAATTAAACGCCATTCATCTCATGAAAGGAAAGCATGATTGTATTGATAAATAAAGAAATTAATCAATTTATTACATCATATACTTGGTATTGAGACCATAAAACTAACAGTTTACTGCAGGATTGTCCAAGGACTTTTTGGTTGAGGCAGTAAATGCTGCAGGCTACTTGATAAATAGGTCTCCACACACAAAGATTGGTTGCAAAACACCGAAAGAAATGTGGTCAGGTAATCCAGCTGATTATTCTAACTTGAGGATTTTCGGTTGTCCGGCTTATGCTCGCGTGAAAACCAATAAGTTAGAACCAAGGGTTGTGAAGTGCATCTAAGTGGGATATGCTTCTGGGGTGAAAAGATATAGGTTGTGGTATACTGATCAAGATTCACCTAGATTTATCATCAGCGGGAATGTTACATTTCATGAGGATGCTTTACTTGAAGCGAGAAAGGCGGTGAACGAGACAAAAGTAGGTAGCAGCAGTGACACCATTCAGGTGGAGTCAGACATCCTAGTGAGCAAGGAGAGTGCATCCGGCTCCTCCCATGATAGATGGATAGTCAGATTGTGCAGCAGATGCAGCGGACAGAGCAGCAGATGCCGCAAACGGGTAGACTGCAAAGACCGCAGAGAGAAAGGAAACCACCGGTTAAATATGGTTTCGAGGATATGACGAAGTACGCGTCGACATCAGATAGTGGCCGTGATGATATGGTTGCATACGCATTGATGACCGAGTCTCTTGAATGAAGGGCTGGAAAGTAGTCAACAAGTAGCAACTATGACTGAAGAGATGGAGTCTCTTGATGAGGATGATCAGGCTATCGGATACAAGCGGTTCTACGAGGAAGTTGAAGGAGCTTCTAGTGCAAGTAGAGTGTTGTTTAAGGTTCTTGGTCATGTATGCAGTTTGAAGAAATCATTGTACGGGTCGAAGGAAGCTTTTGGACAATGGTACAAGTGATTTGGTACATTCATGAAGGAATGGGTTAAATTCAAGTTCAAGCATTGCTTGGACTTGATCGGTGAGCTTGGTACCTGAGTGCCCTCAAGGGCAGGTAGAGATGGTGAGACGTGTTATGTACATTAGGATCAACTTCAATGTTCGCAAAGGTGGAGATTTGTTAATTTGTATGGCTCAATAGAAATTAATTAATCTTGGTTAACCGGGCCCCTAAATTGCCCAACTTGTACTGTGATTAGAAGTAGGCCCGCTATAAGTCTACTGTGATTAAGAAGTAGTGTTTGGGTGTAACAGGATTTTAGGGCTGATATTATAAATAGAGATTGAGAGTCTCTATGATATAAACCTCTTCTGATTGCATAGTGCATTCTCCCGTCTCCCACAAACGTAGGCCAAAAGCCGAACCACGTAAATCTCTGTGTTCTCTTGTGCGTGCTTGATCTCTTCTCGTAGGCCCTAGATCATAACAAGATTCACCTGATTTCTCTGTAGACAACTCACCAAAATTTTGACTCTACTCCTTTACTAAGATAAACAAGCCATTACACAATGCATTGGTACCGGTCTCCATAGCATTATTTTGAGCGATTTGAATTTTCACTAGGTAGGCCCATAATGGAGTTCCACTAATTCATGCTCAAGTTTTCTCGAAGTCAAAGCATCTGAGGATCTAAGTGTTTAAAAAGAGGTTTTCTATATATAGAGAGAATTTTCTTCAATTATGCATGTGCTTCTATGGGGCACCAATGCGGAAAGCACCAGAGCACAGGAGAAAATCATCCTTCCATATTGACTCTGCAATTGGAGCTATAATGATATAGCCCATGTTCATCATAGCCTAGGACTTGGGGAAAAAACTAATAAATATGCTCACAACCAACAAAAACATTCATCCCAGCCTATTAGGCCGAGTTTATACACTGACCCATTTGAACTTGGCTATGTTCAACTAGACCTTTGATCTGTCTACATCTACCTATTTAGCATACTGATTTTCAGGAAACTTTCTCAACCTCAATTCTCATTATAAAAAGTTCTTAAGAAGATTTTCTCGATGTATATTCATGGATCTAGTGAGATATGTAATAGACGTGTAATGTGATCTGAAATTAGTTTTTTAAGGAAAATTTTCAATTAAGGCCTAAAGTTGTTACCTTATTTCAAAAAATGACACGAATTTCAAAACTTTTCAAATTAATCCCTAAATTTTTCAATAAAATTTCAATAAGGACATCTGGTCATTTAATGGTAACTTTTATGGCCTTTTTCCTCATTTTTCTTAAAATACTCATAGTACCTTCATTTAAAGCCATGACATGAATCTGGCAGCCACTACATTTAGCCGATCTCCGTGGCAATGCTAGTTTTCATCGATCACTGTGAGGCTGCCAGTGAAAATGAAATAAAGGAAATATAGAGGAAGTGAAGGAGGGTTTTATTTCAATAAAGGGTAATTTGGATAATTTCAAAAATCGAGGAAAAAATTGCCGGAAAATAGCTTTAAATGGATGAATGTCCTTAAATTGAAAACTTCATGAAGAACTTTAGGGCTAATTTGAAGAGTTTTAGAACTTGTGTCCTTTTTTTAAATAAGGAAAAAACTTAAGGACTTGTTTAAAATTTTTCCTTTTTTTAAATGGGCTTGTCGGGTCGTTTTTCCTTATAACCACCACAAGCATTTAGAAAAAGGGGGAGTTTAAAAACAGGAAAACTCTGCAAAAGAGAGATTTTTGGGAGGTTTTTTTTTTTTCTTTGAGGGCTTCTTGTTCTTTGCAGAAAAAAGGGGAAAAAAAGAGAGAGAAGAAGATATAGAAAAATGTAAGAAAAAATGCAGAAAGACTTGGGGAAGAAGAGTGTTTCGTAGGGACTAGTATCCAAAATGTAGGTGGTCTCTACCAACTATTGTAATTGTATTTCTCTCCTCCTATTTGATAGTGGGATTTTATTTGCCATGGATGTTTTCCCAATTTCGTATTTTACCACATTAAAAAAATTCCTATGTCTATTGGTGTGTGATTGTGGTTTTAATTGCATAATATATATTATTGTGGGTTGTAGTTTGGGATCTTGGCAATAGACAAAGTTATTTGTTTTGTAATTTGAGTACCTATATTGATAGTGGGATTTTATTTGCCATGGATGTTTTCCCAATTTCGTATTTTACCACATTAAAAAAATTCCTATGTCTATTGGTGTGTGATTGTGGTTTTAATTGCATAATATATATTATTGTGGGTTGTAGTTTGGGATCTTGGCAATAGACAAAGTTATTTGTTTTGTAATTTGAGTACCTATATACAAACCACATATTTGGGAAATTGCTCTTAAAATAAAATGAAGTTTATATGAGCGGTCCAGGATGCCTTTTGGTCTTACTAATGCACCCACAACTTTTATGCTCTTGATGAATGAGGTCTTATGACTTATAACCTATGTGGGATAAATTTGGATTGGTTTTCCTTGATGATATTTTGATTTACAACATACATGAAAAGAGCACATGGTACATTTGAAGACCATGCTTAAAGTTTTAAATGTTGGGTTTATGTCTTGTATTTCGGGTTTATCGGAGTGGTCCATTGGTTTAACCAATGACCGGGTTCAGGGTCAAGGATATTTTAAATACAAGGGCTTTCTTAGGAGCTAAAAAAGTGGAGATTATATATACAATATAATCTATAACCCTAGACTCATAATAAAGTCAAGATGTGAGTCATTGCTCTCTTGTTGTGGACGTAAGCAGGTTTGTCGAGAGCCACGTAAAATCTTTGTCTCTTTCTTGTGTGGCATGGTTGTTCGATCACATGTTTTGCGCTTCCGCATACACACGCACAACATTAAAGAATGCATAATTGAGGTTGAATGTTAAACAATGTGAAATTGGAAAAAAGTCACTCATTTATTTGAGTCATGTGACTGGTGGTGGGACTATTCTCAAATAGGTATGCCATTGCTCAGGCAGCTACAAAATGATAAAGGCATCACATGGGATTCATTAGAAGAAATGACATTTAAGATGTTGAAAGATGAATTCTATAGTGCACATGTACTTGCCATGTCTGACATGTAAATTCCATTTGAAAAAGAGACTAATGCATTTGGCCATGCTATGGGAGTTGTGTGACTACAATGGTGTAAGCCTATTTTGTTATCATTCAGAGTTATTTTCAAGTTTTGTGTTAAAATATCACACTAATGACAAGGAATTATGGGCCTGTTTCTTTTCTAAAATTCATGAAAGTCCTGCTTGAGGAATTCCTGAATTCCTAGACATAGTGGAATTTCTGGACGCTTCGTTGGACATGAGCGTCCAAGAATTCCAACAAAATACAAAGAAGGTGAAATTCCTGAATTCTCAAAGGTCAATTTAGACCTTTCATGTGGCTGGAATTGAGAATGCTCGTAAAGAAACATGGCATTTGAAGTTTCTAGGAGACAAGATGTCATATCATGCCTAGAAATTCCCAACGTGGTTGATTCTGTTGGATTTGGATGCAGAGACTCCGACACGCGGCCAAAGATCTATGTACATTCCGGTGATTGGGAAGCTCCACGGATCTCTTCGCCTCTTGTCTTTCCTATGGGATGGAATAATACCAACCTTAGGGCTCCTTTATCTTATATAGACAAGTCCCAAAGAGTCACACTTACTAGAGACTTCTTCGCCAAGAAACCCACATCCACTAATCCTATTGGGAGTCTTATTAGTGGGACCAGATCAAGTTTTACATTAAGTGAGATTGTATTCTCTATTGGCATCTGCCCTGCTTGATTTGACGTGGGACCCGTGGCATGCGGGCCACACGATTTCCTACAAATTCCTGGCAGAAATTCCACAAAAGAAACAGCCTATATGCTTTAGTTTTTGCTTTTAAGAAATGGAGACATTATATTATGGGAAAACAACTATTGCGCATACAGATCATGAGCCTCTAAAATATTTGCAAACTCAATCTAAGTTACAGCAACACGACATTTCAAGTTGATGGGTATTCTTCAGCAGTTTAATCTTTAAATTAAATACAAAAAAGGAAGAACAAATCAATTAGCAAGTATGTTGTTACGGTCTCCTTTGAAGACAACAGTAGTTGCTATGGGTATGGAACCATTTGGGCACGATGCATATAAAAGCAAGTATATTGAAGATACAGATTTCGAAGAAACTTACATGAGATTGAAGGAAGGTAATGATATAGTTAATGGTGTTGCTTTGAATATGATTTGCTCTTCAAAGATGGAAAGCTTTGCGTTCAGTTGAAGCTCATCCAAGAGGCTCACACTTCAGTAATTGCTGGACATTTCCGTATGCATAAGACAATAGCGAATTTGTAAAGGTATGTTCGTTAGCCTAATATGCAGAATGATGTGAATCATTTTATACGTGAATGTGTTTTGTGCAATATTAGCAAGCCTAAAAATAGAAAACTGGGGTTGTCTTTGCCACTACCTATACCGAGTCAGCCATGGGAGAGCAATTCTATGAATTTTCAAGGGACCTACCGGTTACTAAAAGATGTAATGATTATATCTTTTTAGTGGTTGACATATTTAGTAAGATGGAGATTCTGTTTTTGTAGGAGAACTTCAGATGCTATCAGAGCAGCACACATTCTTTTTGCATATTTTTGTGCATTTTGGGTCACCTAAAAGTATCATCAGTGATCATGATATAAGGTCTTTTAGTAAATTTTGGAATGCATTATGGGGAATGCTAGACACAAAGTTGAAGATGCCAACTGCATTTCATCCACAAAAGGATGGATACACAGAAGTGGGATCAACATGACCATTTGTGAGAACCCGACCCCAAATTTCCTGGATTACTGTTGTTTTATTTGTGGATTAGTTTCTTTTAGTGGGATTAGTGTTTGTTGGGTTGAGTTTGTGAGCTAGAATTGTTTTTCACTAGTTTTGGGGAGTTTTGAGTGCCTTTGTGATTAGTGGGACCCTTTGGGGGTTCTTTTAGTGACTTTGCGCGTGATTGGGAGATTATTCGAAATTTCCAATAATTCTTTTTTTAGCCTCATTTGACTTATTTTGTTAATCTCTACAACTTTCGTGTTGACTTCGTCCCCGTTCGAGACCCCGAAACCCTACTTTCCTAATGTTAGGGGCAAAACAGTCTTTTCACACCAAATCTGGATCCAAATTTCGAGATCCTAGAACCATGCCAAAATTATACTTTTTGAAAACTAGATTTTATGAGAAACATTTTCCTCTTCTTCGTCGATTGCATCCGAGGCCCAAAAATTGATGTTTTACCCTTGGCAAGTTTTAAGTGTGGTAGGGCCCACACCCACCCATTATAAAAAAAAGATAACTCTCCCCTCTTCTCACTCATTCATTGCAGCCCAAAGGGGGAGGCCTGCAACTGAGCTTCTCCTCCCTTTTCTTCTTGTTTTCTCCTCCCCATTCATGGAGGAAACCCTTGCCACTTGGAAACCCAACCATGCCATCTTCTTCCCCATCTTTCTAGCTTCTCATGGACACCATTATTGTGCAAAACCAAGGTGGGCGGCCCTTCTTCTTGTTGATTGATGGCCCTAAAGGTAAGGACTTCTTTCCATCTTCTATTGTTGAGCTATGGTTTTCCCTTAAGTTCTATTTCCTAGTTTGGTTTGAGCCCATTCCTTGTCTTTCTTGATTTGTCATTTTAGGGTTCTAAATGGGTTTCTTTTGGGGGGTTTTTGGCTATGCTTGTAGGGTTGCTTGAGAATGTTTGGTGAACTTGATTAGCTAATTGGAACCCAAGACAAGTGGATGAATGGATGGTTTCAATGTCATCAAGTTTTATGAGAAAATCCTAAATTTTGTTACTTGTTCTTGATAATTTGATACATGGGTTTCACATATGCTTCTTGCCACATTTTTATTTATTTCGAAAATGCATATTAATGGGTCTTTCCCTCTTGTTAAATCTCTTGGAAAGGTATGCATTTTATTTGGTCAAAGTTTGTGCATGTGGTTTTATAGAAATGTGGTAGATTTTATTGTTTTTCCATACATGCTTATTTATTACTTTGACTTGAAATGAATGCTCATGAAAAGCCTTAATAGTGCATTTATTGTCATAGAGATGTATTGGTTCATAGCATTTAACTTTCCCTTGTTTTATCTCAAATGTACTCTTGTGTGTAGTGGTTTCCTTCCCTCTATTCATTGTATTTGAATATGATATTGTTAAAGGAGGTTAGAATGGATGTTGTTGGAAAAATTATGTTGATTTGGATGAAGTTTTGAGCCCCTCTTGTGGTGTATATAAAGGGGTTAAAAAGGAGATTGTAGAAGGAAGAGATAGAGAGGAGTTGAACTACCCCGGAATCAGTTTCTGGACAGTTCGCTCGAGCGAACATGACACTTCGCTCGAGCGAAGTGTCTAGAAAAGGGTTCGGAGCATTACAGTAGGTTGGTTGCTCGAGCGGACCCCTTGGTCGCTAGAGCGAACATCCCAAAACTTGTTCCAAAGAGTGGTTAGTTCGAGTGCACCAAAACTTCACTCGAGCCAATGAGATCGCTCGAGCGACCTCAACTGCGCTCGAGCGAACCCACCCAGACAACCATTCCAGAGAGCTCCTCGCTCGAGCGAACTCTCCGGTTCGCTCAAGCGATGAGCTTTGTCGGTCAAAGGCTATGTTGGGACAATGATGAACTATTTAAACGTTTTGGGACTATTCATTGAGAACCCCTCTATGTCAGGGAGATTTACTAAGAAATGTATGAGGCCATTGGAGAAAGAAACCACATCACGAAGATGTCATTTGAAGTTTTGAAAATTCAAAGTGTATAAGGAGCCCCGAATGTCCCCAAACTCAAAGAGTACCAAATTGTTATTAGATTGACATACGGGATCCCTATTCACTTCAAATAAATCTTGAACCGATACTTTCCTGAAATCTTAATTGTTTATTGTATTTCACTGTTCCCCGAGATTTATATTACATGACTTGTTTTTCCGAAAGCATCGAAGTTACACTGGTAACAGTTACTTGTCCCGAAATGTATTGCTCAACATGAAATGACAGTGTGCCCTTGAGCACCCCCGTACTGCCCGTTTACTTATTTGTACTTGATTTACTTACACATGTCTCGAATTGTTATTTGACCTATTAGTCGGCACCATTAAGCTTGGATAACCCTGTTGGTCTGATCTACCGACTTGGAGATCCCCCTCTTGTCCCGCCAGTTGTAGTTTGGATCCCGCTACCCGGTTATTACCGTGGTCTTGTTTCGATGCCGCATATTGCTACTGTGGTTCCCAATGCCCGGCTCGTTACCGTGGTCATGTATAGTATATGAGATCCACTGTTTCTCCTCACCTCGGGTGACTGAGATCAGTGCCTAGTATATGTATATATATTTATGAGATCCATTGTTTCTCCTCACCTCGAGTGACTGAGATTAGTGCCTAGTTATTGCTCTATCACTTTAGTGATAGAGGACTTAGCTTCGTGTGGTTACCATCCTGCTAGTTCCCGATTCCTTGGATACCCTACATGTTTTATATTGCTTATTTGTTTTCCGGTAAATGATTCATTTCTTTTATGAAAGTTATTATTGAAATAGGTGTTAATATTTTCCATGGTAAATTCAGTTATTGTTACGTTGTTTCCCGTTCCTTGTACACACACGTGTCTTTAAGTATGTTTTACATGACACTTGTTTTGCCAGATCCCTATGTTTTTACATGTTTTAATAAATACCCGATCTGTTAAATATCCGTGCTTTTAAATATGTTTTACATGACACTTGTTTTGCCAGATCCCTATGTTTTTACATGTTTTAAATGAATACCCGATCTGTTAAATATCCGTGCTTTTAAATATGTTTTACATGACACTTGTTTTGCCAGATCCCTATGTTTACCCATGTTTTAAATGAATGCCCGATTTGTTAAATACTCATGCTCTTATATATGTTTCAAATGAACATTTGTTTTGTCAGATTTCTATGGTTACACACGCTTTAAATGAATACCCGGTTTGCTGAATACTCATGCTTTTACATATGTTTCAAATGAACGTTTGTTTTGTCAGACCTCTATATTTACACATGTTTTAAACAACACCCGATTGTCAAATATCTATGCTTTGATAGATGATGTAAATGAACATATGTTTTGTTAGATCTCCATGTTTAATTCATGCTTTAAACGAATACATGTTTTGTCAGAGATCCACGATTTTCCACCCGTTTGATTATATGCAGCCTGTCACGCCCCCGAACCAGAACCTCGGGGGCGGGAATGGGATTAAGCATAAAATATATTTTACTTCTCCCAGGATCCGCGTGTGTGAAGACAACACATTCTGAATATTTTGCGGAAGCATTTGTGGCGTTGCGACCCGAAGTCCGTGGCCATCGGATTCCGCGTCGCACTCAACCTTTAGCATATCGCTATTATATCAGGAGTCATATCAGACTGGAGTAACCAACACAATAAATTACAGAGCTGACAGTAACAAGATATTACATTCCCAAATATATTCAAGTTACAATTATCAATGTACATTAATTAAGAATCCCAAGAAAAAGGCTAACAAAAGCCATACAACAAGAAGCTATAAACTACTACCCAAATGTGACGTAGCTCCGATGTCGAGCTCAATGTCTACATGACATAGCCGACAAACCAACCTGCAAGGCATGGCTCCACAGCCAACAAAACACTCAACTCGGGGCGAAGAAATCTGAACCTGAGTACCAAAGGTAGTGGGTCAGACACGACGGTTTGGCAGGTGGATGAAAAGATAACAAATATACTGAAGAATAAAACATAAGATACATCATGCTATTCGATCAAATGCTGCATGTAATTAAACGGGTGCAAAAGTCGGGAATCTCGGGGAAAACCTGTATTCATTTCAAGCATGGGTAAAACATGAATATCTAACAAAACATGTGTTCATTTACATCATCTATAATCATAGATATTTGACAATCGGGTGTTCGTCTAAAACATGTATAAATATAGCGATATGGCCAAAACAACGTTCATTTGAAACTTAAGTAAAAACATGAGTATACAACAACCAGGTATTCATAGCAGTCTAGCAAAACCAATGTCCATTTGAAACCTATGTAGAAATGCGGATATTTAACAAACCGGATATCGTTTAAAACAGGTATAAACGTAGGGATCTGGCAAACCAGTGTCATTTGAAACATATTTCAAAGCATGGATACTTAACAAATCGGGTATCATTTAAAATAGGTATAAACATAGGAAATCTGGCAAACAAGTGTCATTTGAAACATATTTCAAAGCATGGATATTTAACAAATCGGGTATCATTTAAAAACAAGTATAAACATAGATATCTGACAACCAAATGTCCTTTAAAGCAAGCTCGGATATTTAACAATTCGGGTATTCCTTTAAAACATGTGTAATCATATAAATCTAGCAAAATCATTGATCGTTTGAAACATATGTAAAAGCATGGGTATTTAACGAATCGGGTAATCATTTAAAACATGTGCGGGTACAAAGAACAAAAAACAATATAATAATAACTGAGTTTACATTGGAGAATATTAGCACTTGTTTAAATAACAACTTTCATAAAGGAAACGAATCATTTATCGGAAAGCAAGTAAGCAATATAAAACATGTCGGGTATCCAAGGAATCGGGAACTGGCAAGATGGCAACCACACGAAGCTAAGTCCTCTATCACTAAAGCGATAGAGCAATAACTAGGCCCTGATCTCAGTCACTCGAGGTGAGGAGAAACAGGGGATCTCATATAAATACATATACTAGGCACTGATCTCAGTCACTCGAGGTGAGGAGAAACAGTGGATCTCATGAATGCATATACATATACTATACATGACCACGGTAGCGAGCCGGGCATCGGGGACCACAGTAGCAATCTGCGGTATCGGGACGGGACCACGGTAATAACCGGGTATCGGGACGGGACCACGGTAATAACCGGGTAGCGGGATCCAAGCTGCAGCTGGCGGGACAAGAGGGGGATCTCCAAGTCGGTGGATCAGACCAACAAGGTTATCCAAGCTTAGTGGTGCCGACTCATTGGTCAAATACAATCGAGACATATGCAATTAAATCAAGTACAATAGATATACAGGCAAGACAGGGGTGCTCAAGGGCACACTGACATATCATGTGGTGCAATGCACTTCGGGACAAGTAACTGTTACTAGAGTAACTTCAATGCTTTCGGGAGAACAAGTCATGTGATGCAAATCTCGGGAAAATGAGGTGAAACAATGAACTATACCAATCCGGGAAAGATAATGATTTTAAGATCTATTTGAGTGAATAGGGGTCCCGTATGTCGATTATTGAAATGACTTGGTACTCCTTGAGTTTGAAGACATTCCGGGCTCCTTATGCACTTTTACACTTTTCAAAACTTCGAATGACATCCTTGTGATCTGGTTTCTTTCTCGAATGGCCTCATACAATGCCTAGTGAATCTCCTTTGATCGACAAAGCTCAACGCTCGAGCGGGGAGCTTTTCGAAATCTGGGGAATTTCGGTTACCTGGCGGTTAGCCGCCGCTGGGGCAGGCGGCTAGCCGCTGGCTGACCGCACAGCTTACCGCGGCTGGGCTACAGAAATGCAGCTTACTAGAAAGCTGACCGCCAAGTGCGGTTAGATGGCGGTTAGCCGCCGATGTGTTCGGCGGTTAGCCGCTGGCCAACCGTGGAGCTGACTGAGTTTTGAGGTGGAGAAGGGTGCTCTCTGGAAAAGTAACCGTAACATTTCGGCTAGCTGGCGGTTAGCCGCCAGTCACCAGGCGGCTAGCCGCCGGGTGACCGCAGGCTGACCGCCAGGTGCGGGAATCACCCACTGTGTTCAGATTTGAGTCATTTTCCTCCTCAAAACCATCCTCCTCACTTCCACTTAATCCTTGCCACATAACTGAGCTGAAAGCTCCTTCAATGCAACTATTTACACTTCTCCAAAAACCCAACTTGTGATCATTCATCACTTCATTCCTCCACATCCCATCCATACCAAGAAGGAAGGAAACCATTTCACAAGCATTCATTTAGGATATAACCAAAGGACAATACATGCTAAACCAACATGTTTACAAAACATTAAAGGACTTAGCCAACCACATTCCTCATGAAAACTCCAATGAAAAAGTAAAACTAAACATCTCCTTTCTTCTCACTTAAAACCAAACCAAAGGGAGGAATCCCCATTGTATACAAGGGTCCATTTGCCATAATCAAGGGGTACTTAAAAACCATTGATCCCATTTCCAAGACAATAGATTAGTTGGCCAAACTCTTTAAATGAGCTTCTATTTCAAATCCATACAAGCTAGTAAACATAAACATGGGTGGGGAAACCAACCCCATTCATTTCAAGACCATGTGAGCAACTTTGACAATTTGAAAGCATATCTTTCCAAGAAATTAACAAGAGAGAAACAACCATTGATATGCAATTTCGAAATCAATATATATATGGCAAGAAGCACATGTGAAAACATGTATCCAATGATCAAGGACAAGTAATAAAATTTAGGATTTTCTCATAAAACTTTGATAACATTCAAACCATCCATTCATCCACTTGCCTTGGGTCCCAAGCTAGCAAATCAAGCCTCTAATCACCTCTCAAGCTCAAGATCAACAATCTCTACAAAAACCCCCAAAACAAACCCTAAAATGGGTTAAACAAAGGAAGACAATGAATGGGCTCGTACCAAGCTAGGAAATAGAACTTAAGGGGAAGCCATTGCACAAAAAGGGAAAATGGGAAGGAGTCTTTACCTCTAGAGTCATGAATCAACAAGAAGAAGCTTGCAATAGGGGCTGCCCACCTTGGTTTCCCACAAAAATGGCGTCAAACAAGAGAGGAGATGAAGGAGAGGAAGTTGCCGGAGTTTCCTCGTCGGATTGGTGGCTTGGAGGCTCCATAAGAGTAAGAGAAATGGAAGAAATGGAGAAGAAGGGCTGCTGGCACTGTAGCTGGGAGGTTTCAGTCGATGGAATGGAGAAAATGAGGGAGAAAGAGAGAGTGGAGTCACTTATATAATGGGTGGGTGTGGGCCCCACTACACTCAAAGCTTGCCAAGGGTAAAACATCTATTTGTGGGCCTCGGATGCGATCGACGAAGAAGAGAAAAATGTTTCTCATAAAATCTAGTTTTCAAAAAGTATAACTTTGGCATGGTTCTAGGATCTCGAAATTTGGGTCCAGATTTGGTGTGAAAAGATTGTTCTGCCCTCCGGGCTGGAAAAACTGATTTTCGGAACTTCGAATGGGCACGGAGTGAACACGAAAGTTGTAGAGAATAACAAAATAAGTCAAATGAGGCTAAAACAAGAATTATCAGGAATTTTGAATAATCTCCCAATCTCGTGCAAAGTCACTAAAAGAACCCCCAAAGGGTCCCACTAATCACAAAGGCCCTCAAAATTCCCCAAAACTAGAGAAAAACCATTCTAGCTCACAAACTCAACCCAGAAAATACTAATCCCACTAAAAGAAACTAATCCACAAATAAACAACACTAATCCAAGAGATTAGGGGTCGGGTTCTCACACAGCCTTTGATTAAATGACATGAATTATCATATGTTTTAATTCTCAGCATATTTAGTATCTTTTCATCCACCTGTCAGACCATCGTGTCTGACCTACTACTTTTGGTACTCAGGTCCAGTCTTCTTAGTCCCGAGATGAGTGCTTTCTTTGGCTGTGGAGCCATGTTTTGCAGGTTGTTTTGTCGGCTATGTCGTGTAGACATTGAGATTGACATCGGAGTTGCGTCACACATGGGTAGTGGTTATTAGCTTGTTATTGTAAGGCTTTTATTAGCCTTTTCTTGGGATTCTTAATTATTGTACATTGATGATTGTAACTTGAACACATATTGTGAGAACCCAACCCCTAATCTCTTGGATTAGTGTTGTTTTATTTGTGGATTAGTTTCTTTTAGTGGGATTAGTATTTGTTGGGTTGAGTTTGTGAGCTAGAATGGTTTTTCTTCTAGTTTTGGGCTTTTGAGTGCTTTGGTAGCTTGTGGGGCCCTTTGGGGGTTCCCTTTTCGGCTTTGCATTTACTTGTGAGATTTTTTCGATTTGTTTTGTATTGTGTTTTTGGCCCGTTGCATTCATCTTGAGGAATCCTACAACTTTCATGTTGATCCCGTATCCATTTGAGAACCCGAAACCCGATTTCTTGGCCTTGAGGGCAAAACAGTCATTGCACACCAAATCTGTACCCAAAACTTGATATTCCCGAAACCCGCGAAACATATACTTTTTGAAAACTAGATATTTCGACGATCATTTCTTCCTTCTTCGTCGAATCCATCCGAGGTCCCGAATTAGATGGTTTCAGCCACCCAAGTTCTTTAAGTTGTGGGACCCAAACCTCACTTGCTTATAAGAGGAACCCATCTCCTTCATTGCATCCCATTCCCCATTTTTCCAGCACAGCCAGCTGAACCTAGGGTTCCTTGTGCTTCTCTTCTTCTTCTTGCTTCTTCATCTCCAAGCCACACCAAGAGTTCATCAATCAAGAAATGGAGACCATCTTCTTCTTCCTCTTCACCATGGCTCCCTATTGATACCATTTTTGGAGAAATCTCCCAACCTAGAGACCTCCCTTGAGCTTGTTCTTCTCATTTGAAGGTCATCCAAGTAAGTGTTCTTCTTCATCTTCTAGATTTGTAATCTTCTAGCCTTAGAGAAGCTCCACCTTGATTATTGAAAGGTTTCATTGCCATTTCATTGTTTAACCCATTTTAGGGTTTGTTTTGGGGGTTTTTGTAGAGATTGTGGATCTTGAGCTTGAGAGGTGATTAGGAGCTTGATTTGCTTGATTAGAGTCAAAGGCAAGTGGATGAATGGATTGTTTTGATTATTAACATGTTTTGTGAGAAAAATCTTGTTTCATTAAGGGTTTGGTGATTTTAGTAGTTGTCTTTACTATGATTAATATTTATTTCGAAATGTGCTTATTGATGAGTTTATTTCCCTCTTGTTCATGCTTGGAAAATGTATGCATCATATTGTCAAGGTTTCAAATGATTTCACATGAATGAGTTTCCTTCACCTTGAGCTTTGTTGTGAATGGAAAGAATGGAAAGGGAGGAACTTGAAATGAGGAGCTCTTTAGCTCATATTATTGTCTTGGAAACATGTATTTTAGTCTTCTTGTTTATAGTTCTATGTGATTGTTTAAGTGTTGGAAGGGAAAGGAAAAAGGAAGAGAAAGAGGACAGCTGAACTGGTCCGGAACCCATTTCTGGACCGTTCGCTCGAGCGACCATGACACTTCGCTCGAGCGACCTGTCCAGGAAAGGATTCGGGCATTTCCAGTAGCTTGGTCGCTCGAACGCATTTAAATAACCGCTCGACCGATGAGTTCGCTCGAGCGGACTCTTCGACTCGCTCGAGCGATGCGGTCTGCCTGGCTTAGGCCACGTTGGGATAACGTTGAACTGTTTTAATGCACTGAGACAGAAATTTGATATATTTTTTTTTTTTGGAAAGCTTTGGGCTTTCTATGAGTCCTAGGGGTATATACCTTAGTGTTAAGACCAATTATACCCTAATCTAAGGTCTCTAAGTCTAGGGAACTAAAAAAAGAAAGAATGGTGATGATCTAGGCACTAATTCTCGGTTTTAGGTGGGACCTTGGCTACCCTTTTTGGACTGTTGGACCATGTGTGAGAATGTCTTGAGCCGACATGCCTTACGCCTGGTTCGGTGGCATCGAAGTTCAATCCATTTCAATCTTGAACGGGATGGAACGACGCGATATCTTCTTTATATCTAAACACAAGTCTTTCCCTTGGTTATCGCGGATTCTATTCCTTTCGGTGACTGAATCGGTTGCTCGATGTTTCCGGATTAATGTCATGCCTAGGATGGACCGTTTATAATCTTGATTTTGCTATTGTAACATCTAGTACTACCCATAAGCTCATTTTAAGTTGTGAAAATAGTAAAAGTGCATAAGGAGCCCGGAATGTCTTCAAACTCAAGGAGTACCAAGTAATTATTATAATCGACATACGGGACCCCTATTCACTTAAATAGATCTTGAAATCAATATTCTTCCCGAAATGGTATAGTGCATTATATTTCCTCTTTTCCCGAGATTTGCATCACATGACTTGTTTCCCGAAAGCATTGAAGTTACACTAGTAACAGTTATTTGTCCCGAAATGTATTGCCCGATATGAAGTGACAGTGTGCCCTTGAGCACCCCCATTTTACCCGTTTATTTATTGTACTTGATTTACTTGCATATGTCCCGATTTGTTATTTGACCTATGAGTCGGCATCACTAAGCTTGGATACCTTGTCGGTTTGATCCACCGACTTGGAAATCCCTCTCCCGTCCCGCCAGCTGCAGTTTGGATCCCGATACCCGGTTATTGCCGTGGTCCCGTCCCGATACCCGGTTCGCTATCGTGGTCCCGTTCCCGTATATTTATATTGTATATATGATTAGCGTTGAGTCTCCTCACCTTGTGTGACTGAGACCAACGTCCCGTTTTACTCTTGTCACTTCGGTGATAGAGGACTTAGCTTCTTGTGATTGCCATCTTGCCAGTTCCCGATTCCTTGGATACCCGACATGTTTTATATTGTTTACTTGCTTTCCGATAAATGATTCGTTTCCTTTATGAAAGTTTTTATTTAAACAAGTGTTCATATTCTCCAATGTAAATTCAGTTATTATTATATTGCCTCCTGTTCTTTGTACCCGCACATGTTTTAAATGAATGCCGGTTGGGCGAATACCCATGCTTTTACATATGTTTCAAACAACCCATGATTTTGCTAGATTTACATGATTACACATGTTTTAAAGGAATACCCGAATTGTTAAATATTCGTGCTTTGTTTTAAATGACATTTGGTTTGTCAGATCCCTAGGTTTACCCACGTTTTAAATGAATACCCGAATTGTGAAATATCCATGCTTTGAAATATGTTTTAAATGACACGTGTTTTTTCAGATTCCTATGTTTATACCTGTTTTAAATGATTACTCGAGTTATTTAATATCCATGCCTTGAAATATGTTTAAATGAACATTAGTTTTGTCAGATTTCTTTGGTTACACCTGTTTAAATGAACACCCGGTTTGTTAAACATCCGTATTTCTACATAGGTTTCAAATGGACATTGGTTTTGCTAGACTGCTACGAATACCTGGTTTGTAGTATACTCATGTTTTTACTTAAGTTTCAAATGAACGTTGTTTTGCCATACCACTATATTTATACATGTTTTAGACAAACTCCCGATTGTCAAATATCTATGATTATAGATGATGTAAACGAACACATGTTTTATTAGATATTCATGTTTTACTCATGCTTGAAATGAATACAGGTTTTCCCCGAGATTCCCGACTTTGCACCCGTTTAATTATATACAGCATTTGATCGAATAGCATGATTTATCTTATGTTTTATTCTTCAGTATATTCGTTATCTTTTCATCCACCTGCCAGACCGTCGTGTCTGACCCACTACTTTTGGTACTCAGGTTCAGATTTCTTCGTCCCGAGTTGAGTGCTCGAGTTGGCTGTGGAGCCATGTTTTGCAGGTTGTTTTGTCGGCTATGTCATGTAGACATTGAGCTTGACATCGGAACTACGTCATATTTGGGGTAGTGATTATAGCTTTTGTTGTATGGCTTTTATTAGCCTTTTTCTTGGGATTCTTAATTAATGTACATTGATAATTGTAACTTGAATATATTTGGGAATGTAATATCCTGTTACTGTCAGCTCTGTAATTTATTTTGATGGTTACTCCAGTCTGATATGATTCTTGATATAATAGCTATGTGCTAAAGGTTGAGTGCGACGCGGAATCCGATGGCCACGGACTTCGGGTCGCAACGCCACAAATGCTTCCGCAAAAATATTCAGAATGTGTTGGAATGTGTTGTCTTCACACACGCGGATCCTGGGAGAAGTAAAATATATTTTATGCTTAATCCCATTTCCCGCCCCCGAGGTTTCGGTTCGGGGGCGTGACACATATGGGAATGTAATATCCTGTTACTGTCAGCTCTGTACTTTGTTGTGATGGTTACTCCAGTCTGATATGGTTCTTGACATAATAGCTATATGCTAGAGGTTGAGTGCGACGCGGAATCCGATGGCCACGGACTCTGGGTTGTAACGCCACGAAAGCTTCCACAAAATATTCAGAGTGTGTTGGAATGTGTCGTCTTCACTCACGCGGATCTTGGGAGAAAGAAAAATATAATTACCCTTAATCCCATTCGCGTCCCCGAGGTTCTTGGTTTGGGGGCGTGACACCATTGTTCATGCATTGAGGGGTTTTAGTCACCGAAGGCCAAAGACATGGAATGAGAATTTACCATACGTGCATTATTGCTACAATCTAGCTATTTGTTCATCAACTCAGTTAACCATTTGAGGCGTGCTATGGTTTTTTACTACAATCACCATTTGACAATCTTTTCATAAGAAAAGAGGTTGAGATGGAAGGAAATCTCAAAGATCATAATGTTGAAAGTTCGTGATCCGAACCCTAGAGGGGGGGGGGGGGTGAATAGGGTGAGCTACAACTTAGTGACCAATAATGCCCAATTTTAACTTCTTTAAATTACATTAGTCACAAGTGATGATATAGAAAATGCGGAAGCTAATAAAAATAATCATCACAAAGTATTCACCATCACACAATGATTTATAGTGGTTCGGCCTCAATGCCTACATCCACTACCGGCTTGTGATCCAACACCCGACCGGATTTCCACTATTTATGCTTTTCAATAGGCTAAGCAATAACCTTTACAATATGCTTTCCAAGGCTAAGCAATAACCTTTAACAATGATGTTTTTCAAGGCTTAACATCAACCTATTACACTATGCTTTTCTTAGGCTAAGCAATAACCTCTTCAACCAAAAGGTTGGTTATCTCTCTGAGTAGTGTCTACAATACACTTGATGGAGATACAATTTATAGCTCATACAATGCCTCTAAATTAGGCTGATATGAAAATTAAAAAAAAACTCACACAACACTCTATGAAATGCAAAGATGAATGCTCATGGTGTGTGTGTGACAAACTTCAATCAAGTTAAAAATGATAGCTCAATGAATGTAAGCTTAAAGCTTTTGAAAGTGTAAAACACAAAAATAGATTTGAGTGAAGTGAAGAAACAAATCACATGTAATTTAAAACCCAACTTGAAAATGATGTATATCAATGCTAAGCAAGTTGTGTGAAACTTTAAAATAAAATACATGTGATACGTGAAGTTTTGGGAATCCAAAACATAAAATAGATTTGAAAGTGATTTTCTTGTGATGAAAAATAACAACCAAAGATTCAACCAAGCATAGGAATCATGTTACATATAATTTCAAAAATGAGTCCAAAACATGATTCACTTAGATACACTAATTTGAGTCCTACTTGGTTTGAATCAAGGTGATGTATCCAAAACAATAAATCAATTCAACATATATATATGTTAAGGTTAACATGCCTAAAAAGATTAACTAATAATTTAAGCAAAGCATGAAAACATATGAAAAGGAAAACTAAGCTTACATAGATGATTTATTTATGATTCCAAGCTTTAGCTTCCCTTTTTTACCAACTAGCCTCCCTTAGCTCATTCCCCTTTGTTTGGCCTCAAAACACCTCAAGGAGTATCCCTTGGATCTTCACATTTGGCTTATGAATGATCTGTTTATATAGAAAAAAATTGTCCAACGACTCTATTGTCGGTCAACCGACATCAAGTTCAGTCAACCAAACTCCGAACGGTCATAAAACGGCTAGTTTTGACAATTCTGGAATGCGAACCGAAGTGGGTTCGGTCAAGTGTCGGTCGGCCGACATCTTGAGTTCGGTCGATCGACATCGTGTTTGGCTGACCGACAATACTGTAGCAAGGTACTGTAGCACCAAAAAAATAGTTTTGCCTTCTTAAACGATTAAGTAAAAGGCAACTCCAAAGTATTTTTCTAAAGGGAGTTCTAGGTCATAGAATCAAGCATGGAAACATGTTTTAAATCAATCTAAGAGTTTTAACAACATGAAACCTAAAACGCCTCAGTTTATTTGAAAGGTTTAAACTCATAGACATGCTTGATTCAAAAATCTTCTTTTGAAAACTAAAAGCATCCAAGTTTAAAATCAAAACATGCATAAATCAATATTTCTACAAGTCTTAAAAACAATGCATGTGTAAAACAAGATTTCAAGATTTTCTAAATCAATGCATGTGTGAAAATTCAAATGATGCTAAAATGATAATGCAACCATCAAATTGCAAAACACAAAATACCTAACAAATGTTTTTCAATTTGCTCAGAGAATTCAAGTAATTCATCAAAGAGTTAAAGACCAATCAAATCAAGTACAAAAATGATATAACGAGCATCATGATAAGCACCATGTCGACCATCGTTCTCAAGTTGAGATATGGTATGTTTGTATTTGGGTAAAGACAGATTGAAAGAGGCACATAAAAATTTGAAGCCTATTCAATGTGGGTTGTAACGTCCCACCCTTCACGCATGCATGATATTATCCGCTTTGGCCCATTGGCCTCACGGTTTTGCTTCCGATGGGCCTCAACCCATCAAAAGGCCTCATGTAAGGTAAGGGTGTAAGATCTACATATAACCCTATTCACTTTCCTCTTTATAGTCGATGTGGGACTCCTGGGCGTCACAATCCACCCCCCTTAAGGCTGCACGTCCCTGTGCAGTAGCCTGCCAGTCCTATTGGCCCGCCCACATAGAGACACGCCCACTTGCACCAGACCACGGAAGGGAACCCACACTCGAACTAGTCGAGAGTCGGCTTTGATACCATTTGTAACGCCCCACCCTTCACGCATGCATGATATTGTTCTCTTTGGCCCACTGTGTAAGACCCCGACCCGAGTGAACCCGATTAGTGCTAATTAAGTTGCGTTTTAGTGCTAAGCTTGATTAGTGTTTTTGGTCTAGTTGGGTTTGGAATAGCCTTGATTCTAGTTTTGGGCTTTTTGGAGTGATTGATAGCTTGTGGGGCCCTTTGGAAACTAGATATTTCGACGAACATTTCTTCCTTCTTCGTCGAATTCATCCGAGGACCTGAGAGAGATGATTTCAGCCAATGTAGCTCCTTAAGTTGTGGGACCCAACCTCCCAAGTGTTAACATGGAGACCCTTCCCCTTCCTTCTCCATTTTCATGTTCCAGCACAACTATTGAGTCTAGGGTTTTTCCTTGCCTTTTTCTTCTTCTTCTTGCTTCTCCATCTCAAATCCTCACAAATCTTGCACCAACTCGAAATGGAGATCATCTTCTTCTTCCTCTTCACCATGGCTCCCTATTGATACCATTTGTGGAGAAAACCCTCCATTCCAAGACCTCCATTGAGCTTACTCTTGCCATTAGAGGACCTTAAAGGTAAGTGATCATCCCCATCTCCTAGATTAGTGTTCCTCTAGCCCTTGAGAAGCTACATTTGCATTATTGTTGGTTCTTTCATTTTCATTCTTTGTGTAACCCATTTTAGGGTTGTTTTTGGGGGTTTTTTTATTGTAGCTTGGCTTTGAGCAATAGAAGTGAATAGAGGCTTGATTTCAGCTAGCTTGGACTTGAGGCAAGTGAATGTTTGGATGTTTTCAAGTTTGAAATGGTTTGGTGAAGTATTTATGGTTTTCATGCTTTCATTGATTGCTTTTATTGATGTTTCATGGTTGAAATAAATGATCTTTACACATCTTGATAGCCTCATTTAATGTCTTGGAAAACTTGTGTTTAAGTCATCTTGATTATAGTTCTATGTGGTTGTTGAGGTGTTGGAAGGAAAGGAAACAAAAAGGAGAAAAATCAAGTTCCCGGGCATGCTTCACGGCCAGGTCCGATCGATCGGACCTACAGGCCGATCGATCGGTCTGTCTTTTAACTGTAAGGGTTTTTGGGCCAATCGATCGGACCCAGTGGGTTTTGACATTTATTTTTTTTGTGGACCTTGGCTACCCTCCTTGGACTCACTTGACCATATGTGAGAGCGTCTTGAGCCGATGCTCTTCACGGTTGGTTCGGAATGCATCGAAGTTCAATCTATTCAATCTTGAACGGGATGGAACGACACGATATCCTCTTCATACCTAAATGCAAAGTCTATTTCCTTGGGTATCGCGAATTTTATTCCTTTCGGTGACTGAGTAGGTTGCTCGATGGTTCCGGATTGACATCATACTTAGGATGGACCGTTTATAGTCTTGATTTTTCTATCATAGCATCTAGTACTATCCATAAGCTCATGATAAGTTTTAAAAATAGTAAAAATGCATAAGGAACCCGGAATGTCTTCAAACTCAAAGAGTACCAAATCATTTTAATAATCGACATACGGGACCCCTATTCACTTAAATAGATCTTGAAATCAATATTTTCCCGGAATTGTAATAGTTCGCTTTATTTCTTCATTTCCAAGATTTACTTTACATGATCTGTTTTCCCGAAAGCTTGATGGTTACACTAGTAATATGGGCTTGTCTCCCGAAGAGTATTGCCCGATATGAAATGAAACTTATACATTGAATATTCTTGCCCGTTCATTGTTTTACTTGTACTTGATTTACTTGCATATGTATCGATGTGTTATTTAACCCATGTGTCGGCATCACTAAGCTTGGATACCTTGTTGGTTTGATCCACCGACTTGGAAATCCCTCTCCCGTCTCGCCAGCTGCAATTTGGATCCCAATACCCGGTCATTACCGTGGTCCCGTCCCGATACCCGGTTCGCTACCGTGGTCCCGTTCCCGTATATTTATATTGTATATATGATTTGCGTTGTTTCTCCTCACCTTGTGTGACTGAGAACAACATCCCGTATTACTGTTGTCACGTTAGTGACAGAGGACTTAGCTTTATGTGATTGCCATCTTGTGAGTTCCCGATCCCTTGGTTACCTCATATGTTTTATCTTGTCTACATGTTTTCTAGCAAATGATTTATCTACTTTGTGAGAGTTCTTGCTTAAACAGATTTCCATGCTTTTCGAGATATTTCATCTATTATATGTTGTTGTATCTTCTCACTCTCTTGCCAGACCGTCGTGTTTGATCCTTTGCTTTGGTACTCAGGTCCCGTTGCCGGTTTCCTTGAGGAGGAGCCGGAGGAGGCGGTAGGTGAGCCGCATCCTCTAGTTGAGTGGCGCGCTGACGATGTCATGTAGACATCGGGTTGCTACAAGAGGCGTAACATTTTGGGGAGAACTTGTTAACCATTCTTTTGGGTTATTATTTTTGTAATATTGGCCTTTATTGGCCTCTAATTTTGGGGAATGTAACTAAATGATATTTTGTCTAACTTTAACAACTTTTGGGAAACTTGCTATAGATCATTGCTCATTCTGATCCAGTTTTGATATTTGATATTAATGCTTGCATGATTAGAGATAGTCTACTATTTGATTTGCTACACGCTTCCGCACTAAAAAGAAACATTCATGCAAGGTTGTGATATCCTCACCGCGGACACCTGTGAGAAATTAAATAAATTGTATATTGTGGATGTAGGTAATCCTCTTGAATAATCATTACACACTAATGTCCCGATCCCGGATTGGGATTCCCGGTCCGGGGTCGCGACACACTGACCTCACGGTTTTGCTTCCGATGGGCCTCAACCCATCAAAAGGCCTCATGTAAGGTAAGGGTGTAAGCTCTACATATAACCCCATTCACTTTCCTCTCTATAGTCGATGTGGGACTCCGGGGCGTCACAATCCACCCCCCTTAAGGCTGCACGTCCCTGTGTAGTAGCCTGCCAGTCCCTGTAGTTTGTCAGCCCTCTTGGCCTGCCCACATGGAGACCAGCCCACATGCACCAGACCACGGTAGGGGACCCACACTCGAACTAGTCGAGAGTCGGCTCTGATACCATTTGTAACACCCCACCCTTCACGCATGCATGATATTGTCCGCTTTGGCCCATGGGCCTCATGGTTTTTCTTTTGATGGGCGTCAACCCATCAAAAGGCCTTTGGTGATCTTGTCCTCTTCAGTGCTGATCAACGTCGGAGCATAACGAGATAACTGAGTCCACTTCATATCATACTGCCCTGCTGGAGGTTCTGGAATTCTCGCTTCTTCCAATCCCGCATATGTTTTAGAATAAACTTGTCATCAAATTCTCTCTCAAACTCAACCCATGTAAGGGCCCGCCTGGCTGTCCGGTACCCTGTTACAAGAGCCTCGTACCAATGCTCTACTTCTCCTTGTAGGATAAAGGCTGTCAGAGGTAGCTTCTGATCTTTCTTGCAGTTCATAGCTCGGAAAGTCTTGTTGACTTGCTTGATCCATTTCTCCGCAGCTGCGGGGTCCGTGGTCCCACTAAAAGGTAAGGGACCAATTTTCTTGAAGAGGTCCAAAAGGTTGCCACCCAGTGGTACTTGATTGACTCCATCTCCGTGATGATTGCCATTACCTCCGCCATTGTTCCCATTGTTATTGTTCATATGATTGGTCACAAAGTCACGGAAAAGGTTATGGCCCTCAACCAAATTGGCCAAAATATCAACCCAATTCCGGTTCTGTTAGGAATTTTGTAGATTGCAATTTGATGGATGCATTATCATTCTAGCATCATTTGATTTACACATGTGCATTGATTTATAAAAATTTGAAATCTTTTTTTTAAACATGCATTGGTTTTTAGACTTGAAGAAATATTGATTTATGCATGTTTTGTTTTTAATCTTGGATGCATTTGTTTTTGAAAAAGGAGTTTTAGAAAATCAAGCAAGCCATTGGTTTTATAATTTCGAATCTATTTTGGCTTTTTATGTTTCATGTTTTAAAACCCTTAGAATGATTTAAAACATGTTTTTAAGATTGATTTAATGGCCCAAAAAATTCCCAACCAAAAACACTTTGAAAAATGGATTTTAGGGAGTTTTGGTCCCATGCCAGAAACGCAGTGTACTAGGTCGACCGAGCCAAGCCCAGTGTAAGACCCCGACCCGAGTGAACCCGTTTAGTGCTAATTAAGTTGCGTTTTAGTGCTAAGCTTGATTAGTGTTTTTGGTCTAGTTGGGTTTGGAATAGCCTTGATTCTAGTTTTGGGCTTTTTGGAGTGATTGGTAGCTTGTGGGGCCCTTTGGGGGTTCACTCTTCGGCTTTGCATTTTAGTGCGAAATTTTCCCGACGTGTTTTGAATTGTGTTTTTGGCCCGTTGCATTCATCTTGTGGATTCTTACAACTTTCATGTTGATCCCGTGTCCATTCGAGGCCCCGAAACCCGATTTCATAGCCTTGAGGGTAAAACAGTCATTTCACACCAAATCTGTACCCAAAACTTAATATTCTCGAAACTCGTGAAACATACACTTTTTGGAAACTAGATATTTCGACGAACATTTCTTCCTTCTTCGTCGAATTCATCCGAGGACCCGAGAGAGATGATTTCAGCCAAGTAGCTTCTTTAAGTTGTGGGACCCAACCACCCAAGTGTTAACAAAGAGGAACCCTTCCCTTCCTTCTCCATTTTTCATGTTCCAGCTCAACTATTGAGTCTAGGGTTTTTTTCATTGCTTTTCTCTTCTTCTTGTTGCTTCTCCATCTCCAAGCCTCACCAAGAGCTCATAAATCAAGAAATGGAGATTGCCAATCTCTTCCTCATCTCTCAAGCTTCCTCTTGATACTATTTTTAGAAGAATCCATCAACTTTGAGACTTCCCTTGAGCTTACCTTGTCCATTAGGGGACCTTGCAAGTAAGTGATCTTATTCATCTCCTAGATTAGTGATCTTCTAGCCTTAGGGAAGCTACATTTGCATTATTGGAAGTTCTTTCATTTTCATTCTTTGTGTAACCCATTTTAGGGTTGTTTTTGGGGTTTTTTTATTGTAGCTTGGCTTTGAGCTATTGAAGTGATTTGAGGCTTGTTTTGGCTAGCTTGGACTTGAGGCAAGTGAATGTTTGGATGTTTTTAAGTTTGAAATGGTTTGGTGAAGTATTTATGGTTTTCATGCTTTCATTGATTTCTTCATTGATTTTTCCATGGTTGAAATAAATGATCTTTACACATCTTGATAGCCTCATTTAATGTCTTGGAATCATGTGTTTAAGTCTCCTTGTTCATAGTTAATTGTGGTTGTTGAGGTATTGGAAGGAAAGGAAACAAGAAGGAGAAAAATCAAGTTCCCGGGCATGCTTCACGCCCAGTGCCGATCGATCGGACCTACAGGCCGATCGATCGGTCTAACTTTTAACTGTAAGGCTTTTTGGACCGATCGATCGGCCGATCGATCGGACCCTGCGTATTTCTGGTACAGAAATTTCGACCGATCGATCGGACCGAAGTGAGTTTTGAATTTTTTTTTTGTGGACCTTGGCTACCCTCCTTGGACTCACTTGACCATATGTGAGAGCGTCTTGAGCCGATGCTCTTCACGGTTGGTCCGGAATGCATCGAAGTTCAATCGATTCAATCTTGAACGGGATGGAACGACACGATACCCTCTTCATACCTAAATGCAAAGTCTATTTCCTTGGGTATCGCGAATTCTATTCCTTTCGGTGACTGAGTAGGTTGCTCGATGGTTCCGGGTTGACATCCTACTTAGGATGGACCGTTTATAGTCTTGTTTTCCTATCATAATATCTGGTTATAACCATAAGCTCAATTCAAGTTTTTAAAAGTCGTAAAAGTGCATAAGGAGCCCGGAATGTCTTCAAACTCAAGGAGTACCAAGTAATGGCTATAATTGACATACGGGACCCCTATTCACTTAAATAGATCTGGAAATCAATATTTCCCAGAATTGTAATAGTTCGTTTTATTCCTTCATTTCCAAGATTTACCTTACATGACCTGTTTTCCCGAAAGCTTGATGGTTACACTAGTAACATGAACTTGTCCCGAAGAGTATTGCCCGATATGAAATGAAAGTGATACATTGAATATTCTTGCCCGTGCATTGATTTACTTGTACTTGATTTACTTGCATATGTATCGAAGTGTTATTTAACCTATGTGTCGGCATCACTAAGCTTGGATACCTTGTCGGTTTGATCCACCGACTTGGAAATCCCTCTCCCGTCCCGCCAGCTGCAGTTTGGATCCCGATACCCGGTCATTACCGTGGTCCCGTCCCGATACCCGGTTCGCTACCGTGGTCCCGTTCCCGTATATTTATATTGTATATATGTTTACGTTGCTTCTCCTCACCTTGTGTGACTGAGATCAACGTCCCGTGATACTGTTGTCACTTTAGTGACAGAGGACTTAGCTTTATGTGATTGCCACCTTGTTATTCCCGATTTCCTTGGTTACCTCATATGTTTTATCTTGTTTACATGTTTCTAGCAAATGATTTACCTATTTTATGAGAGTTCTTGCTTTAACAGATTTCCTTGCTTTTCGAGATATTTCATCTATTACATGTTGTCGTATCTTCTCACTCTCTTGCCAGACCGTCGTGTCTGATCCTTTGCTTTGGTACTCAGGTCCCGTTGCCGGTTTCCTTGAGGAGGAGCCGGAGGAGGCGGTAGGTGAGCTGCAGCCTCTAGTTTAGTGGCGTACTGACGATGTCATGTAGACATCGGGTTGCCAAGAGGCGTAACATTTTGGGGAGGACTTGTTAACTATTCTTTGGGTTATTATTTTGTAATATTGGCCTTTGTTGGCCTCTAATTTTGGGGAATGTAACTAAATGATATTTTGTCTAACTTTAACAACTATTGGGAAACATGCTATAGATCATTGCTCTTTCTGATACAGTTTTGATATTTGATGTTAATGCTTGCATGACTAGAGATAGTCTTACTATTTGATTTGCTACACGCTTCCGCACTAAAAAGAAATATTCATGCAAGGTTTTGATATCCTCACCGCGGACACCTGTGGGAAATTAAATAAGTTGTATTTTGAGGATGTAGGTAATCCTCATCACTAATCATCTTTCACAATCATGAGTCTCGATCCCGGATTGGGGATTCCCGGTCCGGGGTCGCGACACCCAGGTCGACCGGGTATACTGCCGTTGGCCATTTTTCAAACGGTCACTTTTTTTATCGTTGTGAAGGCCAGGTCAACCGGGGAAGTGTCAGGTCGACCGGGGGACTAGCCGTTGGGCTGTTTTGGCTATAAATACTAGTTCATTCCTTTGCCAAAAGTGGAGGATTTTTAGACCTTCCTTGAGAGGTTTTGAGGCAAATCAAATGGGAATGAACTAAGGGATGAAGGGGATCATTAGGAAAGCTAAAGCTTTGATTAATGAAGTTAAATCACCAAGTAAGCTCTACTTTCCTTAATCATATGTTTTCATGCTTTGCTTAATTATTGGTAAATCTTTTGTAGCATGATAAACTATGAGTTGTTGTGTCCTTAACATGTTTTATGTTTTGAATTGATTTATTGTTTTGGATGCATCACCATTGATTCAATCCAAGTAGTACTTTAATTGGTAAATCTAAGTAAATCATGTTAATGAAAGAGTCTTTGAAATTATATGTAACATGATTCCTATACTTGGTTGAATCTTTGGTTGTTGTTTTTCATCATAAGAAAATCTCTTTCAAATCTATCTTATGATTTGGATTCAACAAATTCACAAATCATATGTTCTTTTGTTTTAAAGTTTCACAACTTGCTTTGCATTGATAGGTATATCATTTTCAAGTTGTATTTATAATTACATATGATTCGTCCCCTAATTTCAATCAAATCTATTTTTATGTTTTGAGCTACATTGTTGATTTGATTGACATCCCTATGCATCACATGTTTTGTACTTAGAATTTCACAACTTGTTACGATACATATGTACAAGTTATTTTTAGCATGTGACTTGCATTCTTACCTCAATCATAAATGTTTTTATGAGCTAAAACTTTTAAAAGCCTTAGGCATACATTTATGAGCTTTCATTTTAAAAATGATTGAGGACATCATACATACACATTGAGCATTCATCTTTGCATTCATAGTGTGTGTGTGTGTATGAATTAGTTTTTCACTTCCATATCCGCCTAATTAAGAGGCATTGTAATGAGCTTAATTGAATCTCCATCAAGTGTATTTTAGACACTAATTAGAGAGATAACCAACCTTGTGGTTGAAGAGGTTATTGCTTAGCCTAAGAAAAGCATAGTGTAATAGGTTGATGTTGAGCCTTGAAAAACATCATTGTAAAGGTTATTGCTTAGCCTATTTAAAAGCATAAATAGTGGAAATCCGGTGGGGTGTTGGATCACAAGCCGGTAGTGGATGTAGGCATTGAGGCCGAACCACTATAAATCCTTGTGTGATGGTGCTTGCTTTGTGGTGATTGTTTTTATTAAGCCTCCGCATTTTATTTGTAATCATCACTTGTGACTAGTTTAATTTAAAGAAGTTAAAATTGGTCTAAATTGGTCATAATTGAATCTCGCCGTATTCACCCCCCCCCCCTCTAGGGTTCGGATCCCCGGACTTTCAATTGGTATCAGAGCGGGTTACTCCATTTTAGGGCTTAACAACCCGGAGTTGATCCTTGCTAGATTAGAACCTTAGTTTTGTGTTTTATTGCATATCTTTGTAATGATTTCCACTATGATTGAAATTGAAAATTTCCCCATAGTATCTTTGCACCACTTTAAGACTTTTTCAAGTTATATCTTCAAGAGTTGGTGAGACCTCTAGTGGTCTCTCAACGACATCCTTATCAAGACCTTAGGTGAATCTTTATTGGTACACATTTAGACTAACCTTAAGGCCTTGATCCTCCCTTAACCAACCTAACCTTTTTAGTTAAATCCTTTTGTTGGTCATGTTATATTTGCATTTTGTTTCTTTAAAGTCACATATGTTAAAATGCAATGTTTCTTTGTGATCATTTGATTTTGTCTTCATGAACTTTTAAAGTTATATCTCATGGTTTTCAAAATCCTTTGATTGCAATTTTTTTTCATAATGGATTTGCATTTTGTTCATATAGTTATATCTCTTGTAATGCATATCTATTCATGATCAATTGATTGTGATTACAAAAGCTTTCATAGCTAGATTTTTCATGATCAATTGATGTTGAAAAATCATTTGATGATTGTCATAGTTAGATCTTTTTTGTAAATCAAATGATTTGAATCTATTTAAGTTTTCCATTGATTTTTCAAGTCATATCTCTTAATATGGAAAATATGTGATCAATTTGTATGAGTGTCTATTGTCATATTTAGAATACAAATTGAAAATTTCTTGTTTTTCAAAATCACTTGCTCTTAATTCTATAAATGATTCTTTGTTGGAATTTCATATATTGAAGTGATGTGAAAAACTTTGGAAAATGTTCTAAGCTTTATTGGTTGTATTTATAGAAGCATTTTCCTTGAATCTATTTCCTTGTGCTTAATTATGATTATATCATTTGGAATGAAATAATTTCTACAAACAATTTGCATCTTTGCTCATTTAGTTACATTCTTTTTATGAAAATTGATTTTGATGTCTTACTTTGCATGGTTGGATATAGTTTCATTGATTTGCATGTTTATGCCTAACTTGGTATATATTCCCATTAATGCAAATTGATGATTGTTTATGTGCTTTATATAGTAAAATCTGTTGTTATCATTTGAGCCTAATAAGTACATACGTGATTTAATGTGCTAAGTTCATTTGGTATAAACCTCATATCCTTTTCCATTGCATCGTAAGCTTAGTACATTTGCTAAGAGTGGAGATGTTGCATGATAGATTGATCCCTTTAACTTCATACCTTCTTGTGCTTACATAGTTATATTCTTTATTGATGATATGGTATGATCAGTTAGATCTTGAGTGTTGATTGATCCTCTCTATCGTTTTATGTATGGTTGTGATCTTAGTTATATTTGTAGAAACCATACTAGAACTAAAATCCATCATCTATGCCTTCTAGTCATTTCTTTTTGGATGGTTATGATGTTGATTCATGTATATTCTCTAAGTGATTTCATCCTTATACATGTTTCAACTTCATAGTAGTGATCTTGATCATATGAAACTCTTTGAAATCCATTCCTCGTATTTCTATATGTTTGATGGATATCTTAGATGTTGAATTCATATGATTTAGTCACTTTGAAAATTGCATGCATTACAAAGTTATATTCTTTTGCATTGCAATTTACCTTGTTCATCACTATGCTCATTAGTTATATCTTTAAAAGTGATGAATATCCATTTATGATGCTTGATGGAATTTTGTGTTTGTCACATTCTTGCTCTTATCGTGTTGTCAAATTCAATTGGTTTCAATTGGTACAATTTTCGATTGGTTTGATTTCTTGTGAATGTGATAGACATTGTGTACATTGGATTGAACTTGATAGTAATATATTTGTTCCATGTCACATACCATTAGCATCATAATTTTCATGTTTGTCACCTCACTTGCTCATATAGGTAAATCTCATGACCACCATGTTTATGTGTTCATAATATTGGTTGGTTAATTGTTGAGGTAGGCTTCATGTTTGAATTTCATTTCACTCAACTTGCACTTTAATAAGTCATATTTATTGATTGAATGAAATGATTTCAAAACCTTCATAGCATATGTTTGTCATAGTTAAATTATTTGATGCTATGATTAATAAACCCCATTTCATCATGGATAGCTTTAATTTGGATTTTTCCTAATAGTTATATTTTTAAATCCATTTTAGAGTGATTGTTTTAATAGAATTATCCTTGAATCTCAATTGGTATTCTTTACTTTTCCAATTGTTATCCATGATTACTTTTCTCATTGACCTTGCTTTCTTTTGGTAATTTGATCATATTGTGCTCTATAGTTAAATGTGTCTAATCCTTTCCTTGAAGTTAACCCTCAATTGGTTAAACCATCTTCTTCTTGAACGAAATAGTTATATCTATGTCAAAAGTTTGATAAAAGGAGAGAATGGATTGAGGGGGAGTGTAAACCTTCATAGGAAGTATTAGTTTTGATCAAATTCACCCTTGGATTGCCTTTGAACCCTTAGAGACTTCTTCCATACATGAAAAGTTGTTATGTATTTCATTTTCGATTTCTTTTGTTAACAAGTGCTACAAAAAGATATTTTCCTTGATTCATGTGTGTAGGTACCTTTGCAATTTAATGGCAAAGGGGGAGAGAGCATTCAAGTTCTCAAAAGGGGAAGAGAATGTCCAAGCTTCCTAAGGGGAGATATTATATGATCTTCTGTAGCGGGAGAGAATGCATATCTTGCCTAAGGGAGAGAGAGGCATGGTCCAAGGGGGAGAGGCAGAAGAAATAAAGCTTTGGAGCTAAAGAAGATGCTTGGCTATAGAGAGAAAGAAGAAAAGAAAACTTGAAGAATGATCAAGCTCCAAGCATCAAGAAGAATGAAGAAAAGAGAACAAGAGCCCAAGCTAAGAGAAGGAGCATCTAAGAAGATTTCAAGACTTGTCCAGCTTAGGGGGAGCTGAAGACTTAGTGTGTAAATTCAGTGGTGAGTGAGTTACCATCAAATTGCAAAGGGGGAGATTGTTAGGAATTTTGTAGATTGCAATTTGATGGCTGCATTATCACTCTAGCATCATTTGATTTACACATGTGCATTGATTTATAAAAACTTGAAATCTTGTTTTATACATGCATTGGTTTTTAGACTTGAAGAAATATTGATTTATGCATGTTTTATTTTTAATCTTGGATGCATTTGTTTTTGAAAAAGGAGTTTTAGAAAATCAAGCAAGCCATTGGTTTTATAATTTCGAATCTTTTTTGGCTTCTTATGTTTTATGTTTTAAAACCCTTAGAATGATTTAAAACATGTTTTTAAGCTTGATTTAATGGCCCAAAAAATTCCCAACCAAAAACACTTTGAAAAATGGATTTTAGGGAATTTTGGTCCCAGGCCAGAAACGCAGTGTACTAGGTCGACCGAGCCAAGCCCAGGTCGACCGGGTATACTGCCGTTGGCCATTTTTCAAACGGTCACTTTTTTGACCGTTGTGAAGGCCAGGTCGACCGGGGGACTAGCCGTTGGGCTGTTTTGGCTATAAATACTAGTTCATTCCTTTGCCAAAAGTGGAGGATTTTTAGACCTTCCTTGAGAGGTTTTGAGGCAAATCAAATGGGAATGAACTAAGGGATGAAGGGGATCATTAGGAAAGCTAAAGCTTTGATTAATGAAGTTAAATCACCAAGTAAGCTCTACTTTCCTTAATCATATGTTTTCATGCTTTGCTTAATTATTGGTAAATCTTTTGTAGCATGATAAACTATGAGTTGTTGTGTCCTTAACATGTTTTATGTTTTGAATTGATTTATTGTTTTGGATGCATCACCATTGATTCAATCCAAGTAGTACTTTAATTGGTAAATCTAAGTAAATCATGTTAATGAAAGAGTCTTTGAAATTATATGTAACATGATTCCTATACTTGGTTGAATCTTTGGTTGTTGTTTTTCATCATAAGAAAATCTCTTTCAAATCTATCTTATGATTTGGATTCAACAAATTCACAAATCATATGTTCTTTTGTTTTAAAGTTTCACAACTTGCTTTGCATTGATAGGTATATCATTTTCAAGTTGTATTTATAATTACATATGATTCGTCCCCTAATTTCAATCAAATCTATTTTTATGTTTTGAGCTACATTGTTGATTTGATTGACATCCCTATGCATCACATGTTTTGTACTTATAATTTCACAACTTGTTAGGATACAAATGTACAAGTTATTTTTAACATGTGACTTGCATTCTTACCTCAATCATAAATGTTTTTATGAGCTAAAACTTTTAAAAGCCTTAGGCATACATTTATGAGCTTTCATTTTAAAAATGATTGAGGACATCATACATACACATTGAGCATTCATCTTTGCATTCATAGTGTGTGTGTGTGTATGAATTAGTTTTTCACTTCCATATCCGCCTAATTAAGAGGCATTGTAATGAGCTTAATTGAATCTCCATCAAGTGTATTTTAGACACTAATTAGAGAGATAACCAACCTTGTGGTTGAAGAGGTTATTGCTTAGCCTAAGAAAAGCATAGTGTAATAGGTTGATGTTGAGCCTTGAAAAACATCATTGTAAAGGTTATTGCTTAGCCTATTTAAAAGCATAAATAGTGGAAATCCGGTGGGGTGTTGGATCACAAGCCGGTAGTGGATGTAGGCATTGAGGCCGAACCACTATAAATCCTTGTGTGATGGTGCTTGCTTTGTGGTGATTGTTTTTATTAAGCCGCCGCATTTTATTTGTAATCATCACTTGTGACTAGTTTAATTTAAAGAAGTTAAAATTTGTCTTAATTGGTCATAATTGGAGCTCACCCTATTCACCCTGTAAGACCCCGACCCGAGGGAACCCGATTAGTGCTAATTAAGTTGCGTGTTAGTGCTAAGCTTGATTAGTGTTTTTGGCTAAGTTGGGTTTGGAATAGCTTTTGATATAGTTTTGGGGATTTTGATTTGCTTTGTGTTAGTAGGACCCTTTGGGGGTTCCCTTTCATGACATTGCATATGTTTGAGGATTTATCGGAGGCTTTTACATTCATGATTTTAATCCCGTTTTACTCGTTTTGATGATCCCTACAACTTTCATGTTGATCCCGATTCCGTTTGAGGTACTGAAACCCGATTTCATAGCCTTGAGGGTAAATAGTCATTTCACACCAAATCTGTATCCAAAACTTAATATTCTCGAAACCCGCGAAACATACACTTTTTGGAAACTAGATATTTCGACGATCATTTCTTCCTTCTTCGTCGAATCCATCCGAGGTCCCAAAATAGATGATTTCAGCCAAACTAGTCCTTAAGTTGTGGGACCCAAACCTCACTTATTAACAAAAGAGAACCCACCTCCTTCATTCATTCCACTCTCCATTGCTCCAGCACAAACCAGCTAAACCTAGGGTTCCTTGTGTTTCTCTTCTTTTTCTTGCTTCTCCTTCTCCAATCCTCACCAATCTTGCACCAAACTCGAAATGGAGATCACCAACCTCTTCCTCATCTAGCAAGCTTCACTTTGATACCTTTTGTAGAAGAATCCATCAACTTTGAGACTCCCTTTGAGATAACTCTCTTCATTTGAAGGTCATCCAAGTAAGTGTTCTTCTTCATCTTCTAGATTTGTGTTCCTATAGCCTTAGAGAAGCTCCACCTTTATTATTGAAAGGTTTCCTTGTCATTTCATTATTTGACCCATTTTAGGGTTTGTTTTGGGGGTTTTTTATTGTAGCTTGGAAGTGAGCTTAAGAAGTGAGTAGAGGCTTGATTTTGGCTAGCTTGGACATGAGGCAAGTGAATGATTGGATGTTTTTAAGTTTCAAATGGTTTGTTGAAGCATTTATGGCTTGTCATGCTTTCATTGATTGCTTTAATTGATTTTTCATGGTTGAAATAAATGATCTTTATACATCTTGATAGCCTCATTTAATGTCTTGGAAACATGTGTTTAAGTCATCTTGTTATAGTTCTATGTGGTTGATTATGTGTTGGAAGGAAAGGAAGAAGAGGAAAAAAAAATCAAGTTCCCGGACCTGCTATACGCCCAAGTCCGATCGATCGGACTGTAAGGCCGATCGATCGGACCCTGTCCGTAACTGGGACAGAAATTTCGATCAGTTTGAGTCCAGTGGAATTTGATATTGTTTTTTTTTTTTTTTTGTGGACCTTGGCTACCCTCCTTGGACTCACTTGACCATATGTGAGAGCGTCTTGAGCCGATGCTCTTCACGGTTGGTTCGGATGCATCGAAGTTCAATCTATTTCAATCTTGAACGGGATGGAACGACATGATATCTTCTTCATACCTAAATGCAAAGTCTATTTCCTTGGATATCGTGAATTCTATTCCTTTCGGTGACTGGGTAGGTTGCTCGATGGTTCCGGGTTGACATCATACTTAGGATGGACCGTTTATAGTCTTGATTTTTCCATGGTAATACCTAGTTCTAACCATAAGCTCATGTTAAGTTTTAAAAATCGTAAAAGTGCATAAGGAGCCCGGAATGTCTTCAAACTCAAGGAGTACCAAATCATTTCAATAATCGACATACGGGACCCCTATTCACTTAAATAGATCTTGAAATCAATATTTTCCCGGTATTGTAATAGTTCATTTTATTTCTTCATTTCCAAGATTTACTTTACATGATTTGTTTTCCCGAAAGCTTGATGGTTACACTAGTAACATTGACTTGTCCCGAAGAGTATTGCCCGATATGAAATGAAAGTTATACATTTGAGTATTCTTGTCCGTTCATTGATTTACTTGTACTTGATTTACTTGCATATGTATCGATGTGATATTTAACCTATGAGTCGGCATCACTAAGCTTGGATACCTTGTCGGTTTGATCCACCGACTTGGAAATCCCCCTCCCGTCCCGCCAGCTGCAGTTTGGATCCCGATACCCGGTCATTACCGTGGTCCCGTCCCGATACCCGGTTCGCTACCGTGGTCCCGTCCCGTATATTTATATTGTATATAAGATTTGCGTTGAGTCTCCTCACTTTGCGTGACTGAGATCAACGTCCCGTGATACTGTTGTCACTTTAGTGACAGAGGACTTAGCTTCATGTGATTGCCACCTTGTGAGTTCCCGATCCCTTGATTACCTCATATGTTTTATCTTGTTTACATGTTTTCTAACAAATGATTTATCTATTTTATGAGAGTTCTTGCTTAAACAGATTTCCTTGCTTTTCGAGATATTTCATCTATTATTTGTTGTTGTATCTTTTCACTCTCTTGCCAGACCGTCGTGTCTGATACATTTGCTTTGGTACTCAGGTCCCGTTGTCGGTTTCCTTGAGGAGGAGCCAGAGGAGGCGGTAGGTGAGCCGCAACCTCTAGTTGAGTGGCGCGCTGACGATGTCATGTAGACATCAGACTGCTATGAGAAGCGTAACATTTTGGGAGAACTAATTAACCATTCTTTTGGATTATTGTTTTGTTCATATTGGCCTTTGTTGGCCTCTAATTTTGGGAAATGTAACTAAAATATCTTTTGATAAACTTTAACAACTTTTGGGAAACATGCTATAGATCATTGCTCATTCTGATACAGTTTTGATATTTGATGTTAATGCTTGCATGACTAGAGATAGTTGTCTATTTGATTTGCTACATGCTTCCGCACTTAAAAAGAAATATTCCTGGATGGTTGTGATATCCTCACCGCGGACACCTGTGGGAAATTAAATTTGTTGTATATTGTGGATGTAGATCCTTCAATCATTATTCTCTAATGTCCCGATCCCGGATTCGGATTTCCCGGTCCGGGGTCGCGACACCCCCCCTGTAAGTCCTTGGGATCCTAACCCTAGAGGGGGGGTGAATAGGGTGAGCTCCAATTATGACCAATTTTAAACAATTTTAACTTCTTTAAAACAAACTAGTCACATGTGATGATTAATCATACAAGATGCGGAAGCTAACAAAAGAATCACCACAAAGCAATCACCATCACACAAGTATTTATAGTGGTTCGGCCTCAATGCCTACATCCACTACCGGCTTGTGATCCAACACCCCACCGGATTTCCACTATTTATGCTTTTCAATAGGCTAAGCAATAACCTTTACAATATGCTTTTCAAGGCTAAGCAATAACCTTTACAATGATGTTTTTCAAGGCTTAACATCAACCTAAACATTATGCTTTTATAGGCTAAGCAATAACCTCTTCAACCACAAGGTTGGTTATCTCACTAAGATAGTGTCTATAATACACTTGATGGAGATTCAATTAAGCTCATTACAATGCCTCTTAATTAGGCGGATATGGAAGTGAAAAACTAATACACACTCACACTATGAATGCAGAGATGAAAGTACATGAAGTGTGTGTGTGTGTGATGTCCTCAATCATTTTGAAAATGAAAGCTCATAAAAGTAAGCCTAAGGCTTTTGAAAGTTTTAGCTCAAAAACATTTATGATTGAGGATAGAATGCAATCACATGTTAAAAGTAACAACTTGTTAATGATATCAAAGTTACACAAGTTGTATGAAATTAATTAGCTCTAAACATGTGATGCATAGGGATGTCAATCAAATCAACATGTAGCTCAAAACATAAAAATAGATTTGATTGAAAAGAGGGGACAAATCATATGTAATTATAAATACAACTTGAAAGAGATATACCTATCAAATGAAGGCAAGTTGTGAAACTTTAAAACAATAATACACATATGATTTGTAAAGATGTTGAATCCTAAACATAAGATACATTTGAAAGAGATTTTCTTATGATGGAAAAACAACAACCAAAGATTCAACAAAGTATATGAATCATGTTACATATTTCATTAACATGATCTACTTAGATTTACCAAAGATAAAGTACTACTTTGATTGAATCAATGGTGATGCATCCAAAACAATAGATCAATTCAAAATATAGAGCATGCTAAGGATACAACACATCATAGTTTATCATGTTGCTAAAGATTTACCTAAGATAAAACAAAACATGAAAACATATGATTTGTAAAGAAGTCGAGTCCAAAACATAAGATAGTTTTGAAAGTGATTTTCTTATGATGGAAAACAACAACCAAAGATTCAACCAAGTATATGGATCATGTTACATATAATTTCAAAGGTTCTTTCGTTAACATGATCTACTTAGATTTACCAATTCAAGTACTACTTGGATTGAATCATATGGTGTTGTATCCAAAACAATAAATCAACTCAAAGCATAAAACATGTTAAGGACACAACACAAACATAGTTTAACATGCTAGAAATGATTTACCAAAAATAAAACAAAGCATGAAAACATATGATTAAGGAAAGTAAAGCCTACTTGGAGATTTAACTTCATTAATCCAAGCTTTAGCTTTCCTAATGCTCCCCTTCATCCCTTGGTTCTTTTCCCTTGAATATGCCTCAAAACCTCTCAAGGAGGGGCTTAAAATTCCCAACTTTTGGCAAAGGAAAGAACTCATATTTATAGCAAAAAGTGCCCAACGGCTAGTCCTCGATCGACCTGCACACAGGCCTCGGTCGACCGGGAAGGCACAACGGTCAAATTTCTGACCGTTGGGGCACTTTTGGCCCTGACGGCCTGCATTGTTCCCGGTCGACCGGCGACACTGCAGGGATCCCAAATTCCACTTTTGCAAATTCAAACTTATTCTTTGTGGAACTCTTTGGGCCATTAAATCAAGCTTTATAAACATGTTTTAAATCATTCTAAGGGTTTTAAAACATGAAACACACAAAGCCTAAAAAGGATTCAAAACTTTAAAACAAAGGCTAGCTTGATTTCTAAAACTTTTTCCAAAAACAAATGCATCCAAGTTTTAAAAGCAAATCATGCATAAATCAAAACTTTTACAACTCTAAAAAAACAATGCATGAATAAAACAAGATTTCAAGTCTTTATAAATCAATGCATATGTGTGTAAATCAAATGATGCTAGAATGAAATGCATCCATCAAATTGCAATCTATAAAATTCCTAACAATCTCCCCCTTTGCAATTTGATGGCAACACACTCACCACTGAAATAACACACCAAGTCTTCAGCTCCCCCTCAGCTGGACAATGCTTGAAATCTTCTTGGATGCTTCTCTTAGCTTGGGCTCTTTTCTTCATTCTTCATGATGCTTGGAGCTTTCTTCAATCTTTCCTTCTTTAGCCAAGCATCTTCTTTAGCTTCCAAGCTTTCTTCTTCTATTTGCTCTCCCCCTTTGACCATGCCTCTTTCTCTCTTTGGCAAGGTATGTATTCTCTCCCCTTGTAGAAGATCTTACAAAACCTCCCCTTAGGAAGCTTGGAAATTCTCTTCACCCTTTGAGAACTTGAATACTTTCTCCCCCTTTGCCATTAAATTGCAAAGGTACCCACACACATGAAAAAAAAGGAAAATACCTTTAGAAGCACCTGTTAACAAATGAAATCGAAAATGAAATACATAACAGGCTATCATGTATGGAAGTTATCTCTAAGGGTTCAAAGGCAATCCAGGGGTCAATTTGATCAAAACTAATACTTCCTATGAAGGTTTACACTCCCCCTCAATCCATTCTCTTCTTTTGTCAAACTTTTGACAAAGATTTAACTATTAGGTGCAAGAAGAAGATGGTTTAACCAAATGAGGGTCAACTTCAAGGAAAGGATTAGATTCATTTAACTATAAAGCTCATATGATCAAATTGCCAAAAGAAAGCAAGGTCAATGAGAAAAGCAATCATGGATATCAATTGGCAAAACAAAGAATACCAATTGAGATTTAGGGATATGACTATTAAATCAATCACTCTAAAATGGATTTACAAATATATCTATTAGGAAAAATCCAAATTAGAGCTATCCATGATATGGGGTTTATTAATCATAGCATCAAATAATCTAACTATGGAAAGCATATGCTATGAAGGTTTTGAAAATCATTTCATTCAATCAATAAATATGACTTATTAAAGTGCAAGATGAGTGAAATGAAATTCAAGCATGAAGCCAACCTCAACTAATAAACAACCAATATTATGAACACATAAACATGGTGGTCATGAGATATACCTATGTGAGCAAGAGAGGTGGCAACATGATCATTATGATGCTAATGGTGTGTGACATGGAACAATCATATTACTATCAAGTTCAATCCAATGTACACATGGTTTATCACATTCACAAGAAATCAAATCAATCGAAAATTATACAAATTGAAACCAATTGAATTTGATAACATGATTAAAAGCAAGGATGTGACAAACACAACATTCCATCAAGCATCATAAATGCATATTCATCACTTTTAAAGATATGACTATTGAGCATAGTGATGAACAAGATAAATTGCAATGCAAAAGGATATGACTTTGAAATGCATGCAATTTCCAAAGTGTCAAAATCATATGAATTCAACATCTAAGATATCCATCAAACATATAGAAATATGAGGAATAGATTTCAAAGAGTTTCATATGATCAAGAACACTCTATGAAGTTGAAACATGTATAAAGAAGATATCACTTAGAGAATACACATGAATCAACATCATAACCATCCAATAAAAATATGACTAGAAAGCATAGAGGATGGATTTGGGTTCTAGTATGGTTTCTACAAATATTACTAAGACCACAACCATACATGGAATACTTTGACATTTGCATAGAGAGGATCAACCAACACTCAAGATCTAACTCATACCATATCATCAAAAAATAATATAACTATGTGAGCACAAGAAGGTATGAAGTTCAAGGTAGCAATCTATCATGCAACATCTCCACTCTTAGCAAATGTACTAAGCTTACAATGCAATTGAAAAGGATATGAGGTCTATACCAAATGAACTTAGCACATTAAATCACATATGTACTTATTAGGCTCACATGATAATAAAACAAAAGATTTTACTATAAAGTACATGAACAATCATCAATTTGCATTAAAAAAAAATATACCAAGTTAGGCACAAACATGCACATAAATGAAACCATATCCAACCATGCAATGTAAGACATCAAAATCAATTTGCATAAAGAATGTAACTCAATGAGCAAAGATGCAAATTGTTTGTAAACATTATTTCCTTTCAAATGAAAAAATCATATTTAAGCACAAGGAAATAAATTCAAGGAAAATGCTTCTATAAATACAACCAATAAAGCTTAGAACATTTTCCAAAGTTTCTCAAATCACTTCAATATTTGAAATTCCAACAAAGAATCATATAGAGTTATGAGCAAGTGATTTTGAAAAACAAGAAGTGTACTATTGTAAAATTTTCAATTTGTAACACAATAGACACTCACAAATTTTCCATACCAAGAGATATAACTTGAAAAGAAATGGAAAACTTAAATTGCTTCAAATCATTTGATTTACAAAAATGATCTAACTATGACATACATCAAATGATTTTCCAACATCAATTGATCATGAAAAATTTAGCTATGAAAGCATTTTTAATCACAATCAATTGATCATGAATAGATAAGCACTACAAGAGATATAACTATATGAACACAATGCAAATCCATCATGAAAATATTGCAATCAAAGGATTTTGAAAACCATGAGATATAACTTAAAAGTTCATGAAGACAAAATCAAATGATCACAAAGAAACATTGCATTTTAAAAGATGTGACTATAAAGAAACAAAATGCAAATGTAACAAGACCAACAAAAAGATATAACTAAAAAGAATAGATTGGTCTAGGGGGATCAAGGCCTTAAGGTTAGTCTAAATGTGTACCAATGAAGATTCACCTAAGGTCTTGAAAAGGATGTCCTTGAGAGATCACTTTGAGGACTCACCAACTCTTAAAGATATAACTTGAAAAAGTCTTAGAGTGGTGCAAAGAGGCTAGGGGAAAAACTCAATTTCAAACATAGTGGAAATCATCATAAACATAAACAATAAATCACAACACTAGGGTTCAAATCTAGCAAGGATCAACTCCGGGTTGTTAAGCCCTAAATGGAGTAACCGGCTCTGATACCAATTGTAAGTCCTCGGGATCCTAACCCTAGAGGGGGGGTGAATAGGGTGAGCTCCAATTATGACCAATTTTAAACAATTTTAACTTCTTTAAAACAAACTAGTCACATGTGATGATTAACCATACAAGATGCGGAAGCTAACAAAAGAATCACCACAAAGCAATCACCATCACACAAGTATTTATAGTGGTTCGGCCTCAATGCCTACATCCACTACCGGCTTGTGATCCAACACCCCACCGGATTTCCACTATTTATGCTTTTCAATAGGCTAAGCAATAACCTTTACAATATGCTTTTCAAGGCTAAGCAATAACCTTTACAATGATGTTTTTCAAGGCTTAACATCAACCTAAACATTATGCTTTTATAGGCTAAGCAATAACCTCTTCAACCACAAGGTTGGTTATCTCACTAAGATAGTGTCTATAATACACTTGATGGAGATTCAATTAAGCTCATTACAATGCCTCTTAATTAGGCGGATATGGAAGTGAAAAACTAATACACACTCACACTATGAATGCAAAGATGAAAGTACATGAAGTGTGTGTGTGTGATGTCCTCAATCATTTTGAAAATGAAAGCTCATAAAAGTAAGTCTAAGGCTTTTGAAAGTTTTAGCTCAAAAACATTTATGATTGAGGATAGAATGCAATCACATGTTAAAAGTAACAACTTGTTAATGATATCAAAGTTACACAAGTTGTATGAAATTAATTAGCTCTAAACATGTGATGCATAGGGATGTCAATCAAATCAACATGTAGCTCAAAACATAAAAATAGATTTGATTGAAAAGAGGGGACAAATCATATGTAATTATAAATACAACTTGAAAGAGATATACCTATCAAATGAAGGCAAGTTGTGAAACTTTAAAACAATAATACACATATGATTTGTAAAGATGTTGAATCCTAAACATAAGATACATTTGAAAGAGATTTTCTTATGATGGAAAAACAACAACCAAAGATTCAACAAAGTATATGAATCATGTTACATATTTCATTAACATGATCTACTTAGATTTACCAAAGATAAAGTACTACTTTGATTGAATCAATGGTGATGCATCCAAAACAATAGATCAATTCAAAATATAGAGCATGCTAAGGATACAACACATCATAGTTTATCATGTTGCTAAAGATTTACCTAAGATAAAACAAAACATGAAAACATATGATTTGTAAAGAAGTCGAATCCAAAACATAAGATAGTTTTGAAAGTGATTTTCTTATGATGGAAAACAACAACCAAAGATTCAACCAAGTATATGGATCATGTTACATATAATTTCAAAGGTTCTTTCGTTAACATGATCTACTTAGATTTGTTAGGGATTTTGTATTTGCAATTTGATGGATGCATTTCATTCTAGCATCATTTGATTTACACACTTGCATTGTTTTAAATAAACTTGAAATCTTGTTTTAGACATGCATTGCTTTCAAGAGTTGAAAAAGTATTCAATCATGCATGATATGTTTTTTTTTTTATCTTGGATGCATTTAGTTTTGAAATGAGTTTTATTGAATCAAGCATGCCTTTGGTTTTAAAACTCTAAGATTGATTTAAAACTTGTTTTAAAGCTTGATTCAATGACCCCAAATGTCCCCTCAAGAAAACTTTCAAAAATGCAATTTATTTGAAAAGAAAGTTTTGAAAATCAAGCTAGTTCTTGTTTTTAAAAGTTTCAAAACATTTTTGTTTTTCCATGTTTCAAGTTTTTATACATCTTTGGATGATTTAAAACATGTGAAAATGCTTGATTTTAATGGCCTAAAAAGATCCCCAAAGGAAAACTTCAAAAACCCAAAAAATGGGAAAATGGGGCAGCAGGCTCGGTCAACCGGCCATGTGTGGCCGGTCAACCGGCCAAGAGGCCCAGTTAACCGGCCACATAGGGCAGGTTGACCGGGCTCCTGAGCACAACGGCTCTTTTTCTGACCGTTGGGCACCCGGTTAACCGGCCTGTCATGCGGTTAACCGGGTACACGCAGGAAACCCTCTTTTCAAGTATAAAAGTGTTTCATTCTTTTGAAAAAGGGTGATCTTTGGTGGAACTAAAAAGGGGATTTTCAAGCCTTCTTTGAAGAGGTTTTTGAGAAGGAAAGGGGGATGATCTAAGAGACATCAAAGGGGTCATTAAGTGAAGCTTAAGCTTGGATCAACTAAGTTAAATCTCCAAGTAAGTTTTACTTTTAATTAATCATTTGTTATGTGCTTTATTTGAATCTTTGGAAAATGATTTCAAGCATGATAACAATGATGTGTTGAATCCTTTCTTCCTTTCATCTTTGATATTCAAGATTGGATTCATCA